>JAUPFT010000025.1:13275988-14025988 GCA_036936625.1 Parnassius smintheus behrii
CGACCACCGTTTCACTCCTGGATATAACGGATTGTTGTGCGGTACTGGCCTGCGTACCACTGGTGTCCGTCCTGTTGCTTGTCGTTGCCACGGACGTCCCTGTGTCCCACGTGCATGTGGACGTGTCGGTGGTGGCTCCACTTGAAGGAGTTGCTCCATTTGACGCAGTAGCTGTGGTCGCTCCAGATGGTTCCGCTTCTTTAGCTTTTCTTGAGAGCCCTGTCCTTGTCCTGCTCCCTTCGCTTCTCCCTGTCTGGTCTTGTGCCTTCTTCATCTTGCAGGAAGGTGATTGTTGGCCTACGGTCCCTAACTGTCCCTACGGTCCCTACAACCCCTTACCTACAACCCTTCTACACCCCAACCTAACACCACTACCCCTCCCCCCCCTTTATCTCCCAACCTACAACCCTACTACCACCCTAACAGCCCTATCAGCCCTATCAATCCTGGACGGGGCCTACCGAGGTGAGCCGTCCAGGGATGGAGTCGTGCAGGAATGGAATGGAGGAAAGGTTTAGGAACTGTCCCGCCAAGGAATATGACGAAACAGTCGAGCGGTAGTGCAAGCGCAGTCTCGCTCGAGAGAACTGCTCCACCCGAAGGTGTTGTGCCAGAGCCCAACCGTTTGGCACCGTTAGGTGGTCGGGATGTATGCTGTGCTCGCCGCCCAGTTGCCGGTGACGCCTCGTCCAAGCGCCCTCCTCCGGCCGCGATGCAGTCAGGTGCCCACGCGCACCCTCGCCCGGCAACAGCAACGGTGGATGCTTCGTCCAGCACCCTGATGATCCGACAGGAAAATGCCGGACACGGTCGTCCGACAGGAAATGCCGAGCACGCTTGCCCGACAGGAAAATGCCAGACACGGTCGTCCGACAGGAAAAATGCCAAGCCCTGCTTGGCCACGATGAGTGCCTTCACAAGACACCTGCGCCCGGCTGCGATACGTGCCCCATGCGAGCACACGCCCCCGGCCGCAATCCCGGTTTTCTTTCTTCCGGTAGTTCCAGGTCCCGTCCTTCAGCACTGACGTCCTGGTCTTCTGGCCTTTGGTCCTATTGCTTCAGCTCAAACCTCCGGCTTCCTTCGGTTGCTGATCTTCACTCGGCTCCGAAGGTCTTCTTTTTTCCACAACCAGCAGTCCACAGCTGGTTCCTTGATCCAGCTGGCGGGGTTCGGGTGGTCTTTAATCCGGCTCCGAAGGTCCAATTGAAAAGGAAACAGGTTTGGAAGGTCCTCTTGATCCGGCTGCGAAGGACCAATTGAAAAGGAATTCGTCTCGCAAGGACCAATTGAAAAGGACACAACGGACGGAAACTAAGAAACAGAAGGGAGGAATCGAGGCTTCTCTCGATCCGGCCTCCTGCAACGCCTACGTTGGGTTCGGGAACAACGTATGTGATCTCCGCAACGGAGTAACACACTAGGGCGATAACCTCGTTCCTTTTCAGCAAGTAGGTTCAGACGGGGATTACGGGTCTTCCGAAGTTGTCCCGGTCCCGACGCCTTAATTCTTCGATGTGGACTGTATAACTTAAGGGATCTTGGGAATGAAACAGCAATTATCTTCAAACCGTTCCGTGAGAGAGTAATCACTTTTCCCTATACTTTTCTTCTTGACTGCTGGTTTTTTACTTTTCCCGAAGGATTTTCTTGTTTTTCCGAACTATTACCCCGAACTATTTTCTTCCCCGAACTATTTTCTTCCCCGAACTATTTTCTTCCCCGAACTATTTTCTTCCCCGAACGAATTGCAATAAAACCCGTTCACTAAGCTACCCCCAGAACTATACGCGAAAGTGAGCCGCGCCATTCGCGTGCCTGCGCAACTTAATAACATGAATTTGTACTATTACTCTCTCACGTTTCACTTAATTTCTTTATTCACATAAATCACACATAAATACAAGTTATCTATTTAGATAGCAGAAAACAATATCTACACCATGATATACATTATTTTTCCGTATTACAAAAATCCTTTAATTTATAAAACAAAATATGCCTACTTTACTCACAAATCCAAAATCCAAACTTCTTAAATATTTAACACAGAAAGTTAAAACAATGTTTCCCACTTGAATTTATGCATATGTTAACTAATACAATAGTTTAATTTACATTTTCTCTATTTATTTCACTATTTAAAACACTTTTAAATTTCTTATACAAAACTATCATTATTTCACTTATGCACAGGAATTTTCACATAAAAATAACACAGAATTCACCTTTTTAGCACGTACAATCAACCTGAAATGTTTTACAAGTCATTTTTACATAAATTGCTGAAATTATAAACATTTTAAATTTTTACATATTCGGCCTCCTAAGGGCGTGGCCAGCGTGCTTCCGTGAACTCACACTATTTGAACAACTAACTTTGCACGGCTCTCGACTATCAGAAAAATGAAAGTCTGAAATACACTTAATTTTAACAATATTAAATAAACGAGTGCTTCTACATAATTTTCAAACAGTAGGAAACTATTTCTGATAAGACTCTTATTCGTTATCATGCTTCTTATCAGATAACAATACAAGTGAATGTTTTCATTAATCAATCATAACAAATAGGCATTTGTTTTCGTACAAACATATCAAACTTATACACGACAATACTTATGCAATTAATTTCCGTTATTTCTGTTTGTGCACAGAGTCATCATCTCGACCTCAATCCGATCTCTAACTTCACTTTAATATTCCTTTGAATTTACATCATTGGAAAGACGATTTCAACCGGGGAACAAATCCGGTAATATAATTTATAACATAAAATTCCTTATGAATTTATTAAGCGATATTACTTAGGAAAACGAACAAACTAGTCTGGCCTGGGAGTCGAACCCAAGACCTTCTTATCATTAATTCGACATTTCTTTAAGATTTAACTAAGCATTTTCTTATCAGAGCGTCGTGGCTCGATAATTTGCTTTTTATAACTATGCGTCATCGGTTGATTTAATAAACTGAAACATTCTTATAGGCGCGTCGCCAACACCCACTTCAAAGCAACGAAATAGTAGCAAAAATGTCCAAACTAAACCAAAATGTCCAAACTTAACAAAAATGTCCAACGTTGCTACAAAAACAATATTTTAACGTAACAGCAATAACAAAATAACAATAAAGGTCCAAACGTAACAATGAAATGTTTAAAAATATACCACGAAAACAAGTCGACGCGTATCGGCAACGAAAGTGCTAACCGTACTGACGCGCCGTGGCGAGCGCGGGGAGGTGAAAGGAGAACGGGGCGGGAGGTTCGCATTCCAGCGAGGTCTCGAGATAATGTGACCGGGTTGTACATCTTTATTTTCTGGGCGTAATAGTGATTTGAACCCAGTACCGAATGGGACTGGGTTCAAATCACCATTACGCCCAGAAGAACTTTTGTTCTCGGCGGCGATGTTCTTTTTTTGTTACTAACACTTTCGCGTCTTACAGCATAGCCATACAAAAGTTACCTACCTAAATAAAAAAATGGAAAATAGCCACGTAGAAATAAAAATATGACCATAATTAAGTACTTACTTATACATTTTTAGTGACAGTTTCAATTAAGGATAAAGGAAAAAATATGACCTATACAATCCGTACTTTCCTTAACGATTTTATGAGTTGTTTTCTATAATTTTAATAATTTGATACATAATGTAGCGGCGTTTTATAATTGGCACATTATTAAGTTCCTGCCCGACAAAAGCACCAAAAGCTTCATTTGCCATTTTCAGTTTATTTATGTCGTCTTGGACAGATGTATGGGTACTACTTTCAGACATCTCTAAATTTGTATTTGTCAATATGTCTTTTGTGGTGGTTGGGAAGTCTTTTGCTTCAGACCAAGATTGAGAACATATAAATTCTGAGTTTGAAGCATCAATACTAGGCTGTTAGAACTAATTGTGCTTGAACATATGCGGATATTTTATACATACATAATACATAAACACTCACGCCTGTCACCCAGAGGGGTAGGCAGAGACTACGGACTTCCATTTGGCACGATCCTGACATACCTCTTTCGCCTCCTTTATATCCATGTATCATGCTCGTCGGTTAAGGGTAATTCTAACGTAGCCCATTTTCAAAATATCACCAATTTGGTCGATAAACTTTTTTCTAGGGCGTCCCTTCCCGACTCGGCCGTTCGCATCTGCCATATAAATTTGCTTTGTCACTCTTCTCGCGGATATTTTATGTACAAAGAAATAAGCTTCATTCTATTTTCTGAATATATTTTAGAGTGATTCCACTTCTAAACTATTTACTTACGACTGGAAATAGAGATGATATGGCACTCGATTTTAATTTTTTCCTCAATTGACCTTCGATATAATCTTCATCTTTAAAATGCAGACTGCAGAGGACTGATGTCTTTGTAACTTTTCCTGGTATATTATTTTCCATATATTTGCAATTGGTTCAGCCTTGGGAATCCTTTAAAAGTAATGTATGATGTCGTCAGTCTAGGAAAGCTATCAAAAAAAAAACGAACCGCTGGTATTATTATATGGAATATGTTTTGTAACGTAACAAATATGAAATAGCCAAATTACGCGATTGATGGACACGAGCACGCACACGATTTTGTTGCTCCTTTTTTTAAAATCAAAATAAACAAACAACTGCTTACGAAAACAACGGCACGTGTCGAATGATGATTCAATAATTACGAAAAGAATAAAAAGATTACAATTTCTTGAGAAAAAAAGAGATAGCAATAAATCAAAACGGCTACCTTGAAACTAGTCGCGTATAGATTCCAAGAACGTTGCCTCGTGTAGCGCTTAGGAAATATGCACGATTAGTTTGCAATGGAAATTAGTGCAGTATGTTTTTCGCTCAAAGTTTAAGAAACAATACGCGATAAAAGCGTAATAACCATTTATAGTTTCTAAAAATAGTTATGCTCATAACAAATTGAAGCTATACGCGATCAGTCCCGACCTGTGCGTGCTGTTGTTGTATACTTTCAATTTACGCGCACATGAAAGGGTTATGAGGTCAGTAGAAAAATGTTTGCTGCGTTAAGCTCTTTACGTAGATTACGTAATTTCCTTCCCACAGCAACTAAAGTTACGCTCGCCCAGTCTCTACTTCTGCCTATCCTTGACTATGCTGATATTTGCTATCTTGACATTACCGAGGAGCAGCTTAATAAACTTGAGGGCATTCAAAATTTTTGCATAATATTTATATTTGGGCTTCGCAAATATGATCATATCTCCGAATTTCGCAAACAGCTCAAATGGCTCCCGATCCGCCTTCGCAGGAATACTCACATTCTCTCCGCGTTGTATAGTGTACTGTTTAATCCCTCTACTCCTCTTTATTTAAAAAACCGTTTCCAGTATCTTTCTCTTACCCATAATCGGTTCCTTCGATCCTCCGTCAATCTTTCTCTCTATACGCCTTTGCACTCTTCTTCTTTTTTCAAGAAATCCTTCACCGTACCCGCTGTGCGATTGTGGAACTCCTTACCTCTCCATATTTGTCGTGCTAAATCTCTTCACTCTTTCGAAAGTCTTATTAAATCGTATTATTTAGAACGCTATTAGATAAATTACTTTACCTTTCTCGTACTATTTTCATTTAATCTATTACTTGATATTTTATATATAACTTTCACTTATCTTTATTTGTATGTATTATTATATTTTTTATTATTATTTTGTATGCCCCCTCTATTTTAACTTTTGTTTGCATCATTCCTCTACGCAAAGTTTGTATGGAAGAAATCACTTTCAGAGTGATAAGTCCGCCTATTGTACATACTTTAATTAGTTTTAACTGAACTTGATGTTTCTGTATTGTGGCGTACAAAAAAGAATAAATAAATGAAAGGGTTAAATGGGGCACTGGAATAACATGAGAATGTTTTTTGTGGAAAAATGTTGTTCAGATTTTGGCTTTAGGCTTATTATAATAGCAAACAAACATGGGATATAACAAATATGTATGTTGTATGTTCGCCCATACAATTTCTAAGCCATCTGATACTGTAGACGTGAAAAGAAAGTCTCTTATTTAATGCGGATTTGGCAGAACACACCATGAGGACTATAAAAAGTGCTGGGACATAATGGAATACTCGATATTTTTCTTATATAGGCCATGAAATAAAAAGTGTCAATTGCTTTTTTCGAGATTTTATTGTTTCATTACTTAAAAATTACGAGTAGCTAAACAATGGGTAAGTAAGCAAAAGAAATACGAAAAATGAATAGCTTTTTTTACATAGAACAAAAATTATAAATGAGCTTTTTGAAAACTTCCTCTTCTTAACTCTTTTCTCCTTATTATTGGCCGCCTGTGCTGTCGCGCCTGTCAATCTATGTCATTCGTAGCAACCTGTACACCTTCGTCTTTGTAGTTTACCATCTTTCTTATCCAGCATTTGAAGGCAATGTGCTGGCGATGGCGGGACAATTTGACGTTGCTGTGATGACCCTGCAGCTGAATTTTGCTATGGACTAGCTACACCCACAGGTCTTCTCACAATATCTGTTTGTGCTTGTAGAAGTGAACATTTATTTTGAGGGTTCAGTTTTTTGTAGACATACAGCGCATTTATTACGGCTACCCCAAAAATAACATCAACATCAATCTTCTTGCACCACGCAAGACATTTACGAATTACAGAATAATAACTGGCTAACTCATCAGAAAGATCAATTCCTTTTTTTTCATTTTCATATTAGATTCAAATTCACATAGATTCAAAGAAAGCGAGAACTTTCAGGATTAAATTTCTTGCTTCACTGTGAATAGGTTTTCCCATATTTGAAAAAACTTTCACTGTCCCACTTCAAGCAACGAAATAGTAGCAAAAATGTCCAAACTAAACCAAAATGTCCAAACTTAACAAAAATGTCCAACGTTGCTACAAAAACAATATTTTAACGTAACAGCAATAACAAAATAACAATAAAGGTCCAAACGTAACAATGAAATGTTTAAAAATATATCACGAAAACAAGTCGACGCGTATCGGTAACGAAAGTGCTAACCGTACTGACGCGCCGTGGCGAGCGCGGGGAGGTGAAAGGAGAACGGGGCGGGGGTTCGCATTCCAGCGAGGTCTCGAGATAATGTGACCGGGTTGTACATCTTTATTTTCTGGGCGTAATAGTGATTTGAACCCAGTACCGAATGGGACTGGGTTCAAATCACCATTACGCCCAGAAGAACTTTTGTTCTCGGCGGCGACGTTCTTTTTTTGTTACTAACACTTTCGCGTCTTACAGCATAGCCATACAAAAGTTACCTACCTAAATAAAAAAATGGAAAATAGCCACGTAGAAATAAAAATATGACCATAATTAAGTACTTACTTATACATTTTTAGTGACAGTTTCAATTAAGGATAAAGGAAAAAATATGACCTATACAATCCGTACTTTCCTTAACGATTTTATGAGTTTTCTATAATTTTAATAATTTGATACATAATGTAGCGGCGTTTTATAATCGGCACATTATTAAGTTCCTGCCCGACAAAAGCACCAAAAGCTTCATTTGCCATTTTCAGTTTATTTATGTCGTCTTGGACAGATGTATGGGTACTACTTTCAGACATCTCTAAATTTGTATTTGTCAATATGTCTTTTGTGGTGGTTGGGAAGTCTTTTGCTTCAGACCAAGATTGAGAACATATAAATAAAAACTCAGAATTTATAATTCTGAGTTTGAAGCAACAATACTAGGCTGTTAGAACTAATTGTGCTTTAACATATGCGGATATTTTATACATACATAATACATAAACGTATTAAGCAACAATAACATAATACATAAAAAGTATTGGTGCTTCAAACTCAGAATTTATAATTCTGAGTTTGAAGCACCAATACTAGGCTGTTAGAACTAATTGTGCTTGAAAATATGCGGATGTTTTATCTACAAAGAAATAAGCTTCCTTCTATTTTCTGAATATATTTTAGAGTGATTCCACTTCTAAACTATTTACTTACGACTGGAAATAGAGATGATATGGCACTCGATTTTAATTTTTTCCTCAATTGACCTTCGATATAACCTTCATCTTTAAAATGCAGACTGCAGAGGACTGATGTCTTTGTAACTTTTCCTGGTATATTTTTTTCCATATATTTGCAGTTGGGTCAGCCTTGGGAATCCTTTAAAAGTAATGTATGATGTCGTCAGTCTAGGAAAGCTATCAAAAAAAAAAAAAAAAAAAAACGAACCGCTGGTATTATTATATGGAATATGTTTTGTAACGTAACAAATATGAAATAGCCAAATTACGCGATTGATGGTTACGAGCACGCACACGATTTTGTTGCTCGTTCTTGTTAAAACATGAATGCTGACACACAAATAGCTCGCGATTAGCTAGTCTTTGCAACTTTGGAAAAGTGGAACGAAAATCCAGTTAGTATTGGTGAACATAGAAAACTTTTGAATAAAGTCTGTAGAAAATCAACTGTAGTCTTCTTTGTAACTACCGGGCGTACACTTCAAAGTAAAACTGAATTTTTCTTGTATTTGGAAGTCCCACTCTAACTGTTTATATTCACCATAATTATCTGTTAAAAACTGTCCTAAACTATCGTTTGTGATCATTTTAAGTAATAACTCGCCTTTTTCGTATTACTTAAGCACAACATTCAATTATTCACACCTTTTAAAATCAAAATAAACAAACAACTGCTTACGAAAACAACGGCACGTGTTATATCAAGCCCTCACTAGTAATTTGTAATAAGCGATGACCTCAATACAGCACCTGCTGCCACCGCTCACACGTGCCGCCACCGGACGCAACGTGATCACCGCCGCTGACACTGCACCCCGATTGACGTCAATGCGAGTTTACCGCGATGCAACATCTTATTTCATAAAATTTAATTTAAGCATTCTGTATCTAGCATCGATCAGGCATAGACTTAAGTTTAATTGTAAAATTAGTTTTATTAAATTTATTTAAATAAATTTGGTTTTTTTTGGGTCCTTCGCCTGTGGTTACCGTAATTGGCGCAGTCGGTAGGATACTCAAGGCGTCTTGAGGTAGTTTTGATAGGGTTTTCTCACATCGAAATCCCGCGTCGTAAATCAATCGCTACCGTCGCGAGCGATCGCGCGTCTTCGAGTATCCTTGAAAAGAACCTGGAGCCTGGCTGGAGGATAAATCAAGAAATCGATCCCAGAGGAACCAGAATGCAATTTATGTAAGTACACTGAAACCAATTCTGTGTTGCTTCCTTTTACATATAATTTACCTTTTTCTTTTACCGCCAAGATTTTTCATCCCAGAAAATCCACCCCTAGAGGGCCTGCAAATAATCGAGTGGCCCGTAGACTTAATTTAGATACAAATAGGAACATAAGTGTAGGTTCAAATACTTTATCGCGTAATTCTAAGGGACTAAGCGATCCGGAATCCGCAATAATGGCTGACGTAGACGTAATTATTAAGGCCTTACGCCTAGTACCCGAATTCGACGGTAACTCGCATATTTTGCCCCGCTTTATAAAGGGGCATGCCCAGTCTTCATAGACACTTCGGCCATGAGTGCCCACATATAAAAGCATATAGATATGATAATATGCAATTAAAACAATGAAATGGTAAAGGAATTGCTTTAAAAAAAGTCGGGGTTTTGAAAATATTTGAAGTTTTTATTTTCACAAATGCAGTTTTTTTAACAACTATTTTTATCGATTTTATCGCGTTTTATTTCTTTGATTTTTAATTCCAGACATTTCGGGTGCTTTCCAGCACCCATGGTTACGGCAGACTGAGGTGACCGACGTCCCAATGTCAGTGTTAACCCGGAGTACCTTCAGATTTTTAATTTTTATTTATTGTCCGATCTACAGAATGAACTTACTGTGTCTAGAAGTCTTGCAGTGGTATGCTTGGGTTTTTAATTTCATTAATTACCAGGGTCCTAAGCAGGTGGTAGTAGCAAGCATCCTTCCTAAAAAAGAATTTATATATTAGATATTATATAGAATTTATATAATAAAATACACTTTACGACTAATAGTGATGACTTGCAATTCTAGCCCTAAGTAAAGATCAGCTAGGGCTTAACTTTATTCCTTCCATAATGCTGCTCCTCTGGTTATTACAGAGTTCTATCCGGTAGCAACCATTAAATCTTATATGCTCACCATAATAGTAGCGAGCTTGCTTTAATTGGTATGTGACACAAGCAATTAATATTAAGTCGCTGTAAGTTAAAACAGGAAATTCCCTAACATTTTAAAGTCTACATTTATATTTCTAAAGTCTGCCTGCCCTAGCTCTATTTAGATTGTTTTCCCTAGCATACTCAGAAAAATCATTATTTGTCTCCATATTTTGATGAACTATTTCAAGTATTTGAGCCGCATCATCCCTGTCCCTTATTTTTGTGTGGAATTTATTAACTATAGCAGAAGCCACAGCAGTCTATCATCAAATGTGTAGAAGCCCTGTTAAAGTAATTTTGATGAAATATTTTAAATTCAGTTTTAAAAATGCCATTCACCACCTCTACTACCCATATCGACACATAGTCACGGCTCTGGATTTATTAGCATATCTTGTCATTAACTGAAATTCACCATCTGCTGGAGACATTTCTGCGACCCTTAGACATCCACATCTATCCTCGATTACAAATCAAAATGCAGATGCGTTGTCACCCGTGAGGACTAAATCATTTTCTCGTTTCCAGTAAAAAGGGTCTCCGGTTCTCTACACTCACCATACAAAACACAGCAGCATTAAGCTACTATTTCACGCTGGTATTCTGTGAGAGGGTGCTCCTTCCCCGGTCGAGCCGACCCATTCATGCTACAACTATACTTCTAATATAACTGCAGCATGGCTCTACCAAGTATAACACACATACATAGTACTTGTCACTATGTATGTTTGTTATCGCAAAATGTAGTTAATCACAAAAGAGACATACTTGCAATGCTGATGGAACTGTTACAACATGGTAAAAAACATTGTGCTTTTATATAATTAGTTAGCAGTACACTGTGTGATGTATGATCTAAGCTTTGTTGTTCTGGGTGCAATACATTACTCACTTCAGATTGCAACGAGGATGGACTAGATGATTCAGATGGTTCCCGTTCTGCAGTTGAACATGATGCTGTTCTATCAGTTCATTGCCAGCAATTATGATATACACGGCATGACAACTGAAATAATGTAAAATACAAAAAATGAAGTCAAAGTGAAAAAATAAAAATAAAATAGATTTATTTCAAACTCAAATATAAATAAAATATTTATCAAGTTAAATGTTACTGCACAAGGACGGATTTAATGCCCTATATTATTTAATAATTAAGGACTGACAGACTACCAGCAGTCCAAAAACAATGAAAAATCAACTGTCTCCTTTCTTGGTAGTTGATAAAACTGGTTAATCTCATAAATAAGCTAGTATGTTTGTCAGATACAGCTAGGGCAGATGTGAAAAAATAAAACAAGTTCTTGAGTTGATATACAATCAGTGTAAAAACATGTATAATTATCAGATATATGGATCACATTTAATAAATTGAAATGTTAAACATGTTAAACACTTACCTCACGTAGCGCAAATAATTCCTCACGTGGAAAATCGAAGACAAACAATGTGTGTGATCTTATTCTCATAAGTGTCAGTGCCACAGCTGATGTATAGATGTTCAAGACGAACTATTGGTGCATTTTGCGAGTGCCACACTACACGTTCACTGTACTCGAAACTTGTACCTAATAAAGAAGCTACAATTATTATATTGATATTATTCAAGTAAACTCAGTTATAAAGCATTTCTTAGAGGAAGACATACCACATCGTGATATGTACCAACTATTTACCTGCTGTGTTCGAACCAATTGTTGAGAGATCAACAATTGCATTTTACTTTTATAACAAAACAATAACATGATAACAACACGTAATTTAATTCTTGTGACATAACAGTGACAGCGGCCTACCTGTCGGATACGATGTTGCCACTTAACGGTCATAAAATCTATGGAATGATATCGATTTTTATTCGATTAATAATATCATAAAAAGAATAATCTTTGACGCGTTTTAAGTTCTGCACGCTTTTTAAAATATAATTTCCTTTATTTATTGAAACTCTATTTCAAATGTATTTTTAAGAACAGTTAGCTTGTGCTGTATTGTTTTGTTATGCTTTAGAGAATTCGTGGTAAATCAGCTGGAAATTAACTTCTTGAATTATCATAACATGATTCCATTTTAAATGTTATGTTAAAAACAGATAAGAATAACAGTTAACTTGTGCAGTAGCGTTTTGTTATACTCTAAAGAATTCTTGGTAAATCAGCTAGTAATTCGCTTGTTTAATTATCATAACTATAAATGTGAAGGTTGTCAATGAATTCAACCGAGCCTATAACAACGGTTGTTTTAGTTTTTAATGGTTGACTGCCGCTTTTGATGACTTGAAATTAATAAAAACCTATTTTGCGCAATAAGTTTTTTCTCTTTGGTAATGAATAAACCACAGAAACCCCTTTAATGTATAATAGTCCTTTTTTTGATACAAGTAGCACATTTTAAGGAACCGCAAAAACAACTTTGTTATTTATACAAACACTATGAAAAACAAAATAATTTGTTGCTGGCGATAATGACAGTGGTATTTTGACTCGATTTAAAATATATGCTTGTTACTACTGAACTCTTCATGGGCCTGCGAGTCCGACTCGCACTGAACCACTTTTTTTCAACATTTAGTTTTATTCTAATAAATAGTTTTTTCGTTTAAGCGGAGCTCTTTTACTTTAGGTTTATTACCTCTTTATCTACAATAATCAATCTGAGTAAGTACAGTGTGTAAATACGATTCTTAAATTGTAAAAATAATAATTGGATTTGAACATCTTAGGTAGGTATTTAGTTTTATTTATTTAGAAAATATTAATCTCGCAATTATTTATTGTAATAATATAATTTATCACACAGCTAACGCCCTCATTAGCAATGTAATGGTGAAAGAATTTTCAAAATCGGTCTAGTAATTTTTGAGATTAGCCAAAAAACGTATTCATTGAAAGTAGCGCCCTCAATAATAAAATTAACCCTATATTAGATATCTAAAATTATACATAACAATCTAGTGGTGAAAGAATTCTTAAAGTTGGTCAAGTACTTTACGAGTTAAGCGAATAAAATATTCTTTGATAGTAGCTCCCTCAATAATAAAATGCATCCTACGTTTTAAGCACCATAGCAAAAAACGATTCAACATAGCCTAATCCGCACACACAGTAAAAACATAACCATCCTTTTTCGTCTGTAGTCGGTAAACATTTGGTTAATAACGGTTGCGTATCGACTGCTTTGGATAAATATCCATTGTCAACGGTTATTTTAAACCTATATCATAACATCGTAATAATTATCGAAAGATCATATAAGCATTGTAATAATGACACCATAAGTAATCGATTGAAAAGGGGAATCGATTTTTTAATGATTTTTGTGATTGGCAACATTTTTTATTTTATTCACTGACTAATGAATTACGTATTTACCTAATTTTATTTTTATCTTTTCGGTACTTTTAATTTGTGCAAAAATATTCCCATTGTTTTAGGATAAATGAATACCGCGATTAATAACCATAAATAAAGATATATTTTTTTAACAAATGCACATTGTTGGGCGTTCGATGGCCTAATATGGGCATCCCCCTTTATGTGATCAGATCGCAGCGGAATATATAAATCAAAACGAAGGTAATGCATTAGCTAAACTTTACCTAGTTAATGGTATCTTAAATAAGATTACTGGACCTGCCGCACGAATAATTAATTCTAACGGTATAGCTGAAGATTGGAATAGCATTAAAACAGCTTTAATTAATAATTTCTCCGATCAGAGAGATGAGACCGCCCTTTATAATGATCTTATGATAGCCACACAGGGGAATAGTTCGCCCCAAGAATTCCACGACCGATGTGTAAACTTGTTCAGCACTATCATGACCTATGTCACCTTACACGATACTGTCGATACGACCATTAAAGCTAAGCGTGACCTTTACAGAAAGCTCACGATGCGGGCATTTGTTCGCGGATTAAAAGAGCCTCTCGGCTCTCGCATACGGTGCATGCGTCCTGATAGTGTCTGGTCACGATTGGCGAAAATTCGGAAATCCACCGCCATCTAACTACTTTAAGACTAGAGAGATGAACATGAACGAATTTGTGAACTATGGTGATGGTCATTGCTATTACTTTCCCGAGTACGCATATAACGAACCCAATGATTCTTACTATGGGGTCTACCCGGAGTATTACGACCCAGAACCGATAAATTACGTGATTAACGAGCTACCAAATTACGATTTATCTCAAGAGATCCCATCAGGATCCTACGTTGATCCCGAAATGCCTAGTACGAGCTCAGCACAGGAACAGGATTTTCCCAAGCAAGGGAAATCCGAAAAGCCAAAATAGAATTGAACTTGCAGTCACAGAGACAGCTCCCGTACATACAAATTTCAAATCCACCTTTAAAATTTTTGATCGATACGGGTGCTAATCAATCTTTTATTTGCCCGGAAGCTGTAGGTAAATTTTTTCACGAAATCCCGCTAAACTTTGACCCCTTCGAGGTAACAAACGTACACGCTACCACGCGCAACGATTATTCTATAACTCTGCCATGTTTCAGCGAATTTCGGGAAACAGAAAATATTAAACTGTTCGTTTATAAATTTCATGACTTTTTCGACGGCCTTATCGGTTTAGATTTATCAGAAAATTGGGAAGCCAAAATTGATCTTAAGGACAAAAAATTATTCACGCGTAATTCTGTTACTCCAATTCATATGTATAATTCACGGAATATAAACTTTTATGAAGACGTGATCCCTGCAAAAACAACGAAGCTAGTTAAGGTCCCTATTAATTTGCAAGACGGAGACGCTTATATTGACGAACAGATTATTTCTAATTGCGTAGTAAATGAATGCCTAACCACTGTCAAAAATAATCGTGGTTTTCTTGAAATTACGAATCCAACCTCGCACGACTTAATATTTTCTATGGATCGCGCCGTTCATGCAGAGGCTTATAACGTCCAATGCACGGGCATTGAACAAATGACGTCGCGCGAACGCGAAGTACTGTCACGCTTGCGCACAGACCATCTTAATATGGAAGAGCGCATTAACTTAGAGAATCTGTGTCAAAAATATGCCGATATATTTTAAATTGACGGAGAGGCTTTGACTTTTACAAATAAGATTAAACACAAGATTAGGACATCTGATGAGATGCCGGTCTTCACAAAAAGCTATCGTTACCCTTACATACACCGCGATGAGGTCAGGGATCAGATAGGGAAAATGCTAAGTCAGGGTATAATTAGACCATCGGAATCTGCCTGGAGCTCCCCTATTTGGATAGTACCAAAAAAACCTGATGCCTCAGGAAAGACCAAATGGCGTTTAGTCGTGGACTTTCGGAAATTAAATGAAAAAACTATTGACGAGAAATATCCGATTCCCAACATTAATGACGTTTTGGATAAGCTAGGTAATTGCCAATATTTTTCGACCCTCGACCTGGCTAGTGGTTTCTATCAGGTCGAGATGGACTCAGAAGACATACCCAAAACAGCATTTAACGTAGAAAATGGGCATTACGAATTTTTACGCATGCCCATGGGCCTGAAAAATTCACCATCTACCTTCCAGCGGGTGATGGACAATGTCTTGAAGGGTCTCCAAAACGTCATCTGTCTGGTCTACCTCGACGACATAGTAGTTTTTAGTACCTCACTTCAAGAGCACATGATCAACCTCGAAAAGGTATTTTCAAGACTTAGAGAATCAAATTTCAAAGTCCAAATGGACAAGTCCGAATTTCTCAAACTGGAGACCGCCTATTTAGGGCATATTATTACCAAAGACGGCATCAAGCCGAACCCTGACAAAATTAGGGCTATTAAGAACTATCCAATGCCCAGAACCCCCAAAGAAATCAAGCAATTCCTAGGCCTAGTAGGGTATTATAGAAAATTTATCCCGAACCTCGCGCGCATCACTAAGCCATTTACACAATGCCTAAAGAAAGGAAACAAAGTTGTTATTAATTCAGAATATACAGATTGCTTTGAAAAATGTAAAAACCTTTTAACTAATAATCCGATTTTGCAATACCCGAACTTTAATAAGGAGTTCATCTTAACTACCGACGCTTCCAACGTAGCTTTAGGCGCTATATTATCACAAGGCCCCGAAGGTGCAGACAAACCGATTTGTTACGCTTCTCGCACGCTAAACGACAGTGAGTTAAATTATAGCACGATAGAAAAGGAGCTCCTCGCGATCGTTTGGGCAACAAAACATTTCCGGCCCTACCTATTTGGCCGCAAGCTTAAAATCATTACCGACCATAAGCCGCTTCAGTGGGTCATGCAGCTAAAAGAACCTAATGCGCGTCTAACTAGATGGAAGCTCAAGTTATCCGAGTATGATTTCACTGTAAAGTATAAAAGTGGTAAATCGAACACTAACGCTGATGCCCTTTCGCGCGTCGAGATACATAACGAGGAAATGGATTCGATGATTGCTCTCGCGTCGGAACGACCGCCTTCTGTGGAAAATTCGTCCACAGCATCCGCACATACCAGTAAGGAAAACCCCATTCTTGAAGTTCCTATTGTAGACCAGCCGCTTAACAAATTCCATAGGCAGATTGTTATCTCTGTGGTTGATGACATAAAGAAACGCCCCGTAGCTTCCAAGCCGTTTGACACTCATAACAGAATAGCTGTGCAAGTATCTAAATCAGATCTTGAAAATAACGTTGTAAATCTTATAAAGGAATACGTAATCCCTAAAGTTAAGACGGCCTTACTTATTGATCCGCCTTTAGCAATGTACGACATTATTCCAATCATACAAAATAAGTTTAAAAATTCGGCCATGAATTTAGTGCTAACAAAAACTGAGGTGGAAAATGTAAAAGACTATTTAAGGCAACAGGAGATTATCAAAAATTATCACGACGGTAACACTAACCACCGTGGTATAAATGAGTGTTATCTTGCCTTGTCTTGCCGTTATTACTGGCCAAAGATGCGAGATCAAATTACCAAATTTATCAATGATTGTACTATCTGTGGCCAAGCTAAGTACGATCGTAATCCCATCAAACCGCAATTTAACATCGTTCCTCCTGCTACTAAACCGTTCGAAATTGTGCACATAGATTTGCTTTCTATACAAAATCAGAAATATTTAACTATCGTAGATACGTTTTCCAAATACGCGCAGGCATACCATGTTCGCGATGCCACAGCAATCAGTATCGTTCAAGCACTGTTAAATTTTTGCACTCATCATGGGTTACCTCTAACAATAGTATCAGACAATGGTACAGAATTTACCAATCAGATATTTAATGATTTTACTAATTTACACCGGATTAACCATCATAGAATACTACCCTCACTCCCCCAACGATAACGGCGTAGTAGAAAGGTTCCACGCGACGATTCTGGAACATCTCAGAATCCTAAAATTACGCAATAAAAATGAGAATGCTATCAACCTTATGCCGTACGCAATTTTAGCTTACAATAGCTCCGTACACAGCTTTACCAAATGCAGACCTTTTGATATTATAACTGGGCATTTCGATCCGCGAGACCCCTTTGACGTAGATATGACAAAACATTTAACGCAGCAATACGTACAGAATCATAAGGATCAGATGAAGTTAGTTTATGAAACGTTAGGGGAAATTAGCCTGGCTGAACGTACCAACATCATAAATAACCGTAATAAAGATCGCGATCCTGAAATCGAATATCAGCCACATCAGCGTATTTTTGTTAAGAACCCTCTTGCGAGTCGTCAAAAGTTGGCCCCTAGGTATAGTCATGACACAGTCTTGGCAGACTTACCTATACATATATAAACCTCACGAAAACGCGGGCCTGTTGCCAAAAATCGTCTTAAAAGAATACCCAAAAGTGCCAAATTGTTACAGGGTGCTACTGGTCCTGACTGCTCCTTCGATAGCATCCCACAGGATGAATCAAGAGATAACACTTGAGAGCTTCGACGATGGCCCCGGACTTCTACCTTTTCGGCTTGGCGTAACAAGGCTCATTACACACTATCATACTTTTATACAATTCGTAGAATTAGATGATATTAATGATAAAATCTCGCAGTTACAGAATCAACTAATATATTTTAGACAAACTCTAGAAAACGATACTTATATGCTTTATGAGGCTCAAATAGAATTCCTATTCATCAAACTTAATAAGGTCTTAAACCATTTAGAAACCTTAAAACTCCATCGTATAAAGAGAGGTCTCGTAGACGGACTCGGTTCAATAATTAAGAGCGTTACTGGTAATTTAAATAATTCAGATGCCGTGAAGTATGACAATGCAATTAAAATGCTCCAGCAAAATAGTAACGTTATTTTTCATGAATTTAACAATCACGTAAGTCTTAGTAAAGAGTGGATGGTCCAGCATTCTAATGTGTTAGAAAAGTTAGTCGAGAATCAGGTAAAAATAAATGAAACGTTACAATTAATTTTAGATAGTAATAGTTATAAAGATTCTAGCCTACTAAAATATGCTAAATTTGCTCAGTATCTTGCTATTTTAACTGAAAATATTGACGAAATATTCAGTGAGCTAACTAGAATTGAAAATATCATAGCTTTTATTCACGCTTCCACTTTACATCATTCCATGATTAGTATAGATATTTTAAACCATATGATTCAACGCTTAATTACTATCTATGGTAAGGAGCATGTGTTGCAATTAGAACTTAGGGAATACTATGACATAATTAAACCAGGATACTATTACTCTGATAACAGGATAGTCATAATTTTTAAGATACCTCTATTTACTAAGGATAGTTACAATCTCTATAAATTATCCATGGCCCCCAATAAGTTTAAGCAGGCCCTCGTCCCTCCTTTTCCTTTAATAGCAACCAACAGAAAAGGTTATGTGTATATAGAGGCCGAATGCCCGAAGTTTAAGGACTGGTACCTCTGTGGCGAGACAATGGACCATCAGCTACGACAAGTTCCAGACTGTATCCAGAATCTTTTAATAAATCAAGCCACCGAAAAGACCTGCGACGTTGTTACAATAACCCTATCAAGACCAGCTATGGAAGAATTGGACGAGAAACATTATATCCTGTCTTTCCCCAACGCCACGAGGATACACTACCTATGTGGCAAAGAAAATTACAACATTCTCAGCGGCACCTACTTAGCAACCGTCCCTATGAGCTGCTCCTTGGACACACCCGACTTTACAATCAACAATACCAACGACGTAGTCGAAGGACAGCCGCTGAAAATAATGAAGCTGACAACCGACATTGAGGAACCGCTCAAAGAAAAATCTCAGATTCATCTTAATTCCATTGACTTACGAAGGCTGCATGACACTAAGCACAGGGTGATAACGCAGCCAACTCTGGAAATAAAGCAAGTGTCGCCGGACTACACAGTATATCATACAACGATCCCGCTTTATATCATTCTATTAAGCGTACTCGCACTCACCATGCTGCTACTTATAAGACGAGGCGAAATATTCCGACGCAGATCTGAAAAATCACCCCCCAAAGACAAGATCTATGCAGTACCCGAGACATCTGAAAAGACCAAGCAGCATCCATCACTATTTTCTCAGATAAGTCTTCAAAAATAAGTGATGATCTGTGGGGGGAGGTGTTATATCAAGCCCTCACTAGTAATTTGCAATAAGCGATGACCTCAATACAGCACCTGCTGACACCGCTCACACGTGCCGCCACCGGACGCAACGTGATCACCGCCGCTGACACTGCACCCCGATTGACGTCAATGCGAGTTTACCGCGATGCAACATTTTATTTCATAAAATTTAATTTAAGTATTCTGTATCTAGCATCGATCAGGCATAGACTTAAGTTTAATTGTAAAATTAGTTTTATTAAATTTATTTAAATAAATTTGGTTTTTTTTTTTGGGTCCTTCGGCTGTGGTTACCATAATTCACGTGTCGAATGATGATTCAATAATTACGAAAAGAATAAAAAGATTACAATTTCTTGAGAAAAAAAGAGATAGCAATAAATCAAAATGGCTACCTTGAAACTAGTCGCGTATAGATTCCAAGAACGTTGCCTCGTGTAGCGCTTAGGAAATATACACGATTAGTTTGCAATGGAAATTAGTGCAGTATGTTTTTCGCTCAAAGTTTAAGAAATAATACGCGATAAAAGCGTAATAACCATTTATAGTTTCTAAAAATAGTTATGCTCATAACAAATTGAAGCTATACGCGATCAGTCCCGACCTGTGCGTACTGTTGTTGTATACTTTCAATTTACGCGCACATGAAAGGGTTATGAGGTCAGTAGAAAAATGTTTGCTGCGTTAAGCTCTTTACGTAGATTACGTAATTTCCTTCCCACAGCAACTAAAGTTACGCTCGCCCAGTCTCTACTTCTGCCTATCCTTGACTATGCTGATATTTGCTATCTTGACATTACCGAGGAGCAGCTTAATAAACTTGAGGGCATTCAAAATTTTTGCATAATATTTATATTTGGGCTTCGCAAATATGATCATATCTCCGAATTTCGCAAACAGCTCAAATGGCTCCCGATCCGCCTTCGCAGGAATACTCACATTCTCTCCGCGTTGTATAGTGTACTGTTTAATCCCTCTACTCCTCTTTATTTAAAAAACCGTTTCCAGTATCTTTCTCTTACCCATAATCGGTTCCTTCGATCCTCCGTCAATCTTTCTCTCTATACGCCTTTGCACTCTTCTTCTTTTTTCAAGAAATCCTTCACCGTACCCGCTGTGCGATTGTGGAACTCCTTACCTCTCCATATTTGTCGTGCTAAATCTCTTCACTCTTTCGAAAGTCTTATTAAATCGTATTATTTAGAACGCTATTAGATAGATTACTTTACCTTTCTCGTACTCTTTTCATTTAATCTATTACTTGATATTTTATATATAACTTTCACTTATCTTTATTTGTATGTATTATTACATTTTTTATTATTATTTTGTATGCCTCCTCTATTTTAACTTTGTTTGCATCATTCCTCTACGCAAAGTTTGTATGGAAGAAATCACTTTCAGAGTGATAAGTCCGCCTATTGTACATACTTTAATTAGTTTTAACTGAACTTGATGTTTCTGTATTGTGGCGTACAAAAAAGAATAAATAAATGAAAGGGTTAAATGGGGCACTGGAATAACATGAGAATGTTTTTTGTGGAAAAATGTTGTTCAGATTTTGGCTTTAGGCTTATTATAATAGCAAACAAACATGGGATATAACAAATATGTATGTTGTATGTTCGCCCATACAATTTCTAAGCCATCTGATACTGTAGACGTGAAAAGAAAGTCTCTTATTTAATGCGGATTTGGCAGAACACACCATGAGGACTATAAAAAGTGCTGGGACATAATGGAATACTCGATATTTTTCTTATATAGGCCATGAAATAAAAAGTGTCAATTGCTTTTTTCGAGATTTTATTGTTTCATTACTTAAAAATTACGAGTAGCTAAACAATGGGTAAGTAAGCAAAAGAAATACGAAAAATGAATAGCTTTTTTTACATAGAACAAAAATTATAAATGAGCTTTTTGAAAACTTCCTCTTCTTAACTCTTTTCTCCTTATTATTGGCCGCCTGTGCTGTCGCGCCTGTCAATCTATGTCATTCGTAGCAACCTGTACACCTTCGTCTTTGTAGTTTACCATCTTTCTTATCCAGCATTTGAAGGCAATGTGCTGGCGATGGCGGGACAATTTGACGTTGTTGTGATGACCCTGCCGTTGGGCGTAATAGTGATTTGAACCCAGTACCGAATGGGACTGGGTTCAAATCACCATTACGCCCAGAAGAACTTTTGTTCTCGGCGGCGACGTTCTTTTTTTGTTACTAACACTTTCGCGTCTTACAGCATAGCCATACAAAAGTTACCTACCTAAATAAAAAAATGGAAAATAGCCACGTAGAAATAAAAATATGACCATAATTAAGTACTTACTTATACATTTTTAGTGACAGTTTCAATTAAGGATAAAGGAAAAAATATGACCTATACAATCCGTACTTTCCTTAACGATTTTATGAGTTGTTTTTTATAATTTTAATAATTTGATACATAATGTAGCGGCGTTTTATAATCGGCACATTATTAAGTTCCTGCCCGACAAAAGCACCAAAAGCTTCATTTGATTTCAGTTTATATATGTCGTCTTGGACAGATGTATGGGTACTACTTTCAGACATCTCTAAATTTGTATTTGTCAATATGTCTTTTGTGGTGGTTGGGAAGTCTTTTGCTTCAGACCAAGATTGAGAACATATAAATAAAAACTCAGAATTTATAATTCTGAGTTTGAAGCACCAATACTAGGCTGTTAGAACTAATTGTGCTTGAAAATATGCGGATGTTTTATCTACAAAGAAATAAGCTTCATTCTATTTTCTGAATATATTTTAGAGTGATTCCACTTCTAAACTATTTACTTACGACTGGAAATAGAGATGGTATGCCACTCGATTTTAATTTTTTCCTCAATTGACCTTCGATATAATCTTCATCTTTAAAATGCAGACTGCAGAGGACTGATGTCTTTGTAACTTTTCGTGGTATATTTTTTCCATATATTTGCAATTGAGTCAGTCTTGGGAATCCTTTAAAAGAAATGTATGATGTCTAGTCTAGGAAAGCTATAAAAAAATGAACCGCTGGTATTATTATATGGAATATATATTGTAACGTAATTAATGTCAAATAGCCAATTATGCGATTGATGGACACCCCACAACAAAAAAGTAAAATCACTCACTGGTGAAAAGTTAAACCACAACCAGGATAAGATTCTTTTTTACAGCCCTTCACGCAAAAAATTATACCATTTTTACTCAATTACACGAAAAATTTATCCAAAAACACAATTTGAACACAAACACACTAAAGTTACAACTTAAGGTATATATTTGTATTGATGGCAAATTGGAGTACTTGTTCTAGTTGAACGAAGTGTAAATCCATGATTTCAGTATAGTATACATATATTATAACACGTAGGTACACATTTTAACCACAAATATACCGACTTTAAAAAACAAAACTGGAACTATGGACCATCCCCACTCTGGAGCCTAGACAGTGAACCTGTGTTATACCCGAAACGAATTGCTTTGTTGTGTATGAGCTGCTTAGTTTTTTTTTTTTATAGTATGGGGTGACAAACGAGCACACAGTCCACCTGATGGTAAGTGGTTGCTGTGGCCCATAGACATCTACATCTATCCTTGATCAAGAATCAAAATTCAGATGCGTTGTCACCCGTGAGGACTAAGATAGAATGCCTCGTTTCCCGTAAAAAGGGTCTCCGGTTCTCTACACTCACCATACGAAACACAGCAGCATTAAGGTACTATTTTACGCTGGTATTCTGTGAGAGCGTGGTCCTTCCCCGGTCGAGCCGACCCATTCGTGCTACAACTATACTACTAATATAACTGCAGCATGGCTCTACCACATCGAAAAAAGCTTAGTTCCATATTTTCCAAAATAAAGTACTATCGAGTTATTTACAGATAAATGTTTGTGTGGAATATGTTCTGAAAAATATTTCAGCCACCTTTCGTTTATCACATCGCTCAGAGATCTTGCTTTGCCAAAGGACACAATCATTTTTGGTCCCACTAGAAATATTAACGTCGTTTAATGGTATTTACACAAAAAAAAAAGAAACCAACTCGAATTACTAAGTCGATTTCATCACTAAATTGTAGACAAACACTGCATAGGCCGTAAGATAAAGATGCGATTCGAGTAGAGTTTTGTGACTCGAGCCACTCGGGTTAATTTACGAGTATGTACTAAAAAAAATGTTATATATGTATTTGTTACATTGTATCATGTTATATATATAAAAAATATTGTTGTATGTATGTCATTCTAGTTGTACACTAGTTTTTGAGTAAATCAACTATTTACAGAAAAGTTTATCACTAGAGTTGAGAGTAGCGATTACTTTAGTTAAACCATTTTTAAATATGTACCTTTATAAATAAGTAATATGTGGCAACATGAAATTAAAACTATAAATCAATATCATAAATAAAACTAAGTTCAGGTTTGTTTACAACATGCCAGATGCAAGTTTGAATTTGGATGCAACTTGTGATGACACCCGCAGCGACTTATTATATATACAAGTAAATTAGTGAAGTAATATCTATATAGCACCCTCTGTATCTATACGATGCGCCGAGTTAACTCGGTAATATTTATTTTCTATCGATTATCGAGTTGGACAAATTCACTCGATTCACTCGAGTGAAATAAAACATAGTTGGAGTCGCATCCTTATGGTAAGAACAAAATGAAGTAAGCATGTCGATTCACTCTTAAAAAAGTCAATCTCTGAATCGATTTGAATCGAAGATACTAGAATCGATTATCGATTACATCGAGAACTAAAAGATCGATTTTCGATTAATCGCGATATTTTCAAACGTGAAATTTCGAGAATTTGCGATTTTTTCATTAATTGAACTTTAATATTTTTTTTAAATAAAATATTAGTAATCTTATTAATTAACATTTCTAATATTCCTTTTAACCACTCCTGGTAAGCTAGAAACGCTTGTGTTAGGAGTGGTTCACACATACGCCACTCAATCCCTTTTTTTACAAAGTGATTCCGTGTATCACTTTTATTTGACATTTTGGGCTAAAAACAACAACAATACTTTAAAAAAAGTGCAAACTGCAACGTACATTTCTCGATAAAGCTGTTTCAATCTAATAACTTACTATTTATCAAATTGAAATGAATGCTACACAAACACAATACTGGTAATTTCCTTACTGTCTGTACTTACAGCTCACAGTATGTATGTTTTTGATAATAAATAAAGTAAATTCACAGGTTCACAGTTCAAACAAATTCACAGTTCAAACAAGTTCACAGCTATAATTTTATACTGTAGTATGTATATTATGTAGCCTTTGTTCACAGCACAGATTAAGTTAGACCAACATCCCACAGGCAAGATTAGAATTAGAATTCAAGAAATGAAAACGAAATTACAACTTTTCGATATTGTTGGATGCGTTCATAAATATTTATTATATTTAAATAAATATTGCGTGCAAAATTATCAACTAAGTACGACCGGCTGTTTTTGCGTCCCCCAACAGCAAAAAATTGAAAAACTGCGGTGTCTTACCCCAGCCAGTTTGGGAATTTTATCGCTAGTTCTTGAATCGAATGAATCAGTCCGATTCGAGAGGTTTTTGGATCGATTCAGTGAATCGATGCGGTGCTCTGCATCGATCTAAAAAAAATCGATTAATCGATTTTAGATCGACATGCCTAAAATGAAGTTTTTATTTACAAGCATTATTAAACTAATGTTTAAGAAAATATGGATATTATAAATTATCAGGAAGGTTAGCCAAATATTAATTGACACAAGTACGTATGTTTTTCTCTTTTTAGTTTTTGTGGTAAAATTCGCAAATAGAATATAAGAGTTTATTAATTTACACCTATTCTAGGTTGTGAAAATCTATTATTAAGTTTGTATATTTTAGCTAAAACAAATACAAATAACAAACAGGTATTATGCTTAGACAGCTGTGTTGTTCACTGTGCAGAAAGGAATATTATTTTGTCATCTAGAATCTATATCTGCCTTTTCATATAAGTAATAAAGAAATTATTATAAATTATACAGCATTAATCAGCTCCAGCTGATCAAATACAGAAGCAGTAATAATTGATTAACATCAATCATATTCAACCATGTAAAAGTTGTATCACATTCAATTTTACCGGTTTCATGTACATAGGAGACAAAGATATTATTGTTATATTATTTAACATATGAAAAGGCAGATATAAGAAAATGCTCACAGAAATATGTAAATACAGTTTATTGACATTGAAGGCATAGTCTTATCTCATATCTCTTATTATTAAAAATGTTCTTTTAATTCCTATATAATATAGAAAAAAAAGGGACAGTAGACTAATGGCAGGGCGCGGACCACGAACTCAAAAGTCGTGGGTTCGAATCCGCCATTCGACTACTGCAGTGAACCACTCGTAAAACAAGCAATTTAAGCTTAATTTTACATTAAGCTTAAATTGCTAACATTACTAATATTCCCCTTAACCACTCGTTGTTATATAATATTAGTAATGTTTATAGCATTGTTGATATTCTTTTTTTTGCAAAAAAAGAAAATATAATAATATATTGATAAGAATTATTATTAAGTTAAGACACCTTTACAATTGTCATTGACTTCTTTTTAGGTGGATCGCTTAGAACAAATCTGTATGCCGTGCAGGCTGAAAGCTTGCAGAGACAAAAAGTCTATGGATATTGAAGACAACAGTCTTAAATCATATCTCTTATAATTGAAAATTCCTTCTGATTGCTTACAATATCATGAATGTACATGTTACCATCAAGTTATTTTCAAAAAACCTTCAGAAATATATATAACACTAAAATGTTTCTACCTATGTCCGTTATAGACAAAACATAAGAAACCATCCAACCAATTTCAATGAAAATGTTTGTGTGTGTTTGGATGGATCCCTAGATGGTTTATATTTACATTTGGACCCGGTAGATGGCACTGTTGTCGAGATCCATAAATCACCAGCGCAAAGCTGAGGCGCATCGCTAATAATAAATACATTTAAATTAAGCCTGTGTTTTTGTAATCCTTACCGTGCGTTTGCACTGACGCGATTTTCACAAAAAAACATGTTTTAAACACTGTTTTCTGTCAATGTAGCAAGAAACGTTTGCGTAGTCAAGAAACATATTGCAGTTAAATATGTTTGACAGTTTATTGTACATTACATATTAAAACTATATTATATCTATCCCTTGAAAGCTCGGCGTCTCCATATGGAGAAGTCAATGTCTCCTTGTTAGACCGCGCCAAAGAGTATACTAATATTTAGAGGGACGCCTTGGAACCAAAGAGTATGATCACTAAGTTTACTCGAAACCATAGATAAGATTATAAATAACATTTAAAAATAATTATATTATTATATAGTTCACATATAAACTTAAAAACTTGGTAATATTAAGTTGCTGATAGACACGCTCTACTTAAAAAATTAAAGTCTTTCGCTCGCTGCGAACCGGTTTGGACGCTAGACCGATACGCGTGTTTCCGACGACTAAGTACCTACTTACGTTGAACAATATAGTCAGCTTACGTACTTCGTTACTTAATTATAATGAAATGTGTGAAGTGTACGAAGTTAGTAACTAAAAAGAATCCTGGATTGCAGTGCACTAAATGTAACAAATGGTTACATGCGTCGTGTGCGGGTATATCTACGGAGCAACTAAATGCGCTCCAATCTACAGACTCTGTGGATTGGAAATGTCGTTCATGTGTAGGTAATGCAAGACCGAAACGCATCTCTTGCATCGTACCGGACCCAGAGGATGACGAAAATAATGACACCGAGACGTTAACTAACTGCGTGTCAGCTGAGATCATCATGGAGCTCCGACGAGAAATACGAGAAACGATCCGCATAGAAATGCAACAAATGCAATCCACTCTGCAATTCTACTTGGATAGTTCGATGATTATGAGGTAAAAATGAAGTCTTATGATATACGAGTCAAGAGGCTCGAGAACCAATACAACGATCTCATAAACCAAAACAAAAACCTAAAAGTACAACATGGGGCACTGGAGCAACGTATCACGGTATTGGAGCAAGCACAACTTGCTAACCAACTTGAGATTTGTGGCATCGCGGAGGAAGAAAACGAGAACCTAACGGATATCACCTCAAAAATCTGTGATACTTTCAAGCTCAATCCTGATAACATCATTAAAGCGTACCGCAAAAAAAGCTTCAATAAAAAAAAACTCTAAGAAACCGCAGCCAGCAGCTATCGTGATCGGACTCCGTGAAGGCAACCGAGACCAGTGGTTACTTGCCTCCAAGAACACCCATAAGACCTGCAGGGACATTGGTAAACAGGGTGATAACAAAATATATTTCCGTGAGTCACTCTCATCCCACATTGCTTACTTGCTATGGAAATCCAAATCTGTTCTCAAAGAAACTGGCATATATAAATATGTGT
Source organism: Parnassius smintheus behrii (assembly GCA_036936625.1). Taxonomy (NCBI): domain Eukaryota; kingdom Metazoa; phylum Arthropoda; class Insecta; order Lepidoptera; family Papilionidae; genus Parnassius; species Parnassius smintheus. Next base: position 13,304,179 of record JAUPFT010000025.1, read on the forward strand.
GGTGTAAAAATGGCCATATTCTAGCACGCAAAAATGAGAACGAAAAGATTATCAGAATCCACTCAGAATGTGATATTGATAAACTGAGAATCATGTCACAAGATGACAAAAATGCATCCACTTGAGCCCTGTCCTACGTACGGTTGTTTTACCTCTATGTTACTTTGTGTACCTACTGACCTATGTAATTATAAATGGCTTCAACGGATGATTGTTTCCAAACAATACAAGAAGATACTCATACAACTTGGAGCAATTTCATAAATAGTGTTGATTATCGTAATAGTAATCACCTAAATGTACTCCATGTAAACATTAGGTCTATGATTAAAAATTTTGCCCACCTAGAACATATAATATCTTCGAGCCCTCATCTTGTACATATTATTGTATTGACGGAAGCCAACATATCCGATAGCTGTGTAAATCTGTTTCATTTGACTGACTATGACATGTACTCACAACTACGACGCTATCGTAAGGGAGGTGGTGTAATACTGTATGTGCATAGCAGCCTAAGATTCACACGAACACTTGTCGATACTGCTTATTTCGAGTGTATTACCGGTGAAATTCATTCAGACTACGGTCTTAAACTAGGAATTTGTGCAGTGTACAGACCCCCGGACTTGGACAAGTCCCGTTTTATTGACGAACTATCGGGTGTTGTTAACTTGTGTTCGCGCACATATAGCTATATTTTATTAGGCGATATGAACATTAATATTAAGCAAAAAACGTCTATTCAAAGTCATTACTTGAATGTTATGAGTGCACTTGGACTGGATTGTGCAATTACTCAATACACCCGTGTGGAAAATAGAGATAATTGTCTGACTAAGTCCTGTATTGATCATATTTTTGTTCGTATAAGTAACTGCAGGGATGTATATTCTTCAGTGATCGATTATAAGATCGCTGACCATTACATAACTGGCGTAGTTTTACTTCACAACACGCAATGTAAACAAAATAATTTTAAGTTGATAACTAAAATTGATAACGACATGTTAAAATCAGAGTTATTGAAAATAAATTGGAAGTGTGCTTTAAAATTAAATAGTCCGTGTGAAGTTTTAAAATTTATTATATCCAACTTTAGTGAGGCATATAAGAAATGCACGGTTAAAACTAAAATTAAATTAGGGAAGAGACATGAATGTACTTGGGTTAATAGTAGAATGTTATATAATTATGTGTAATAAAAAGTTAGAACTATTTAGTATATGGAAACAGGACGAAAACAACAAGCAAAATAGACTATTGTATAATAAATATCGAAACAAAACTAATAAATATATATGTAAATGTAGAAATAATTCAGTTATAAAAGAGGTTCACGCCAGCTTTAGAAATAGTAGAAAGGTATGGCAAATAATCAATAATATATGTGGGAAAATATGCAACGCTGTAGATGATGTAATTATGAAGCACTTTAAGTTGGATGTTCGTTCATTATGTGATAAATTTGCTTACGGATTTGAGGAAAATGTAAACAATATCTGCGTAAGTTGTAATGTACCCTTATTACCCCATACTACTTACCAAAGAGTACCTGATGTCTGTATGAGTTGACTGAGACGTGTTACTGATAGGGTTGTATTTGCTATAATTAAACACATGAATAAGAGGAAAAGTCCTGGTTTAGATGGCATCAGAATGAGTGACATACAGAGTATAAACTCTGAAATAACACCAGTTATTACTCATCTTATAAATCTATGTATTTCCACGTCCTCATGTCCCGATCCATTGAAGACTGGCATAATTAGACCTATTCATAAAAAAGGATGTTACAGTGACATAAATAACTATAGGCCGATTACAATCCTACCCAGTATAGACAAGATAGTTGAAAGGTATTTATGTAATGAATTAAATGAATTTTTGTCGAAAAATAATATTATTAACAATAAACAGTTTGGTTTCATAAAGGGTCGTAGTACTGAAAAATTATTATCAATTTTCACCGATGAGGTCAACAGGCACCTGGACGCTCGCGAACATGTGCTTGTTGCACTCATCGATTTCAGCAAAGCTTTTGACTGTTTACAATATGATAAGCTATTTTGTAAGTTCGAACAGAATGGTATACAGGGTCCTCTGCTGGGATGGTTCAAAAATTATCATACTAATCGAAACACGGTTGTTCGCGTAGGTAACTGCCTCAGCGACAAAAGACCAACTGTAATGGGCACGGCCCAGGGGTCCATAGTCGGACCCACTGAGTACTTGCTGTACGTAAACGATATGATCAACATCCTTGCGGAGGACTCTGTATACCAATTTGCTGACGACACATGTTTAAAAACTCATAATAAGGCTGTCACCGAGGCAGAGTATGCAATGCAACATAACTTTGACAATTTATGTAAGTGGGCACATGATGCAGGTCTGGTGATTAATGCTAGCAAAACTAAAATAATTCACATTCACTCACCTTACATGAAGGTTTCGCACACATCCTGTATAACAGCGCACGAACACCAGTGCCTGCATCGTGGGCCTGTTGCCGGCTGCGCGTGCCCGAAGTTACAAACTGTACCGCAACATAGATCATAGACCAGCACTTCCATTGGGGACCTCATATTGGAAATGTCGCTAACAAGCTCAGAAGCATCAACGCCAAATTGTCTATTTTGAAATATAAGTTACCTTTCCACACGCTACGTATGCTGTACCTCGCTTTGGCTGATTCTGTCATAGGTTATGGATTGTCTAGTTACGGACGTACCTATAGAACGTATTTGGATACTATATATAGGCTCCAAATAAGTATACTTAAAAATATTGTACCTAGGCATATTAAAACTAAATACAGGGATGATGACTCTGGTTTGTTCCGATATTGTAAAGTTATGTCGGTCTTCGATAAAACTAACATGTCAATTATATTGGACAAATACCATAGTATTAACTCGTTGACGAAAACCAGTAGGCAAGCTGGATTGCGGAATCTGGATTACTTACCAACTTATAAATTGCCTAAAACAACAAACGTGTGCGGAATGAGAACGTGGGAATACATACTACCTGATGTAATCAATAGTTTGCCGAAAGAAGTCCAGTCAATCGTACCAGTGAAATTTGAAAAATGTAAACAAATTCTAAAAAAGTTCTATATAGATGGTAATTACTGATAGGTAAATGTTTATTTATATAGGTATATGCATAGCGAGCGAAATCTCCTCCACTTTCGCATAAACTTATTTAAGTTTTAGTTAAGTGGATGCTTTGTAATTTTTTATTTTTCATGTAATTTGAACAATAAATTAAAAAAATATATGCGTGTTATGATATTCGGTGGAATCTCTATAACTCGAACCTCGTTAATTTGAAATCCTCAGTAAGTCGAAAAAAATTGCCATTCCCTATCGTGAACCCCTAAATACGCGGTATCTCGAATTATTAGACTTTGTAACTCGAAGAAAATGTAATTTCCCTACGAAATATTGATAATAGATATTTATACTCTATAACTTGAATTTCAAAAATGAGACTCCGTAAGTCGTAGTTAGTAAACAATAATGACGTCTTACTTGGAATTCCCCGAAATAATAGCAATAAAATCCGGGTTCTTAATCATAAAGTAGCTGCCGCGTTACCTGCCGAGCGTCGGCCGAGCTCGGTGGGTGACGCTGGCAGCTATGCGTGACATGAAACGTCCTATAACTCAAAAAGTATGAATGTTAGAAAAAAAATTTCAAACAAAAGTTTTGGAAAATAAACTGATCTTTCAAAATAAATTTATGCATTTTATTGATTAATCTAATATTTCAAGAGTTATTGGCCGCAATTAAAAAACTGGTTCATTAAATGGGCCATAAATCGTAAACGGTAAGTTTTACAAAAAGTTTGCTGGAAACAAAAGATGCGAAATTTTATTTTCTACAATAATTGTTAATTGTTTGTATAACTTTTGCCTTAAAGTGCATTGTTTCCGAGATATCGCCTGAAACGTTTTTTCAAGATGGCGCTTGAAGCGCCACCTGTTCATGAAATGGGCCATAAATCGTAAACGGTAAGTTTTACAAAAAAGTTTGCTGGAAACAAAAGATGCGAAATTTTATTTTCTACAATAATTGTTTGTATAACTTTTGCCTTAAAGTGCATTGTTTCCGAGATATCGGCTGAAAACGTTTCTTCAAGATGGCGCTTGAAGCGCCACCTGTTCATTAAATGGCCCATAACTCGTAAACGGTAAGTTTTACAAAAAAAAATTACTGGAAACAAAAGATGCGAAATTTTATTTTCTACAATAATGGTTTGTATAACTTTTGCCTTACAGTGCATAGTTACCGATATATCGATTGAAAACGTTTTTTTCAAGATTGCGCTTGAAGTGCCACCTGGATCTGTCGGCATTTTGTGATTTTATGCTGAATAAGTGATGCTAAACCTCATAAAAAAATAAAATTGAATCGGAAATTTCGTGCAATGTTTAATTCTATTTTTACTGTACTATTTCATTAAACATTTTATTTGTCAACAACGTCTTACAATCATTTCTCTAGCGCTCACGTGACCTTCATACAAATAATTCGATATTTTAATTGTTGATAATTTTTATTTTTGGATAAGAACATGGTAATGACTCTGTTAGTTTTACCTTCATTTAAAAAAATTGTCTTTGGCCAAACCTACTATCGTAGACAGAGAAACCTATAGACTAATGACCGGCGTGGCCTCGAGTGAGAAAGGACGATAACAAATTTTTAGGTTATACAATAATCTTTATGTTTTTTAAACACACTTAGATAAAAATTTTAATTGTTCTAAGAACTGAACTGAACAAGATTCACCAATCTTAAGCTCACAAAACACTTTTTTCTCACTTAAACCAACTTGTAAACTCCTTAAATCGCTACGCTGTTAAAATTGTTTAGCAAAGAGAAAGGGACAAACAATCACACCGCTCTATCTCATTTCTATGCAAGACGTATGCATAAATCTATCTTTTTCGTGTGCGAATGCGAAAGAAAACGTCAATTTGTCTATAGGTTTCTCTGTCTACGCCTACTATACTCTTTGGCTTGACCATAGGTCAGACTAATAGGTCCATAGACAGACGGATATCGCGAGTGGTGCTAACTGCAGAAACAAAATGTTTGAAAACAAATTTGTAGAAATATTGTCATGTTGAAAGATAAGTTTGACGTTAATTTTGTATTTGTAGACACTTTTTAATCGAGACAGAGAATTTTCAACAATAATGGATTCAAGTGATGAAGAGGTTTTATTTTTTTAAGTACCTGTACCGTACATTTACAACAAAAAAGAAAGAAATCGAGGGTCTCGACGCGCGTGCAATGTGTTTGACAGTGATTCGCAGTGGAATACGGTATAGAGACTAAAAACTGTGCTGCATGACGAATAAAGAAAATTAAAGAAAGTGATACATGAGAAAATTCTACCAATTGCCTAATCACATTAAAACATTAAAAGCCAAAATTGTGTTAAGTGTTTAGCTAATGAAAATACAGTAAGAAAATTATCCAAGAAAATAACATCAACATTTGCGCTGTAATTACAAGTTCAAATAGGAAATTGAAAGAAAAAGCTACATGACATATGAAAATCAAAGCCATGTGGCTTTATAAAAGGTCACCCACCTGTTACAGGCTACTCAGGCTCTATTAAAGGGTTAACTGAGTATTCTTTGCTGTTGGAATCAATCAACCAGTTTTTAAGACCTGGCAGATTTTTTAAATACAATAAAACCATCAGACAATCAATTTATATTGATATTTGATGAAATGTCTTTAAAAAAATGTGATGTATAAGAAATACAGCGCATTTATTACGGCTACCCCAAAAATAACATCAACATCAATCTTCTTGCACCACGCAAGACATTTACGAATTACAGAATAATAACTGGCTAACTCATCAGAATGATCAATTCCTTTTTTTTCATTTTCATATTAGATTAAAATTCACATAGATTCAAAGAAAGCGAGAACTTTCAGGATTAAATTTCTTGCTTCACTGTGAATAGGTTTTCCCATATTTGAAAAAACTTTCACTGTCCCACTTCAAGCAACGAAATAGTAGCAAAAATGTCCAAACTAAACCAAAATGTCCAAACTTAACAAAAATGTCCAACGTTGCTACAAAAACAATATTTTAACGTAACAGCAATAACAAAATAACAATAAAGGTCCAAACGTAACAATGAAATGTTTAAAAATATACCACGAAAACAAGTCGACGCGTATCGGCAACGAAAGTGCTAACCGTACTGACGCGCCGTGGCGAGCGCGGGGAGGTGAAAGGAGAACGGGGCGGGGGTTCGCATTCCAGCGAGGTCTCGAGATAATGTGACCGGGTTGTACATCTTTATTTTCTGGGCGTAATAGTGATTTGAACCCAGTACCGAATGGGACTGGGTTAAAATCACCATTACGCCCAGAAGAACTTTTGTTCTCGGCGGCGACGTTCTTTTTTTGTTACTAACACTTTCGCGTCTTACAGCATAGCCATACAAAAGTTACCTACCTAAATAAAAAAATGGAAAATAGCCACGTAGAAATAAAAATATGACCATAATTAAGTACTTACTTATACATTTTTAGTGACAGTTTCAATTAAGGATAAAGGAAAAAATATGACCTATACAATCCGTACTTTCCTTAACGATTTTATGAGTTGTTTTCTATAATTTTAATAATTTGATACATAATGTAGCGGCGTTTTATAATCGGCACATTATTAAGTTCCTGCCCGACAAAAGCAACAAAAGCTTCATTTGCCATTTTCAGTTTATTTATGTCGTCTTGGACAGATGTATGGGTACTACTTTCAGACATCTCTAAATTTGTATTTGTCAATATGTCTTTTGTGGTGGTTGGGAAGTCTTTTGCTTCAGACCAAGATTGAGAACATATAAATAAAAACTCAGAATTTATAATTCTGAGTTTGAAGCATCAATACTAGGCTGTTAGAACTAATTGTGCTTGAACATATGCGGATATTTTATACATACATAATACATAAACGTATTAAGCAACAATAACATAATACATAAAAAGTATTGGTGCTTCAAACTCAGAATTTATAATTCTGAGTTTGAAGCACCAATACTAGGCTGTTAGAACTAATTGTGCTTGAAAATATGCGGATGTTTTATCTACAAAGAAATAAGCTTCCTTCTATTTTCTGAATATATTTTAGAGTGATTCCACTTCTAAACTATTTACTTACGACTGGAAATAGAAATGGTATGGCACTCGATTTTAATTTTTTCCTCAATTGACCTGCGATATAATCTTCATCTTTAAAATGCAGACTGCAGAGGACTGATGTCTTTGTAACTTTTCGTGGTATATTTTTTCCATATATTTGCAATTGAGTCAGTCTTGGGAATCCTTTAAAAGAAATGTATGATGTCTAGTCTAGGAAAGCTATAAAAAAATGAACCGCTGGTATTATTATATGGAATATATTTTGTAACGTAATTAATGTCAAATAGCCAATTATGCGATTGATGGACACCCCACAACAAAAAAGTAAAATCACTCACTGGTGAAAAGTTAAACCACTACCAGGATAAGATTCTTTTTTACAACCCTTCACGCAAAAAATTATACCATTTTTACTCAATTACACGAAAAATTTATCCAAAAACACAATTTGAACACAAACACACTAAAGTTACAACTTAAGGTATATATTTGTATTGATGGCAAATTGGAGTACTTGTTCCAGTTGAACGAAGTGTAAATCCATGATTTCAGTATAGTATACATATATTATAACACGTAGGTACACATTTTAACCACAAATATACCGACTTTAAAAAACAAAACTGGAACTATTGACCATCCCCACTCTGGAGCCTAGACAGTGAACCTGTGTTATACCCGAAACGAATTGCTTTGTTGTGTATGAGCTGCTTAGTTCCATATTTTCCAAAATAAAGTACTATCGAGTTATTTACAGATAAATGTTTGTGTGGAATATGTTCTGGAAAATATTTCAGCCACCTTTCGTTTATCACATCGCTCAGAGATCTTGCTTTGCCAAAGGACACAATAATGACGTCTTACTTGGAATTCCTGTTCTGTGGTTGCTGTGGCCCATAGACATCTACATCTATCCTTGATCAAGAATCAAAATTCAGATGCGTTGTCACCCGTGAGGACTAAGATAGAATGCCTCGTTTCCCGTAAAAAGGGTCTCCGGTTCTCTACACTCACCATACGAAACACAGCAGCATTAAGGTACTATTTTACGCTGGTATTCTGTGAGAGCGTGGTCCTTCCCCGGTCGAGCCGACCCATTCGTGCTACAACTATACTACTAATATAACTGCAGCATGGCTCTACCACATCGAAAAAAGCTTAGTTCCATATTTTCCAAAATAAAGTACTATCGAGTTATTTACAGATAAATGTTTGTGTGGAATATGTTCTGGAAAATATTTCAGCCACCTTTCGTTTATCACATCGCTCAGAGATCTTGCTTTGCCAAAGGACACAATCATTTTTGGTCCCACTAGAAATATTAACGTCGTTTAATGGTATTTACACCAAAAAAAAAGAAACCAACTCGAATTACTAAGTCGATTTCATCACTAAATTGTAGACAAACACTGCATAGGCCGTAAGATAAAAATGCGATTCGAGTAGAGTTTTGTGACTCGAGCCACTCGGGTTAATTTACGAGTATGTACTAAAAAAAATGTTATATATGTATTTGTTACATTGTATCATGTTATATATATAAAAAATGTTGTTGTATGTATGTCATTCTAGTTGTACACTAGTTTTTGAGTAAATCAACTATTTACAGAAAAGTTTATCACTAGAGTTGAGAGTAGCGATTACTTTAGTTAAACCATTTTTAAATATGTACCTTTATAAATAAGTAATATGTGGCAACATGAAATTAAAACTATAAATCAATATCATAAATAAAACTAAGTTCAGGTTTGTTTACAACATGCCAGATGCAAGTTTGAATTTGGATGCAACTTGTGATGACACCCGCAGCGACTTATTATATATACAAGTAAATTAGTGAAGTAATATCTATATAGCACCCTCTGAATCTATACGATGCGCCGAGTTAACTCGGTAATATTTATTTTCTATCGATTATCGAGTTGGACAAATTCACTCGATTCACTCAAGTGAAATAAAACATAGTTGGAGTCGCATCATTATGGTAAGAACAAAATGAAGTAAGCATGTCGATTCACTCTTAAAAAAGTCAATCTCTGAATCGATTTGAATCGAAGATACTAGAATCGATTATCGATTACATCGAGGACTAAAAGATCGATTTTCGATTAATCGCGATATTTTCAAACGTGAAATTTCGAGAATTTGCGATTTTTTCATTAATTGAATTTTAATATTTTTTTTAAATAAAATATTAGTAATCTTATTAATTAACATTACTAATATTCCTTTTAACCACTCCTGGTAAGCTAGAAACGCTTGTGTTAGGAGTGGGTCACACATACGCCACTCAATCCCTTTTTTTACAAAGTGATTCCGTGTATCACTTTTATTTGACGTTTTGGGCAAAAAACAACAACAATACTTTAAAAAAAGTGCAAACTGCAACGTACATTTCTCGATAAAGCTGTTTCAATCTAATAACTTACTATTTATCAAATTGAAATGAATGCTACACAAACACAATACTGGTAATTTCCTTACTGTCTGTACTTACAGCTCACAGTATGTATGTTTTTGATAATAAATAAAGTAAATTCACAGGTTCACAGTTCAAACAAATTCACAGTTCAAACAAGTTCACAGCTATAATTTTATACTGTAGTATGTATATTATGTAGCCTTTGTTCACAGCACAGATTAAGTTAGACCAACATCCCACAGGCAAGATTAGAATTAGAATTCAAGAAATGAAAACGAAATTACAACTTTTCGATATTGTTGGATGCGTTCATAAATATTTATTATATTTAAATAAATATTGCGTGCAAAATTATCAACTAAGTACGACCGGCTGTTTTTGCGTCCCCCAACAGCAAAAAATTGAAAAACTGCGGTGTCTTACCCCAGCCAGTTTGGGAATTTTATCGCTAGTTCTTGAATCGAATGAATCAGTCCGATTCGAGAGGTTTTTGGATCGATTCAGTGAATCGATGCGGTGCTCTGCATCGATCTAAAAAAAAATCGATTAATAGATTTTAGATCGACATGCCTAAAATGAAGTTTTTATTTACAAGCATTATTAAACTAATGTTTAAGAAAATATGGATATTATCAATTATCAGGAAGGTTAGCCAAATATTAATTGACACAAGTACGTATGTTTTTCTCTTTTTAGTTTTTGTGGTAAAATTCGCAAATAGAATATAAGAGTTTATTAATTTACACCTATTCTAGGTTGTGAAAATCTATTATTAAGTTTGTATATTTTAGCTAAAACAAATACAAATAACAAACAGGTCTAAGAACCTTATTAGTTTGTTAAAAGTGACAAAGTATTAAGTTTATTTTATAAGTAAAATCTAAATTAAATAATAAATAGAATAAATGCACAAAAGAAGTTATTATAATGTTAAAAGAAAATTAGAATCTTTGGGTCGAGGGACTTAAAGAGGGTTTTGAAGAGCAATTCATATAACTGCATTTGTGTACAAATAGGTACCTTATGTATTCAGCAAGTTGCTTAATACTAAATGGCTTTTTTGTTAAGCCAGACACAGATCCTGGATTTATACCAGCCATAGTAGATAGGCAATATAAATGTTACATATATTTATGTGTAAAAAATGTAGTAATTATTTGTACTAGAAGCAAATATAAAGTTTAATAATAATAGTTTGCATGAAAAAAGTGTAATGATTGTATCTATTATGCTTAGACAGCTGTGTTGTTCACTGTGCAGAAAGGAATATTATTTTGTCATCTAGAATCTATATCTGCCTTTTCATATGTTAAGTAATAAAGAAATTATTATAAATTATACAGCATTAATCAGCTCCAGCTGATCAAATACAGAAGCAGTAATAATTGATTAACATCAATGATATTCAACCATGTAAAAGTTGTATCACATTCAATTTTACCGGTTTCATGTACATAGGAGACAAAGATATTATTGTTATATTATTTAACATATGAAAAGGCAGATATAAGAAAATGCTCACAGAAATATGTAAATACAGTTTATTGACATTGAAGGCATAGTCTTATCTCATATCTCTTATTATTAAAAATGTTCTTTTAATTCCTATATAATATAGAAAAAAAAGGGACAGTAGACTAATGGCAGGGCGCGGACCACGAACTCAAAAGTCGTGGGTTCGAATCCGCCATTCGACTACTGGAGTGAACCACTCGTAAAACAAGCAATTTAAGCTTAATTTTACATTAAGCCACTCTGCAATTCTACTCGGATAGTTCGATGATTATGAGGTAAAAATGAAGTCTTATGATATACGAGTCAAGAGGCTCGAGAACCAATACAACGATCTCATAAACCAAAACAAAAACCTAAAAGTACAACATGGGGCACTGGAGCAACGTATCACGGTATTGGAGCAAGCACAACTTGCTAACCAGCTTGAGATTTGTGGCATCGCGGAGGAAGAAAACGAGAACCTAACGGATATCACCTCAAAAATCTGTGATACTTTCAAGCTCAATCCTGATAACATCATTAAAGCGTACCGCAAAAAAAGCTTCAATAAAAAAAAACTCTAAGAAACCGCAGCCAGCAGCTATCGTGATCGGACTCCGTGAAGGCAACCGAGACCAGTGGTTACTTGCCTCCAAGAACACCCATAAGACCTGCAGGGACATTGGTAAACAGGGTGATAACAAAATATATTTCCGTGAGTCACTCTCATCCCACATTGCTTACTTGCTATGGAAATCCAAATCTGTTCTCAAAGAAACTGGCATATATAAATATGTGTGGTGTAAAAATGGCCATATTCTAGCACGCAAAAATGAGAACGAAAAGATTATCAGAATCCACTCAGAAAGTGATATTGATAAACTGAGAATCATGTCACAAGATGACAAAAATGCATCCACTTGAGCTCTGTCCTACGTACGGTTGTTTTACCTCTATGTTACTTTGTGTACCTACCGACCTATGTAATTATAAATGGCTTCAACGGATGATTGTTTCCAAACAATACAAGAAGATACTCATACAACTTGGAGCAATTTCATAAATAGTGTTGATTATCGTAATAGTAATCACCTAAATGTACTCCATGTAAACATTAGGTCTATGATTAAAAATTTTGCCCACCTAGAACATATAATATCTTCGAGCCCTCATCTTGTACATATTATTGTATTGACGGAAGCCAACATATCCGAAAGCTGTGTAAATCTGTTTCATTTGACTGACTATGACATGTACTCACAACTACGACGCTATCGTAAGGGAGGTGGTGTAATACTGTATTTGCATAGCAGCCTAAGATTCACACGAACACTTGTCGATACTGCTTATTTCGAGTGTATTACCGGTGAAATTCATTCAGACTACGGTCTTAAACTAGGAATTTGTGCAGTGTACAGACCCCCGGACTTGGACAAGTCCCGTTTTATTGACGAACTATCGGGTGTTGTTAACTTGTGTTCGCGCACATATAGCTATATTTTATTAGGCGATATGAACATTAATATTAAGCAAAAAACGTCTATTCAAAGTCATTACTTGAATGTTATGAGTGCACTTGGACTGGATTGTGCAATTACTCAATACACCCGTGTGGAAAATAGAGATAATTGTCTGACTAAGTCCTGTATTGATCATATTTTTGTTCGTATAAGTAACTGCAGGGATGTATATTCTTCAGTGATCGATTATGAGATCGCTGACCATTACATAACTGGCGTAGTTTTACTTCGCAACACGCATTGTAAACAAAATAATTTTAAGTTGATAACTAAAATTGATAACGACATGTTAAAATCAGAGTTTTTGAAAATAAATTGGAAGTGTGCTTTAAAATTAAATAGTCCGTGTGAAGTTTTAAAATTTATTACATCCAACTTTAGTGAGGCATATAAGAAATGCACGGTTAAAACTAAAATTAAATTAGGGAAGAGACATGAATGTACTTGGGTTAACAGTAGAATGTTATATATGTGTAATAAAAAGTTAGAACTATTTAGTATATGGAAACAAGACGAAAACAACAAGCAAAATAGACTATTGTATAATAAATATCGACACAAAACTAATAAATATATATGTAAATGTAGAAATAATTCAGTTAGAAAAGAGGTTCACGCCAGCTTTAGAAATAGTAGAAAGGTATGGCAAATAATCAATAATATATGTGGGAAAATATGCAACGCTGTAGATGATGTAATTATGAAGCACTTTAAGTTGGATGTTCGTTCATTATGTGATAAATTTGCTTACGGATTTGAGGAAAATGTAAACAATATCTGCGTAAGTTGTAATGTACCCTTATTACCCCATACTACTTACCAAAGAGTACCTGATGTCTGTATGAGTTGACTGAGACGTGTTACTGATAGGGTTGTATTTGCTATAATTAAACACATGAATAAGAGGAAAAGTGCTGGTTTAGATGGCATCAGAATGAGTGACATACAGAGTATAAACTCTGAAATAACACCAGTTATTACTCATCTTATAAATCTATGTATTTCCACGTCCTCATGTCCCGATCCATTGAAGACTGGCATAATTAGACCTATTCATAAAAATGGATGTTACAGTGACATAAATAACTATAGGCCGATTACAATCCTACCCAGTATAGACAAGATAGTTGAAAGGTATTTATGTAATGAATTAAATGAATTTTTGTCGAAAAATAATATTATTAACAATAAACAGTTTGGTTTCATAAAGGGTCGTAGTACTGAAAAATTATTATCAATTTTCACCGATGAGGTCAACAGGCACCTGGACGCTCGCGAACATGTGCTTGTTGCACTCATCGATTTCAGCAAAGCTTTTGACTGTTTACAATATGATAAGCTATTTTGTAAGTTCGAACAGAATGGTATACAGGGTCCTCTGCTGGGATGGTTCAAAAATTATCATACTAATCGAAACACGGTTGTTCGCGTAGATAACTGCCTCAGCGACAAAAGACCAACTGTAATGGGCACGGCCCAGGGGTCCATAGTCGGACCCACTGAGTACTTGCTGTACGTAAACGATATGATCAACATCCTTGCGGAGGACTCTGTATACCAATTTGCTGACGACACATGTTTAAAAACTCATAATAAGGCTGTCACCGAGGCAGAGTATGCAATGCAACATAACTTTGACAATTTATGTAAGTGGGCACATGATGCAGGTCTGGTGATTAATGCTAGCAAAACTAAAATAATTCACATTCACGATGCAGAGATAATGGCTTCAGCGATTGTCGTATCCCAATGGGTATCGTTTTCTAATAAGTTCAATTCTTCACATGCAGCACGATATGTTGGGAATATTACACCATTAACAGTTCGTAGTGTCTCAAATGACTTTGGCCCACGCACATTTACCAGCAACAACCGCAAATAGAAACATTCACCATTCTTTGCATGAACTGTATACATACGACCAAGAGCATCAGTAGAACGCACATCTGGATACCCAGGAACCGCATCGCCTTGCTTCCGTCTTTGAAAATTCTTCGATGAAGCATTCCAAGTATAATAACGTGGCATCTCCGAGTAAAGCAAAGTTTGTGCAAACTGATCGCTTTGGCAGATTGCAAAAAAACTGGTCAATGTAGTTGCTGGAGGTGTTTCAGCACGTTGCGTAGCATTCGAAGCCGTGAAATATACTCGTTGACCATTCTCCAGATGCACCGCCAAATGCATAACAGTAGGATGACGTTCGTGAATGGGAAATGCGAATATACGCCAAATCGCTTCATTACAGTTCACATAACGACCAACTTGATAGCGTGAAATTTCATCGTTGATATTCGAGGATTGCAATCCGAAAACTGCCATATCACTGCCTTTCGTGACATATTTGCAAATATATTTTATGGACTTAACTGAATTGCAATATTGAACGTTGCAATGTGTCTTGAACGTTTTAGAAATAAGTGGCGAATATGGTACAATCCAACTGTTGTCGACAACGAAATCCATTCTTTTCACTTTCGTTGTGACAGTTCGACCGTTGTCATCTGGTGATCGACACCGATACAGCGGATAACCATCGTTGCCAGTGACAGTCTCCGCCGTTAATTTCCGTGGATATCGTTTAGAGCACTTTCCATCGACCATGCAAGGTGATTGGGGATTGATGGCACCACACGGTCCATGAATCATATTAGTAGTAACAACATCATGTAGGTCTGGATTGACTTCATGATCAGGAATCTCGGCACATATGATATCATCTATTTGGTCAGGCTGAATTCTTTCCACTAACCAAATAAGAATGTGTGCGTGCGGCAGGCCTCGCTTTTGCCATTCGATTGAATACATCCAGCATCGAGTGTCTCCAAAGACGCGTTGTTTAACAATAAAGTTCACCAGGGACCGAATTTTTTGCCTGAATATACGTGCTGTGATGTCGTGTCTATCACTTGATGTTTGTCCGGGAAGCAGCAATTGAGTAATTTCTATCCATTTTGGATTACGGGTGAAAGTAATAAAGAGATCTGGCCGACCGTAATGACGAACATATGTCATTGCATCTTGTGCATATTCATGCATATGACGTGGACTACCAATGTACGTCGCCGGCAGAATAGTTAATCGACCAATATTAGCTGTATTTTCTTCAGTACTAACTGCATCACGTAAATGGATGTACTCCTCAGAACGCAGTTTGGCTTGGTTCAACCTAATGAATGTTAAACGTTCCGTTTCTATTTTTACATACATGTCAACGCAATACTGCTGAAACAATCGACGAAACCGCAGCAAATAGTTGTCAGCATTTTGACGAATCATCAAACGATATGCGTAATAATTCATTGAGCTAACTTTCTTTGTAGTTTCTTCACCTGAAATTAAAAATTTGATAATTAACCATTTCAAAGGCAAATTTCAAAGGCAAACAATACAGACATTAACCATTTTTTTAATAAGCATTATTTTAAATCAGTGTCTTTCACAAATAAATTAAATAAATTATGATACTGATACTCACCATTCAATGGATTTATCATTTTAATATTAAAATAATATCCATCTTCTCCTTGCCAAAACATCAGCGGGTTTTGCAATGCGTCATATGATCGATAAGTTTCAGATATTTGTTGCAGTTGCCCAGTATCGCGACGTGTAAGCACAATATCGCGTTTTTCCAATTGTTCACCAACAATCAGGATGGCAACTTCGTCTAATGTTGGAGCATTAAATGTGCGTTCGTGTGTTCCAGATGGTCGTTTATCTGCTTTGATGACAACTTTATAGTCATCACTTGGCATGCGCTCTAAAGCATTCTTAAACAACCTGACCAACGCATGATGTTCATGAAGCAGACACTGCAAGTCTTGAAGAATTGCTCGCTTCATTCCTGCATTGATCCCTAGGCGTCGATCAAGTTGTTCTTCCATGTTGCCCATGAAATATATTTGTAAAAATTTATTCTGTGTATCTTCGAAAAGTAGTAATGATCCAATTCGATGGTGAATCTGTCCTTGTATCTACAAAATAAAAACCAGACAGTATTAACTGGGTTATAAACACTTTTTTCGGTGGGA
This sequence comes from Parnassius smintheus behrii, assembly GCA_036936625.1. Classification (NCBI taxonomy): domain Eukaryota; kingdom Metazoa; phylum Arthropoda; class Insecta; order Lepidoptera; family Papilionidae; genus Parnassius; species Parnassius smintheus. Next base: position 13,320,830 of record JAUPFT010000025.1, read on the forward strand.
GAGTAGAGTTCAGAATTAGCAAATATTTTTGGGTGGGAGAGTAGAGTTCAGAATTAGCAAATATAATACGTACCAATAGATAAAGTAAGTTATTCTTTAACTACATTCTATGTAAGTACAAAAATAAATACCTTAAATGTCGGATTAAATCCTCGTTCTTCGATAATATCTGCCCCAAATGACGTCATTTGGAAACAACCATTGTATTTTTGAGTGTTTGCAAGAAAGTGGCGTGATTCTTGTGTTTCGCCACAAAGCAATGAATACAATGGCTAATGTGGCGGAGTCAACAACGGTAATTTCACTTTACCATTAAGGCAGCATAATCCAGCCGTTTCTCCGGAAAACTTTAATGCACCACAATACTCAAAAACAACGTCCATTTGCCCAATACAAACGCTAGGATGCAAGCTGTAATCATTGCTGCAATCGTATCGAAACGCTGCTCGATTCAAATCAGCACTTGATAAATATCTTGTTCTGCGTCGCAAATTATCTATCTGTTGACCTCTGTTGTTCGCTCGACGATTCCGCATTGCCAACCGAGCTGTTTCACGGGCTGCTTCACTTTGCTCTCGTGATTGAGAAGCACGAAGTCGAGCCATACTATCGCGGCGCTGTTCACGTGCAATTTCTTGTTCTTCTTCAGTCCTTTCATTTGCAGTATTTCGTATTCTTCTTGCATTACGGCTTTGTCGGTAAAGATTCGATCGTCTTGCTCGCGGCATTATTAATTAAACTTCAATTCACCTAAAAATTTATTTAATAACTCAATTTTTCAACCATACCGAGTTTTATAGTTCACTTCACTATTTATACGAATGGGCAATGGCACTATCATTCCATTATAATTGTTAATTATTTATTTAATAGAAATAGTTTGAATATTGATTTCTTACAAATATCAAATTGTCATCTATACGTCATTACATAGCTGTCACTATACGTCAATTACATAGCTATCATTTGCGTTTTGTTATTCCAAGTCTGATTCTTTTTTGTTATACCACGTTTTATAGTGACTGACGTTTCATGTCAAGTCACACGGGAACGCTGTCGAACGGGATAAAAAGTATCTTATGTCCGTCTCCTGGCTTTAAGCTACCTCCATACCAATTTTCACCCAAATCTGTTCTGCCGTTCTTGAGTTATAAGTGGTGTAACTAACACGACTTTCTTTTATATATATAGATTTTTCAGAGTAAACAAATTCGAAACTTAAGCTTAAATACATAAAGAATGAATGTTATTGCAGTTTTTTAAAATATCAGTAAATACTCGTAAAGCTTCTTCTTTTATTTGCAACTATCCCAAATTGAATCCGATTTATGGGCAACAACGTTTTTGCCTACCGATCGACTAACATGTTTCAAATATAAGCAAGCTCTAACTAATTTTTAATATCTTTATCTTACGAGGAAACTGAAAAATTATTAAATATAGATAGTTAAAAATGCAAACTGTTAAGCAAAATAATAACACACACTCACTCCTTTCACACACAAATATATTACACACTGGAATCTACGTATTAATTTTACACTTACTTCTAAACTTGTAATATTGGTTTATGATTAACAAATCTCCAATATTAAATGAACATTTTGCATATTATATTTTATTGTTTTAAGAAAATGAAACATTAACTGAGTCACTACTCACTAAGTTTCAATTATTTCTATGTGAAATATAGAATAAGTTCTTGTAAACGTTTACTATAACATTTGAATATTAATATAAGTGTGTGACACATTTATAGAATATCTCTCCTGCCTTACTCTTGTACCATACAACTTAACATTTAGCTATAATAGCATTGAGCCATTTGTCGGATTAGAACATAGCACATAGCTAATTATTTTACTTCTTCCTACTTTTATTCATTTCTTGATTGCGGTAAAATTGTTTTTATGTTTTTGTTTTTCTATATCGTATGTATTTAATGGGGAGGGCTTAGCAGCTGTAACACAGGTCTGTGACCTAGCACAGTTGCTAAAGATACCTAAATATACTATTGAGTTAGATTTACGTCTCATCAATGTAATGTATATATATGTAATTTTGTAAGTATATGTTTTTATGTAGAGTATATTTGGATTCAATAAATATTATTATTATTATGTGGGGTATCCATATAGTTTCCTCATCTGGTTGGGTTCTATAAATATATAATTATAAATGAAAATGAAAATAAATGAAAATAAAAATATCAATGAAATAAAATAAATACAATAATACATAAATAAATAAAAGCCCAACGAGATGGAAGCCCTCAGCAGGGGAGACCAAACGGCCGAGGGTTAGGGGGAAGGGAAAGAAACCGGCGGGCGGTATCGAGGAGCACCGCCTTCTGCATTTGAGCTCGGAGCGGTCCGTCACGGAATCCCAGTCACCTCAAATGACCCGAGAGGCTAACTGGGTTTAGCCCATTCGCAGAGACGACTACGGGAAAAATTTCGGTCGGCAGACCACCCCACATGTGGATCACCTCGTGAACCTTTCACTAGGTTCTCGTCATATGGAATGATAATGTCGACCAAAAATATCCTTGACTGTGCCCGGTCCATCAGCACAATATCAGGTATATTCGCAAGAATAGTCCTGTCTGTGATGATGGCCCGATCCCAGTAGAGCCTGGCGCGGTCATTTTCGAGCACGGCTTCCGGTAAGTACTTATAATAAGGCAGTTTCCGATCCACAAGACCGTATTTCAGAGCGAGCTCCTGGTATAGAATTCTGGCTACTAGGCTGTGCCTGTGTGCTGTGCTGCTGTGTACTTTGACATGCCTAAGTGACTCACCGGGATGACGACAAGCTTATTATTACTCTTACGAATGTTTGCGTGTGCAGTAAAATCACTTACAATGCATTACTGCGCATTTTGAATTTAAACAATAAAAAGGATACAAAGTTTGAGATTTTTTAAAAATTGATTTGTCTTTAACGGCCTATATTAGTTATCTTGAACCTTCTCTGCAAATTTGGCCGGTTATCACAAAATAACCCTGTATATATCCAAGGAAACACAGATTATTGGAATAAGCCTAAACTATGGTAAGCTTTGTAAAATTTTAAAAGAAAGGTGGTACATGCTTTCATATTTCTTTCTCATATATATAATTACTTAGTAGAACATGTGGAAGAAAAATTTCTTGTCACTTAAAACACATTATGAAGATGGCAGTGACAAACTAAATTATTTGATAAACAGTTTTCTACATTTCTTTTTTAAGTTATGTATTTTAATTGAATAAATAATTAGAAATTTGTATTATATTTTATTATGTTCTTTTATATAGAGCTCTGGGACAGGCAACCTAAAAAATACCCCAAAAAAGGCCAAAATTTTTCCGCCTCACGAGAGAATTGCAGATAATCTGATTAATGATAAAGATGGAATTTGTGGAGATATATACCACATTTAATAGTTTCACTCAATAGTGCCTCAAGTCCAACTTCGACCGAGAGGTCAATCGACGGATTCAACTTGGCTGAGCAGCGTTCGGGAAATTACGACGCATCTTCTCGTCAGGTGTACCTCAAAACCTGAAAACTAAGTTGTACCACCAGTGCGTGTTGCCAGTGATGACCTACGGAACCGAGACGTGGTCCTTCACTGCTATCCGTATGAGGACGCTCAAAGTCGCTCAGCGAGCTATGGAGAGGGTTATGTTCGGAGTTTCTCTGCGTGATAGACTCAGAAATGAGGATATCCTCAGTAGAACCAGAGTGACCTACATAGCCCAACGGATTAGTAAGCTGAAGTGGCAATGGGCCCTCCATATAGCTTGAAGAACCGAAAACCGTTGGGGAAAAAAGGTTCTCGAGTGGCAGACTCGTACCGGTAGGCGAAGTGTAGGGCAACCCCCCACTAGATGGAGTGACGACCTGGTAAGACATGCACGTAGTCGATGGATGCAGGTGGCTCAGGACCGTGCTTTGTAGCATACCTTGGGGGAGGCCTATGTTCGGCAGTGGACTTGTGAAGGGTTGTAATGATGATGATGATGATACCACCTTTATATTTTGTATTAAGTTATCATTCGTGTCCGCTAGGGTTGATAATGTTTTGTGATGTTTACCAACTAAATTGGATAACAGAAAAACACGATTTAAAACAAATCGCGAAATATAAAAAAACAACAGTGCGAACGCTAACGTTGACAAATCTATAGATAAACAAATAAAATGTCTATGTTGCAATCACTGCGAACACAGATAAAAATAAATCTTGATATCTGTTGAAAATTTTACACAGTTTTTGTGAGTGCGAACGCCACCATCAACAAAACATGTTGCGTGATTTATTTTATGCGATTTGTTTCAAAACATTACGTGTTGGATGTTTCTCTGTGCAAACGTACTGTTACACAAACAGTTTAAAACATCTTACTTCCTCACTATTTATCATTGTGTAATAACATAGATAAGGCATGTCAATTCCTAGTCATTTTATTATGATGTATACTACTTACTTATCAAACAAAACATATTAAAACAATGTCTTGACACCGCTCCTGTCTATATATGTCAGTTAATCATCAAAGTTCAAAAAATTTATTAAATTAAGTTTGTATAAAAGGGGTTATTATAGTATAAAGGAATTTATTGCTGAAATTATTGTCTACTTGTAACTACTTGTACCCCGTGAGTAAGGTGATCGCTACCAAGCTATTTCTAATTTGTTCTGTGTTGTTAATTATGACATACATGATTGTAAGCTGGCTTGTTTTTAAAAGACCCACTGGGTATTTTGCTGGTTCTCGTCAAGTCAGAGGTTTTTTCCGAATCAGTGGTAAACTAAAAAAGTGACTTTCAATAAGTATTATTTATAATCTAAATTGAATGAAAGGTTTCTGTTTCTGTGCCTACTACTGTTAATAGAATACTTAAATAAATTATGATTTACAATAATAGAGTTACCTACATTATATTTTGTTTTTTGTAATACAACCAGTTTAAAACCTTTCTTACTGTGTGTTGGTAATATCATAAATATAAAAAGAAATTATCCCTTAGCCATCTTGGTATTTAGAATTACACTCACAATCAATCACTACATGTCAAACTTAGAATCCATACGACATTTGGGCATAGACAGGCACTACGTTTTGCCGAAATAATAATATCGATGAATACTACTACAAAATGGCTTTCAGTTTGTTGTTAGGTTATTGTTAGATTCATATTTTATTTGTTAATTTCTCAGGACTCCGTTTAGATGCAGTAAAACTAATAACTTTATTGTAATCTATGTATTATAAGGAATAAATCGACATGCATTTCATTGATAATCTTTAAAATTTGTGGTGGGCCCATTCTCCATAGAAAAATTGATTGTCTCCTTTATCATTAGGAAGCAGGCGACTGTTACGAGGGCGGCACTGAAAATTTCGGGAATCAAGGAAGTGACACAACATTACTATTTAAAAATGTATTTATTGCTTTTCGAAGTATTCTCCGCGAAATTTGACACATTTTTCCATACGATGGAACCAATCATTGAAGCAACCATTCCATTCGGAAGTTGGGGTCTCCAAAATGGCCGTTTTGTAGGCACAGACACACAGCTTCTACAGGTGATGAAAATCTCTGTCCACGCAATTTATTCTTTATTTTAGGGAAAGTATAGAAATCATTAGGGCTTAGGTCGGGGCTGTACGGCGGATGGTCTAATAATTCTATGTTTTCTTGTTCTAAAAACTCTTTTGTTCTGTGTGCGGTGTGAGAACTCGCATTGTCGTGATGGAGGATGATGCGGCGGTTGCAGTTCTCTTTACGGAGTTCAGAAACGACCTGTGGCAAACAAATGCTAGCATAACATTTTGCATTTACTGTTCTTTGTCCCTCAAGAGAAATAGTCGTAACATGGCCGGTTTTGGAGACAAACGTGGCCACCATTTTTTTTGCAACCCTCCGTGAACGAACAATTTTTGTTAGCTTTAACTCATTTTCGAACACCCAAACTCGTGACTGGTTTTTGTTTCGGGTTCGTACGCGTATATCTAGGATTCGTCACCTGATACGATGTTGTATACAGCATTTGAGGATCCTGCGTGGAATCTTTCGAGAGTTCTGACGCACCAAGTAACGAGAGCCGCTTTTTGCTCTTCACAGAGCGAATGCGGTATAAGGATAATCTAATTTTAAATAGATTCTCGGTCTCGTTATAAATGGTATTTGATTTTTAAAACCAAGGAGTTTTCAATTAAAGAGATTTTAATATGACAGGAACAGTGGAAATATTCCATTCCCGATACTTTTAGACTCGTGCATGAAAATATCGTAGAAACTCATCAAATCGATTACGTGTCATACATGAGGCAACTCCTGGATGATGAGAATCAATACTCCGATCTCAATAAAATCTGTAGCGAAGTCCGCGGCCCGGGTCAAATACTGGTGGCCCGCCGACAGCAAAAATAATACTCTCGTACATTCGAAAAATATTGAATTATATTCCAGAATGAAACCAAAAAAAATATGTTCGAAAAGTAATTTGAGTCTCGTGCGCGCGCGCGCGCGCTCTTAAGTGTGCTTATCGTTGCGCCGTGCATGCGTCGGTAACAGCGGTCGGTAATGTTCGTGCTGATCTCGGTTAAATTCGTTTTCTTGAGGAACCGCAGCGGCCGGCGGCGCGGCGACGACGGCAGCGCGGTGGCGGCTTACATACGGGTTATATTGTTAGAGCAAGCGAGATAGCAATAGTCCCGAATTCCCGATTGCTCGCGTAGGTAGATACACGAAGCTTCCAGAGTCGGTTTCGTGATTTCTCCAGACAGTTTTCGACTCTATACGCGCGGTATAAAAGCCACGCTAACCGCAGCGACCGACAGTTCGGTTTTAATTTGAGTGAAGTGTCAATAGTTCTAGTGTAGATTTTAACTCGACTAGCCGGTGTCATATATTTTGATCCACATTCAACGTAGATTTCCCGTCAAGTGCCGTGTATAATTGTGTTGTGAAATCGTAAGTAAAACTCTATTATTAATAAGTATTTCCCTACCTATTTAATCAATTATTTTTGGTAATTTAAAACAGGACGGGTAATTTAAGTAGGTACTGTAATTGTTTTTAGATACTGTGTTAATCCTAGCCAGGATTAGAACGCAACATGGACAAGCCAGGACCTAGTAAAAAACGTAAGGTTAAAGATGAAAATCGGCGGTTTCAAGAAATTTGGACTGAGAAATACTTTTTTGTATGGTCGCATAACAAAGTCGTTTGTTTAATTTGTAAGAATCCTGTTGCGATTGCAAAGGAATATAATGTAAAAAGGCACTACGAAACGCAGCATCCTACTTTTACCAAGTTTACAGGCGAATTAAGAAAGCAAAAATGTTGTCTGTAAAACGGGAGCTTATTGGTCAGCAAGCTATGTTTACAAAACCTATTCAAGATTCAGAAACAGCGCTACAGAAGTTAGTTGTGAAAATTCTCGAATGATAGCAAAGCGAAGTCGCCCCTTCAATGATGGGATTTCGTAAAAGAATGCATAGAAATTGCCGCTAAGAAAATGTGTCCAGAAGCAGCAAAAAAGTTTGAGAAAATTCAACTGAATCGTATGACTATCCAAAGACGAATTATGTCTTTGTCAGGTAATATTGCGGAACAATTAAACGAAAAAACTAAGATCATTGAATTTTTTCATTAGCACTCGACGAATCCACTGACATTAGTTCCACAGCTCAACTTCTGATATTCATACGAGGTGTTACTCAAGATTTTGAAGTCTTAGAAGAGTTATTAGGAATGTGTTTATTGAAAGGTCAAACCAGAGGAGTTGATATACTCAATGTACTTTTGGATGAGTGTTCAAAAACTGATTTGGACTTATTAAAATTATCGGGAGTTGCGACTGACGGTGCTCCTTCGATGATTGGTGTCAATTCTGCGCTTTTTGAGTTACTTTGCTGAAAAAGCATCTGCAAGAAAAAAACATAAACGGTGAAGATCTCATGCAGTTTCACTGCATTATACACCAAGAAACCCTCTGTTCTAAAAAAAAATTGAATTTCTAAATGTCATGAAAGTGGTAGTTTCGACTGTAAATTTCATAAAATTACGAGGACTCAAGCAAAGGAAATTCAAACAATTCCTTGATGACATCGAAAGCGAATATGGAGATTTACTGTATTATACAGAAGTAAGGTGTGGTTCGGCCAGTTTAATAAACAGCCGAAATTTGTTTGTTTATTTGCGCTGAATACTCGCTACCGTTACACCAATGTTACTTTGGTTTGGATGTCCGTGTATTTCGAGGGTCGATGTGATTCTTGCTTACTATTGGTCCGTTAAAATTACGGACATCTTGTCGTAACGTGATCAATATAATGTCAACGCCGCGCGTCGTGAGAAAAGGGCACAATTTTCGCTGCTCCCAAATATATGATTTACCGCAAGTTCTTCCCCGAATTGGATCATCGTGAGTGACCGAAATCCGTGTAGCTAGGATCCCCGAAGAAGCAGAAGAGAGCAGGAGCATCCGCCTTCGTATATTCAGGTACGTCCGACCTTAGTAATATGGTCTAGTTAACGGTGTAGAGTAGAATCAGCCAGCGTCTATGCAAATTACAGTCCATTTCCCATTTTCCACCAAGGTGGCTAAGTCGTGGATTGACACTGGAACGATTTCTAAATTTAATAGAAGAAATTAGAATATTTCTGGCGGAAAAGCAAAGGGATGTCCCGGAACTTAAAAATCCTGATTGGTTGTGTGATTTGGCGTTTTAGTTGATATTACAAATCATTTGAATGTCTTGAACACACGGCTTCAAGTCAAAAATCTACTGATATCCCAGCTCTACGCTCATGTATCATCCTTTCAATGCAAGCTGACACTTTTCGGATCGCAATTGAATTCTGGAAATTACAATCATTTTCCGAATTATAAGAAAATGGCTGAGAAATTCAACAAAACTGCGATTAATTTCAGTTATGTAGAAAAGCTAGATATTTTGATTCAATCTTTTCAAGACAGATTTTCGGAGTTTAAAAAAGTGAAATCTCTGTTGGACATATTCAACAATCCTTTCACGATTTCAGTTGAAAATGCGCCAGTGTCAATGCAGTTAGAAATTATCGACATTCAAGACGACCAAGATTTACGCAACAAATTCAACGAAGGAGACTTGCTGAACTTTTACCGCTGCATTGATAAAAATACGTACAAAGAGTTGCGCATCAACGCTCTGAAATGTGCCAGCTTATTTGGTTCTACCTATATATGTGAACAAACCTTTTCAATACTAAATAATAATAAAACAAAAAATCGAAACCGCCTTCCAAATGAAAGTTTGGAAGCAGTTTTACGTGTTGCTACAAATAAATTTGAGCCAAATATAAAAAAGATTGTAAGCACTATGCAGTGCCACGCTTCAAATTAATGAATTCTTTTTCAATTTTAATACGTTATTATCAAGTCTTTATTATCTTTAATTACCTATACTTCTGTCGGCCCGCCATCAGTTCATAATTTGCCCGAGTGCATCACTGCTCTAGACAAACAAATAAATTTATTTTTTTGGCTACTACCCCGAAATTGTGACTAATTTAATCAATTCCAACAAAACAAAGGCTTTTTACCATTATCTGCAGTTACATGTTGCATCTTATTAGATAGATGACATAATTCAAATTACTAAGTATTCAGCATACATCCTTAAAAATAATTATTATTAAGAATTGAGTAATGTAATAATTAAATATCTTTTAACATTTTTAATCCTAGTCATAGCTTAATTTTTGGATACCTAATAAATAATCTAAGAACATTAATCATTATGAATTGCCACTTTTTGTACGTAGTCTTAAAATTTAGGTATGTCAAAAATGTGTTATATAAATAACACATTTTTGACATGTATACAAAATAAATAATTATTTTGTATGAAAAGCCTGGTAGCAATGGCGCTCTCTAACCAAGCAGTCTTACATTACATTTTTGACAGAAAAACTTTGTTTGTCCCAGTTTGCAAAAGCGACATTCTCCGTTCGAATAAAATGTTGGTAAATGATCTATTTTATCATAAAGCACATCATCGCTAGGCCTCTCAACTGTTGGCTTAGGATGTGTGATTACAGCTTTGTCAGGAATGCTGTTTTTCTTCATGCACGTTCTGTTAAACTTGAGTAGACATTTAAAAAATTGAAATTGGAAGTATTTCAGTTCCGTTCGATATAAAGCTATCAGCATATCCGCCAGGTCTACCCCTCCCATATTATGTAGTGGAGTAAGAAGATTAATATAAATAAATATTCTTTGTAAGTTATAGATCAATAATAAACAGGCCGTCTCACAAAGCTGTCGTGTACTTTCAACATCCCCGCACCTCACCTTAATTAGTGTTAAGTGAGAACCGCTGCCCTTCTTTTTCAAGTTTTTGTCAGTTGGTAGCTTTTTAGTCGGTTCGATCTTATTGTATCTAAGGGAAAGATCCCATATTCGTTCCTCAGATGACAAATGAGTTCAAATGACGTAAAGAAGTTCTCAAAGTACAACGTCTTACATGCTGGGGCTTGTATAGACTGTGCCAGTGCCAGAACCACCATCGCTCCTAATCCCATTCTCTCTTCTTTCTCCGTAAAACTATGGAAGCGGAATGTGTCTTACCTTTTATTATATACTAAAACCTTTATATACTAAAAAATCATACACTAATCCGGAAACATCAGCTCGTACAAATATTTTGTATCCACATTTTTGTGTTTATTTTGTATGTATTTTTTTCTGCTTCCAGCTCTTGTGCCTTTATATAGCACAATCATCTCGTCTATACTAAAGCGTGTTTCTTCTTCTGTTTTTAAGCAATTTTCCCGTATTTTTCGCAAAAGAGGCCTTATTTTGTTGTACCTATCTCCATCATCACGTAAATTGTCATTAAAATGAAGATATCTTCTTAGAGATTGGAACTTTTTAAGGTCATTATGCTTGCTGTTTTATCGTATCTGAACTTCTCAGACCAATAGTCTGTATATGCTGGCATTTAACTATTCCCATGAATAATTTACAAAATCTTTTATGTCTTCTTTGGTAACATTAATTAATGTTCCCCTTTGCTGAGTGCTGTATAAATTAGTCTGTTTTTTCATGAAATCAAAGATATATTCGGTAAAAAACAGTTTAAAATACTCACCAGGACTCTTTTTGATTTTCAGGGAATATTGTTTTGTCTTGCAATAATGCAGCACTAGTAAATATTTGAGACCTCCATTCATCTTTAATAGTGGCAAATTTTTTCTTCTTGGTTATTATTAGATCTGACCTCTTAGAACGAGTTGAAACTGACAGCGATGGCGACGGTGTATATAGTAATCTGCGAGATGCCAATGGAGATAAATGCCCGTGACAAGGCGCTGGTGATGATGGAACTGAACTGGGTGCACAAACTCTTTGTAAAGAGATAAAACCTCAGTTGACCTGTTTCCAGACAAAATTGACGGCGAGCAGGATTGGAATCTTGTGAATTCCGAAATAACGCTGGGGCATCAATGACAGTATCAGTAGTCTCTTCGTCAAATAATAAGTACAGATTTTCAAGAGAAGACGGCAAAGATGGTGGTGGAGAACTGCTATTAGAAACGTCTGGCGGGGCATAATTCTGCGTTTTATCACCGGATGATTCACTACACTCTATATCAGACTTGGCTCTAGGTTTTCGAACTAAGGCCAAAAGTTTGCGTGTTCTAATCCGTTGTTGTAGATGTATCATCTGAAAAAGTACGATTTAGTCAATATTTAATAACACAGGCGAGGCCTCAGTGAGCAGCTAGTCATTTTATTCATCATCAAAATAAAAAAAAATATTTTATTTAAGTACTTTGCGGACTATCTAGCAGCGCATCTTTAGAGATACGGTCAAGTTATAAGGTTATATGCAGGCCACCTGGCAGCGTATGTTTAAAAATACGGTTGAAAAAACGTTAAGATATAACCACTTTGAAAAGTAGTATGGAACCAGAATGTTATGTTTAAAGAGTATATTGTTAACAATAAGGTAACACTCTCAAATCAATGAATTATTGGTTAAAATAATTAAATAAATCAAATTTTTACCTTGCTGTGCGTAGGCGCCTGCTGACCGTGTACCATTTTACGCGATACTGACAAAATAGTGTTACCAGAAGCACAAAATAAATTTCCTACTTTTAGATAAATAAATGAAGATTATTATTTAATAGAAAAAATTATCCAAGTTAAATCTCTCTCTACCCACGCCATTTCTATAGGGTCCAGATCTGGATGGTAGGGAGGTAGGTTAAGTACGTCATGACCATGTTCTTTAACCTTTAGCTACACATGTATTTTCAAGGTAAGGGTCCTAAAGTATCTCCATAAATATTTGCCATATATTTTTTATATTTTTTAAAATAAGATTTAAGATTATAAGAAAAGTCACATTTTTGCTTATAAAATTGAATTTATTAATCTTAAAAAAAATTCACTCTCTTGACAGTTAGAAACATTTAAAAAATTAACCACTCGTACTTACAAGTTTTTCAAGGCACTTAACAATAAAGTTGTCCAAAACGACTATAAATCAATAGCTCGCTACAGACTATAAACTATAAATTTCTAGCGCGCTATTAAATACGCTATGTTATAGCGCGCTATTTATAAGAAAGCGTGTAGGAGCCCGGCAAGCGCGTTAAGTGTTGCAACACGCTATATCTAGTAGCACGTTATATTACATTTCGTTTATTGGATAGATAGACCGCGTGCAATATAAGAACATTATTTCGTAATAAGTCGCATTTTAGACTAAAATAAAATAAAGCGGTAAAGAAAAACTAATGAACGCTTTTTCATACTTTTCAGGCTTACGACTTTCTATAATCTTAAAAATATTTTTAAGACATGTATATTTTACGGTGGTTTGTAGACGGTACGTTGTATGTACGTGGTGTATGCATGTGCGAATAGCTTGATATGTTACCGATCGTTGTTTGTAGAACGTTGTTTGTGGACGTTTGACTGCACCCGTCGATCATCGAAGTTGACTACGATTCTCAATATTATGACTATAGCAATAAGATACTTTATCAAAAATATTTACTGATTGCAATGTTTGTAAAAATCCCTCGATAGCCTGAATACGTTCGTCCACAATAACGCGTGGTCGTATAAATGCATGCTTCTATTGAAGAACTCCACCACATTTTTCACCTTGATCACGGTATCAGCGATAATTTCTAGGCTGTCCTTCACAACTAGGTTGATAGTATGTGCGAAACAGCTTCTAGAACGCCACCAGCCGATTCGAACGGCACCCAGAATATTAGACGCGTTGTCGCTGACAATCGCGCAAATTTTCTGGTCAATGCACCATTCACGAAATTTCTCTTTAAGAAATTCCGATATGATTATCACTGTGTGACTCTCGTTAAATTGTAAACAACCAATCATGACAGTATGTAAAATGTGGGTTTCGGGATCGATAAAATTGGCCGTGATGCCAATATAATCATCATTCGTTACTGAGCGCCATCCATCAGTAGTAATGCAAACGGCAGTGGCTGACTCACCACCAACTTCTTTTTTCATACTTTTGATCGTCCTGTTATATAAATTGGGCAGAAGTCTTTCAGAAAGAGTTTTACGAGTGGGCAATTTATATGAAGGATTAAGCATGTCCACGAATTTTTGGAATTCCTTCTCTTCCACAAGTCTGAAGGCATGATAGCCTTGGATATCATTTTTATTAGCTGCTCGTCCATCTGTTGCGTCCTAATTAGTGGAAGAGGTTTTATGACTACGATGTAATCTTTTACTGTAGTTGCGGCCACCTTACCCTTTGTAGCTGATATAATGTTAGCTGTTGTTACAGTTGGTCTGGTCCCAGAAGAATTGGTTGTAGTCACCACTGATATTGTAGAATTTGTGGTGGCCACTTGTACATTCTGGTTGGAATTTTCTTCGCTTTCGTCTATTGACTCAAGCCGTTTTGATGCGATATTTACCGTCGGATGGACTTTTTCATGTGCCTACTTAAGGTCCCAATTGAACTGGAAGATAACGTTAGTATCTTTGAGCAATAGTTGCATTTAGCTTTCTTCGGCTCCGTGCTGTCAAAATGGTTCCAGAGAGGACTAAATTTCCGTTTTTATGCCATATTCTCACTTTTTAGGTAACAAATTCACCACTAATAAATAGTCACACGTGAATACCTAGGTACACGAAAAAGATACTTAGGTACACAAAAAAGATACCTAGCTAAGTATCTAATTTAGTGTTACACTGCACTGTAAGTAAAATTCTCTGCTTAACACTAACTAAATAGTTTATATACACACACTTTTGGTTAATATTACACTTTGTATTTATACTTCGTCTTTAATTAAATAGTTTTAAGATGAAAAAAGTTTAAGTAATACAATACCTACTGTACGTAATAATTAATTACGACCACCAGTTAACTCCGAATTTACTATCTCTCGTAACTAACGTACGGACGCGTGCAATTACTATTAGTAAAATACAACACTGACCGACTGACCTCTGACCTGACTCCAACAAATCTAAATAAGCTAACCTATTATTACATTAAATCATTAATGCATAAAAATAATAACGGAGAAATGGCCCTTTGTTTATTTATAATAAACACCAAAATAGCATACATTACACGGAGAAATTCCAGGAATTGGCGGACCACAAGCCGCCTCGCGCAAAACGCGCGAAGCTCGCGCGTTTTACGTACGTCACGACAGAGCCCGAGTATGCCCGAATGACACCGATCGCGCGCGAAGTTTCTCGTTTCATGGTTTCGGGCGGGTGATGTGAGTGATGTGTAATGGTTGGATTTGACGCGTAATGAGTAATGTTGCATCACTTCTCCGAGTAATATTACTCACGTAATATTACACGCATTACTTACCCATGTCTAGTGATTGCCTAGTGCTCAGAGAGTGCGCGCTTGTCTTTCGAATTATTACAACGTTTCAGTATTAGACATGAATGAGGACGATGAAAGTGACCTAATATAAGCCACTTGTGCAGTTATTATAGGTAGATCCCTCAAAACACGAAACTGTTGGATCAGGCCAATTTTAAAGAGTCGCAATTGTTACAGTACTAGTAAAAGATTAAATGATTTAAAAAAAGACGACATGGTTTTACAGAAACCCATTTCTTTTAAAACATTTTTGTCATTTACCAGTACTGACTTGTTGGTGCTGCACGAACTTGTAGGTGCTGCACGACCACCCAGCAGCCCCTCGCATCCATCATCCCCACCAGCTGGCTTGGTTTCGGCAGGGTCTTCGCGGGCCCAGCAATCGGCACCCGCCACTGGTGGAGTACGCCGCATGCGTTGGACGACCCAGATGAACAGCAACGCATTGCGGGCGTATTTTAGGGCGAAAGGGGGAGAAACTGGAGGTTTTTCGTATCGGGCAAGGATGCATCGACTTTTTGCTGAGCTGGAGCCATCTGTAACCATCACCGAGCAAAACCTGGCAGACCGAGTTCGGTATATCTTGCGCTCAAATACATTTGATGTCACCGAACTCGAACGGCTACGACGTGAGGCTGTTCCTTCATCGGGTGAAAATGCTGCGGCTGAGGATGCGGCGCCACAACTTGCTGAGCAAACGGCAAATGTGGATGCCGCCGTGAATACGCCAGTTGTGGTTGATTCAAACGATGATCGAACAGTCGCCCAGGAACTGGAACTAGAGCAAATGAGGAGTACATTAGAAGAGGCGATTATGGAAACGCGCAGTACGCCTCTCGAAATTCGACCGCGACTTCCCCGCTTAGCCCTAAGCAAGCGGAATCGGGCTGTCGTAAGGGCTCTGAACCCAATGCTGGTTACCTATTTGGAAGCCAGCCGGGACCTTTGCGAGACTGACTCAATTCTTTTTGGCACCACACTGGCAGTCTGCGGCGTCTTATAGGCGCCAAACTTTCCACGGCTGGACGCGCTACTGGACAAAGTAGTGCTTTCCTAGCCTGGAGAATAAGAATTGAAGAACGTATCGCAAAGTCTAGGGCCCTCATCGGCAGACTGATATGTTTGAGGTCAGGTAATACCAGGCCAAGGATTGTGCGCACCGTCAGGATGGCGTTTGCTGGGACAAATGTTAGTTTGTCCCAGCCGGATATAATGCAAAATCTGACGGAGCGCATAGACGACCTGAAGCAAAGAATCGCTGCTTGGGGAAAGCGGATTCGGCGATATATCGAGAGGTCGACACGGTTCAACCAGAATCCTCTCTTCCAGAGTGATCAGAAGAGGCCCTATAAATCATTGGAGCGACCAATAGTAAATGGAACGGGCCCAGCACCAAATCAGGCTGACACGGTCGCATTCTGGCGCAGTTAACCACAACGAGGGCCCTTGGACGGAAGTTGTGGCGAGTCAGTGTGCGGGTATTACGCCCATGGACCCCGTCATCATAACGCCGGATGACGTAGCTGAGGCGGTCTGTAGGGCCCCGAACTGGAAAAGTCCGGGGCTTGACGGGCTGCATCACCACTCGCTGAAGGGGTTCATGGTGTGTCACGCTGTGCTCGCCCGACAGTTTCAAGAGGCTCTCAACCAGAAGTCGCTCCCAAGACTCTTCACTACTGGGATCACTCATTTGGTTCCTAAAGATCAGAGTGCCACAGACCCGAGCAAATACCGCCCCATCACGTGTCTACCGACCATATACAAGACACTAACATCCATTTTGAGCGCGAGAATCGCACGTCATCAGGACTAAATCAGGTGATGTCGCGCGCTAAAAATGGATGTCGGGGCGGTGGTCGTGGAACCAAGGAACCACTCCTCATTGACGCGGTCATTGGCAAAGTGGTGAAACGCAACCGTCGGAACTTCTCCACCGCCTGGATAGATTACAGAAAGGCATTTGACTCGGTGCCCCATACATGGCTAAAGAGGGTCCTCGAGCTGTACTGGATTGACTGTACAGTTCGAGACTTCCTCGAGCAGTGTATGGGGCAGTGGAGTACGATCCTCTGTCATCTAGGCGAGCGGATGACGGCTGCGGAATGCCGCATAAGGATAAGAAGGGGTATATTCCAGGGCGACTGTCTGAGTCCAATCTGGTTCTGCCTCTCTTTGAACCCTCCCAGTACTTTACTGGAGGGCTCCGGGAGGGGATTTCAGCTTCGGAAAGGAGGTACAAAAGTGACCCACCTTTTCTATATGGATGACCTCAAATTATTCGCCTCCAGTCGCTCCCATCTTATGGAATTGCTAAACATCACTTGTCAATTTAGCAATTCTATTAGAATGGAGCTGGGGACGGATAAGTGTGCGGTCCTCCATGTTGAAAGGGGAAGGGTTGCTAACTCTGAGGGCATAGACTTATCTACGCCCGTCAACTTAAGGGCCCTTTCCGAGGCTGAAACATACCGATACCTGGGTATGTCACAGAACATCGGTATCGATGAGGCTGGTATGAAACAGTCAGTTTGCGACGTCTTTTCTGCAAGCTTGACCAAAATGCTTAACAGCCGTTTGTTCGGTGTGAATAAGACACATGCATATAACGGTTGGGTCATGCCTGTCCTCATGTATACCTTTGGCATACTCAGGTGGAGTCAGACTGTACTTACCGCCCTGGATAGAAAAGTCCGCACTACAATGACGTCCCATAGGATGCATCATCCGAGATCGTCGGTAATGAGGCTGTACTTGCCGCGAAAGCATGGTGGGCGTGGCTTCTGAGCGCGCTCACCATGCTTAATCGCGAAGTGTGGAGCCTCCGTCATTACTTCCCGGCGAGATCGGATGATCCATTCTATAATGAAGTCATTTCTAGTGACAAAAGGACTTACCCCTCTATCCTTAGCAAACGAGCAATGGCAAGACCCGGCAGTACAGAGCATTTCCGACCGGGAGATCGTATGGAAGGAGAAGGAGCTCCACGGGAGGTACTACAGGGCTCTACATGAGCCTCACGTAGATACAGCCGCCTCCCTCAACTGGCTACGTTTCGGTGACCTATTCGGGGAAACCGAGGGTTTTGTCTGTGCAATACAGGATCAGGTTATTAAGACCAACAACTATCGGAGATACATCCTAAAGGATGGCACTGTCGACGTCTGTCGAGCTTGTCGCCATCCCGGGGAGTCACTTAGGCATGTCATCTCCGGTTGTTCGGCGCTTTCTAACTCTGAGTACTTGCACAGGCACAACCTAGTAGCCAGAATTCTACATCAGGAGCTCGCTCTGAAATACGGTCTCGTGGACCCAAAATTGCCGTATTACAAGTACTTGCCGGAAGCCGTGCTCGAAAATGACCGCACCAGGCTCTACAGGGACCGGGCCATCATACAGACAGGACTATTCTTGCAAATAGGCCTTATATTGTGCTGATGGACCGGGCATAGTCAAGGATATTTTTGATCGACATTACCATTCCGTATGACGAGAACCTCGTGAAAGCCGAAACAGATAAACGAAAAAAATATCTGGACCTGGCTCACGAGGTGACCGACATGTGGTATGCCGACCGAAATTATTCCTGTAGTCGTCTCTGCGAATGCGCTAATCCCAGTCAGCCACTCGGGTCATCTGAGGCGACTGGGACTCCGTGACGGACCGCTCCGGGCTCAAATGCAGAAGGCGGTGCTCCTCGATACCGCCCGCATCGTCCGCCGGTTTCTTTCCCTTTCCCCCTAACCCTCGGCCGTTTGGTCTCCCCTGCCGAGGGCTCCCATCTGGTTGGATCTTATTTATTTATGTAGTTATTGTATTTATTTTATTTTATTGATATTTATGTATATTTATCTTTTCATTTTAATTTATAATCATATATTTATAGAACCCAACCAGGTGAGAAAATCATATAGATACCCCAACATTAATAATAATAATTTATTTTATTTTGATAAACTGTACAAATTATTCCAATAAGTCTTAACTTAAAAATAGTCTACAATAACAGGCACCTGAACTAGGATAAACCTGTATCTCAGGTGTATGTGCTAAAAGATACATTAACAAATACTTTCTGTTTCTTATATAAAATGAATAACGTAATAACTAATAAGGGTTATTTGGGTAAAATATATTATCATTAATTTACTTATGATAATAATTAACTTAAAACAATCAGCAACTTCTCCGTATCATCATATGACAAATTTTGTAACCATATTCGAATTACCTTTTACAGTCTGCCATTTTTAATGGATATATGTACAAAATTGCATTGACTTGATTATACAAAAAAGGGCCGAGGAATGTAAAAAATCTATGCATGAAATAATGCCTTATTCTAATGTTAGTTTCAATTACTTTATCTTTGCGTCTTTTATCAGTGACCTCTCTTCTGTAGGGCAATTTTAAGTGCTGTTTTAGTAACGTACTCATAACGAATAACTGACGCACTGAGAGGACATTATAGGATTTGTATAAGAGATGGGATGGAAATAGAATAGGGCGGAATGTTGCAACTTTTAATACAGCTCTTTGAGCGCGTTCCAGTGGTAGAAGTGTAGTTTTAGCTGCTCCACCCCATGAGGTTATACAATAGGTGAGTATTGACTGCCATAATGCGTAATATACTTGTTTTACTATCTTAATATCAGCACAAGAACGAATTTTTTTAAAGACAAACATTAGTTTACGAACTCTATTGCATAGGTGGTTTATGTGGTTTTTATATGAAAACGTAGAATCTATAATTATTCCAAGGTACTTAATAGTTTTTGTATTAGAAATAACTAGGAAAAAACATTTAGACTCTGTGACTGAGTAACATTGATGTGCATAAATTTCTGGAATGGTAAGTTTTGTTGGAGCCATTTATTAACTCTATCAAAGTCCTGCTGAGCATATAAATAAACCTTGTCAACTGTATTTGCGGAAAAAAGTAGCACGGTATCATCTGATTAAGATATTATTTTACCAGAGTTAAGTTCAAGATTGCAAAGGTCATTTATATAAATCAAAATAGGGTTGGCCCTAATACACTTCCTTGAGGCACGCCAAAATAAGTATTTCTTTTGTTCAGAGCATTGATATCGATTTTCTAAATAATTCTCAAAAAGTTGAAGCTGCTTACCTCGAATACCTATGCTCTCTAACTTATTTAATAGGATAGGAATAGAAACCGTATCAAATGCTTTTGCAAGGTCAAGTAAAATGCCAATTGATTGGTTGCCTTTATCTAATTCTTGAGAGACGTAATCGGTCATTCCCTGCTCAGCATCAGCAGTGGACAGTTTAGGTCTGAAACCATATTGCATATTCGATAATATGGATTTACTTTGTAAATAATTCATTAATCTGTTGTTACTTAATTTTTCTAATATTTTGGACGTGGATGAGAGTATTGAGATAGGCCGATAATTGGAAACGTTTTTTTGTCCCTCGATTTGAATACTGGAACTACAATTGCTTTTTTTAAACAATCTGGGAAAATTCCTTCAGAGAGACAAATTCTGAAAATATGGGTTAATGGTGGTACTAGTATTTGTCTATTTTTAATATACTAATGGGTATGCCGTCCCATCCAACCGCGCTTGTTTCTTTCAGTCCCATTATAATCCTTTCCACCTTACTAGGGTCCGTATCTAATAATGTGAACGAGCTTAATTGGTAGTTTTTTTAAGTTAAGAAAGTGGCCCTGTATTAACGATTATTGTTAGAATTGTTTGTTATCTGCTCAGCCAGATTTTTACCAACGTTCACAAAGTAATTATTTGCTGTATTTGCTGATATAAGCGGCGAGGAATTATTTTATAATAATTCTGACGAAGATTCATGCTGTTTGGAAATAAATTCAATATCTTTTACATGCCGCCAAATCTTTTTATTATCTCCACCAGACTCTTCTAGTAAGTTTGTAAGATAATTATACTTCAACTTTTTTAATAAATTGTTAGAAAAATTTGTAAAACGGAATTATCCGAAAAGGACTTTTCCATCAGGTGTAGTTTGTCCCTGTGTTTCATGCACCTAATTAGACCGGGTGTAATCCAAGGCTTTAAGTTATTATTTTTTTAGCTACTGTTCTATACGAAGTATTGCTAGCAATAGCATTTCGTATGTTATTTATTAGGTAAGGCAAAGAAATGTTGAATTTTGAATTGCTTGTTCAAGGGTTTTCATATTAGTTTTAGTAATAGAGTACTTACAATTAGGTTTCGATATTTTAAGACTTAAGTTAAAAATGACGGCACTATGATCGGTTACTATAGGACTGGTGACATGGGTTATAGATGGTAACCTAGTTTTTAGTAAAGTGTGGTTTAAACAAGAACCACTTAGATGTGTAGGGAGCAAATGTGCTGGAAGTAGGCCCTGGCATGCACATATATTAAGGTAATCTTTTGCTCTGTCTTCACTGCCTTCTGGGTTAATATCAATATTCATATCACCCGTATATTTTTGAACGACGACAGTTTCCCAAGTGTAATGTCTAATGACGTGATAAAATTGTCTATTTGCTTAAAACCACAAGGTCTGTAAACAGCAAGGATAGCAGTTTCATGACCCACTTTCACCAATAACCTGCTACAATCCAGCATATTAGGTTCCTCGACTGATATGTTCGTATTTTTTTTGCAGACTTCTTTTGCAGACAGACCGTTATTTTTTTATATACATTTTTACTACTAAAATTATTGTAACCTGGCAGTAATGGGTGGTTGCTTTGGCTTTTAGATAGCCAATATTCTGTTAGTATGATGATGTCGCACTCAGTGTCCAATCTTCGAAGGAGGATATGGAAATTATCCATGTTTTTATTTATGCTACGAATGTTCTGTGTTAAAATAGTAAGAGAGTTCGCAGGTTTGAAGAGATATTCTTTGCACATATCAATTTCACACGTTTTTGCCACTGATAAACTGACAGCATCGATTTCATTACTTAACTTATCCATATTATTCAACAGAAATAATAATATTTAAAAATATATATATTATTGGAGGAGAAGATATGAAGACAAATCTGCCCCTATAAAAGGCAGCGCCACCCAGTAACATGCCCATTTGGCCCGCGAGCCGTCGACGCGTACACATCGTGTTAATAGTAATTGATTGCGTGATCGACATTTTTCATTTTATTATTAAGTTCGCATTTAATTATTAGAAAATAGCCTATGCCCAGTTTTGTTTTGAAATTATTTGATTAAAAGTTTGTTTGTGATAATTGTTTTTTAAAAAAAAATTAAATCGTTATTTCATTTACAAAATCAGAAGTGGGATCGTAGCCACTATCCATTTTCGTTTGTTTTCCGTTTTAGTTTCGTATTAATTGCTCAAAATGTCGGATCACGAATGACGCGGAAGCCGTTCTCATAGTCGAGAACCGAGTAGGCGACGTAGTAGGTGTCGGGACCGTACCCCGGACAGAGATCTTAGGCAGGAAGTACAAATGATGCAAGCTCGTTTACAAGCGTTAGAAAATCAGACGACCGTATCATCGGCACGTTCGAGACAGTCACCGGAGAGGCGAGATTCGCGTGGCTCTCCGCGACGCGGGCGCTGCTCGCCGCCGCCGTTACCGACAGCGCGGCTTCAGGCGGACGCGCCAGAGCGGCGCCATGCGGACGCGTCGGAGCGGCGACGCAATAGTTCTCGCTCTGCCCGCGCAACGTCACAGTTACTGGAGCGGGCAGACGCTGCGATTGCATACGCCGCCTTTGCCAACGATGACCTCCGAATCGGCCGCCAAATTTCGTGCCGGCCCCTCGGTGGAAACCTCGATGCAACAACCTGTGGCTGCCAGTGAGGTGTCGGTAACAGATTGCATTGTGGATGCTATTTGTTCCATCAGTAATCGGGTGAGATCTGACCAAACTTATTTTATTTCTTGTTTTGATCCTAGTTTACATAACATTAGTGACTGGTGTGAGGAAGTTGACCGTGCAAAATTGTCAAATAATTGGAGTGATCACGAGTGTCTTGCGCGAATAGAAAATTGTTTGAAGGGTGATGCTCGTATGTGGTTACGCGAGTGGGTTACGAGTGATCGTACGTGGAGTAATTTCAAAAAGTAATTTACACCGTTATGCCCGAAAACGCCAGATATTACAAACATTTTGAAGTTATGTCGACAAATTCGGATTATTATTCCACGTACGCTGACTACGCTCGACGCTCACTGCTTCGGCTAAGTGTTGTTCGTGGACTCAGTGACGAACTTATTTCGGCAATTGTGATACGCGGTATCACCGATCCCCACATTAAAGCATCAGCCACTAATGCTAAATTATTGCCTCAGGATTTAGTCGGTTTTCTTTCGATTTATGTGAAACCTTCCACTTCTAGGACTCGTCCTCAATCCACTTTGCATAATAATTCAGGAAAAAGTAATTATTCGAATAATAATAAGAATAATTCAAGTCCGAGTACACAAAATAGAAAACGAAAGTTGGAAGAGGGCAAGTGTTTTTCGTGTGGGCTTCGAGGACATAAACAGACTTTTTGCAAGAAAATAAAAACAGATTCAAATGAGACCCCTAACCTTAGCAGTTCCGGTGTTTCTAAGCCTTCTACGTCGTTTAAATCGGAACTTTGTTCATATTTCAAAAAGCCTGGTCGCAAAATGGATCAATGTTTTGCAAAGTAAAAATCTGAGGCACGAAACAAAAACAATGTCAATTTTTGCGTTGAAAATAAGGATACCCCGAAAAGCGACGTTGTTGCAGCCGTAATTCAGGGCGTTCCGGTGGACGTTTTGATCGATAGTGGGTCGACCATATCTCTTATATCGTCAGCATTATTGAAACATGTTGATTGTGCACGTAAGCCTAGTTTTCGCATTTTACCATTACCATTTAGGTAGTCAGGAACTTGAGACTACCTCCTACGTAACACTGCCAATAGAGTTTGACGGCTTAACGCTCGAAGTAGATTTGATCGTGGTGGAGTCCAAGTTCATGAATACGCCTATTATTGTTGGAACTGACGTACTCAATAGGGAAGGTGTTCAATATGTTCGCACCCGAGATTCTCAATTGTTAACTAGGAAAGCGACTAATTACGAGAGAGTGATGGCTATTCAGTCTGATAAGTCAATCTCAGTCAACACGCCGTTAACTGGTGACCAGCTACAGCGTTTGCTTGATATAATAAACAAGTTTTCTGTATATTTCATTTCTGATACTGCGACATCAACTGTCAACGCGGGATGTATGACTATAAGACTGACCAGTGACACTCCCATTAGCTACAGGCCTTATCGGATGTCTCACAATGAGATACTTCGGGTACGTGAAATAGTTAGTGACCTTGTTTCAAAGGGGAACATACGTGAGTCGGAGTCGGATTACGCGAGCCCTATTCTTTTAGTAAAAAAGAAAGATGGATCGGATAGAATGTGCGTGGATTTTCGCAAGTTAAATGAAGTGACTGTTAAAGACCGATTCCCACTCCCACGTATAGACGACTACATAGATCGATTAGGTCATAACAGGTACTTCACCAGTCTTGATATGGCTACTGGTTTCCACCAGATCCCAGTCAGCGAGGGGTCCATTCCACTCACGGCATTTGTCACGCCGGAGGGGCATTTTGAATATCTAAAAATGCCTTACGGCCTAGCCAATGCTCCGGTTGTGTATCAGCGTATCATATCGAAAACTCTCCGAAAGTTTATTGATTCTGGTGATGTGTTTGTATATATCGACGATGTGCTAATATTGAGTAGAACAATAGACCTGGGTTTTGACCTTTTGCACCAAGTTTTGACAGCCTTGACTGAAGCGGGGTTTTCGGTTAATTTAAAAAAGTGTTCTTTTCTAACAGAAGGAATTGAGTACCTATGCCGTAAAAGGTCAAAGGTCTGCTTGTATAACAGCTCTAACTAAAAAGGGGGTTGAATTTAACTGGGGCAAGTAACAACAGACTGCGCGTAATGACCTAATTGAATGCCTAACTGGCGCGCCTGTTCTCGCAGTATATGACCCGTCCTTGCCGATTGAAGTCCATACGGACGCCAGTTCCATCGGATACGGGGTCATTTTGCTGCAAGTGCACGAGGGTGGCCACAGGCGAGTGGTTGCTTATTTCAGTAGGCTCACACAAGGGGCCGAGAATAGGTATCACTCGTATGAGCTTGAAACCCTTGCAGTTGTAAAAGCATTGCAGCATTTTCGACCTTATCTTGTGGGTGTGCGTTTTACTGTCGTTACGGATTGTAATGCGTTAAGGCTCACACAACGCAAGAGAGACCTGCTTCCAAGTGTGGCTCGTTGGTGGGTCTACCTACAGAACTTTGATTTCGCCTTAGATTACCGTAGAGGCACTCTTATGTCCCACGCCGATTATCTGAGTCGGAACCCTGTCAGTGGTTGGGGGTTGATAAAACGGTCAATTTAATAACCAAGCACTTATGGTTCCCTGGGCTGCGATATTTCGCACAAAAGTATATTTCACTATGCCTAGTGTGCATTGCTCATAAGAAAATAGCAACGGCCTCATCCCAGCCTTTTAACTCTTGGGAAAAAACAAACCTCCCTTTTGAGACCATTCATATGGATTCCCTGGGTCCCTTGCCTGAAGCAGATGGGTATCGTTATGTCTTGATAGTTATCGATGCATTCTCCAAATTCTGTCTCATTTACCCTATGTATCGTCAAGACGTTAGCTAACTGAAGAGACCACCAACCTCATTTCTCTTTTCGGGGCGCCAAAACTAATAGTGGCTGACAGAGGGCGTATGTTCCAAAATGCAGAATTTCTTAACTGAGTTGAAACTATGGGCTGTAATACTCACTTTATAACGCCCGAGATGCATCGATCAAATGGCCAAGTGGAGCGTTATTGCAGAACGGTGTTAAATATGGTCCCTGTTGAAAACAATTATAGAAAAAATTCATGGCCAAGTGTAATGTGGAAAGTTCAATTGGTGTTTCATCACTAACATAACTACTAACATCACTAAACACTGAACCACGCAATACTCTGCCCTTAACCACTCTGACGTCCGGGTGACCATAGTTGCCTAAAACTTTTTCCGGTTGAGCGTTCGGGCGACTAGAGCGGCCTCTCTGACTTCTAAACTTTAAACGACTATTTATTTATAGAATATGACAAAAAGCTTTATGAATGTTATACTAGATGGCTCTGTAATGAAAACGCGTCTATGAGTTAGTAAAAGGTCTATGCCAGGTAACAAATGGCATTGAAAAAAAAAAAGAAACAAACATTGTGTCAAGTTTTGTGTAGTGGCCGGTGTTACTGTGAGTTCTTCATTTTAATATGTAAGTAATAATATATTTATTATACGTTTGTACTAGTGTTATGTATGAAAATAATCCTCTGGATGTTTTCTTTTCGTATATCTTCAAGTTTTATAAATCCAAAGTCCGTTATGATGTTTTTATACGCGATGAAGTCGACATGCGATAAATTCGCCTTTGTGTGTTGGTCTTTCGTTAAGTTCTTGTATTGTATATTATTTATTTTAATAAAATATTTCTTATAATTAGTAAAACAGTACTACAGTACTATATTTAAATACACTTAAGTGAAAGGAAAATAGTGAAAGTAGTAAGGATTTTACGTTTTTGTATTTTGTTCCCCAGGTTTAATGTACGGGTGATTACAGCCGCCCGTAACGTTTATGATATGTGTCATATTAAGGGTTCGTCCAAACGAGAAATTACGAGTGTATTCAACATGATTTTTCATGACTGCTTTTTTATATTATTTGGCACTGCACCTTTTTAACATATAATTGGTTGTTGTTTTATAAGTTTATAGGTATAGTTATAAACAATATATGGCAGCTTTTTTATTTAAATTGGCACTGCACCATTATACAACATACAGAAACTCCGGTGATAGGGTCAGTTTCGGGGATATATTCCGAAACAATTCTTTTTGGGATCCGACATCTTTTTTATTTTTTTTATTTATATAACATATAATTGTGGTTGCTATTTTGTAGGTATAATTTAATGATATTTCTTTTTTCATTCAACGGTTATGGTAAACATTAGGAAAATAATGGATTTTAATTGGTGTGGTGGTTGTTGCGTTTAGGTATTTTTTAGTTGTAATGTATATGATATTCTGTAATACTATATATATATATATATATATATATATATATATATATATATATATATATATATATATATATATATATATATATATATTTACTTGGTGGCGATTAGGTTATCGCATTTTATAGCACAGCAGATAATGCAAGTAGATATACGTCAACCATAATACCAAAAGACAAAAAGTGCATCTTTCAAACAATATAAATAGCGTAAAAAATTACACGAAATAAATCATCCTGGATGATATTAGTTTACTGACCTGTATAAGCGGCAACATCGCGGTGACACGGTGGCATTGACAAAGGTTTCCTACACTTGCCCATACATAGGCAACTAGGCACGTGTAAGACGATGCTCATGAGATGTTATAAACAAATCACAGACTTTATGGTATTGTTTTTATCTAAATAATCACTCTTATCGGTCACTATAGTTTAATAAATAAATCAAATTAAACTTTTATATTTTCAAAATGTCCGCCGTGTGCCCGAATGCATAACTGATATCGTCGCACGATATTATTTCGGACCTTGCGAAGAAGGTCACCATTGGCGGCATAATCCTTATTTTTATGTCCTCGACAGTCGTTACTTTCGTAGAGTACACCTCATTTTTCAAATAACCCCATAAGAAAAAATCTAACGGTGTTAGATCCGGTGACCTTGCTGGCTACCGAGAAGGTCCGTATCGGCCAATCCACTGCTCTCCGAACATTTCAGTGAGGCGCTGTCTGGCAGCCACCACTGAATGAGCAGGTGCTTAACGGCAAATCCGTATTGGTGCATAGACTCTCGACACAGTTGCGCATTTTCTTCACTACAGTACCGTAAGTTCTGCCGATTCCATATTCCGTCGCGTGTGAATGTCTCTCGTCAGTCCACATTATGTTAGCTAAAAAGTTAGAGTCATTAGCTACTCTGCTCAAGATCCATTGGCAGTAGGCTTCCCTGACTGGCTTATCTCTATCCAATAAAGCCTGTACCTTTACATATTTGAACGACCGTTGCTTGTTTTTTCTTAATATTTTGTGAACAGTCTTGTGGTGTACACGGAATTGGCGAGCTGCTCTACGGAGACTTGAAGTTGGATTACGAGTGAAATAATTCAATATTTGTTCTTCCTGAGCCACGGCTACTCGCGGAGGAATTTCAACCTGACGCGGGATCAAATATTGACCGTCGCGTAACCTTTGGACTGCCCGTATAAAAATACTTGAGTCTGTAGGAAATACACGTGTGGTATGATACCTCTCTCGATATGTTCGTAACGCCAAAGCCGCATTTTGGTGGCACTCTCCGCAAATCATAGTGCCGTAAATAAAAATCATGTCGGTGTATTCCGACGTCGTGAAATTGACACAAGGCATTTTAAAACTTATAAAAGTTAAAACGTTAAAAAGAAAAAGCGTACAATTTTAAGCGAGCTGTTACACCACATCTAGCGTATTAAACGTGTCCTATCACAAATAAAAAATATAAAACAGTAAAAGTAAGCGTCCAATTTCGCACAAACCGTCACACCACCTTATCACAACTATTATTATCCTATTAAAGTGTCCTATAACAAACAAATCAAAAAACTTATCAAAATGTCCAGAAAACTAAAAAACAACAATTAAAACTCATAAGGACGCCTACGCGAAAATTAGGACAAGTGACTCATGAACCATCCAAGGGTACCGGCGTCGGACTAAGTGACTTAGGGGTACACTAGTCGCTCGTTCTTCCATACAAACGTAGTCTGGCGATAACTCCACTGTTTGATGGTGTAGGTACAAAATAAAAAAATTATTTCAATTTGTCTTATCATTATCTAGCCCTGTATGGAAACAAAAAAGTGGAAAAAGATTATGTTTAAAAGTAATAAGCGTCGAAAATTCCGAATTTCCACACTATTTTTAACACATCTTTGGGCGGAAATAAATACCATAAGAAGAACGAAAATTGCAAAACAGTTACCATACAGGGATAGATTGGTTATTCAAAAATGCAAATAATTTTATTTTAAACAGATACATTCAATAGATTTTTCATGACATGCAGACTACCAAAGGTCTGTTTATAAAAAATCGCGCACCCGTTTTTGTTATAAAACATCTTGACTTTCGCTACAAATTGTTTCCCCGATCAGTGGGACGGACGGAGGGGGGGGGGGCGCAGCGCGCACTCACACATGCTCGCTAGGTTAGCCGCTGCTATCTATTTATGGTTGTAATACCTACATATCTACATCTTTATTTAGAATAATTGCTTCCTTTTGTTCGTGTCCACTTGCTGAAGGCTGAAGCCGGGATGAATATAGCTGGTAAAATGTACCCATAAGTTTGTTGAAGCACATGTATGATAATTAAAATTGAAAACAGGTAGGTACATAATAATGAACTTTCGATACAGGTAGTACATTAGGTACTTAACTACTTTAATTTGCCAACTAACGAAAACATCTCAATTATCGATTGTCGAAAATCTTAAAATTGTCTATAAATTTAATTAGAATAGTTAATTTTTAGATTTTCGATAATCGTGCTTACGTATAGGAGCCTCATATCGTAATATACCTAATGTAATTTATGTAAGTAATCTAAGAACAATAATAATTTTAAAACACTTTAACACCACAAAAACATGAAACTGAGAAGAAACACCCGATCTGCCGAAACAAACTCTGAGAGGTCAGTCCAGTACATTGGTCATCATGTCAAACGAGAACCAGGCAGGTGGCTAATATGGTCCTTTGAAGAAAGAACCATACAGAGATTCCGTACCCCAAGGGTAACCAGCAGGGCCCTATTACGAAGCCTCCGCTGTCCGTGTGTCTATCTGTCTGCGGGCTGCATCTCATGATGCGTAACAGGTAGGTGGTTGTAATTTTCACAGAACGTGTATTTCTGTTGCCGCTATAACAACAAATAGTAAAAATAAATTTGAAATTAAACGGTTTCCTACTAGAAAAAGAAACGTGTATTTTTGGCTTTTTTTTTGATAGATATATGTAGTAGCTCGGAAGTCCGATTCGCACTTGGCAAATATTTGTTTATAATATTTAACCTTACCTCAGACATACTCATATTTTTTACATATGACATATGACACTGGCTTGCATATACTTCGGGGAGTTGCCTGTGTGCTATTATAGCTAACTAGCTATGCTAATAAATACCTATTTAAAATAAATAGTACCTACAGTAATATTTGCATAACCTACAATAAAATACGAAAACATAAAGAAAACAGAAAAAAGTGTAAAATAATTATGTTTGTGTTAGAAGTCGGTTATATTTTTTTAAAAAAAAAAAAGTTTTTTATGTTACCATTTTTAGTTGAGAGTTATGTCCCTTTAGTGGGTACAGGCGTGATATTATACTGTGTGGTTGCGTAAAGAATGCATAGATACGCGATAGCAGCAATCGCGGTTGATTTGCTGTCATTTATTGAAGAGTTCCGTCGATTTCTCCAAGATCCCTTCATCAGATCCTGACCTGACCACTATCGATTACCGTGGGATCATCTGGAAAGTATATTCTTTAGAACATACATAAAACCAACGAATTGAGAACCGCCTCCTTTTTTCGAAGTCGGTTAAAAATTAGGTAAAACAAATCAATGAAATTATTAGTATATAACAACACCCACTTAAATTCACATAAGAACTTTCATAATAACAACCAAATTGGGTTCATAATAATTACGTTTCACACAGCAGATCCTAAGTTCTAATGACACCAATTTGTTTCCTCTCTCTTTTAGTATTCGTCAGGTGACGAATACTAAAGGGTCAAAAATATATGCATTTACAAGATGTTGTTTAATATTAAATCGAAAAAAGGCTACTGGGACTAGGATGTTAATTTTTACATTTCTTTTAGTTATGTATGTGAAAAGAACGTTATGTAGGATATGTCTTTTCATTTAATGTGATAACTTCAAATTCACTCTGTATATATATATATATATATACAATTTAATTAATTTTTATACATATAATTATAAACAAAATTTTTTTAAATAAGAAAGAAAAAAAATAAGTGTTTCATTTATATATTTTAATATTTATATCTAAGAAAAATAAAGTTTTTGTAAACTTTTTTTTAATTATATATTATATATACCCATGTTCAAATAATCGTGTTACGGACCCTTAAGCGGGCGGCCATCTTGCTACATTTTATAGCCGCCCGGGAGATCATACTCTAGAACGGAGTGTGTCGATATTTTAGGTATTCTTGTCTAGAAATACTTAGAATTCATATAACGTTATTGGCATCATTTGATAGGGTAGGTCATGTATTTTAATAATTGTACAATAAGTATATGTAAATAAAATGATACAGCGATATTAACGAAGAAAATAAAAAAAATGTTAGGGTTTTTCATCTAAATTTCTAAAATTAATCATTTTTTTTACCTGTTGTACGTCAATTGAGTAAATTATTATTATCATAATTAAATTCTTCATTTCATTAGTTTTTTGTGGGTGATTTTTATTCTGATATAGGTTAAGAACTTTCTCCGTGGTAACCGTTTTAGTCAAACTGGTCGCGATCCGACCGTATAAAAACATCAACGACCGGGGCCAGGACGTTCAAGGGTATTGTTGCCGCGTCGCTTGGACGTTAGAGTGGTTAACTTACTGATTGGAATGGAGGCAGCCACGCCCCTCATAAGAAGCTTGTTACGCGATGTGGCTCTTGAGGGCAGCAATCCTAGTAGAGAAACCCTGCGTGAAATGAGTAGGCAGAGAGCATCTGAAAGACTTCAGCGGAACCAGCATGAACAAGATGCTTATCTAAATCGGGGGAGGCAGCCTCCCCGGGCTTTTGAACTAAACAGTTTGGTCTTTGTGAGAAAGCAGGCGCAAGCAGCTGGGAAGTTGGACTCGTGTATGCGTGGCCCCTATCGCGTCATAAGGACGCTACTACAAGGGCGCTACGAACTTCGACTCCTGACCGGCTACGGGAAGTAGACTCAAGCGGCGGCGGAGTACATGATACCTTGGCATGGAGAGTGACTCCTGATGTATGTGCTGCTTACTTCAGTGGTGAGTGCTTTGGGCCCTTGTTTGTTATGTATGAAGCTTCATATGTGTTATTCTTGTGTGTGGTCGGGACAAGCTTCACGTCGTGCCTCTATCCTGACCTGATATTAAGTTATGCTTCACGTCGTGCCTCTTTCTTAGCTGAGATCATCTGCACACCAAATTATTGGAGATACGCTTTACGTAGTGCCTCTTTCTTAGCTGCAATCATCTGCACACTAAATTGTTGGAGATACGCTTCACGTCGTGCTTCTTTCTCAGTAATTTAGTGCGCGCTATTTATTTTGGATTTTAGTTGTGAGTCACGTAGACTCAGGTGGTATTTGTTGAATGTTTTGTGCAGATTCAGACCACGAAAACGAGGAGTCAACTCTCGCTTCTGCCGGGGTTCTCTCGCCAGCCAGCCGGCCTGCCTCTGAGCCACAGCCTAGTACATCTGGGGTGCAGCAGCCGAGGAGTGCTGCTATTGATGCATCAGAGCTTCACGTCGAGCTTGTGATGTCACGGCCTCACGTCGAGCCAGAGGCGTCATCACTTCACGTCGAGCCTGAGATGTTGCCGCCCCACGTTCCTATGCCAGCAGGACCAGGACTTTCCATGCCTCTGCTGGAATGAATAAAGGATCAAAGGAGCCCGGGACGGTCTCCTGTCAGGAGAGACCGTATTGGAGGAGAAGATATGAAGACAAATCTGCCCCTATAAAAGGCAGCGCCACCCAGCAACATGCCCATTTGGCCCGCGAGCCGTCGACGCGTACACATCGTGTTAATAGTGATTGATTACATGACCGACATTTTTCATTTTATTATTAACAGCGTCCATTTCAATGGACACGTTTTATTATTGCATGAAATATGAGGTAGATTAATAAAAACGCTAGTGTAAACTTTTGATTGTACCGACCACTTACCTAGAAACGTTACGATAAACAAAACACCAAAGGATTTATTGTAGGTAGGATGAAATAATTAGTCAAGTGTTGACGTTCGCCATGGATACGCGCAATGCGAGTAAGGCTGCGTCCTCAGTAGGCAAACAGTTAGCGGCTGACTGAGTGAGCCGCAAATTTGCAGCGAACTGAAATTTGAGTTAGCTGCAGACTCAAATCAATTTTCGTGCGTCGCAAGCAAACTGTTAAACAAACTGTAAAACAAAAGAGTTAGCCGCTTATTTAGCTGACCGACTGAATTATCTCTTTACTTTTGTTGTACGAAGGGAATGGTTGTGTTGGTCACGATGGATATTTTTGAAGTAATTGGTATCTTAGAAGCGCTGAAAGAGGATAAAAGGAAGCACTGGGTTCACCCATTATACAAGAAAAGGTTGAGCATTGGACAATTTCACGCTCTTTACCCAGAACTAAGGAAACATCCAGAAAAATTTTACGACTATTTCAATATGACTTCTCATACATTTGATGAATTGTTGAAATCTATAACCCAGTACATAGCTAAAAATAATATCACAAGAGATACATTATGTCCCGAAGAACGGCTTACTATAACTTTGAGGTAAGTAAATAATTAACGCTTTAGGATTTTAAAAAATATGTTATTTTTATTTTAATACAAAGTCACTTTCGCATTTATAGTTTTTAATTTAACAATCACTTTTCAAAATTACTGTATTATTAAATTGAATTAGGAACAAATATGGTAACATTAAGTTGGTAACCAGTCATTCCTTATCTTCAATGTGGTTTGAGTCGCCTCGCAATATTGCTTCTATGTCTTCTACTTCCGCTGAAGAACCTGTAGAGCTATGTGATGGACTGTTTCGAGGGTAGTTTTGCACATTTGGTGTACTGCTGCTTCCACTCGCATAGCCATACTGATGTGGGTACTGGTAGGCATTCGTCCATCCAGTTTGCATCATACCACCGTCATAATTATTATGTACACTATATTTTATATTTTTAATAATTTTCATCACTTCGAACCGAAATTCAAAATTCTGTGTTGGGGACATTGTCTTCATTTCCGGTAAAATATTTAGTAGAAAGTTCATATCTGGATCGTTTTCTCTTTTTTTTCCATCGAGTTAATTAGTGCTTCTTGAAACACAGTCATCTTTTTTGGTCTACTGACATTAACCACCGAGTCAGTAGAATCATTTTCATCTAAAATAGCGCTACTGTCGCTAGACGTCTCGGCGCTAATATTGCCAGATGTCTGGTTGCTAGTTCTAGAAACATTTAAAAAGTGTAACATGTCCAAGTATGTTGTCTTGCGTTTTTTTGTTGCCCCACTTCCGCTTTTGACTGAGGAATCCTTATTTTTTTCTCTGGTGTGATAGTCGCGCAAACCCTTCCATTTTTTTTTTGTAGGTCTTTTACTGAAACAGAAATAATCGGTAGTTCAATATTTTTTCCAGATTCCTGTCAAGTGGACTAAGTTACAGAAAAATTGCACAAGAGTTTCTTGTTGGAAAATCGACGGTATCGAAAATAATAAGTGAAACTGCATGCATTATATGAGATATTTTACAGCCACAGGAAATGCCGGAACCTTCTGAAGAATTGTGGCTAGAAATAGCAAAACGATATTATAAAAAAACCAACTATCCTAATTGTATAGGATCTATCGATGGCAAGCATATCCGTATTAGAAAACCACCAAAAAGTGGGTCTAACTATTTTAATTATAAGAAGTTCTTCTCAATTGTTCTGTTAGCCGTAGCAGATGCAAACTGTTCTTTTATAGCTATTGATGTAGGTGCTTGCGGACGAAATGCTGACAGTAATATATTTAAAGAAAGTGGTTTTGGCAAAAAATTGGCGTGTGGGTCTCTGAAGATTCCTAACTCAACTAAATTCCCTAATTCAAATGGATTGCCCCAACCTTTCGTGTTTCTTGGAGATGAGGCATTTGGATTACAAAAGCATATCTTGAGGCCTTTTCCTAATAAAAGTTTAAATAAGGAAGAGCGAATTTACAATTATCGTCATAGTCGAGCTAGGAGATGCGTGGAATGTGCATTCGGCATCCTAACAAGCAAATGGAGAGTTCTGCATACACCGATCGCTACAAATGTGAATACAACCATCGCTATCGTAAAAGCTGTTTGTATTTTACATAATTTTGTCATAGCAAGAGAACAAGCACAATATGCACATATTTCGCGACGTACCTCAATAACTCTTACAAGTTCAAGGAGCCAAATTATTACTGTATCAAATTCTGGAAAAATAACAAGAGAAAACTTTAAAAACTATTTTCTTAACGAAGGAAAGCTACCCTGGCAAGAGAAATATTTGAAAGTTGTAGCTACGGGAAGAAATAGTGTAACGGAGTGTGTAAAGCCGTAAATACTATGTAAATTATGATACTTTGTTTTATGTAGTGAGTGATACAAGTATATTGTTGAATAAATAATAAATTAATTAGAATGGAACTTACTTCATTTTTGTTTAGTGTTTTCTTCTAAGTTTTGCCAATCATCGTATATAATATCAGCGACTTCATTCCAATTGCTCTGTTTTAATACTCTGTTGCTGTATTCTTTACTCGACATGTTCCATATGCATCGTCTATTCTGTATTTCACTAATGAACCTTTCCGTATCAAAGGACATCTTGGATTTTCAGTGACGTGTGTGTGCGTTGAGATTAGTTAGGTGCGATGCAAAAAAACACGTCCTAACACGATGATAGCTTTTTTCCAACTATCCGAATAATCAGTTTGCGGCAAACTGAGTCACTACGCCCGGCGAACAACCAATCGCCACCGCCGACTGGAACCGGTTTTGGTGGGAGTCGGCCGCTCCCTAAGATAGTCGGCGCGCGTAACGCTGCAAGCTGCGTACAGTGAGCGCAAAACTAGCAAACTGTGAACACTCCATTTGAAATATATGGAAGGGCGTACTAAACCGATACGCCGCTAACTCAGTCGGCGGCTAACAGTTTGCATACTGGGGACGCAGCCTAAGTCTTTAGTGTTTTTTTATTTACTCCAAAACGATTTGATCGATTGTTTAGATATTTTTTATTCTGCATAGTGATCATATTAGCTAAGATATACATTTTAAAAAAATACTAAATATGCGGTTGTTTTCATAATTTTGAAGATAAAGTCGATGTCCATTTCAGTGCACGTGGGATCACAATCGTTGTAAACCAAATTTATTTACAATAAAACTTTGTATTGAATTTTACATGTTATTTTTATTCCTTTTTAGGTTTTGATCTACCTAAAAGTCAAGATGCGGATAATTTACTCAATTTATTAGAAAACGGAATAATATCGAATCTCGAAGAAGAGAGTGACGATGAAATTGTACAGGCAATACCACAAAAAAAATGTTCGTGTAGGTAGTAACATAACGCTACCAACCGAAAGAGAGATCGGTAATCACTCTGCAGAGGAGGACGATATGGTAGAGGAAGAAGACTTAGAGGAGGTAGAATCTAGACCCGGATCAAGTAGTAACCCTAAAAATGAAATAATTTGGAGAAAACATTTACAGCTTGAACCACCACAATTCACTTGGTCAGCGCCACCACCATCTGAAATTGATTCATCTCGCGTTCCCATTGATTATTTTTCTAAATATATATCAGAGTCTCTAATTGAAGATTTTACATTCAATACAAATTTGTATGTGGTGAGAAATGAAGTCCGTAATTTCAAGCCATGTACTTCAACAGAAATGAAAATATTTTTCGGCCTTCATATCATAATGGGTAACCTAAAGTTTCCTCGTATTCGTTTGTATTGGAATTCCAGTTCAGATATGAAAATATTTTTAGAGAACATGGCCAGAGATAGATTTCTTCAGATGAGAAACAATTTGCATGTAATTGATAACAATTCTATTCCACAAAATAACACCGATCGTTTTATCAAAGTTCGACCTTTATATGATTCAGTTAGAAAACGATGTCTAGAACTAAAAAAAATTAGAGCAAATATTAAGCGTTGATGAACAGATTGTACCTTTTCGAGGAAAACTTGAAGTCAAACAATATGTCAAAGGAAAACCACAGCCATGGGGTGTAAAGATATTTATGATTTGCGGTAAGAGTGGATTAGTTTATGATATTATTATTTATCAAGGCGCAACTACAAATCTAGACAAAAATGACGTTTTGAAATATGGCACATCTGCTGCTTATGTAAATGCCTTGTCAAAGAGGATAAATAGGTCTGGTCATCACCTCTTCTTTGATAATTATTTCTCCAATTACGTTTTGCTGAAGAATCTTCGCGAGAGGGAAATTTATGCAGGAGGAACGATCAGAATAAATCGTTTTGGAAAACCGTCACTCATAACTGACAAGGAAGGATCAAAAAAAGATAGGGGATATGCTGATCAAGTTACGAATAATACTAAAGATGTGGTTGTTATCAAGTGGATTGACAACAAAGGTGTAGTACTTGCTTCAAATTTTGTTGGAATAAGAAATCAAGATGAAGTTCGACGATGGAATAAAATATCTAAAAATTACGTAACTATAACGCGTCCTGAACTTGTGCAATTATATAACAATGGTATGGGCGGTGTAGATAAAACGATCATCTGATTAGTTTGTATCGAATCTTCATTAGATCCAAAAAATGGACATTGCGTATAGTATTTCACGCCATCGACCTAGCACTTACCATTAGCTGGCTGGAATACCAAGAAGATTGCAAAATCTGTAATATACCAAGTACAGACGTTTTGGATTTGTTGCACTTTCGGCAGCGCGTTGCAGAAGGTCCAATAAAAATGGGGCATCCAATTACTAGCAGAAAAAGAGGACGGCCCGCGTCTGGTGGTAGCAGTCCAGTAAATTCACCAGTTACACCAAAACAACACCGTTTCAGGAATGAAATAAGACCAGCGAGCGAAATCCAGTATGACACTGTCGACCATTTGCCAGAATATGATCAAAAGAAAGAAGCTACAAGATGTAAAAATCCAGGATGTAAAGGAAAGACGCATGTTTACTGTATGAAATGTGAAATACATCTGTGTTTTACTGGTAAGCGAAATTGCTTTCGAAAATTTCATCAAAAACAAGAATAATCCTAACAGTGTAAAATGTTCAAGTAACTTACGTACCAACAGTTTACAGTTACAGTTACGTTACGTAACAACAGTTTGCTTTAACCACCATTACTTAACAAATACGCTAAAATTTTACAAAATAATCAACTTTTGATAAACTTATTATTATTATTCTATAATATGGGAACTAAAAACATGTAATTTGAACAAAAAATTAAAATAAACATAGGAACAAAAAAATTACAGCGCCTCAATAATCGCTATTGAGCAGTAACGTTAAAAATTAATCTCTACGTTGGCATGGTAAACAGTAAATAAGGAAGTAATGTTTAGACCCATTACACCACGAAATATATCTCTGCCAGTGAAGTCCGTTGCCTATAAAGATCGAACGTCTTCGTGATTTGACTCAAAAATCAGGGAAAGTAAAAGTAATCCAAAGTAAGCTCGTAACTCACAACTATCAATTTTTTTGGCATAGCCCACTCAACGAAAACCAAAAACTGCCAAATAGGGGAAATAACTCGTGTAAAAGCGATTTTTGGCATAGTTGTAGGGAATGGTGTCTTAAATAACATACTCAAAGTACTGATGGATGAGGGTGAAGCTAACGGGTAGGGGGGGGGGGGAATTTAAAAGTCCCTTTTTGAGTTTTTCTTAAATAACTCGTAAACGGTGGCTCATAGCAAAAAAAATTCTTCCACCCAAGTAATTAACATAAAATTCTCTACAAAAAAGGTTCTGTACACTTTTTCGCTGGGATCAATATTTAACGAAATATTAAAGAAGAAAAGCTAATTATGATCAATTCTCGCGTTTTAACGTCTTGGCTCAAACTACTTGCGCGCACGGCGCGCTCCTGTAGCGCTGGGTGGAAGGGCACCGCCAACCAATCACGACGCACCAGGAGAGTGGCGTGAGTGAGAGCGTTGTAACGTGTACTCAGTATCTCAGTAAAGTGCGCGCCGCCAGTAATAATAATAATAATAATAAACGTTTATTTCGGACATCATGATCCATATTATAGGTTAGTAACAATTTTTAGAGCTTATGACTAATTTAGTAATTGACAATTGAAACATAACACATATAACATAAAACAAGGACAAACAGAAAAACCACACAAACAAAAATGGCACCCGGCCCCGCCCGCAAGATGACTACTTGACTGCGTGCAGCCGTATCCATCGAGCAAGCATCGGCGAGTCCCAACGGTCTGCCAAAGCACACAAGATACTGTTGGGGCTGTCGCGAAAGCGCCTAAGGTGTGAAGCGCAACGTTTACGCATTATGGCGGTGAAACCATCTACGTGAGCCTCCGCAAACATAGCAGAAGCGCTACAGAAACGCGGCAGCCCCATCAATACCCGGAACGCGTTATTGTATTGTATGCGAAGATCACTGTATGCCCTCTGCGTAAAGTTAACCCACAGACTGCACGTATAAAATGACTGACAGTAAGCCTTGAAAAGCGTAATCTTTGCTTCGTCAGTACATTTAGCAAATCTGTGTGCCAACATATTACAGCGGACAGACAGCGACCTCCGCTCCCTCTCAATATCCTGGTTGTCTTTCAGGTCATCTGTGACCCAGTGGCCCAGGTACTTAAAGGTCTCAACTTTTTTCAAAGGGGTTCCACAGAGCTTAAAAAGTGGCACATTAGTGTATCGCTTGTGGTCCGGATTGAACATCATGAATTCGCTCTTAACAGCATTATATTTGAGTCCCTGTGCCACAGCATAAGATTCGCATATAGTTAACATTTTCTTTAAGGCTGCACTTAATGGACTCAGCAGCACCATATCATCTGCATAACTTATGTTATTAATACAAACTCCGTCTATGTGGCAACCGATACCGGTACTGCTGAGCTCATCAAGGAGCCTATTCATATATAAGTTAAAGAGCATAGGAGAGCTTAAACCACCTTGCCTCACGCCGCATTCTAATCTGTATTCTTCTGAGAGCGAGCCAGCCCATCTGACATTGTTCTTTTGGTTGCTATACCAGTGCTGAAAGAGCAATACAACTTCTTCGGGCAGGCTAGTCTCTGATCTCATCTTATCCCACATGCGTTGGTAAGCCACTAAGTCAAACGCCTTTGATAGGTCCAGGTAGCAAACAAACACAGGTGTCTTCCTTGCTGTGTAATACTGGACAGTCTGCTTGAGACACAAGATAGCACTCTCGGTAGAAAGACCTGGTCTAAAACCGAATTGAGCATCATTGAGCGTGATGTGTTTATCCAGTAACCCGTTGAGCAAACTGTCCAGTACCTTAGCGATCACAGAAGCAAGGGAGATGGGCCTATAGTTGGACACATCAGAGGCGTCACCAGACCTGTTTTTTGGAATAGGAATAACAATAGTTCGCATCAATTTGTCAGGGAGATATGAATGCCCAATACACAAATTAAACAACAAGGACAAAACCCTTGGCAAATGAACTCCAGCATGCCGCAGGTGTTCAATGCTGAGGTGGTCATGCCCAGGCGACTTGCCTTTCACCATGCCCTTAATGACTTTAGCTACATCTTTGGCGGTAAAAAATACACTACGCTTCAGACTACCTGCCTCAGAATCAGACACCAGCGGCTCTGCCGGTCCCAGTGGTGATTCCACTCTAAAGTATTCTCTGAACACCTTAGCAATATCACTAGGATCACAAGCTCCCGAAACACTCACGGGAAGGCTCAACTTATGATTCATTTTATTGGTGGCTTTCCAAAACTGACCGAAGTTCTTTCTTTTGTGGTGCTCAGCTATTATGTCCATTTTTATTTGTGTTTGATTATTTTGACACCATTTTAATTTAGCTTTAAAAATGCGTCTCGATTCACACATTTCATTATATGCGTGACCAGAGCCGGGTCTGCCATGTAGTGACCAACTTTGAAAACAACGTCGAGCCCTCCCATGTGCCTCGCGAACGTGTTTGGTAAGTATTTACCTTTTCGCCCCGTCCTAATACTATAACTACAGATAGCGGCCTCCGAAAGTATACACACAATATGTTCATACAATCTGTCAAGCGCTATTTTATGTTGATGGTTACTACACATACTATCGCAACAATCCGAAAATTCTGCTGGAAAATCTATTAATTTTAACCTGGAGTTACATTCATTGTAATATTCACCAATTTGATCATTATCACGCTCTCCCCATATGATTTTATTAATACAATTATTTGACTGAGCTAATTTTGGTGTTACAATATTGAAATTACACTCCATCAATACAGGAAAGTGATCGGACCAGTACGTGTCGTAAAGCACACATGCAGAAAGTACAGTAGGCCTCGCCGCGGTCGTGACCACAACATGGTCCAGCCACCTTAAACTACCATGCGCTTCGCTCACAAAAGTATAGGTATCCGATGGCAACAAGTCTCTGTCTACACACGTCCATAATTGTTCAGAGCAAAATGACAATAGTTCTGTGTCAAAAGACTCACCAGGGTGCGCGTTGTAGTCCCCTAACATAAACACAGTTCCCACATTATGACTTTCAATAATAGCCGCCATCTCACTAAGACACTCTGTGAATTCCACTAGATTTTCTTTTTTATCTATCGGCATATACACTGAAAAGACTATAAAACAACGATCACTTAGCTCGATTTTAATCGCCGCAAGCCTGACACTTCTACACTTCACTACGGTTACATAAGGAAACACAGCTTTTCTCCAGAGAAGGGCCACACCTCCGTATGGTCGCCCGCGTAACACACCGTCCGCAGTATCGACAGCTGAGGTGCCCGCGAAAGCGAAATCACTGTCGATGGTTCCTTGGAAAGCGAGGTCGTGTGACAGCAGCCAGGTCTCCTGTAGGGCGACCACGTCCGCTGAGCGACATAGCCGTCGCACACACTCCACTGATCAAACTACGTTCTTACAGTTAAAACTGACTAATTTGGTGTAACCTATTTTGAAAGTTGATTTTTCACCCCGGCCTTGACGGCGCTTCCTTTTTCACGATATTTGAAGTCAATAAAACGCCTATAGGCTACTCCTTCCGGCCAAAAGTTTTCTGACATAAAAACATTTAATTTATGTTTAGGTACAAATATTTTGTACGACTCGTAATCTTTTGTTATTTTCATTTTCATCTTTTCTACGTTGACGTCAAGTTTACTCTTTTTCTTTACGTAATCGGTTATATCACTCACAGACACTCTCTTCGCCACATTATAAATGTATACCGGGACCTTAATCTCTGCCGCTCTGAAATTGTCTCCAGGCTCTGAGATAGCCTTCCCTCTGTATCCAGAAAAACGATTACGCAACCTTTTCTTTTGAACCTTTATCCACTCATCACTACTTACTTCTGATCTCCAATTGCCTTCACGGACAATTTCTGACATAGACTTTGCATGCTCTTCACTACGTGTATTCTGTAAATTCGTTGCGAGTACATCAGCGTTTACGCTTTTATTAACCTGCAATAATATTGGGTCACTCGGTTTTATGCGTGCGGCAGCCGTGTGTTTCGCGCATTCGTCGGCACAAGTCTCTGTGTTTACTTCCTGAGCTGTAGGCACCGGTGGCGGCGGCTGACTCAGCTGAGCCTGTGCCGGGTGAGTCATCGTAACCGCTATCTCGGGTGATTCACGCAACTTACTATTGTCGGATAGCGGCGCGATACGACTACCTTCAGATGACTTTAATTTCAATTCCATGTCCCGATATATTGATTCTCGTAATGAGATATCGTTTACATCATTAGGCCCTTCACTAGGTAAGGGAGGCAATCCCATAGGACCACTTTGGCACTCGAAGCTGTTTTGTAGGAAGCCTCCGCGACGCAAGTTAATGTTGCGCCCATAGTTATTTACCACCGACGTATCCTTAAGGATATTTACCTCACACTTCAGCCGGTCTAAGTCCTCCTGCTTCGCACAGTCCTTCATAATCATGCTGATATCTCGTTGCATTTTGACT
The DNA here is from genome assembly GCA_036936625.1 of Parnassius smintheus behrii. Lineage (NCBI taxonomy): Eukaryota > Metazoa > Arthropoda > Insecta > Lepidoptera > Papilionidae > Parnassius > Parnassius smintheus. The sequence continues at coordinate 13,363,776 of JAUPFT010000025.1, forward strand.
ATGTCTTTTAGAATTCTCGTCACATCTACATGGTTCCATAAGACGGGAGGTAGTTTTTCAAGAGCCCTAGCAGTAAACACGGGAATATCTTCGGAATGTGTACTCCGTAGCAGACAGATAATATCGTCCAGATCCTTCCGAGCCTTGCCGTCCTTTTTTCGACTATCTTTTCTCCGAACTATTTTCCGCGTCTTTTCCGGGATCGAATCAAACAACAAGTTCTTTGCCGTTTCAATATCACTTTCTGAGAAAGCACTCACACATATATTTATAAGACTTTCGTCGTCCATAACATCTTTCTTGTTATCGATAAAAGCTAGAGTCTCGTTTATTACAATGTTGCAGCTCGAACATTTCAACACCTTTGAGGACATTTTAAATCCTTTACACACACAACACGCACAACGGACAGCGCGACCGGGTAGATGCGCGAGCGTCGCACGACTGCCAGTGAAGTGGTTGTGTGTATGCCGATTTTCGCGCCAAAATCTGTCTACAAAATATATAAAAATATTATATTTTGTATTACAATACAATATTAAATATATAAAAATATTACTACAAAACATTTATTCATTAAATATGTATAATTACAACACTCTAAACCTGACCACAACATCAAAATTTCCAAAAATCTGAAAACGATAAATCGCATATTTTTACAACAATCCCTTAATTACACTTCTAAAAACCTTAACAATATTTTTATTGGTGCTTTATATAAATTCAGGTCTGATGGGGTTAAGTTCGCATTTAATTATTAGAAAATAGCCTATGCCCAGTTTTGTTTTGAAAATATTTGATTAAAAGTTTGTGTGTGATAAATGGCATTCGGGGTCACCTGTTTTATAGTTGCTCGGTTTTTTAAAACGCAGGCATGTTGCACACTTTGCTGGATCAGTTTTCCTAATGCAAGCATTTGACTGATGACCTAATTCACCACAATTTCCACACGTGTCGATTGTTTCCCGGCAAGTACTTGCAGCGTGTCCATACTGTTGGCATTTGAAGCACCTGGTCACAAGTGTGAAGTCTCGAACTGGGCACGACGTCCAATTTATGAAGACTCGCTCCTGGTTGATAAGTGCCTTTCTGATGCCAGCTGGCACTTCTAAAATAAAGTTGCAAAAAAGTGTTTGTTTTTTACCCGATTTATGACTTGGTTTTATAGAGGACAAAAAAGATTCCCGCGTTAAGTTAGGGATCTTATCGGCTAAATTTTGTTCAAAAATGCAGTCAAAGACTTCTCGTTCGCTAAGGGCGATAGGTATTCCTAAGACTATAATCCTTGGTCTTCTTTTATGGGGCTCTTCCACATTTAGTCCGGAACTACTAAGCTGGGTAGATTTTTTAACTTATCAGTGTTGATAATAACGCCTACATTTTTAGTTTTTCGTAGTCCTCTTACGTGTAGTTTCAATTGTTCGGGGCATATAATTTTCTGGACAAGAGATTTTGTGTCTTCACTTGTTTTTAATTTGTTCTCAGGGTAAATGGCTATGGACCTGAATGTATTAGGACGCAAGTAATTATTTTTGGTTGTTTTGACCATATCAGTAAAGGACATTTCTTCTGTAGATGGTTTGGCACAGCTTTCTTGAATCGTTTCCTTGAGAGATTTTCTAAAATCATTTAGGCATTCAATTAGGTCTTGTTTTTCTCTCAGTGCTTCAAGAGCGGTGTGCATTAAAGTAGCCTTTTGTTTCCAAGATTGGTAGTAAACTGCCATCTGAGAGGCTGCATTACCGACCTGGCGCGATAGGGAATTGATTCTCAGCTTTTGTTCAGAGTTCAGTTTTCCTTCCTGAGCCATATGGCAAACTTCATTTAGACACTGCTCGATTGAGGTCATCCAATTTTTTATTTCATTGGTGGCTAAAATTCGATGGGGTCTGCAGCATCCTAGTGTGATGGTTGAGGCGTGCTGGGCGGACTCCGAGATGTAATGGTGCTCCGATTGAAAGGACTATTTTCGTATGTATTAGACATGTTTTATGTCAAATGTATTTCATTATAATTTATTATTCGTGAAATCACAACTCAACAGAAATTGTCCAATGGTTTATCTAGGTCACAGTTTTATTGAAAATATTTAAACACTTGTATTGCTAATAGGCACGACTGCTCGATTCGAGCTCCGTAAGCGATTTTCGATTAAAAAAATGGAATGTGCTTAATTGTCTTGGATCAATGGATGGAAAACACATAAAACCTAAATGCCCTCCAAGGAGTGGAAGTGAATATTATAACTATAAACATTATTTCAGTGTTGTTCTCTTTGCGTTAGTAGATGCCAATTACAATTTTTTGTACACTAATGTGGGATGTCAGGGTCGAATTTCAGATGGTGGTGTCTTCAGTAATTTCGCATTATGCAGGATGATAAATGATAATTATTTAAATATACCAGATAATAATCCTTTACCATACTTTTTTATGGGTGATGACGCTTTTCCATTGCAAACTCATATTATGAAAGCTTATGATGATAATCACATAATAATATCTCCAAAGAGGATTTTTAACTATCGTATACGTCAAGGGAGAAGAGTAATCAAAAATGTGTTTGGGCAGTTAGCAAACAAATTTCAGATTTTTCATAAACCTATTGAGCTAATCCCAGAAAAAGCTTCAATTGTAACATTGGCTCGTATACATTTATTCAACTTTATCAGACGAATCGGTGCAGTACAGTATAATGAATACGATTCTTAAAATAAACAAGGAGAAGTCATTCCCGGTGAATGGCGAAGGCATCCCCATGTAAATTGTTTAGTTAACATGCCCAGAGAAGATAATGATACCACCTCAGATGCAATAGTCACCGCAGAGGAAACAAGAATGGAGTTGACTAGTTATTTTCTTTCTGATGTCGGAAGATTAGAATGGCAATTTAACCAATAAACACCTCATAGTCAACTCAAATAAAACACTCGTACTACTCATAATCATTTTTAATTATTGAACAGACGAGAAACATTTACATTGTAGTTTGGATAATAAAGCTTTTAACAAGGTATGAAATGTGTTTTTAACTTTTTATAAATCACTGAGTTAAATGTTAGTAAATGAAATTTAGGTCCTTAAAAACGAAATTTCCGATATGTATGAACAAACTCAAGAAAATTGACATTTCCATACAATCAATATTTTAATTTTTAAAAGACAATTACATAGGTACTTAAACTACTAACTCTCCTAACTCCAAAGGATGTTGAAATATTTTCAATATCCTGGCTACTACTATTAAAAGGTTTTGCAGCTGCATCTTCTGCATCCAATGTTTCTAGAGGTGGAACTGTTTGTGGATTTGCGTTAAGTTGGTTAGAGTACTCAGAGTACACGGGTGTTAAATAATTTGTAGGTAGGGTATCAGCCGTCGGTGTTGAATAATTTGTAGGTGGGGTATAGCAGCCGTCGTATAGTATCCTGGATGACTGTGTTCACTTGGCGGTCTTGAAAAACCTGAAAACATATCGGCTCGACAACCAGTTTCGGCTTCAAATATTATATTATTAATCCGATGCCTCACAATAGCTTTTGTTGAGCGATCCATTTTTCTTAACTGGCTCGAAATAAAATCTCCAAATAAATCATCCTCATCTTTTTCTTTAGAGGCATTTTGTCGTCCGGAGATATTTCTCATAATAGTCAGTGCTTCTGACACTATCTCATCTTTTTGATTGTTTCTAGGACGTTTATTTGCTTTTGAAGTTATATTTTCTGTAAGCATTTCTGGTAAATCTTGTGAATCCTGTTGTGAATTATGACCCTCCGGCGTATTCTGCAAAAACAGACAATTTGATAACACTATGATTTATTCCGTGCACACGAAATAGCCCTACTGGTAAGTTAACTGCTCATTTAGGTACTTCCCATAAACACACCATCTACACACTAATATCATAGTAAAAGCAAAGAAGTAGCCCATCTCAGGCCACGCGCTCGCTGGGCGTTTATGAAGAGTTAAAATTTTTTATTTTTCTCTCCACTTCATTAACGGATGTAAATAATTCAGTCGCAATATCATTAAAAGCGTCGAAGCGTTTTGGCCGCATTTTATAGTCACTATGTTTTGGGTTCCATAGCAGTGGTTTTGAGTAATAGAGGTCTATTAGTTTCAATACTTTTTCTTCGTCGCATTCCATAATGTTTGGTCGATAAAAAAAGCCGGCGGGTAAATGAAGAGCGGAGAGGGGCGTGCCGCAGAGTAGATCGCGCGGGCGCACGCCGCCGGCAAGGTCGTTAAAATCAAGCCGCCGGCCTTGCCCGCTGGGTTCGTGCCGGCGGGCCGGCGGCTTCGGTGTGTAGACAGCTTAAGAATAACTTCGTGAGAAACTCTAAATGTTTGAGTTGTTATTTTTAATTTTTTTTATAGGAGAGGGGGCAAACGAGCATACGGCTCACCTGATGGTAAGTGATTACAGCCGCTCATGAACAGCTGCAACACCAGAGGGATTGCAGACGAAGGGAGACCAGAGGCCTTGCGTCGCCGGCCTTTTTAAAAGGAATAGGCTATTTTCTTGACGTTCCCTAAGTCGTATCGGTCCGGAAAAATCTCTGGTGGTAGTTGATTCCACAAGGAAGTTGTGCGTGTAAGAAAACTTCTTTTAAATCGCTTAGTGGTGGATCGCCAGTCATCCAGATGATAGGGTTGTACCGCGAGTTTTGTCGCGATGTGCGATAGGAAATTGTGCGGCTGGAATTAGTCCGAACAATTCCTCAGAGCACTCCCCGATAAAATACGTAAAGAGATGCACAATGCCATTGAGTCAAGCCGATCGATAAGAGCTCGGTCGCTGACGATTCGAACTGCTCTGCGCTGGATGCGAGCAAAGTTTTCACGGATGGTTCTAAGACAAATTAAGGTGTGGGGTTTGGGGCTTACTCTGAAGACCTTGATATCCATATATACACACCGCTGGGTTCCGACAACAGTCTTCCATGCTAAATGTATGGGTATAATCCAACTGGCAAGAGAGGCTAAGGTGAAAGACTTCTCCATCAGAATACTGACCGACAGTATGGCGGTACTACAAGCTCTGAGTTGCAATGTGACGAACTCGGGACTGATATACGAGTGCCATCAACGATTGAATGAGGTATGTAAGCACAACGATGTGACTCTGCAATGGATCAAGGGACACAGTGGATCTAGAGGCAACGATGCAGCAGATGAACTGGCCAGAAGGGGATCGGCTCTGGCAAGTATAGGGCCGGAACCTATAATACCAATCCCCTTTGGCTACGTTCGTTCAATTATCTACGTACCAGCGTAGATAATTTACACGCTCAACAATTTACACGCTCAATAATTTTCACGCTCAACTTTGGAAAAATTTAGTAGACTGTAGACAAGCTAGGGAGGCCCTGCCTGAAATAAACAGTCGTCTAACCAAGGTTCTAATGAGATTGAACAAGCCACAGATCAGAATAGTAACAAGTGCTATCACAGGACATGGCTTTTTTAACCAAACATTTGTTTACCATAGGTGTTACTGATAGCCCCCTGTGCAGGGCATGCATAGGAGTAGGTGAGAATTGGGGCTTCTGCGTCACTTGCTCTCGCTTCACTTGAGCTACATGCCGCTAAAGGCCCCAATTCTCTCCATTACAGGTCTAAATTTTTATTCTAATTCTCGATCCGTTTTTTTTATCTTTGCTCCATTTCTAATAACGTTTCATTCGGAATCTCAAATACAAATGGTTCAATAATATAACAACAAAATATGAAGTGTTTATTTACATATATTTTATTGGAAATCAAACAATCATTTTGTTTTCAAAACACCATTTCTTAATAAATAAAACTTTTTTTACGCACATATTTTCTTATGAGTAAAACAGTTATACAGTAAAGTATCTTTACAATAAAGTTCACAAAGAGTATTTAAATTGGGAGCTTCTAAACAACGTATCTATGATAGCATTATTTTTATCGAAAATATCTTGCACCCATTTAATTTTTTCACAAGCTGAAAACATCACATCCTTTTAAAAAATCTTTTTATCTTTCAAATATGCCTTTATGATTCCGTGAAACTCTCTATAATACAACAAAGCCTTCACTCCATCGATACCCTCTGTACTTTTCAATCCAGCCAATTTGTTTTTTCTCTTCAAGAGATAGTGAAGTGAATGGGTAAGGAGGTTTAATTAGGAATATATTGGTGTACTCTAGAGTGGCTATAGCAAACTCATTTATTTTAAATTCATTTTTGCTATTTTTGAAGCCTCGAAGATCGACGATTATTGTATTGCTATTCAAGATATTTTCTTAACGATATTACTCAGTGGTTTGTATTCGAATATACAGTCGTTTAATATCAAGCTATAAGCGGTTGTCTGATCTGGTATTTCTTGGTCCGTTTCGATTTCAACTCTCACATCGATTGAACCTTTTAAAGTTTCGTGTTGTCTTGAACAATCAATTACAAATAATGGAGCCACGTCTATGAACTCCTTTAAACCTATCAACGGCTCTGATCGGCGTCCATGATACGACTATTCAAATCTCGCATACTGATCGTATAATAAAGTAAACTTATCTTCTGAAAAACTGTCATTCAGCCTCTCATAAGGATAATATGATGAATTTAAAACGACTATTACATCTCGTACGTGACAATGGTCAAACTCTGCCATTGATAATTTCGCGTTATGTTTGCGGTTGGTTTGTAAGGCGATGACTACAAATCGTGGTTTCTCTATTTGCGATGAAGTTTTTTTTTTTTTTATAGAATAGGGTGACAAACGAGCACACAGTCCACCTGATGGTAAGTGGTTGCTGCGGCCCATAGACATCTACATCTATCTTCCATTACAAATCAAAATGCAGATGCGTTGTCACCCGTGAGGACTGAGATGGAATGCCTCATTTCCAGTAAAAAGGGTCTCCGGTTCTCTACACTCACCATACGAAATATAGCAGCATTAAGCTACTATTTCACGCTGGTATTCTGTGAGAGCGTGGTCCTTCCCCGGTCGAGCCGACCCATTCGTGCTACAACTATACTACTAATATAATTGCAGCATGGCTCTACCACGTACAAGTTTTTATAAATGAATAGTTTTATCAATAACTATACTGAATATGAAATGAATAAACATAAACACATATTTTTAATCATTTGCTAGAGTTATTAAAATCAACCAAAAACATTATTGCCAAGACTAAGCTTATGATTTTTAGTAGAGGTTTTAGACGTGAGGAAATTAAATTAGAACTATATGGAAAGAGAATTGTTGAGACAGACAACATACGATATTTAGGTATTTGTTTGGACCGGTCATTAAGATGGTCTAAACACATTAACGAAATTAGCCAAAAGATATTAAAAATTGTAAATATATTAAAAGTATTAACAGGGCACGGTTGGGGTATCCATCCGCAGCATTTACGTAGGTTATACTTATCACTTATAAGAAGCAGAATTGATTTCTGCTGTTTTTGATATGATATGAGTGCTAATAGAAACATTTGTAAATTAGATAAAATCCAAAATCAAGCACTTCGTATTATAGGAGGTTTTATCAAAAGTACACCAATACCCGTTATGAAAAGTTAATTAAATATAACGCCTCTTTATATTAGAAGAAAATTTTTAGCATATAAATATTGTCTGAAAGGTAAATCTAGAACTAATAATACTACTATTAAACTATTAACGGAACTCAGCTTATTCTGTCAAGACAGGTACTGGCAAAATAAAAAGAAACCACTTCTAGCAATTACATTAGAACAAGTTAATAATAATAATGTGTATTCTTCGGATCCTAGATATGTTCTCTTTAAATACTTGGGTATCAAGTATAAATGTTAAATACGTAATTAAACAGGACTTAAATTGTATCAAGGGTGCTAAAAGATGTCAGGAGATAAATACTTTAAAGTCGAATGTAATAAATGAATTAAACGTTAATTATTCCGGATGGCACAAAATTTTCTGTGATGGATCCAAAGACAAATATGGTGTAGGTGCCGCTTATTTTGACTCATTGCTGGGTAATAAAAGTAAAATTAAAATTCCTAATAATTTTACGATAATGTCAGCTGAATTAATTGCTATAAATGATGCCCTATTACATGCTGGTACAACAAATTTTCAAAAAGCAGTCATTCTAACTGATAGCAAGAGTGCTCTTGAACATATTGCTCGATGCGTCTCTGGTCTCAGAGGTGTATCGACAGCATATTCGATATTAAATGAAATATTGAAACTTCAATGTAAAAACCGTGAGTTAGCCCCTAAGGTACCGTGGACATGTTGACAGGTCCAAGTTTTGTGACCGCTAAGTACAGAGGACATGTATACATGTCCGCATTACGTGCTACTATTTTCGTCATTAATTGATATAAAAATACAGTATATTTTCGATTGAACACTATTTCATTCGATTCTGAACGAACTAAAGAATATTCTGTAGCATTATATTCACTCGGTTACATAGACATCATCAAATATAACAGCCATTCGCTTTTGCGTGCCGGTGAGGTTGGTTGCGTAATCGTTGAAGTTTTGTGATTGTGATTTTAGTTGGATTTTCGTTCAAAAAAACTGTAAGTAATGTTATTTATCTTTACTACGTAATGTTTTTGAATGATCTAAGTTACAACAACAGTAACTTTTTATGTTTCAATTGATAAAAAGTAGAACCAAAAAACCTCTACGCGAACAATTCATAACGGTCAAGATTTCTAATAAGATAATAATAGTATATTTCTTATTCGTATACCATAGTAAATACTTTTACTAGGAATTGCTAAATGTTATATCTATATGATTGTATAAGAAAGATAAAAGAAGACGCTATAATATATACACAAAAAGGTTTTGAAAATAAGGTTACAAAGCGCGCGCAAACTGTCTATTGTCGAATTTTTAGCAAATGTTTGCAAGTGAAAAAGTAGAATTATTATAATTATTACATGCATAATTTTGATTCATTTAGGAAGAATATGTTGTATTGATTGTAAGGACATAAAAATAAAATAAAAACATACGATATTTCATTCATAAAACAAAATTTATTGTCAGTAAGTACACTTTATCAAGATCCGTTAGAAACAAAGAGTTGTACATAATAAAATAAACATTTAAATGTTATGGTTATTGTTTCTACTTATCGAAAATCTTATCGGCTTCAAATAACTATAACTTAAACCTCTTTAAACATAAATGAAAGGTCGTGAGAAACATAAATATTTAAAACAAGTGCCGCCAGCTGAGGTGATGACAGAGGCCGCCGTACAAAGCTGTTTTTTGTTATGGCGGGCGCAGTAAGGGAAAGGTTGGTATTGCAGTGGGTACTATCTCACATCGGTTTACAGGGCAATGAGGAGGCTGATAAGCTGGCGAAATTGGCAAGGAAGAGAATACACTATTTATCCTGATTATTCAGAAATTTTAATTAAATATAAAGAGAAATGTTATACAATTTGGAAAGAATATTTTGATTAAAGATCGCAAGAAAAAGGGATTTGGTACAAAACCATCCAGAGTCAGCCTCCAAAAGTGCCTTGGTTTAATCAATGTCTGTTGAATAGAAAATATATTGTATTAGCAATGCGACTTCGTTCCGGACACATTCCGTGTAACACGTTTGCTTTCATGATGAAAATGAAACAATCTCCAAATTGCGATACATGCAAAACAATAGAAGATGTGCAACACTTGCTCGCGGAATGTTCCAAAAATCATCATGAAAGGAAACTATTAGTTGCCAAAACTGATATTAAAATTTGTAACCTAGGGGAATATCAAAGCATTTTGTCTGAACCATTATCTGATGCTGCTCAAATTGTATATAACTTAGTTAATTTTTTGTTTAAATAATTTAAGAAATTGTAGTTTGTTAATTAGTTATTAGGTACAATGGGACTGACTTGTTTAAAATAACCTAAGTCCCTAAATTTAAAAAAAAAAGAATTAAAAAAAAACTAAAAACATTGACAAAATTTCGAACCAAACTGAGAATTAAGGACATAAAATATAGTATAGAGTCCTCTTTCGTCGAATATTGTATATTTATTTGTAAAGGCATATATTAATATATTAAATTCATCGGTGTTTTTATTTTTACATTTTTATGTTTAGTTTAATTTGTTAATGGTGAAAAATATTTTTTAATTTTTTTAAAATGGTTTTTATGGGTTAACTTGACGAAAATGAAACAATGGCAAAGTCGGATAAATTGCATAATAATAATAAAAACAAAAATTAGAAAAAAGTATTAAACATGCTCGTCGGTTAAGGGTACTCTTAATTTGGCCCATTTTTAGTATATCGCCAATTTGGTCGACAAACTTCCGCCTAGGACGTCCCTTTCCGACTCTTCCATTCACTTCTGCAACATATATTTGCTTTGTCAGTCTTTCCGCATTCATTCTTTCTACATGACCAAACCACCGAAGCATTCCTTTCTTAATCCTGGTCACCGCATCATCTTGCAAACCACACTCTTCTTTTATCACACAGTTTCTCACCCTGTCACTCAGATTCAGCCCTAACATACTCCTTAGCGACCGCATTTCTACCGCATTTATTCTACTCTCGTGCTTCTTCTGCCACACCCAACTTTCACTACCATACGTTAAAGTAGGGACTAATACAGCACTGTGAATTGCCATACGTGCCTTTTTTGACACATTCTGACTTTTCACAATAGAGTGTAGAGCCCCATTTACTTTATTTCCTGCATTCACTCGTCGTTCAATGTCCTTATCATATCTCGCATCCCTGCTGAATACACATCCCAAATATACGAACTCATCCACTTGCTCAATTAACTCTCCTTCTATTCTTATTTCACATACCGTTTTGCTTTCATCTCTTTCAAAAACCATCACTTTCGTCTTACTCGCGTTCACTTTCATTCCCCTTTCTTTTAATGACCTGTTCATTAATGTAACCATCATTTGCAACTCGGCCGCCGACGACGCAAGTATGACTTGATCATCGGCGTACAAAAGGCATTTGATGGTTAACTCACCCATTCTTACCCCGCATTCTTCAACTTTCAAATTTTCCAAACAGCTGTCCATAAATAGGTTGAACAGCCACGGGGAAGCTACACAGCCCTGTCTGACACCTTTATGGATGCCAAACCAGTCCGAGTAGACCCCGTTGATTCTAACACAAGCACTCGAGTACACATGTATGCGTAGGTATATGAATGTGGAAGAGGCGAGAAAGGTATGTCAGGATCGTGCTAAATGGAAGTCTGTAGTCTCTGCCTACCCCTCTGGGTGACAGGCGTGAGTGTTTATGTATGTTATGTAGTATTAAACAAAAGAAAAAAACATACGGGTCGAATTGAGAACGTTTTACTTTTAAAAAGTAGGCTAAAAAGCTTAAAATTTTTATTTAGTGTGTGTAAACTGGCACAAAGTCACGTTGCAACCAGGGCAATAAACGTGGGTGCGTTTACATCATACAACGCTAACCCTGCGCAATTTTTCCCCACCTCGGCCTGGAAGAGTCTGATATTCTTTGGGTAGGTGTAAAAAATATTCGCACTTCTTTCTCAGAAGAAGTGGCGCTACCATGTGAGGTAATTGCGTCAATTGGAGGTTGCACTTTCTTTTTTAACAAATTCTTAATGAGTTCCAATCTAAAACCTCTGTATGTGGTGAATCTTGGAACTGGGTGTTCTGGTACTGGGGACTCAGAGTGCAAGATGAAACCGTTCAAGACACTAACATTAAGTAGGCGCTTGAACAGTTTCTTGTACCACACGCGAGTCCTTTTTCGTTCCATAGGGAACATCGCTAGTTTTTGATCCTTACCGGTCAACCCCTCCCATACATAAATTATAGTCCAAAACGACTATCGGTTTGATTGTGTCATTTATACGTTGTACTGCGTTGCCGTGATACGTGGATATAGTTGCTATCCTATTTTTATCTCGCCAGACCAAATTTACCACGTCTCCACTGGTGCATCCCTGTATTTCTCCAACAGCCATGTCACCTTTTTTTAAAGATGCCAGCTGTGGGGGTGCGAACTGTCGATTTGTACGTAAAGTACCGACACAATCAAAACCCATCGTTTTTAACGTACGTGCGAGGGCGGGGCTGTTACAATAATTATCCATACACACACAGTGGCCTCTATTCTCGAGACCCTGCTACAGACGGAGGACCAAACTCGGAATGATCCCAGATATGGGAGTAGGCGACTCGGCGGTACTCTCTTTGTTGACCGAGTGGATTTCAAAACGCCAAAAATATCCGGACTTGGCTTCGCAAGCCTCATAGGTTTTGACACCAATTGACGCAGTTTTTTTTTTTATAAATTGATTAATTGCTAACAACCCCTTGCCCTTCCATTGCGTCAGCGATTCATCTATACAAATATTTTGTTTCGGTTTGTATAATAATGAAACTTCTGGGTAAGGTGGTCAGCTATAGGCCTTATTTTATAAATTTTAGCCTCCGATGGATTCAAAGCCAAGATATTATCACCATTTTTCGCAAAATGTATAAATTTATTCAAGACAAAAATTTGGCTTCTGGACTCTGTACGAATTGTCCTGGCAAGTCGACAGGTCCGGAAACTTCTGGTAAATTGGTAGAGGGTGCAGTTGAAGCAGTACCAGAAGATATTACTGCCTCGTCCTCAGCGTCGTCATTCATAAAAACATACGCTCAGTGCTTGGCATGAAAATGAGGAATGCTTCGTCTTCAGACTCGCTTTCTTCTTCGCCACCTGTAAAGATAAATCAGCTTATAACAACATTGCAATAAGTAAAAAAATAGTGGTATCAATTTCAATATCTGTTAAAATATGATTCTTTTTTGGTGAAATGGTCTCTAATTGAGTAGTGCAATGTGTGCTGGATCTGCTTCCACCACATTCCATGAATCTAAAAAGAAAATATATGTAAGTACTCGTATGTTAAATGGTGAAACGGCAATATATGTTCATGATCGCATGCTGCAGTAGAGATACTGCGCAGGTGAAGGCACCGCCATTTCAACATTTGATCTTGTGCAGGGCGCGCTGGATCTGCTTCCACCGCATTCAATGAATCTAAAAAGAAAATATATGTAAGTATGTTAAATGGTAAAACGGCAATATATGTTCATGATCACATGCTGCAGTAGAGATACTTACTGCGCAGATGAAGGCACCGCCATTTCAATTTTCATTCATTGTACTTGGTGACCAGAGACGTGGTTTTTTGGTATGCATGGGTACTTCTAGTCTCTCACCGAATATAAGAGGGTCTATCTACTCTGTATGTCGTCTCTTATCGGATGGAATCATGCTTTTATAAAACCTAAAATAACCTGATCTTAAAATGTAAAATAAGCACATTTTTAGCTATATAATAAAACAATGAAATATATAAACGTCAGTTAAAGTAAGGTTATATTTTGAACAAGCAAATATGTCAAAGAAACAAAATAATACAAAGGTAAAATTTACACATGTCTACCGCCTCGTTCTTGCCCACCCCGCGTCCTTACGCGCCCAGTACTTCGCCCACCCCTCGTATGTACTTCGCCGGTATATGTATATTGAACGCCTCTCGTGATCAATGGAAAACAATGTTTACATGCTTAGCAGCACTGCAATTTTATTAAAATTGGGAATAAGAAAACGTTGATACAAACTACTTTTACGGATTTTATCGCGTTTATTTATGTTATTTTTAATACCCGACATTTCGGGTGCTTTCCAGCGCCCATGGTTACGGGACTGAGGTGACTGATGTCCCGATGTCAAAGTTAACCCGGAGTACCTTCAGCTTTTTAATTACTGTCTTTGGTCCGATCTACGCAGAATGAACTAACTGTGTTTTGAAGTCTGGCAGCAATAAGAAAACGGTTAGCAATTGGAACAAAATTAAACCAACTCAGAGAGTTTCATCATCAGAGCTAATGTCTGGGTGATCAAGGAACAAGTTTCCTGTCTTTTTCGAATTCCGTGACATTAATTCTAAATTTAAGGCTGTTGACAAACAGCTTTGGCTGCTGTCTAACGAAGAAGGCCAATTAGGTACTGTATTAGCACTGGCAGTATCTGGCGTACCTATGTTAAAAATGTCCTCATCTTCGTCCCATGGTATCAGAACATGCTCTATAACAAAATAAGTGTATTCATACCCATTCTTCATCGAAAATAGTAATTATAGGAAATTGTACACTTACCAACTTCGATATCCGCAGATGGTGCCAATTGTATATCGGCTATAACAAAAATGGTAATATAGGTAACAAATATTATACAATGTGTCCCAAAATTCATCCCAAAATTCAACGATAAACGGGCACCAGAGGGTGAACCTGCTCATGACTACTCGAGAAAAAAATCTAAATCGCTTTTGAAATTACAAAAAAATGAAATTCTTCGAAAATCGATACCCCGATATGGTATTTTTAACTACCATGACCACATTTTTAATTTTTTTTGTAATGGCAACCTTAGTAGTAGTACCGCTATCTACCACAAGTTGCGTCAATTTAAAAAAAAACTTTCCATAGTAGTGTCAGTACTTTTTTTACACCACGATGAGTGAAAGTAAAAATCTTTCAAAATTTTAGAGGAAAAAATAATTACGATTTATAAGGGATATATATATATATATATATATATATATATATATATATATATATATATATATATATATATATAAAAATACGGTTCTGTTCACGGTTTTGTTGTGATATAAAATTCATTTTTCTTTACTTTTATTGAATGACAGAATTAGTAATAATGCCAAATAAAACTGCACTCTTAAAAGTCTTAAGTAACGGTCCATTTCAGTTTGTTTTGACTGTACAGACTTAGTGTGACTGTAATTTACGTCGTTTTAATTATTCTTAGGATAAAAAATTACCTATATTAGAAATGATAGGAATCGATTCTGAATAAACTACTTTCGCAAAGTGCGTTAATTACGTTACATATTATATATATATATATATATATATATATATATATATATATATATATATATATATATATATATATATATATATATATATATATATATATATATATATATATATGTATATATATATATATATATATATATATATATATAATTATATATAAATATATATTATATTAATAATATTTAAATACCAACATATTAGACTACAAATATCTTTAGGCGTCTCCACGACTTCTATGTTCATTTGTAAATTTATATTTCACCGCCATTATGAATTCAGAATTCAGAAAGCATCCTGCCACCGTATCACGGTTATTCAGGACATCCTCTTATAATTTTGTTATTTAGATTTATTTTAAGCACCGTGTATATCTTATTTTAAGATATAACAATAGTTCATGATAATTTCTCCCATTAGAAAACAAATTTTAGCAGAAATATTTCTTATATCTTAAAATCTAAAACGATTTTTGGAACGGTTTTTTTTGGCTAGGCACATGGTCTAATCTAAATACTGTAAAACAAGTTCGTGGTAGCAAAACTATAATGAAAATAATAACCATATATTATGAATAAAATTAGTACATACATAAACACTCACGTCTGTCACCCAGAGGGGTAGTCAAAGACTACAGACTTCCATATAGCACGATTCTGACATACCTCTCTCGCCTCTTTCACATCCACATACCTACGCATACATTCTCGTCGGTTAAGGGTACTCTTAATTTGGCCCATTTTTAGTATATCGCCAATTTGGTCGACAAACATCCGCCTAGGACATCCCTTTCCGACTCTTCCATTCACATTTGCTTTGTCAGTCTTTCCGCATTCATTATTTCTACATGACCAAACCACCGAACTATTCCTTTCTTAATCCTGGTCACCGCATCATCTTGCAAACCACACTCTTCTTTTACCACACAGTTTCTCACCCTGTCACTCAGATTCAGCCCTAACATACTCCTTAGCGATCGCATTTCTACTGCATTTATTTTACTCTCGTGCTTCTTCTGCCACACCCAACTTTCACTACCATACGTAAAAGTAGGGACTAATACAGCACTGTGAATTGCCATACGTGCCTTTTTTGACACATTCTGATTTTTCACAATAAAGTGTAGAGCCCCATTTACTTTATATCCTGCATTCACTCGTCGTTCAATATCCTTGTCAATACTCCCATCCGTGCTGAATACACATCCCAAATATACGAACTCATCCACTTGCTCAATTAACTCTCCTTCTATTCTTATTTCACATACCGTTTTGCTTTCTTCTCTTTCAAAAACCATAACTTTCGTCTTACTTGCGTTCACTTTCATTCCCCTTTCTTTTAATGACCTGTTCATTAATGTAACCATCATTTGCAACTCGGCCGCCGACGACGCAAGTATGATATGATCATCGGCGTACAAAAGGCATTTGATGGTTAACTCACCCATTCTTAACCCGCATTCTTCAACTTTCAAGTTTTCCAAACAACTGTCCATAAATAGGTTGAACAGCCACGGGGAAGCTACACAGCCCTGTCTGACACCTTTATGGATGCCAAACCAGTCCGAGTAGACCCCGTTGATTCTAACACAAGCACTCGAGTCCCTATACAGAGACTTTAATGCCTGTATTAAACCAGCGCTCAACCTAAATGCGTTCAGCGTTTGCCATAACACATCCCTGTCCACTCTGTCATAAGCCTTTTCCAAGTCCATGAACGCACAAAAAACTTTTTGGTTTTTCGCCAAAAACTTCTCCGCGATCATGCGCATGGAAAAGACTTGATTTGTACCCCATTCCCTTTCTAAATCCCGCTTGCACATCCCAAATTTTTTCATCAGTTTCTTTCATAACTCTTTCAATTAGTACCTTAGCATACAGTTTTCCCACAATGCTAAGAAGGCTGATACCACGGTAGTTTTTACAGTCCTGCTGTGACCCTTTTCCCTTATATATTGGGACTATCACGGCTTTGTCAGTCTCCCGGTACCCGCTTTAGTTCCCAACATAAATTAAACAAGGTGTACAGCAAGCCTGCCACCACGTCCTCTCCAGCCCTTAGCATTTCGAGTGAAACTCTATTATATCCGGCTGCCTTACCTACTTTCATGCTTTTCATTGCTTCCATTATTTCATCTATACTTATCTCCCTATCTCTTTCATCTTCTTTCAGAATTTCTATTGCATTTAGTTCACACGTCTCCTCACTCATACGAGTTTCAAAATATTCCTTCCATCTCTTTAGACTCAACACTTCATCATTCAGAATACAGCCATTTTCGTCTCGTATCGTATTCAATCTAGGCTGTTTTGAATGTCCCCTGGTATTTCTTACGAGTTTCCATAACATTTTAATATTTGCCTGGAAGTTATCTGATACTCTTCTATCATTCTTATCCGTTCTTTCTTGCTTTTTCCTTTCAACTAATTCTTTTACTCTCTTATTTAGACGTTTAAATTCTGCATTTTTTCTTTCAATCTCATCATTCTTACCGCCAGAATTACCAGCTCAGGTCGCTAGTAAATCTAGCCATGCTCTCTTCTTTGCTTCAACTTCCATACATACCTCATCATCCCACCATAACATATTGTCTTTCCTTTCATTCGTTCTCTTACTAACACCACAAACTTCGGTAGCTGCATCCACTAAACCTTTCTTAACATTATGCCACACATTCTACAAGTCTAACTAACTCATTCACACACAACTCATCCAAATTACTTATATTTTCTCTCAGTCTACATTTGTACTTGTCTTTCACATCTTCTTCTTGTAACCTCTCAATTCCTATACGCTGTAACGCAGTGGTAGACACACATGTCCGATGCCTCCAACGTCTGAATAAATCTTATGACGAACACTTTCTTTCGTTTCAAAAAGATTCCTTTCCACACATACGGTGAGGAGGCTTTGACCATTCTCATTAATACTTTCATCACCAAACGTTTCTAGTATCCTTTCATAGCCAAGCCTCCTCACCCCAACACTTCCATTAAAATCTCCTAACATAACAATATTTTCATTTTCCTTACATTTCATTAACACCATCCTTACCATCTCCCAAAACTGCTCTCGGATATAAGTGAGCTTAGACATGTCTGGGGCGTAGACCCCTAGAACAAACAACTTCTTTAGGTCCACTTTTATTCGTATCCATAGCAGTCTCGGGCTTACACATTCATACTCCTTCACACATTGACCCATTCTTTCTGAAAGGATGATACCGACTCCCTGGCATGCTCGCTCGGTCTCGTCTACACCGGACCAGTACGCGGTATATATGCCATGTGTAGTGACATTATTTCCCTTCCGCTTCGTCTCATTTACACATAACACATCTATTCCTCTATCATATATCATATCGCATACTTCATCCACTTCATTCATTGCTCCACATATATTCAGCGCAGCTAGACGGGCCTCCGCAATCCTCTTTTCGCCCCTCCGGGAGACAGAACGTGACGGGCGGCGAACCTCGTCGCCGGTTTTCCTCCCGGAGATTCTTCGCACCCCTGCCGCATTGAAGGGGCGCCGGGAACTCGGGGCCATTTCTTTTCGCCTTTGCCTCATGGTGCGAAAACTAGGGGGTGGTATATTTTACGCCGCTACCACACGGCGAGTACCCGAGTCTGTTCTTTCGGCTTTGTCGCCCTTTTAGCACCACCCGGGGGAAACGTGTAGGGTGGGCCTAGGATTAGGTGGTCGAAGCCTATGGACACGAGCGACTTATCCCCCCAACAACATAAATAATATCAAACATTAGTTACTTACCAAAAACTTTCTTCTCGCGATAATCAAATTACAACACAATAAGAAGAAGTTAACTAAGCGTCCAAAGCAATATGACATCACCTACTGATAAGTTTAGCTGATTGTTTCTTTTAACAATCGTCGAAACTATACGTGCTTTTGTATTAAATCTGTCGAACGTTTCATTATCTTCAATATAGTATACGTTAGAAAGAGACAAACATTATTTAGACTTTTCATTTAAATATTATTTGGGACAACTACGTCACCACCATATAACGATCGATGGGCGCTTACCGGGGGTAAAACAGACCACCGTAAAACGGTGGCCGGGCGCTCGAGAGGATACGCGAAGTAGACGGGCTTTTATTGAAATTTATCATATTTTTTTTCAGAAATGTAAATACAGTTGTACTTCTTCACCTCGTAAAGGGGACAATCATTTTTGGGCCCACTAAAAATATTAACGTCACTTAATGGTATTACATCAAAAAAAAGACACCAAATTATAATAGTAAATGGCCTACAGATTTTTCGAAAATGTAAACGGAATCAAGAAATATGAAAAAAAATTAGTTGTTTTGATATTCGTGTTCTGATTAGTGTAATATGGGTAAAATGCGTGTACCTAATTAGTCATTTTGCAGTTTGTATAAAAAGAAAACTATTTTTTCACAAAGCTGACTTAAAAAAGATACCACTAAGAACTTTATGTTTAATTTCTAAAAATTTTAGCTAATATCACGTTATAACATAGTTCTAAATGACTGTGAACCAAAACGTTATTTTATCATTGACTTCCGGTAATTCCCAGCGGCCGGCGGACGGGTACGGCGGGCGGGGCGGCGGGGTATTACCTACATCTTTAATCTTAACGGCATTGACGTTCGTCACGCTACTGTTTTTTTGTATTTATATGCGATTTTAAGAAAATGGAATCTGCTAGATCAGCATACAATGAAAATAGAAGTGTGTGTTGCAATTGTGGAGTCAGGTTTCAACGCAGTGTGCGAAGACAATTACTGGCCGAGACAACTGCTGATGTGCGCCAACTTTTATCTGTGTGGATTTCTCATGAGGTGGGATAATATTATCTCATGGAAAGCTAATGACTGCACTATACAATCTATCTACTTACTTATTATCTAGATTTAAACTTTTATGAGAAATATATATTATTTTTGTTACTCTCGATTTTATTCCAACAATATTACTATACTGCGGAAACGAAAATTACATATTTTCTTTATTAATGTATTACTTAATATTTTTATTTTTGTTGAATAATATGGGATATGGTACGATTTTTTAGAAATAATACGAAAGAAAACGATCCACAGACTCCAGGAACACATAACGATCTATACATGATTAAGTACTTAATTATTTTAAGTTTTTAAAAGTAATAATAAATATCCCTTCATATTATTAATAAATTCATACCTTCTATAGCTATAATTTTAATCTTTCGTTATATTAAATTGATAAATGATATATTATATTGATTGAATTATTTTACATTTTGACACAAGATGACACTGCATTCTTTCCTGCTATTTACCAACTTACAGGCATAGTTCTTTGCATTGACTCCATTGACTGGCATTGACTGTAAGAAAAAAGTGTGTTGTTTCAAACTATTTGGTAGAAAAAATATAATATGGTATAAACTTGTTTGTTTAAATTGATGTAAACTGTGTTCGTGTTAAAGTAAAAGTTTAAAAATGAAAATTCACGTAGTTTTACTGCTTACAAGTGGATTAGTATGTTAATGTCTAATTGATGCAAAAAATGTTTAACCTAAGGGTTATATCATGCACGTAAGTCAAATATTAAATACCTATTTCACATTTATGTATATAATTTGCCAATGACATTCGAAAATGCAAACTGACGAGTAAAAGTCCATGTGAGTAATATAAAAGTTTATTTTTCCTCCTAGAATTTTGTAAAATCTATAACTTATACTGAATTAACCTTTAACAAATGATAAACACAGGTCATACTAATAAGTTAAATGTTAAAGTATTGAAGTTTTATGTTATTAGTGAAATCTAATTTAAATAATAGATAAAATAAAGTCACACAATATACACAAAAGAAGTTTTTGTGGCATGGTATGATGTATCACATGTTATGTGTGTCTAATTATCTTTTGTCAGTCAATCAGAAATCAAAGTCGAAAAAGTATATATATATATATATATATATATATATATATATATATATGTCAATATTTATTCTAAGAATAAAATATTAAGTAAATAGAAAAATAAGTTATTTTGTGCAATGAAAAATATTTCAATCCACTGTAATATTACCGTTACAGCCAATTAAACTCCACTGCCGAACATAGGCCTCCCCCATATATTACTAATATTACACAACTCCATAATACTCTAATATTATAAAGTTTATTTATCACTAAGAACACACACAACACACTTATATGATATACCTGAAATACTGTAAATATTGTAAAATCATATATTATTTGAAATAAAATGTATTGTATTTCAAATAATATAGGGTTCCACATCAAACATTTACTTTCATGCCAACTTCGCTTCCCTCCTCAAAATGTACATTTATCTGAACTTAATACTTATTTACTCTTTTATTTTTAATTCCTGATTTTTTCAGTTACACCCACTTGATGCAGTTTGTTGTAACTGCCTAAGAATATTGCAAGAAAGTGTTGCATCTGCTCACTCCATTAGAAGATTTGGGTACAGGAATATTTGTATTCCATGTGGATCTTCAATTTTAAGAGCACACCGTACACGGATTGTGCCTATTAACTCTGAAGAAAGAGATATTATTTTGCAGTGGATACCATCACACCAGGTACTTACTTTATTTTAAAAGGCTGTACACAGATTGATGTTTGTAAAATCAGACACCTTGCATACAATTTGGCCTGATATTTATGCTCATTCAACGTGGCAGTTCACTAACAGGTTATCTTTAAGTTTACAGTCTACCAAAAGTCTACTGCTGAACATAGAACTCCCCATAGATTGTCTTATGGGGGGATATTTGCCATTAATAACCACTTTTTTATTTTTAGTTATTAGATGAACGATACTTCTTCCTTATCTTACACCCATATTTGTATGCTTTTGTACTTATTATACAAGTAATATTTTTTACCTTAAAAGACATTAGTATAAATAAAACGGGTTGGGTTTACCATTCGGTCGCCTCAATTTGAAGATTCTGTTACTGTGGGGGGCGTCAAGGGAGTTTATCTGAAGCACCTATATGCGAGTTTTGCTACCGGAGCAGCATCGAAGTATTTTTATTTATTTTTTGAAAATATTGGTAAACGACTAATTAATTAAATATTCTCACGTTTTTGACGTTTCATCTGTCAATGTCATATCGATATATAGTACTAAATCGATCTAGTGAATCGATATTTCACCATAGAGAATCAAGATCAAATCTTTTCTGTTTTGTTAAGATTTACAAAATTATTTATAATTAGTTGAAAGTACCCCAACTCGTAAAGAATGACAGTTTTTCAATTTAATCATTCAATGTTATCTGAAACTTAAAAGAACTTGGACTTAGTGAAATATTGTTAATAATTCTAAAATAATTACTTCTTGTCTGATATGTGATGTATTATTTATTTCTATTTAAATAAATAGTGCCACAAAAATATTATGAGGGGAAACAATTGCATGCTAATATTTATAATTTTAAAAGACATTTAAACTATTTAGTGTTAAAAAGATTGAAATAAATAGAACAATAATAAATATTATTAATATTTAGAGTAGACACTGTAAAACTATGGTTCATTTTGTTAGTTGATAAAAAAATAACTTTTTTCAGGTGGATCGTTTAGAACGAGTATGCAGTCCTTGCTGGCTGAGGGCTTCCAGAGCTGTATGGAGACAGAGACAACAAAATGAGAACAGGGATATTGAGTTACAATCCATGAATAAAGAAGACATCGGTAACATCCCACAACCACCCCCTATACCTGCACCTGTAACCCCTGCCATTACCAGAGCGGTATCAACAATTACTATGGCTAATTATAAGCGTGCTGCTTCTACTTCCCGTCACTGTATTTTTAAGTCATGTAATCATTCATCTAGATTTTTAATACCTAAACTACTTAAAGAGAGATTGCTGATAGATCACTCATTTTATGTGCCACTGTGCGCTCGTATTTGTGAATACCATTTAAATGAACCCCACAATGATTGGAATAATTTATACACGAGTAGTAACTGTTCAGATTTTACTGCATCTCAGATAGACAACCTTTGTTCCTTACTTAAAAGTAGTGTTACTCAAAATTATAATATTTTAAATATCATTGAACATAATTCAATATTATGCAAATATTGGTTAGGATTTACCAACTACCAATTTGAACAGTTACTAGTTGAAATTCCATCTATCAGTGAAAGAGTTAAATCACCTAAAAGAAGTCTAGCTATGTTCTTAATGAAACTTCGTACAGGTGATAGCAATGAACGCATAGCTTCTCTATTTAATGTAGCTTCATCGACTGTGTTCAATCACTTAAATATTGTAAGTCAGTGCTTTGAAGAGCAATTCATCCAACTGCATTTAGGGACAAATACCTTATGCATTCAACAAGTTGCTCAATATAACTTGACAATACCAAATGGCTTGTTTGGTAATCCAGATATGGATCCTGAATTTATGCCAGCCATAGTAATATGTGATGGTACATACATTTATGTGCAAAAAAGTAGTAATTACTTATACCAGAAGCAAACATATAGTTTACATAAGTATCGTAACTTAGTTAAGCCATTTTTAATAGTGTGCTGTAATGGTTATATCCTTGATGTTTTTGGACCATATCCTGCAACAGAATCAGATGCTTCTATAATTCTTAGACTGTTCAACGATAATAGTCCACTGCGAACCTATTTTAGAGAAAACGATGTATTTATTCTTGATAGAGGTTTTAGGGATGCAATTCCATTCTTGCAGCAATGTGGTTATAAGGCTTACATGCCTGAATCTAAACAAGCAGGTGAAATACAATTATCAACCATTGCTGCCAACAAGTCCAGATGTGTAACTTTGTGCAGGTGGGTGATTGAAATTGTAAATGGGAGATTTAAACGGGACTTCAAATTATTTCGTCAGGAATATTTTAATACTGCATCTACTCATCTCATGCTATACTTTAAAATTGCAGCTGCATTAATAAATCGATTTCATACGTTGATTCGTAATAATTTTCATGCTGTAGAGATATTGGCAATTGCTCAAGCCAAACTAAACACTCCAAATAATTTAGCCTCCTACGTAGAAATGCACAATTTAAATAGAGTGAGAGTGCGATTTGCCAGCATTAATGGTAATCTTCCAGAGCTAGATAATTTTCCTCAACTGACATTCCAGGATCTCATTCTGTTTAGTCTAGGAATTTATCAAATTAAACAAGCTCGTAGTTATTACGGGGAGCATGTCAGGGCTTCTGGAGAATATAAAATCGAGGTATACCTGCAATCTGTCCATGGTTTTGGTCCAAATAGTTATCTATTGCGAGGTAGGATACAATCAAGGCACACTAGTAAAAAAACTTATTACACTTATATACTAGTTGACACCAACCCATCAATTGCTAACACTAGGGCTGCTCTTACTGGGTACTGTTGCAACTGTTTGGTAGGCAGACGCACTGTTGGCTGCTGTGCACATGTCATGTCTGTTGTCTGGTTTCTATCTCGGGCACGGCATCGAGATGAGGTTGAACCACCTGCATCTTTTTTAGATGATATATTACTTTCAAGTAATGATATTGAAAATGATGAATGATGATTATTAATCTTAATGCGTATTAATATTGTAATATAAATGATCATTTTTGCTATAGTTGTTCCACTTGTGGCAACCAAAGTTTTTTGTGTTATTCTATAGGAAGATGCTGCTGCTCATCTCCTGGTATTTTTATTTTATTCTGTCGACTTTAACGACACCATACGGGACGGAACGTGATGGCAATTCACGGAAGGCCTCTGTAATATTTTACATTATATCTTTAATTTAGGAGCCATATGTTCGGCAGTGGACTGTTGTAATGATGATGAATAATGATGACTAAAAATTGTAATTTTTGTTGCTTATTTGAACTATTTCTATTTTACTGTGTGCTTTATTATCTGTTATATATTATGTTATATGTGTAATTTATAAATAAACGCCGAGCAAAGTTGAATTTATTGCTCTGGCACCCTTTTTTATCTCTTTTAATTGACAATATCCTTCTGATTTCTAATAATATCGTAAACGGGCGAGACATTATATTTTAATGATGTATGGGATTTATACTTGCTAATAGATGAATACTTTAATGAACAAAGGGCCGGCACTGCACCTGTCTGCTGTGTTATTTTTAAAAGAGGACTCATAAAACACTGACGATTTTTACCATAATTAATGCAGTGATTATACATGATCTTTGGGACTTATTACATATCAATATCGTATCGTAAATAGAAATGTTACCATCAAGTTATTTTGAAAAAATCTTTTAATATGATCTTTTGATATGAAAACACGAAAAATGTTTCTACCTATGTCCGTTAGAAACCATCCAAGCGATTTTGATGAAATGTTTATGTGTGTTTGAATGGGTCTCTATATGATTCATATTCACATATGGACTCGGTAGGTGGCGCTGTTGTCGAAATCCAGAAATCACCTGTGCGAAGTCGGGGCGGATCGCTAATAATAAATACAATTAAACTATACCTGTGTGTTTGTTATCCTGGCACAAACAGTTCAAAACATCTTACTTCCTCACAATTTATCAGTGTGTAATAACAGATAAGCATGATATTACCTAGTCATTTTGGTATTTTAGAACCCAGTCATTTTAAGATGTATAATTAGGTATTTAATAATCAACCAAAGCATATTAAAAAAAGTCTTGACACCGGGCCTGTCTGTCTGCATTAATAGATCTGAATTATATAGACTATGTTGGAAATGATGATTTACTATCTGTAAATACGGTTGCATTATAACTTGTTTTTTACACAGTCAGTTTAAAACATCTTTCTTACTATATAACGTGTGTTGGTAATATTGTAAATATAAATGGATATATTATACCTTAGTCATCTTGAATTTAATCATATTATTTTAACGGTAATTGGGAAGTACACTCACAATCAATATATATAAAAAATTGTATCCATACCACATTTGTACACAGACAGGCACTATATTTTGCCGTAACTACTAAAAATATTGAAGTACCTGAAAATGCTGAATGTACCTACAACTTGGTTTTATATGAACTATTATTCAACAGTGCACTATTTTAACTTAAAATACCGGTAAAAACCACTATAAATAGCTTTTAGTTTATTTCTAGGTTATTTTAAAATTCATATTTTAATTGTTAATTTCTCGATTTTCCGTCTAGATGTGGTAAAACTAATATTACTTTTGTAATCTATATATTATAAGGAATAAATCGACATCCATTTCATTGCGTGACGCGAAAATTTGTGGTGGGCCCATTCTCCATACAAAAATTGATTGTCTCCTTTATCTCTTAATTCAGCGTTCAATAACTTTATATTGATAGCACTTATGGAACTTTGGTTAACAGGAAAATAATTCAAATTTCTAGGTATTTCAATTATTCGATAACCAGGTGGTACATTAGGTGCAAATTCATAAATTATATGGCTTGCTTTCCCGGTAACAAATGAGCCACTTACTACATCGCATTCAATCCGCACGATGGTTGTCGATAGAATACTGACAGGATACTTTGATTCGGCACTTATATTTGCTTTTATTGTTTCCATACCAAAGCCTAAAATTTTGCTTCTATTAAAGTGCAAATCTTCAGATCAAAAAATAATTGTTTTCGATGTATTATTGTTAAAAGTTAGTTTTAGGACAGTGTTCTTAATATTATTTTTTAGATAATCACAAATATCTTAAAGCTTGTAAGACCCTTCAGGAATTTCGATCATTTCTTTTTCACCATAATAAAATTTATTGTTTCTTTCATCTATATTAGGAATAGAATTGAAAGTTTAAAAATACAAAAGGCCACATTCGTAGTCTCCTCGTAGTTCTATTGGCGGTGAATAGTTCCTTGATAAAGAGGCTCCTGTCCCAGTTATAGACACAGTGAAAGGCATTTTTATACTGATACGTTTATTTATTTCATACACTATAAAAATTCCTTTCCAGTAATTCTTTAAAAATGTTAGGCAAAGATGTCCACAGTTTGTAGCACCAAACGCTTGACGTCGCGCATAATTGTAGTTAACAGGTAAGTTATATACAAAAAAATGCGAGTGCAGCGTGGATATGTCGATCACAAAAGAGAATACAGCAATAATGATTTGCAATTTCCGCAATTATAGTAATAAATAAAGAAAATGGCAGTAAAGTTTAATATCAATGTATATATATGTGCTTATGTATATATATAGTATAAGAAATGAACTTTCCTAAATAATGATATAAAAATTTGATAGTATGACCTTTATAGTATCTAGATAAAGTCGTAAGTAATATATTAGTAAGTAGATATAGTAATGAATAATGAAATTTCGATTAAAAAATAATAATTATTAGTAATGTATTAGCAAAAAGCTATACGAATATTAGTAGATTTAGAAGAGAGGTACAAATGTATAAAACTATAATAAGAGTAAGCAAAACTTATAAGGAACCGAATAGTATATAATAATACAAAAGAAAGCAATTAAAAAAAGAAAAAAAGGTAAAAAAATAAATAAAAAAATATATGGAAAGAATAAAATCAGATATAAAAGTTAAAAGAAAGAAGAGTACTGCATTAACAGCAGTAGTATAAAAGAATTAAAAAAATAGGTAAGCTATGTATATATTTAACTAATTCTAACGGGGGCTTTAAATTACCAAAACTATGTATCATAATATTCTACGTATTTATTGTGCTTTACAAAAGCTACCCAATGCGTTCCAGGATTTCTGTAGCTATCCAAATTCAGTATTCCACATTCTATCTTTCTCGGTTTCAAAGGTAATTTATTTCTCATGGTTCGCAAAAAAAAAACCTCTGTCCTGGGAAGAACCAGCAAGAAACCCAGCGGGACTATTATTTTTCCAGTAATGGCTTACAATCATGTTTACAATTAACAACACAAGACAAATTAGAAATAGCTTGGTAGCGATCTCCTTTCCCAGGGGTTATATCATCCATAAATTCCTTAATATTATAATAACCCTTTTTACACAAACTTAGTTTAATAACATTTTTGAACTTTGTATATGACAAATTTTGTATATTTTCTGGGATTTTGTTGTAAAAGCGTATACATCGCCTCAAGAATGAATTACTGACTCGGTGGAGTCGAGTAACTGGTACTACTAGCTTGTGTTTGCTCCTAGTATTTACAGAATGAATATCACTTATTTTGGCAAAACTACTTTTATTTTTGTGTACGTACATTACATTTTCATATATGTATTGAGAGGCCAGAGTTAATATATTAATTTCCTTAAATTTTTCTTTTAGTGACTCTTTTGGTTTTAAATTATATATTGCTCTAATGGCCCTTTTCTGTAAAATAAATATAATTTCAGTGTCAGTCGCGTGTCCCCATAGCAAAACACCATACGACATAATGCTATGGAAATAACTGAACTATTCTAGCTGTTTCAACACTGGTAAGAGTTCTAATCTTTTTTACAGCATATGCTGCAGAACTAAGTCTGCTAACTAGTTTTGATATATGGGGGAGCCATTGAAGCTTTGCGTCCAGTGTGATTCCAAGAAAAATTGTGGTATCAACAAGACTCAGTTCCTTCCTTTAAAATTACGTTAGTATTGACATGTTTAACATTAGGAGTTACGAATATCATACATTTAGTTTTAGTTCCATTCAAATGCAAATTATTAACATTAAACCAATTGACTAACTTAGCTATAGCATTATTTACTTCGTCGTAATTTAATAACTCGTTTTAATTTGAAAATTAATGAAGTATCATCAGCAAATAATACTATATCATGGTTATCCCCTACTATGTAAGGTAAGTCATTAATATTTAAGAATATTTCCCCCCTTTCTGTTTCTTGTATCAAAGGTAAGTTTTGCATAATATATAAAAATATTATAAGTTATACAGAAATCTATTTAATTTTACTATAAATCTTTGTGTTTTCGCTTATATCTTTTGAATTAAGCTAAAGATTTCTGGCAGTTCCCTAAATAAAATGGTAAAACTCGGTACAAAATCTTTTCTTCAATTTATCGGGAAAAGTAACAAGAGTTTTTAAAGTGTTTCACCTATGTATTATCTAGGGAACTACATACCAATTAGAAAACATTTTTGATGATATTGATGCTGTGTAGAAAACACAATTGTGATGTATGTAGTTTTTATTAATTAAATCATAAGAATGAAATAGTTATAGAAAATGATGGTTCAAGAATGAAGAAATGCAATCTTAATAATAGCAGTAATAAGTGAAGCAGTCGTAGAGAATCGTGAGCCTGGGCATGTGATAAATTGTGTACAGTGTGTGATACAGTGGGCACATTGATACGGTGTGTGGATGATTGGAGACAGTTTGAACGTTTAGTTGATTAGATGATGCTTTAACGTGTGGCTGAGTAGAAAAGGATTTTTGAATGTCTGGCTGAGGGGAAAAATGTGTTAATAAAGTCTGCTTTTGAACAATTAGGTAAGAACAATGTCTCATTAATAATTTTTTCTACAATTTTTCTCTGCTGTTTTGGTAATTCTTGTAATTTCGTGCATATACTTCAAAACGATTTTCCGGAAAACTCTGACGTTCAAAATGCTAATTCACACTTCCAAGTGCCTCTTCATACACATTATTCGTTTTGAACGATTTGGTAGCGTAGCGTGCCTTTTTAGGGTTCCGTAGTCAACTAGGAACCCTTATAGTTTCGCCATTTCTGTCTGTCCGTCTGTCCGTCCTCGCTTAATCTCTGTGACCGTTAGCACTAGAAAGCTGAAATTTGGTACTAATATGTGTATCAATCACGCCGACAAAGTGGTAAAATAAAAATTGGAAAAAATGTTTTATTAGGGTAGCCCCCCTATATGTAAAGTGGGAAGTGATTTTTTTTTAATTTCAACCCTAACGTGTGATATATTGTTGGAAAGGTATTTAAAAATGAATAGGGGTTTACTAAAATCATTTTTTGATAATGTCAATAATTTCGGAAATAATCGCTCCAAAAGTAAAAAATAATGTGTCCCCCCCTCCTCTAACTTTTGAACCATAAGTTTAGAAAATATGAAAAAATCTGAAAAGTAGAACTTTATAAGGACTTTCTAGGAAAATCATTTTGAACTTGGATGGAAACAACAGTACCCACTACCGGGAGCAGTTGCAGTAGCGCGGAGCGCTGCTGGAGTGCGAACATAATGGATACCCACCTTTAAACTCATAAGTGGGAACACTTATTGTGACGGACGGGAAACTACGGAACCCTACACTGAGCGTGGCCTGACACGCTCTTGGCCGGTTTTTATTTTAGAATCAAATCGGCCTGGTTTTGGTGTATCTCTTCCGACATTAGATCGGCCTGGTGTTGGTGTATCTCTTTCCACATCAGATCGGCCTGGGGCTGTTGTATCTCTTTCGAAATCAGATCGGCCTGGGGTTGGTGTATCTCTTTCGACATCAGATCGGACTGGTGTTGGTGTATCTCTTTCCACAACAGATCTGCCTGGGGTTGGTGTATCTCTTTCGACATGAGATTGGCCTGGGGTTGCAATGAGAAGTGTTCCTGTACAATAGAAATACAGGTTTTGGTATCCTCTTAGTCAATGGGCAATGCAATAGTCAATAAATTATTCATTTTACAGATTAAATAGTTAACACTTGAATATATACTAAGCTGCCTTTCGTACATTATTTATTTGTTTATGTTCTCTCTGTATGTTTGTCTTTCTCTTATGTGCAATAAAGAATATTGTATTGTATTGTGTATATTATCTGTATATAAAAGTTATTAATGAATCTACCATTTTTGTTTCTGGTACAATAGTACGGGAATTTCATGAACGACGGAACTTCCCTTACTGTTTAGGTGCCATTAATGGCAAGCACGTTAAAATCGTGCTTCCACCTAACAGTGGTTCTTATTATTTCAACTAAAAAAATAGACATAGTATGGTCCCCATTGCAAATTTTGATGCAAAATACAAATTCTTGCTGTTTGATTCTGGTACAAATGGCAGAGTATCAGATGGAGGACTGTTCTTGAATACGAAGTTTTACGAAAAGTTTGAAAATATTGATTTAAACATTTCTGAACAAGAGACATTGAGTGATAGTTCACGAACGCTGCCGTATGTTTTCGTAGCTGACGACGCGTTTCCTCTTAGAAAAGATAGGATAAAATCAATTCGACAAAATGATTTGAATAGTAGAGCGAAGAAGATTTACAATTACGGAACATCACGAGCATACCGCATAGTTGAAAACGCATTTGGCATACTAGCAGCAAGATTTAGATTTTGCAGAACACAAATTAATATGTCAATTATTTTATTTTATAAGTTACTTATTTTCTTTACTACCGTCTCCCTATTGACTCGAGGATCAATAGGTTTGTACTTAATAATTAGCCTATCGTACGCAGCATTTTTCTTGTTGCGGTCGTGATAATCTTTAGTTTTCTTATTCCACAAACAAACTTCATTCTAATAGCACTGGATAAACTCTTCCAATAACTCACGGATTCCGCTACAATTTTTCGACATGTTTTAACCCGCGGACGCGTCCGTCTACACAAAACCTTGCGAACGAACTAAATGATTGGTCCGACTTCCGTACACACACTACGATAATACTGTCCAAACGCGATTGATAACGATTTATCAAATGGATATTGCTATATATGGATATTGCTATATAACTTGCTCCGATGGCTTGCACCAACCAAAAAATCTGTGCCGATTTTTTTACACACGTTCGATAAAACTGCACAAATAGTCTGCGCAGTCAGTTTAACAACGATAAATCGTTGTCGTGTATACCGACCCTAAGGGAATATGGATATTATCATGCAGGTTAGCCAAATATTAATTTACACATTACGTATGTATTTCCGTTTTTATTTTTTGTTGTAAAATTCGCCAATAAGACTGACGAGTTTAGGTTAATTAATATAAGAGTTTATTAATTTACACCTAGACTTTGTGAAAATCTGTTATTAAAACCTTATTAGTTCGTTAAAAGTGACAAAATATTAAGTATATGTTAGTAGTAAAATCTAAATTAAATAATAAATAGAATTAATACAAGAATTTAGGTCGAGGGATTTTAGGAAGCTTCTATATTTGCTACAAGCTTCATCGGCTTTGAAGAGTAATTCGTTTACCTGCATTTGTCTTCAAATATGTAACCTATGTATTCAGCAAGTTCCTTACAAAAGGCTAATACTAAATGGCTTATTTGTTAAGCCAGACATGGATCCTGGATTTACACCAGCAGATAGGCAATATAGATGGTACATATATTTATGTGTAAAAAAATTGGTTGCCTGTAAAGTCGGTATACGGGCGAAAGTTTTACGTGACAACGACTTTGAGTGGTAAAATAATTTTAATGTGAATATTCATTCGTATAGTAGGAAGAAGGATGAAATAACACTTTTTATGTCTGTCTCTCTCGCTCTTAGGCGGGCTAACCATGCCCGAGTGGAAGGGACGCGTGCCTCTCACTCGCTCTCATTGTGAGCGCATAACGTGAGCGGAGCGTAACGCAGTTTCTTGAAGTGTCACCCGGCAAACCAATTTATAAGACGTTGTCACGTCAAAATGTAATAATTATTTGTACCAGAAACAAATATAATGTTTGAATAAAAATAAATCATGAAATAAAATAAATTTGCCTAAAAAGTGTAATGGTTATATCTATTACGCTTAGACAGCTGTGTTGTTAACTCTGCAGCAAGGAATATTACATACTTAATATAAAAATAATATCTTTTTCTCCTACACGAAACCAGTGAAAATAAAATGTAAGACAACTAATGATTTCTTAAATTTACGCGAACACTACACATTGAATAAAACTAAATTTACTGATTTTATCGCGTTTATTTCACTACTTTTACTTATTTTTAATTCCCGACGTTTCGGGTGCTTTACAGCAACCATAGTCCCCCCCGTGACCATGGTTGCTGTAAAGCACCCGAAACGTCGGGAATTAAAAATAAGTAAAAGTAGTGAAATAAACGCGATAAAATCCGTAAATTTAGTTTTATTCAATGTAAGACAACTTTTACGTACATAGGCGAATATCGTTGAAGTTAATCAATAATTACTGTTCTGTATTTGATTAGCTGGAGCTGATTAATGCTGTATAATTTATAATAATTTCTTTTCTATTTAACAAACAGGCAGATATTTATTTATTTATTTGGTCTACCAACGACTGTTACATTACAAAAACTTAAGTAGTTACATTGTAATAAACTATTATGAGCTAAATGCACAATCAATTACAGGTAAACACAACGTGCTATTTTAACATGTGATATAAGTACCTTTTACATTGATATAAGGTTAATTTTAAACTAGTTATAACAGGTAAAAGATAGGTGTAATTAATCTGGGATTTTTTTTAACAAATGTGCACGAAACTGGTTAAGTTTAAGAGAGAAAACATCCTTGGGATCATTAATAAACCACGTATTAAATGCGTTACACAGACGAGGAACTGGTGAATGTTTTCCTAAAACAGTCCTGCGGAATGGCGCATAAAATAGAGAAACAGGTTTCCTTGGAACTCTGAAGGGGATCCTGAAATTAAAAAGGTTTAGAAGCTGAGGGCAGTCAATTTGATTATTAAAAATTTTATAAATGAATATTAGGTCGAAAAGGGTCCTTCTTTTATTCAACGAGGACATTTTAAAGTGTTTGAGGTTTTCATGATAGGATAACTTTTTCTTTGAAACTTTTGAGATGTGAGATAGATGCCATAAAAAGCGTTTTTGGACCCGTTCTATTCTTAATATGTGCGTGGCATAGTGTGGCCTCCATACCACAGGGCAGTATTCAAGAAGACTACGTACTAGTGCTTTGTACAAAGTGATACGTGTCTGTAAGTTTTTGAACAATTTACTGTTTCTAATAATAAAGCCCAGCATATTAGATGAGCGCCTAACAATGCTTTCAATATGTGGCACGAAAGTTAATTTGTTATCTAGAATTATTCCCAGGTCCTTAATTCTATCAACTTCTTTTAATGGTTTGCCATCAATATAATATTTAGATTCAGTTTTAGTATGTTTGCGTGTAAATTTAATAAAAAAGCATTTATCTATATTTAATTCCATTCCATTTGTACAGCACCAATTGTATAACCTATTTAAATCATGTTGTAACAAGAGAACATCAGCTTGGGACTTAATAGTTCTGGCAATTTTCAAATCATCTGCGAATAGATAGGGCGTTGATGAAAGGAAACTATTGGGCAGATATAACAATATGCTGACCGAAATATGTAAATATAGTTTATTGACATTGAAGGCATAGTCCGTATCTCATATCTCTTGTTATTAAAAATGTCCTTTTGATTTCTATATAATATATAAAAAATTATACATTGTTAAGAATTATTATTTAGTTAAGACACCTTTACAATATTCATTACCTTCTTTTCAGGTAGATCGTTTAGACCAAATCTGTATGCCTTGCAGGCTGAAAGCTTGCAGAGACAAAAAAGTGTATAGATATTAAAGACAACAGTCTTATATCTCTTATCATTGAAATGCCCCTCTGATTCCTAACAATTTCATAAATGGAAATGTTAATAAAATAAAAAAGCCTTTTATTCCTCATTATTTACACTTAATAAATTTGTTAGAAATTCATTTTAATAGCTTTAAGTACATGCTTTATTATAATATTAGAGTTACATTCAATTGGAAATTTCTTTTGCACTGAATAAATTTGTTACAAAATCAATTTAATTACTTTAAGTACATACATGCATTATTATAATATTAGAATTACAATCAATTGGAAATTTCATTACACTAAATAAATTTGTTACAAAATCGATTTAATAACTTTAAGTACTTGCATTATTATAATATTAGAATTACATTCCATTGGAAATTTCATTTTGTATTTAAAATGTTATTTTCCATACTCTTGGGTACAACTAACTTCTTATCTTCACCCTTGTACAGTAAACCATAATCTAAAAAGTATTCTCGATATGGTTGTGACTTCAATATCTCTCTTATAACATTCAAATTTTCATCTTGATCTTGGGCATATTGGAGGTTATCATGTAATGTTGAAAATATTGAATTAACTTCTATCAGGTTTCTGCTAAGAGCATCCGTGTGTCTCATCTTACTCCCTTCTCTTTGCTCTATTGTAAAATCATAATCCTGTAAAAACATGATCCATCTAGCCACCCTCGTTGACATGGCTAAATCATTTTTGTTGTTTGTCATTTGAAATGCTTTACAGTCAGTAAATTTCTTTCCAAACAAGTAATGTCTGAACTTCTTGATGCCCTTAATTACAGCCAACGCCTCCAGCTCGTAACTTGAGTACCGACTTTGTTGATTAAAACTACTTTTACGGATGTTATCGCTTTTAATTTTTATTATTTTTATTTTTAATTCCCGACGTTTTGGGGGCTTTACAGCACCCATGGTCACGAGGGATTGAGGTGACTGAAGTCCCGATGTCATTGTTGAATACCTTCAGCTTTTTTAATTATTGTTTATGGTCCGATCTACGCAAAATGAACTGACTATGTCCTGAGGTCTTGCAGTGGTATGCTTGGGTTTAGTTTTAATTTTATTGAATATAGGGTCCCAAGCAGGTGGTAGTACCCAGCCTCTTTCCTTGGTAGGAATCGGTGTTCTTTCGCGAGGATTAGTGGTCTATCAAATTTGATGTAGTGGTTGGGGCCGTCTAGGATATGATCACAAACTGCAGACTTCCGGGAACGTTGATGCTTCACATCAGCTGTATGTTCTTTTACGTGGGTTCTAATTGATCGTTTTGTTTGTCCTATATAAGGAAGACCGCATTCACAATCAAGCTTGTACACTCTACATACACATATCACACTTGACGGATGGTAGGAACTGACTAATCTTCTTCGGCGGCCTGTAGAATGTTCTAACAGAAGCTCGCTTCAAGATGTGGCCAATCTTGTCTGTGACACCTCTGACATATGGTAGTACAACAGGCACATGCTTGACTGTGCCGGCTTCACTCTGTCGGACGTGCTGAAGCACGGCGGCCAGGTGTTTGCTGTCACAGATCCCTTGTGCTCTCTGTAACAAAGATTTGCCCACGGATTTCGGATGACTAACACATCTAGGAAAGGTATGGAATTTTTGCCACTAACTCTATAGTAAATTGATTTTTAGAGTGTATGGAATTCTCTCTACTCTCTTTGCAACACAGATTAAATTTCAGAGAAAATCAAATATTTTTGTTTATATCAAATAAAATAAGGATAATTATAAGTAGTTTTGTCGGTTTCTCATATGTAAATTTGTAGTGGGTGTTGTGTTTACAATTATAAATACATACATTTTCTATGTAACGTATAAAACATGTTTGTAATGAATCAGGCACAGAGTACTTTGTATAGAATCAGTTTGCAATAAACACTCCTCAGAGCAAGACGTTATTTTATTTACAAAAATCTATAGTCAGTGCAAAGTGAACCTTAAATACAATAACATATGGTTGAATCAGAGCCGGATCAATAGTTGTTTACTGCATCGAGCGGCTGGCAACTAATAACAATAGTGACTGCAACTGCATTCCAAGGCCCTCGCTAAAGATAAAGTGCAATATTATTAACATCGTTAACGTTCTATATTGAATTGCTTTATTCTATTACAAAACGTGAAAATGAGTGAAAAATTATTAGAAGAAACGGCAGTTCTATTACAAAAGACACAACTAAACGTAAAAATGTGTCCGAAACAACGTTTAACAAAAGGTTATATTGAAACGAGAATACAGTGCATCGAAGAATATTGGCAAACGTTTAAGTCAACACACCAGGACTTAGTTAAATGTGTACCTAAAGAACAAAGGCCAAATATATCATATTTTGTTAACGAAGATTATTTCATCATCCAAGATTTGTACTTGTGTTTAAAGGATGAATTGAAGGACAAGTTAAGCGTGATACCACCTAGAAAGTTGGAATCTAAGGACACCATGGGCACGACCGGAGGTCAGGCGTCACCGCCAGAAGTCAAACTACCTCGAATACAGTTACCTTCGTTTGGAGGGAGCTATGTTCTTCATAGCTCCCTCAAAACGAATAGGCCGCCGTTTTTGTTTTCATCGCTGGTACACGATAACAGTTCACTTAGTAAGGTTCAATAGATGCATTATTTAAAATCAAGCATCGTCGGAGAAGCGGAAGCGTTATTAAAACATATTAAAATTACAGAAGACAACTATGAACACGCATGGTGTTTATTAAAGGATAGGTATGGAAATAAAAGTCTTATCGTTAACTCAATAATGAAAAGGTTATTTGAACAAAAAAGGTAATTGGACAAACATCTTTTCAAATAAAATTATTACTAGATACAACTACGGAATGCTTAAATAGTTTAAATAACCTTCAGTTATCTACCGATTTTTGGGATCCATTAATTATATTTCTGGTCGTACAGAAATTGGACCCAGATTCACATAAAGCATGGGAAGAGCATGCCTACAAAACTAACCACAATGAAATACCTACCTGGAAGGATTTAAGAAGTTTTTTGGAGTCAAAGTTCCGCACATTAGAATTAATAACGCCATCTTCATCCATTTCACGAGAATCTAAAACAACAAAGGAAAGGTTTCATACGTCTGCTGTATCTCCGACTAGAACTTGCATAAGATGTAATGAAGAACACACTATAAGTCACTGTAAAGATTTTGCAAAATTAACACCTGAGGAGAGGTATGAGTTTGTAAGAAATAAGAACTTATGTTACAATTGTTCGGCTCCAGGACATGCTGCAACAAAATGTCGTCTTCAAGTGTCCTGTAAGATATGCCATCGCCGACAACATTCATTACTGCACCAACCAAAGGATGTTAACAAGCCAAACAATATACAAGCTCACCATAATTACATGGAACCCCATGAAAACGACAATGCTAAAGGAGGATGAGGTACCATTATCATCACACTTGACAACAAGAAGATCCACATCGTTATTGGCTACTGCATTAGTACCTGTAAAAAAAAAAACCCTTTGTCGTATCCCCTCAGTTTCAAGGCACTCCCCTTGTTGCCTCAGCCAGTATCGGAATCCTCGGCGTCGACATATCGAGTGACGTGCAGTTTCGTGGTCACTTGGAAGGGAAGGCCAAATTGGCCTCTAAAAGGCTTGGCGTGCTCAGCAGAGCGGGACAGTATTTCATGCCGGCACACCGCCTGCAACTTTACAAGGCGCAGGTTCGGCCGCATATGGAATACTGTTCCCATCTCTGGGCTGGGGCTCCCCGGTGCCAGCTCCTTCCACTTGACCGCATCCAGCGCAGAGCGGCTCGAATCGTCGACGACCAAGTGCTTTCCGATCAGCTCGATTCACTGGCGCTGCGAAGAGATGTTGCATCTCTTTGCATATTTTATCGCATCTATCACGGGGAGTGCTCTGAGGAATTGTTCGGATTAATCCTTACTTTACTTACTTACTTACTTATCGTCACGCACAATCCCTAACGGGGTAGCCAGAGAGAACAGATCGCCAAGTGTCACGATCCTTACATACCTCTTTCGCTTCTTTCAGGTTCATTAACTTCTTCATACATGCACGTCTAGGTATCCGAGTACTCTTGACCCTCCCCTCTTCGAGCAATTTGCTCACATGGTCTTCGAAAGTTAGTCTCGGTCTACCTCGACACCTTTTAATATTTACTTTCGCTCTATATATTTTCTTCACCATTCGGTCTTCACTCATTCGTTCAACGTGTCCAAACCATTGGAGTACGCCCCTATCAATTTTTGTGATAAGGTCATCTTTCAATCCTGCCATATTGCGAATCTCTTCGTTTCGCTTTCGGTCGGCTATGGTAACGCCACACATTTTACGAAGAGATCGCATCTCCACTGCATTCAACTTGCTTTTATGCTTCTTCTGGCATACCCAGTAGGGTGGAGCGAAAAAATTTTTTTTTCGTAATTGTTTTGTAATACCTGTAAAAAGTTGCTCTTATAGCTTACAAATATTCTCACAAAATTTTGGTTGACATATGATATATTTGGAGGTGCCCCCAACATCATGAACTTTAGAGAAATTCACGAAATTTTGTCAAAACACACGAATGTCTAATTAACGCTAAGTCATATTGAGAGTGTCACCCTGTTGGTACAAGACATTCAATTTTGACCTTGAGATGTGTGCGGTGAGGAGCGGGGGTTGTGGGGCACGGGGGAGGTGAATACACTACTCTCGTCAAACGTCGTTCGAATGCCTTTTAGTGCACCCGCGCGCGCGATTTAATACTATTACACTTGTGAAAAGCATTGATTTTAACGACTTAAATCAAGAAGTAAGACTCATGTAAGTAGTATTTTCAATTTCCTGCTCATAGTTAATGCAATTTAGATCAAAATTGATTGAATTCATACCTATTATTTCTCTTTATTACAGTCAAATGTCGCAAGTAAAAACACGACAAAAGACATCCTGTCCTGTGTTTGGTTTACCAGAGAAGTTACCCGTAGCTCAATTACCAACTTATAATGATGTAATGAAAAATTATTTATTCATTAAATATGAATTAAAGCCTGACAAAAAAACAAAAGAGCCGACAATTCATGACGTATCCGAAAGATTGGCTCAGGAAGTTTTAGAAATTTGGCGAAAAGCGTCGCTGCCAACAGTCAGTCTTAAGAGAGTATTACAACTTATTCGATCCTACCATGACAAATATAGAAGCTTAATGAAACCTTATCGAGGCCGTCAATTAAACAAAAAATATCAAGAGAAGATAAATACATTCATAACTGAGTCTCATAGATTATTTGATGTTTGCAGTTGCAAATGCAAACTTATTTCAGATTGCACTTGTTCAAAAGACAGTCGTGTTCCCAAGGAAGAAATAAAATTTTTACTCGACCAAAGGACAACAAGAAAAATGATGATAGGTGGTGTAGATTTGGTTACAACTGTAAAAAATAAGAGAAAACTAGAAAGACAAGAAAAAAGTTTATTGCGTAACAAAGAGATATTTGATCCCAACAAACCGTGTTGTTCTCGTTCGTTGCCTGATGATGATGACTTGACGATCGAAAGCACCAGTTCAAGCAATAGCGTAGCTTCTAGTCCTTATCAATCGCCAAAACACGTAGCGAGACTACCAAAAACCCCACCACCACCAAAAAAAAAAGAAGTTAAATTTATCATCATTAGCCCTCGCTTGCGATCGTACTGGAGTCTCCGACAGAGCCGCTGCTATTATAGCTTCTTCTGTGTTAAAAGATGTTGGCATTATTTCAACGAAGGATCCAAGCGGTGTCATTGATCGTTCTAAGTTGCGTCGTGAAAGAACTAAAGTCAGATCATCTTTACAAGACGCAGATCGTAATAAAATCATACGCGGTATTTATTTTGATGGCAGAAAGGATAAGAGTTTAGTAAGTATTAAGAAGGAAGGCAAATTTTACAGAAAAAGAGTAACAGAAGACCATTATGTGATTTTATCGGAGCCAGGAAGTGATTATTTCGGGCATGTTACGTGTGAGTTGGGAACCGCTAAAGGTATTCAAAGTACAATTATACGTCACCTGAAAATGAAATCGGTGGATCTGAATAAAATAGCTGTTGTTGGTTGCGATGGAACTGTCGTGAACACAGGTTCCAAAGGTGGTGTTGTTCGTTTGATGGAAGAAGAACTTAAGAAACCATTACAGTGGTTTATCTGCCAATTGCATTCA
Source organism: Parnassius smintheus behrii (assembly GCA_036936625.1). NCBI lineage: Eukaryota > Metazoa > Arthropoda > Insecta > Lepidoptera > Papilionidae > Parnassius > Parnassius smintheus. The sequence continues at coordinate 13,404,377 of JAUPFT010000025.1, forward strand.
AATGAGTTACCACTGCGACATCTGTTATTACATTTGGATGGAAAAACCACAGGGCCTAAATGCTTTTCAGGTCCTATCGGCTCTGAATTACAAAAATGTGAAACAATGCCAATTGTCGAATTTACCGTCATTCCTTCAACATTACCTGAAATTCCTAGAAATGATTTGAGCACCGACCAAAAATATCTTTATGATGTGATGAACGCTATCAGCACTGGCGTCTTTACTTCCGATTTGGCTAATATCGAACCTGGACCCCTTAGCCATTCTAGATGGCTTACAACAGCAAATCGAATTCTAAGATTATATGCTACTAAAACAGACCCCCTAGAAAACTTAGTGATATTAGCCACATACGTGATGAAAGTTTATGGTCCGATGTGGTTCACTATAAAGTGTAATCCATCATGCATAAATGGAGCTAAGCACCTGTGGCAAACGATTAGCCTGACTCGCTATTTGAGCGCGGATTTGAAGATAGTCATTGATAAGGTACTCATACGAAACGGATATTTCGGGCACCCAGAAAATATTCTTATTGCTATGCTTGGAGATGACAGAGAAATCATTCGAGAACTAGCATGTCAACAAATTTTGAAAGCTAGAGCAGAGAATGATCAAGGACTTCGAACGTTCAAAGTGCCTCCTTTAAATTTCGATGCTGAAGATTATACCGACCTCATTAAGTGGCAAGACTGTAAAATAACTGAGCCACCTCTGACTTACAATTTATCTGATGAATTCTTGAAAGAGATTGTCAAATGCGGTTTGAGAACATGTCAGAGTATAAAAGATTTCCCATGCCACACCCAAGCCGTAGAGCGCTGCATAAAATTGGTGACTGAAGCTTCAAGTGCAGTTTGTGGAGAAAATAAACGAGACGGTTTCATAAGGGCACGATTATTATCACGTCAGCAAATGCCAAATTTTGATACAAAAAAACAATTTAATATTTAATTACTGTGTTTCTGAACGATATCCAAATCTATCATAATTACTTAGTTTTACCTTATTTTTCTAATATATGTATTTTTTATATTTAACCAGACTTTATTTAACCGATTCCTAAGCTGTTACTCTGTTGATGGTGTCTACTACACTAACACATAGGTATATATAGAGTAGCGTAAGGAACTTTGTTCCCGCCTGGTGTGCTACGACATTCATCGCTTTTTTCAAATTTTCAATTGTGTTGGGGCACCTCAAGACATCATGATAAGTAAATAATATTTTGTATGTAGGATTTACTCAATGAAAGGCAAATTTTTATCGCTATGCAATCAAAAAAAAAAAAAACAAAAAAAAATTTCTTACATTATCACTCCACCCTAATACCCAGGTTTCGCTGCCATATAACAAAGTCGGTACCAACACTGCGTTATGTATTGCAAGGCGTGCACTCTTCACCACGCCTTGCCTTTTTATTAATGCATTCAGGGCACCATTGACTTTGTTTCCGGCAGCGACACGCCTATCCACATCTAAATCACATCTTCCATCCCGGCTGAAAGCACTCCCCAAGTATACAATTTCATTTACCTGTTCTAGACATTAATCTAGGGATTAATCCCAGCCGCCAAATTTCGTGAACGCACTACACGGCAAACGTCCCGATACCATCCACACCATCTGGATGCTTGGCGGTCCACCACTGTACGTTTCACAAGGAGTTTTCTTCCACGTACAACCTCTCTGTGGAATAGTTTACCACCGGCGATTTTTCCGGACCGATACGACCTGGGGACCTTCAAGAAAAGAGCTTACTCCTTTCTAAAGGGCCGGCAACGCACCCGCAATTCTCCTGGTGTTGCGGTTGATCATGGGCGGCGGTAGTCACTTAACATCAGGTGAGGCGCATGCTCGTTTGCCCCCTCTTCTATATAAAAAAAAAACCTGTAAGAGATGAGAACGGGCGTACGACTATGTTACGCGTTTTAATTGACCAAATTTCATAACCGAAAGAGCGGTACAATTGCTAAGGTGTAAAAAATGACTGCAATGCGAAACGTAGTCATCACAGGAGTTGGTTCAACTCAAACAAGGGTTAAACATGAAGTACATCTCTAGCTTCTTTCTAAATATGACCATCAATTCAAGCTTCGTATAAACGCCTATGTCATGTCTACATGCTTAACCACTCTGCTACCATCAAGTTTTATCACTTGTCTCGGGCAAACCTGGCCGCATCTACAAGGACTTGTCTTGGCCGATCCTAGTTTTAACCAGCCAGGACTAATAGACATGCTGCTTGGAGTTGAAGTATACGCTCAAATAATGAAGAATAATATAATCAAAGGACCCCCTGGTTCTCCATGTGAGCAAGAGACAAACCTAGGCTGGACCCTTTTTGGTACTGTTCGAGACAACAATTTACGGAATGAGATACAGGTAATAATAATAAAATAATAATAATAAGGCAACTGACTGTATCTACGAAGGGCTCATGTAGAGACTACAAGGCTCTCCATGAGCCCTTCGTAGATACAGTCGCCTCCCTCAACTGGCTACGTTTCGGTGACCTCTTCGGGGAAACCGAGGGTTTCGTCTGTGCAATACAGGATCAGGTTATTAAGACCAACAACTATCGGAGATACATCCTAAAGGATGGCACCGTCGACGTCTGTCGAGCTTGTCGCCATCCCGGGGAGTCACTCAGGCATGTCATCTCCGGTTGTTCGGCGCTTTCTAACTCTGAGTACTTGCACAGGCACAACCTAGTAGCCAGAGTTCTACACCAGAAGCTCGCTCTGAAATACGGTCTCGTGGACCGGAAATTGCCGTATTACAAGTACTTGCCGGAAGCCGTGCTCGAAAATGACCGCGCCAGGCTCTACTGGGACCGGGCCATCATCACAGACAGGACTATTCTTGCGAATAAGCCTGATATTGTGCTGATGGACCGGGCACAGTCAAGGATATTTTTGGTCGATATTACCATCCCGTATGACGAGAACCTCGTGAGAGCCGAAACAGATAAGCGATCAAAATATCTGGACCTGGCTCACGAGGTAACCGACATGTGGGGTGGTCTGCCGGCCGAAATTATTCCTGTAGTCGTCTCTGCGAATGGGCTAATCCCAGTTAGCCTCTCTGGTCATCTGAGGCGACTGGGACTCCGTGACGGACCGCTCCGGATATCCGCTCCGGCGGTGCTCCTTGATACTGCCCGCATCGTCCGCCGGTTTCTTTCCCTTTCCCCCTAACCCTTGGCCGTTTGGTCTCCCCTGCCGAGGGCTTCCATCTGGTTGAGCTTTTATTTATTTATGTAGTTTTGTATTTATTTTATTGATATTTATGTATATTTATCTTTTCATTTTCGTTTATAATTATATATTTATACATCCCAACCACATGAGAAATACGTATAAAATAATAATAATAATAATAATAAGATGAGAAAACTATATAGATACCCCACATAATAATAATAATAATATTCCACAACTGACATACAACGCCATCTAGTCCCAAGCTAAGCAGAGCTTGTGTTATGGGTACTAGACAACTGATAAACATAATTATATATTTCTAAATACATAAATATTATAGATAAATTACACCCAGACACAGAACAAAATGATCGTGCTCATCACACAAACATTTGTCCTGGGTGGGAATCGAACCCACGACCTCCGGCATATCAGTCAGGGTCACTAACCACTAGACCAACAGGCCTGTCGCATGCATCACCACGTCAATTTTGATGATATGCTGCAAACATTGTGGAAAATAAGCAACACTAGCCTAATGGCAGGGCACGGACCGCGATCTCAAAAAGGTCGTGGGTTCGAATCCCCCATTCGACTACTGGCGTGAACCACTCGTAACACAAGCAATTTAAGCTTACCACGAGTAGTTAAGGGGAATATTAGTAATGTTTATAGCACTGTTAATATTCTTTACAAAAAAAAAGAGGAAATAGAATCTGAAACTGCTAAAAAACTTACGAAGGATGAAGAAACCTGTGAACGATTATATAAAGAAAGTTGCACCAGGAATGAAGGCGGGAGGTATATAGTTAAGCTGCCATTCAAAAATGATAACCAAAAATTACTAGAGGGAAACACTAGAAATATAGCAAAAACTCGACTACTACAATTAGAAAGGCGATTTGTCAGCAACCCAAAATTGAAAGAGGAATATGTTAAGGTCATGGAAGAATATTTAAAACTACATCTATATAAACAATGCCGCAGTGTATCTTCCACTTCATCCAGTAGTCAAAGAAACGAGACAACTAAGATTCGAATAGTATTTAACGCCTCATCTCCTGGAGCAAATGATGTTTCTCTTAATGACGAACTACTTGTTGGACCTCAACTTCAGGAAGATTTAAGATTTACAAACTTCAGGAAGATTTTAATTTTATATTATGTGAGATCATTAATAATGCGGTGGCAGCTTAGGAAAATATGTTTTGTGGCTGATATAGAGAAAATGTATCGCCAAATCTTAGTAAAGACGCAGACTATCAGCGTATTTCGTGGCGTAATAATCCCATGGACTGTATCAAAGACTACCGCTTATTGAGGGTTACATTTGGTACAGCAGCTTCGGCACCTTAACTTGCCGTGAAAATCCTCCAACAAGTAGCTGACGACGAAGGCAAGTATCACCCGTTGCTGCTAAAACAATAAAAGAAGATTTTTTTATCGCAAAAGTAATAAGAACTGCAATGGAAGTTTCCTACATTTTACAAAAGGGTGGTTTTAAATTACAAAAATGGGCGTCTAATAGTTCGATTTTTTTGAAGGAATTCGATTCCGATGAACGAAGCTCTCTAGTCAATATTGATTTCGTGTTTCGATGTACACGGGACGGTGAGAGCACTTGGTTTATCCTGGAACATAGAGAAGGACATACTGGAGTACAATATTAATTTACCAACGCCCTCTGAAACCATTACAAAAAGAATCATACTTGCAGAAATCCAACGGTTGTTTGATCCACTTGGCTGGTTAAATCCAACCCTCCTCCCTGCAAAAATAATAATGCAGAAATTGTGGCTAAAGAAAGTCTCCTGGGATGATGCCGTTGAACCCGAAATAAAAAAAGAATAGTTAAACATAAGAAATAGCTTAAATCAACGAAATGAGATTAATGGCTTAGTACTACAGAGAAAAATATAAAAAATGTCACGATACATGGTTTTTGCGATGCATCAACAAGAGCGTATGGAGCAGTTACTTATTTAAGAGTTAAACATACAAACAATATTGTTACTACCTACCTTATTGCTGCAAAAAGTCGTGTAGCACCGGTAAAGCCACTTTCGCTGGCACGATTAGAGTTGTGTGGTGCGCTACTGTTGTCAAAATTACTAAAACAAATAAGTGAACTTGGAGCTGGTTGGAGATATGAGCCTTCAAAAGATTTGTAGCAAGAAGAGGTAAATGTAGTAATATTTGGAGTGACCAGGGGTCAAATTTTATTGGAGCTAACAGGGAGTTGAAGGATTTATGGCAACAGGCTAGATTAGAAATTCCTGGATCTTTATCAGATACACTCGCAGAAGATGGCACACAATGGCACTTCAATCCACCATACAGTCCAAATTTTGGTGGCCTTTGGGAGGCAGGCGTGAAGTCCATTAAATACCACCTAAAGAGGATTTTAAATAGACACCTTACATTTGAAGAGATGTCCACCACTCTGTGTCAAATTGAAGCCTGTTTTCACTCTAGACCTTTGTGTCCAATAGATTCAACAGACATTGATTCTTTGGAGATACTCACTCCAGGACATTTTTTAATTGGTGAGGCTCCAATTAACATTCAAGAACCGGACTTAAGGCAAATTCAAGTAAATAAATTAACACATTGGCAGTATACTCAGAGATTATTACAGGGCTTTTGGCGTAGATGGCAGAATGAATACTTGGCTAGGCTACAACAAAGACCAAAATGTTTAAAACAAACTTAAGAGTTTAAAATCGGTGACATTGTACTTATTAAGGAAGAAAATCTTCCTCCTGGTCTTTGGGGCGTATTGTACAAAAGCATCCTGGACCGGATAATATATGTCGTGTTGGTGGTGGATCTGGTGTATGGTTTAACATTTAAAGATAAAATTGTGAAAAGATCTGTTGCTAAGTTATGTTTGCTTCCAATTAATGGTTATGATTAATGTTTGTTACAAAAGTTTCTAGTATTTAAGATAATTAATTTATTGTTTAAAACAAACTATGGTGTTAGTTTATTTGCTTATATCTCATGAGTAAAATCAATTCATAGTATTATGGAAATTACTGAATTATTTAATTTACTTTACGTTGTTTCTACTTTCTTTTGTAATTTAATATCCTTGTATTTTCTTAGTTAGTGAATAATGTTTGTTTAATAAAAACCGAGGGTTTTTGGTGGGCGGTATGTTGTGTTTACAATTATACATACATACATTTTCTATGTGTCGTGTAAAACATGTTTGTAATGAATCAGGCACAGAGTACTTTGTATAGAATCAGTTTGCAATAAACACTCCTCAGAACAAGAAGTTATTTTATTTACGAAAATCTATAGTCAGTGCAAAGTGAACTTTAAATACAATAACAGTGGGGTTATATACAGGATGGTTATCTTGGCTGACCACTGTGAGGAAAATGGCTAAATATAGTCTTTATTTTTTATTATCAAAAAATTATGTTTTACACATTTTTGACACATTTAGGAACAATAAATGCTTCATACATACTGTTTCGCGCCTAAGTTGATGTCTGGTACCTGGCACTAGCGCCATCTAGTGTCGGGGAATATAGCGAGGAGAGCTTCCTAGAAAATGCTAGTCTTGAACTTTCCACCAACAGCGCCATCTAGTATCGAACAGAAGAATTAAGCTTTCTAGAAGAGCCCACTCTCGAACTTTCTGCGCCTGTTCGGTTGGTGCCCGTATTTGCTGGAATATTCTGGATGTTTCGGTGAAAAAGGTGTATTTAAAGCCTCTGCAAGCCAAGCTTCGGAGGGAAATAAAGTGAACTGAAGTGATCAATGCGATTAATTATTAGTGTATTTTAAGTTCTAATTGGCGTTCAGTTATAAATGTGTTAATTTTGGTAATTCAATCGGCAGTTTATATTGTCACGAACTCTAAACTCGTAACAATACATAAAAAATACAAAATTTGTTAGCACTACTCAATAAAAGATAAAATTACTGTTAATGATGATCTTCAAAGCAAGACCTTTGTCGACTGGTCTTCTAGGCCTACACAAAACTTCCCAACAACTTGGCCTCCTAAATATTTCTCCACTATATTCCCAACTTTCCAGTGTATATTTCAAAGTGAAGACAATAGTCAGTAGATGCGCACTTTGTCCAAATCTTGTATCCTCATTTCGTTGGTTTTTTGGGCATATACTGCCTGAGCGAACTCCTTCCTATAAATTTCACCATTGACTTATCGATTGCAATACTCTTCGTAGGGTAATAGTTTTTTATGAATGAGTCTCTAATTTTATCAATAAACGGTCTGATTTTGTACAATTTGTCATAGTTAAATCTGTCCTACTAGGAATCAAGATTTTATCATTCATATGTCAGTTCCCTAGAATCCAGGAAAATTTTGTCAGTGATGATATTGTTATGAGATTGAGGTTCGTGATAATAAAAACTGCCGATTGAATAAATAAATTTACACTTTTATTACTGAACACCAATTAAAACTTAAAAGACACTAATAATTAATCACACTGATTCACTTTATTTCGCTCCGAAGCCTCCCTTGTCTCGCCAAATTCAATACTGCCCCGATTGCGGCTAGAAACGGCTTTATATAGGGCTCTTCCACCGAAACATCCAGAATATTTCAGCAAATACGAGCGCCGATCGACCAGGCGCAGAAAGTTCGAGGGTGGGGCTTCTAGAAAGCTTAATTCTTCTGTTTGATACTAGATGGCGCTAAAGCCAGGTACCAGACGTCAACTTAGGCGCGCAACAATATGTACTTGTCTCGTAAGTATGTTGAAGAAGACCAGTAATCTTGGTAATTCGAGCTCTTTTTTATTCCCATCCCTAAATTAAGAGCAACAAAATCTTTTATTTCTTCTTCTCTGATAGGCTTATAAAGTACTCCTTTTGTTTCTGCATATTTGTTAGTAAGAAATGTAATATATGAAACAAGCTCTTTTGTACAGAATAATGGAAAAATATTTAGTGGAGATAGTTCTCTGTGAGCGACTAGAGATGACAAGTTAGAAGGCATGTGATGTGTGGAGACACAATCACCAGCAGGTAGAATTGAGTAGGATTTTTTCATTTTGGAGCCTGTATTTCAACCCGAGCAGTAGATGATTCTGGTTGTGGTTCTGGTGATGATGATGGAACTAAAGGCTGAGAAAAAGATAATCTGGCTAGAGGTGTGTCATCTTCGCAGTCAAATTTCTAATTACGTAGGTCTGTACCTTGGAAGTCTTAAAATTTCTCCCATCGTCTTATTCGGTCCTTCAATTATGACCTCATCTTTGATACCCGAATTATCGCCACTCGCATAACTGCCATCATTGGAAGGTATATCAACATATTCCGATAAGGCATTCTCATTCTCATTCCCAGTTCATTAAGTATCTTCTTTCCATCTTCTGTAAAAATAAAAGCAATACAATTCTGTAGGTGAAAGTTAAAGAACCTTAAGTCCATTTTTGGCGGTTTTCATATTTTTACAGATTCCGATTCGAAAAGCTCGAATTTATACAATTAGTAAAAGAAATTAAATTCTAACGCCGTATCATTATAAATTAGCAAATTTAACTAGATATTAAGTTCCTGAGTACATAAAAAGTAAACAGTCGTAAAGTTCTTTAATATCTTTTAGCATTATATTATAGACGACACTCGGCCAAAGATGTAGTAGTGAAGTTTTTTTTTTTTTGCGCCCGAAGCAATTAAAGGGCTACCCTATACGTAGGGAGGCGGAAAATGCATTACGCATACCACGATAGCCGGTCTATCGTGGTTATGAGGGACTCACTGTCCTACCGGGGACCCTAAGTGATACCCTCTAAAAACCGCCTTTGGGGACAGGCAACTGGCTGATTAAGCTGTATTGTGCCTTATCATGAGCGACCCTCTTTTGGGAAAAGAGGGCGCAGGCGTCTAAGAGCCGCTGAGGGAGTGCCTACGAAGGCAAAATAATATTAGTTAATATAATAATAATTAATTTAATTAGAACTGGCCTGAGCCGCCAGGAGGCAGTTCAGGTCGTTTGACAGTTTATTAGGCGGGTCCGAGAGAGAGTTTCTCGGCCTGCGGACACGATAGCGAGAGGGGGGTGGGGCTGCATAAGAAGCTGCCTCACGAATTAATTGATTTGGGTGCGACTCTGAGGCTTTGAAGAAGTTCTCAGAGAGTTTTTTAAGGAATTGTTGAATTGTTGGGAGCTCTAAGTCCCGACGAAGGTCGGCATTACGGACGTACCAAGGTGCGTTCGCAGCTCGACGACAGAAAAGGCTTTGAACTATTTGGAGTTCATTAATAATTTTGGGATTTGCGTGGGCAAAGACGGGGCCCGCGTAGGACATGACTGGTCGTATACAGACCTTATAAAGGGTACGCTTGTTTCGAAGGGACATTTTACTGTGTCTGCCCAACATACTGTTGAGCCTACTCAGATAAAACCGTGCGTGACGGGTGACTCGTTTGACGTGGGGCCTAAAAGTGAGGAGTAGTGAAGTGTCCGATAAACTTATTTGTATGTGTGTGCGGCTACAGTATCGAGCCTGAGCGGCCGTGATTTTACGCCCACTAAAATAATGTGCGTATGCGGGTACAACAACAAACATAGTCAGACGGACTTCGTGAGATAGAATAATAATAATAATTTTATTCTTTCCTTTCACAGATTTAGTAATAAATATAAACATACAACTTAATATTATATCCTAATAATATCTTAATATCTGTACTAATATTATAAAAGTAAAATCTTATGTTAGTGTGCGTTTGTAAGCGTCTATGTGTTCTATTTTACGCGAAAACTACTAAACTGATTGAGACGAAACTTGATATGTAAATAGCTGGACTTTTTATCGTGATATTGGGTCCGATTGCGTTTCTTTGGCGCACTTAAATAATGCCGAATAATAGACTTAAATTAGTCTAAAATTCGTACTAATATTATTGCTATTGCGTTTGTTAATTAATTATGTCCACAACACTATTTATGTCCAATTCAGACTTACATTATGTCTACGCATGTCTTTTGCTATTCCGTTTCTGACAATTTGACAGTTCGTTGGCTTTAAATGAACTTATACGTCTAGGAAGTGTTATTCTTTAAGTTCGCACCTATTTAGTCCGTACGTAAGCTAAGTTTCTTCAGAAAATAGTGAAAAAAGTTTCCTTATGGCTGGGCTATCATTCAAAGAAGACACAATGAGGAACGGCAACGGTATGAGTACGAAATTTATATTATAGAAAGTGCTTTTCTTGTATACGGTGTTACGGCTGGTATTGAAAATAAGACAACAACCAGTCAAAAAAAAATTTATATATTGGTAAAAGAAAGGTCGTGGGCGTGGTTCCGATAATTTTAAAAAAATGCCCGTCTGGCTTCACTGGCGGGGTCAGGTACTCCCCTATGTGGCCGCGAGGTGGTCGAGCAGGGCCGGGGGGTTGGACTGTTCACGGGGAGCGCCGTGGGCAGCTGGCTGTGGCGGTGGCGGCGTCGAGGGGAGGCCTAGGCCCTCTTAAAAAAGGACGACCGCCACGGTTGTAGTCGTAAAATTGCACCCTGGAAACAACGTCGTCCACATTTAGGTCCAGGTAATAAAATGCCGCCGATTATGAACCCCCGGTATATCGCAGGCTAGCAGTAGATGGGAGCACAGAGAGTAGCTGGCGGGTGTTCATAATCAGAACGGAGTTACAAGGCGGAATGGAAGGCAAGCGTCATAGCGGTGAGGCGCAAATTAAAATACACATGAATTAAAATTACGGCAAGTGTAAAATACTGTTTAAATGTACCAGGATAACTAATTTAGGCTGTGCATTGGTTGAAACATGATGGTGACTTGCGATATTTGATCGCGGTGCGAAATGTATGAGACGCCATTTTGTAACGGTACTTTTTCCAACGCGCACAGCGGCTACATACATTACTTACATGCAAATAACACTAATAACGTGACAATTAAATAGCTAAAAGCAAATAGCCTGGCATGATCAAATTACACTACCTATAAAACACTTTCACTACTTAAAACTAGGTAACGTTTCAACACTTACCCTTACGGGGTGCAAGACGATACGGAGGTCTCGGTGACGAGAATTAACGAAAAAACTATACGGCCACAGTGCCGGAATTATTATATTATTTTAAACTTTTTCCAAAATGGGATTAAAATTTGCAAGCGCGTACGAGGACACAAAGCAGAGCTTGTGAACGCGGCTGCAGTGGTAGTGTGCGCCTCCCAGGGCGCTCGGGCGGAGAATGATCGGGAGCGCGACGCCGTGGAATAATACCGGCCGGGTAAAACTCTGACGCGAGAGTTGCAAAGCGCATAGAGTAATGAAGCGTCAGGGTGTTTGTTCGAAATACAATATTTTAATATTTGATTTATTATTTAATTCGTTCTTTTAGTTTACTGATTTGTTTTATTAATAGGATACCTAAGTTAATTATAGAATTATTTTTGTTAATAACTTTTATTTTATTTTTATTTAGTTTATTAAATGTTTATTTAATTTTAATAAACCGTTTAATTATAATTATGCATACATGTACGTGCAACGTTACAGTACCCCGCGCGCTACATAAGGATTTTATTACTCTTAATTAATAAAATCCGCTCTAAATTGTTATGTATTCGCATTATCCTTTTATACAACATCTCTCATACTTCACGCGATTATATCAGCGTCAACGAACATCAATAGGGTAGTTGACGCATCCTGTCATTTGGCAAGGTGTTCCAGCATCGGCTAGACTGGAAGACCCATACGAATACCTAGAGCTAAAGATGTAAAAGTGTGACCAGGGTAAAACGAGCACCATGTATATATATAAATATAACGCTAGTGTATTCCTAAGTAACAAGCAGAACACATGCAACTTAATTAAGTGTACTTGTAGGTGTAACATGAAGATCTTGTGATATTGCAGTGATGGTTGCTAGCCCATCTCCCACAACACACTACTACCCTATCCCTTAGTCGATTTTTACGACACCCACAGGAAGAAATGGGGTGGTGCTATTCTAACCCGACACCACACGGGGAAGTACACACTTTAAAAAAAAGTGTATACATATATGACTAAGTATTGTGTCCTGTTAATTTCAAATCCTTGATGTGCCAGGTGCCAATATCTTTCCCAGACATGTCAGCCAGGATGTAAACTAGGGGTGACTTTTTACCGATGACGCGACATTTAATAAATTTTGGCGCAAGTTTTTTACTAAAGAACTTATCCTTATCACTTAAAACATATGCGCGTTTCATTACAGTGTCACCAATGTTAAATTCCATAGGCTTGCGCCGAAGGTTATAGTGGGTTGAGTTTTTAGCATGAGCATGCCACAATTTGGCCTTTACAGTATCGAAAACTTCCTTAAGACAACCCAAATCTTCCGCGTAGATGTCACGGGGAAGGAATAAAACCTCATCGCCTAAATCGTTATCTAAATAATGCGAGCCACATGTAACGAGCTCCCTGCCGAACACCAGGAAGGATGGAGTGAAACCAGTCGCCTCACTCACCGAATTGTTGAGGGCGAACTGAACCTTCGGAATATATGTATCCCAACTGCGATGATCGTTGTCCACGAAAGTTGAGATACACGTGATAATTGAACGATTATGTCGTTCTACCAAATTAATTTGAGGGGTGTACTTTGGCGTGAAGAACACGTTAGGGACCTTATAACGATGGAAAAGTGACTCAGTGACCTTCGAAATAAACTGGCTGCCATTGTCCAAAAATATGGTCTGAGGGACACCATGGACGAGGAAAACAGACTCTTCCAGTAACTTCGTGACTGTAGTGGCAGTAGCACTTCTTAATGGGAAAATTAGGCAATATTTCGAGAAGCAGCATGTGACTACGAAGATATAAGTGTTCTGCTTCCTAGTGACAGGCAAGGGGCCCATCAAATCAATTGAAATCATTTGAAATGGCCTAGAACACTGCTTCGGGCGGCCCATTTCTCCCAAGGTTTGGTGATTTTGAGCCTTGTAAGACAAGCACTTCTCGCAGGAGGCAACGAACTTCACCACGTCCTGGTGCATACCAGGCCAAAAGTAGCGCAAGGCAATACGATGGTATGTTTTAAAAACACCGAGATGTCCAGCCGTGGGTTCCGCATGATTCTCGTTGATCACCTGCTCGCGAAGCTCAAAAGGTACCACCTCCTTCCATAAGAACTCGGATGAAAGTGAGTGATTATTCTTGGTACGCCTGAATAACTTGCCATCCTTGATAATGAAATTCGGGAAAGTTTGCGGCTTAGAAAGGCAAGAATTATAAATATTTTTGTACCAAGAATCCGATGTCACCATGTTCGAACCGGAAGTACTAATCGCCGAGACGGGAAGAGCTCTAGAGAGGGCGTCGGGGATCACATTGTCCACACCCTTACGATGCTTGAATTCTAAATGAAATGAGGACAATCTTACACCCCAGCGAGCTAATCTACCGGTAGGGTTCCTGAGAGACAGAAACCATTTTAACGCACTGTGATCAGTATAGACAGTGAATGGCCTACCGTTCTCCAAGTAACACCTCCAGTGCTCCAGGGCGATGACGACAGCTAATGTCTCACGCTCCGTTATACTGTAGTTCCTCTCTGCTGCTGACAACGACTTGCTCATATAAGCAACGGGGTGCTCCTTACCATCTATAGTCTGCGTCAGCATCGCACCCACGCCGTAATTGCTGGCATCGGTGTGTACTTCGAATGGCTTATCGTAGTCAGGGCAGGAAAGAAAAGGAGCGGAAATTAAACACTCCTTAAGTTTCTTGAAGGCAGCATCAGCTTCGGCAGACCAGACAAAAGGTGGTCCGCCCTTCTTACTCGAAGTTAACTTGTTTAAGGGGCCTGCAATGGTACTAAAATTGGGGACGAAACGACGATACCAAGTAGCAGTCCCGAGGAAGCGCTTAACGTCCTTACGACACGTAGGTGTCGGGTAATTGAGGATTGCTTCCACCTTCTCAGGATCGGTACGTAAACCACTACTATCAACGACGTAACCCAGGTATTTGAGCTGACTGCGGAAGAATTGACATTTCTCTAGGTTTACAGTGAGGTTGGCCTGTTTCAGCTTATTAAGAACCCGAAGTAACAGGGAAACATGGGAATTGAAGTCGTTTGAGACGATAATAATGTCGTCTAGGTATGCAAAGACTTTGAGGTCAAATTCCCTAAATAACAGATCAACCAACCTTTGCTGTGTAGCCGGGGCGTTAGTTAAACCAAAAGCAGTGCGCTTAAAACGATAGGTACCGCGATTAGGCAAATAAAAAGCAGTCTTGTCCCGGTCCTCCTGTGCTATAGGTATCTGCCAAAAGGCTTTGGATAAATCGATACTAGATAAGTAGCGAGCATCGCGAAGATTATCCAAGATCTCGGAAATGTAGGGTAGACTATAGGCGTCGCGCTTCGTGATGGAATTGAGCTTGCGGCTGTCGAGGCAAAACCGAGGCTGACCGTTTTTCTTCGTAACAATGAGAACTGGTGATGACCAAGCACTTTCGCACTGCTCAATTACGTCCAGAGCCAGCAACTCGTCGACCTGTTCGGCAAGGATCCGCTGCTTCTCTGGAGACAACCTATAGTACCTTTGACGAACTGGCTCAGCATCTCCCGTATCAATACGGTGGGTGACCAAACTCGTCTCGCCCAAACCCCGACGTTCGGCGGAAATGTCGCTAAATTGAGAAATGATGTCATCCGCCACTGATCTCTCCGAAACAGTTAAGTGGTCATACGCTTGTATGAAAGTGGTAGAATCGGTACTAAGGCTAGCATTCAATACTGCGGCATTAGAAAATGTAATGCTTGAGAAATGTCTAGGAAAAATGTTAAACTCGCGCCAAAAATCGATCCCCAACACGAGATCAATATTGATGTCTGGCACAACAAATGACTTAATTATATGGTACTCATTCTCAAAGTTTATAGGGAGAAACATATAGCCAATGCTGGTCATAGATTGACCCCCAGCAGCCGTGACTGTAATTAGGTTGTCCCTATGCAGCTGTAAACCCCGTTCCTCTAGCTTCCTATAAGCTTTATCACCTAAAATGGACACAGCTGAGCCTGAATCTAAGAGGCCAAATAGCTTAAAATCATTGATTTGTACACAAGCGTAAGGTCTAGGATCCTGCAATGGTTTGTCCAGCAGAATTGTATCAACTTTATAAGAATTGAAGAAAACGTTAACAGCGTTAAGCCAGCTCTGCCAATCCTCTTGGTCAAACTTGGGTGGCAGGACTTCAGTACAATTCTGCTGGTCTATCAGTTTTTTGAAGTGCTCGGTTTATCCTTGCCACACTTCGGACAGTCTGGTGACTTGACGCCTTCCTGGCCACAAACAAAACAAAATATTCTATCCCTATTTGCTTTGCATTGACGAAGGTTGTGGGTGTTATTACGACACCTCGGACAATAAGGAGACTTTTGGTACTGCTGTTGCACCGCATGCACATAATTATCATTTTTAGTATACGTTTTATTACCTGTATTGTAATTACTGTTGCTTTTATTGTAAAAGTTATTGTAAGGTCTTTTATTGAAACTTTGGCCGCTGCCTTGATTAAACCTACTTGCAGACTGACCAGCGTAAGCAAACTCTGGCGCCAGTGTTCCTGAAGAGACCTTCGGAGGTTCGTGGAATCCCACTAGGCGAGCCTGAATGTTCTCGTAATTACGACAGAGCGAACGCAAGGTGTCGAGGTCTGAGATCTTCGGGACAGAAGCTAAGGTGCTGGCGTAGCATGGGCGGATGTTATGTAAAATTATCTCAAGTTTGTCTTCGTTAGACAGGCTCTTGGACAAACGTGAGAATAGCCCAGTCATAATAGAAGTGTAAATAGTTATATTTTCAGACTCGCCCTGAGTTCTGGCCCGAATCTCCGACAAGAGTCTGTAATCATAATCGGCCTGGTCGAAATCTTCTCTGAGAAGGGAAACTAACTCGTCCCAATTAGATACCTGGTCCCGAATGGCACGATACCAATGCAAGGCATCGCCGGTAAAAATCTCAGCGCAGTAAGACAGCAGTTTTTCCCCCGGTATATTCCTCGACTGGCTGTATTCATTGATGCGCTGGATAAATGCACGAACGCAAGATTTGCCGTCGAACTTAAACTTAGTGAACTCACTAGCCACGCCGCGCTCACAAGTTACGTTAACGTTGAGAGGTAAAGCAGCAGTAGACTGAGGGTCTCTAGATGCCAGAGAAGGGGTGGAATCAGTAGCAGTAATAGCATTATAGCGTTCCAAAAGTTGCCTGTATTCCGAAACACACGTATCCACCACCCCTTGCTGGGTCGTGCTATCACAAACTATACGGTTGAGTCGATGATGGAGGTGGTTAATGAGGTTGCTAGCACGAAGCAACGCATTCCCATCGCTAGGCGCCTCGATATATGCTCCTAGCTTAATTAAAGCATCGCTGACTCCCTTTACATCATCGCCGACAGACAAAACGCTCTCGAGAATGTCCTCCGAAGGAAAGAGTGGACCTAATTTAGCAATCTGCTCGCGTAACTCTCTGACTGTGTCAGCCGGGGTGGCACCTCTAATGGCAACTTCGTATTCTAACTCCGACTTTTGCAACGATAGGAATTTAACCGGGTGCGCCATTATAACACGCGTATAACCGCAAAGAGGTAAGTGTTGAGTCGTTGCTGACTTAATCTACTCCGTTCCGTTACAATTACAATATCAGGTACTAAGAACGTTCTGGTTGACTAAAACGATTGGCGTATAAAAGAAGCAGTAAAAAGAATAGAGCAACTGCCACCAAAATAAAAGAAGCAGCGCAACAAAAAATTAAAATACGCAACTAATATGTACTCGAACAATTAAATAAAACAACAACAAGATAATAATAATAAGCCTAAGAATTAAAATAAAAAACAATTGATTGAATAATTTAAAATACTACCAACGCATGCGTGACTCACTGAACTAGAGTTCTGCAGCAACAATAGGGAATAGTTACAATTCATAAAATTTCAATAATAATAATTTCACAGAAAAGAAAAAACCACGAGATAAAAAACCTACTGCAGAATAGAATAGTAATACCTCGGAACAATATTAATTTTACCCTATCACAGATTACACAGTGACCACTCTGCACGCTAACTACTCTGTACAATGATAGAACGTAAACAACATAGGGTAGTGCACGGCATAGAGTGATTAAGAAAAGTTGTTCGAAACTAAACAAATTCTTAGTTAGGAATTAAAGTTTATGATCTCTCAAATAATAAAAGTAAATAATTAAATCAATTGAAATTCAATAAAATTCCTAAAACAAACACAATAATGAAATTCGTACACATTAGTTGCTGCAACCAAAAACAAAAAAAAAACAAAAACGTTTCACAAACACAAAACGACACAAACACCAACTACTCCTACGCAGTGAAACCAGACCTTTTTTACCACGTTTATGGGCGCCAGTGTTACGGCTGGTATTGAAAATAAGACAACAACCAGTCAAAAAAAATTTATATATTGGTAAAAGAAAGGTCGTGGGCGTGGTTCCGATAATTTTAAAAAAATGCCCGTCTGGCTTCACTGGCGGGGTCAGGTACTCCCCTATGTGGCCGCGAGGTGGTCGAGCAGGGCCGGGGGGTTGGACTGTTCACGGGGAGCGCCATGGGCAGCTGGCTGTGGCGGTGGCGGCGTCGAGGGGAGGCCTAGGCCCTCTTAAAAAAGGACGACCGCCACGGTTGTAGTCGTAAAATTGCACCCTGGAAACAACGTCGTCCACATTTAGGTCCAGGTAATAAAATGCCGCCGATTATGAACCCCCGGTATATCGCAGGCTAGCAGTAGATGGGAGCACAGAGAGTAGCTGGCGGGTGTTCATAATCAGAACGGAGTTACAAGGCGGAATGGAAGGCAAGCGTCATAGCGGTGAGGCGCAAATTAAAATACACATGAATTCAAATTACGGCAAGTGTAAAATACTGTTTAAATGTACCAGGATAACTAATTTAGGCTGTGCATTGGTTGAAACATGATGGTGACTTGCGATATTTGATCGCGGTGCGAAATGTATGAGACGCCATTTTGTAACGGTACTTTTTCCAACGCGCACAGCGGCTACATACATTACTTACATGCAAATAACACTAATAACGTGGCAATTAAATAGCTAAAAGCAAATAGCCTGGCATGATCAAATTACACTACCTATAAAACACTTTCACTACTTAAAACTCGGTAACGTTTCAACACTTACCCTTACGGGGTGCAAGACGATACGGAGGTCTCGGTGACGAGAATTAACGAAAAAACTATACGGCCACAGTGCCGGAATTATTATATTATTTTAAACTTTTTCCAAAATGGGATTAAAATTTGCAAGCGCGTACGAGGACACAAAGCAGAGCTTGTGAACGCGGCTGCAGTGGTAGTGTGCGCCTCCCAGGGCGCTCGGGCGGAGAATGATCGGGAGCGCGACGCCGTGGAATAATACCGGCCGGGTAAAACTCTGACGCGAGAGTTGCAAAGCGCATAGAGTAACGAAGCGTCAGGGTGTTTGTTCGAAATACAATATTTTAATATTTGATTTATTATTTAATTCGTTCTTTTAGTTTACTGATTTGTTTTATTAATAGGATACCTAAGTTAATTATAGAATTATTTTTGTTAATAACTTTTATTTTATTTTTATTTAGTTTATTAAATGTTTATTTAATTTTAATAAACCGTTTAATTATAATTATGCATACATGTACGTGCAACGTTACAACGGTAGGTATAAGCATAACATAACCTAACTTTTTTCGTTGTAGGGCTGCGAGAAGGATAGCTCATCGCCATATTCGGGACCATTCCAACCCTTTCGACGTGCCTGCAGAGGTTTTTACCAAATTATACAGGCTCTCCAAAAGAACTGCGAATTTTTTAGTGGAGTGTCTTCACCAGAATTTAAATCGACAAAGGCAGCACGGAATTCCTGTGCATATCAAAGTTTTGGCTTCACTCCATTTCTTTTGACATGGCGGCTACCAAACAACGGTTGGGCAGGGGCAGTATTTAGGTTTAAGTCAGCCATCTGTAAGCAAATGCTTACAAGAAGTTGCTGATGCAATTATAACTGTTTTATTGAATGGTATGGTGTTATTTCCAGAGACTGAAGAGGAAAGGGCAGAAAATAAACAGAGGTTTTTACAGATAGCTGGGTTTCCTTCAGTCTTGGGTTTGATAGACTGTAGTCAAATCTACATTGTTCGCCCAAAAGACACAGCACTTGTGCCAGCGAGATTATTTTTTAATCGCAAAGGCTTTTATAGTCTTAAGTGCCAATTTGTATGTTATGCAAAGATGGAAATTATTCATTTCAATTCCACTTTTGCTGGATCAATACTTGATGCAGCGGTCTGGCAAGGATCCAGTTGTAGCCAATTATTGGAAACCAATTATGTTAACGGAGTTTCAGCTGGTGAATGGCTTCTAGGAGACTCTGGATATGCCCAACTGCCTTGGCTGATGACCCCATATGCTGATGCGGATGAAAATACACCTGAGGCTAGATATAATTCAGCGCATACCAAAACGAGGATTCTTATTGAAAAATGTTTTGGAGTGATGAAAACAAGATTTAGATGCATTCACAAGCACAGGACGTTGCATTATGACCCCGTGAAGGCATCTAAAATAATAGCAGCTGTAGTTGTTCTCCATAACGTGGCAAATAAGAGAAATGAACCTTTACCAGATGAATTGGAACTCGAAGACAGATTGCGGCCAGCAGATGATCCTCCCAGGGATATGAATTTTTTAAATGAGGCAAGAAATATTCGAAATAACATCACAAGACAATACTTTGTATGATGTGTTTTAATTAAAGATTTAAATTAAAGAATTAATAAAACTTAATTTCGAAAAAATAGTTTATTTATTTTTATTGATCGCTTCGACGAACATGGTAGCGGCACGCATTATGCAATCGCCAAGATACCGAGCGGCCTCTGTCTGCGCATTGGCGAGCGCCTTCTGCGCTTGGGCTCCCTCCCTTAAAGCCGCTTTCATGGCATCTTCTTGCGGGGTGGCTGAATCTGCTGGCGGACGAGCGTACGGGGCGTTGCTCGACGCGCGTTGCGGCGCTCGAGGCGCGGAGTGTTGCGCACCACGCCGTCCTCCAGTCTCTGTTCAGGGGTTGAGGCCACGATGTGTTCACGACTGCAACTGATCGTCGCCAGATCCCTATTTGCCGCTGGCATCATCAACGCGTCTACCGCAATTCGACCAAGGCGAGATGCTGTCGGTATTGATGACGCGTCCGTCGCCATTGAAGTGACGACAGTCGCCCCATCGTGACTAGCCGTCGGTGTCAACGCGTCCACCATAGCCGCTTCCTTCGGGGGCTCTTCTTCAGTGTCTGAATGTATATCCTGCATAGTACAATTACAAGGATAAATTCATACAGTTGTACCATTATGAAGAAAATTTCAGAATACCATTATGCATAAAACTCTTTTTAACATGACTTCAGTATTTATTACTCATACGATTAATAATGCGGTTATTCTATAATTACCAAAATTGACCATAACGCATAATGAAAACTACATCAAAATCTAATCAGTAGAACTCAAGTCATAATAAGGGCACTGTTTAAACTTATTTATAAAACTAACAAATCTTATTTATATGTATATAATAATGTTGTTGTGAATAGGTAAAATATACTCACAACTGTTACTGCGTCTAAAATCAACGTCTGCTACGGCTTTGGCAATTGAGTATCATCCAAAACCTGTAGTCAAAATAAAATCAACTTAACATCAGACCATTACTGGTAATAAATATTACGACTGCTACAAGCATTGCCGTAACACACACACCATGAATATGTTTTGTTTAACATGAGGATCCGGAACATCAACAATGGGCTGTGGAGTCTCTGGGTCAATAATAATACCCTGTAAGAAATTTAAAAGTCAAGGATCAAGGTTTTCCGTTCATATTATAAAAGGCCATCTTTATAATATTAATGGTATGTAATATATGTAGTTTTCAAAATTAACACAATTGTGATGATTGATGCAATCATGAAAAAATAAGTAAATCTAATATAGAACTTACAAAAAACTAATGCCAATAACTTACAGCTTCCACAGCTCTAGGCAATCCATATATAGTTGATGTCCCCTCTATATTTATTGTTTTTTTTCTCCAGTTCTGTCAAGCAGATATCTGCTGGAGGACCACCTCCAGTCCTTTGCATAGATGCACGCTGTGTGCGCATCTTGGCCTTCGCCCTGCGTGCTAATAACTTGTATGTCTGAAAAATTTAGATTATATATTTAACAACAAACCAAGTGGGTAAAGTAGGTTGGTTATGATTTAAATTTTAAAAGTTCACTGATATATTTAGTACAAAATTAGGACAATTTAATGTATGAAGCACCACTAACTAACCTCTAACCAATCTTTATGTGTCTTACGGACACCTCCCATTCCATTGAGCGCTTCTGTCAGTTCAGTCCACAATCTTTTGGTAGCCGGCAACTGAGAATTTCCTGTTGATAAATAAAGACAAATGAAGTATAGGTAAGTATAAAAACATCATATTTTATTGGATGCCAATTATTTATATTATATGTTATGTTATAATTTAACGTGAATAAATGATTGTAAATGTAATAACAAACGTTGCAATGCGATATGACTACCAAACTGAATTTACACAGGAATGCTTATAGATAGGATAAGTTAGAGTGCAATATATGATTATGATCAAATTTAAAACGAACTTGCTATTCTGTAAATAGATAGATAGATAGATAGATCATTCTTTATTGTACACCAAATCAATACATAAACGAAAGAAGAAGATAAATAGATGGATGGATGAGTAGGGTAAATCGATAGATTAAAATATAACAATTTACACTACTAAAACAAAAATTCACATGAAATATTTTGTAAACATACCGTTAACTGTTTCCGGATTCCTCATCAAGAAGTTTAATAAATATTGTTGCTGTTCTTTCTTCATTCTTGGCTTCTTTGTATCCATATTTATTAAAATTTTAATAATTCTTGCGAAAACTCACACAAAAAATAACCACGACAGACTTGACAACTTGACAGATTAGTGGTGTGGTGTTGCCATTTGCGGCGGCAAACGAACGTAATTATGTCCATTTCCATAGACGTAGAATTAAGTTAAAATTTAGTGACGTGAACTTATTTTAACAGAAACGTAATAGCTTTAGGTTAAGGACATGGACATATTTAGTAAAATTTTAGTGTGTCATTATTTAGGTTCGAAGAGAAACGCAATCGGACCCATTGTCATAGAATCGGGGCATACGCGGGAGAAACCGCAGAACGCAACTAGTAAACTATATCTGTCAGTTCTGCTCCGGGTGCCAGCTTTCTATGTATATTGCGACCTTGAACGAATTAACCACTGGATCCGACATAAAATACAAATGTATGAAAACTCGTTCAATCAAGTGGAGAATAACGCGCACGAAGATTTTATTACGTTAATATAAACACAGATACGAAATTCGTAGAAGTTTACTCTATTTCTAGTGCTTGATCGTAGTCGATAAAATACATCGATGAACAAATGAGAAAGAAAAGGCGTATCGTAAATAAGCTGTAAAACAAAGGAAATAAAGGGATAATGAAGGTGAGGTAAGCTTCCGGTTTTTAAATTTTAATTAAAATAAAAGAAGCAGGACATTTTTATGGACTTTTTATTCAATTATAGTTATGATAAACGTCAAATGTTTTGTTAAGTTTAAATTATTTTAGTAGGTTTACTGACTTTTATTATGTATCATCTTTCTTAGAATGTTTTTCTTAGAATTTTTTATGTTCGCTTGTTTTCTTATAAGAATAAGCAATTCTAAGGTTTAAACATTTTTCAGCAACGGCTTTCGTTAATTCTTCGACGTGATTCACGTCGCCGTTTTCAAATTTATGGAAATGAATGTCTTCGTACAACGGAAGTTGCAGCAAGGTTTCTGTTACTTTCGGCAGAAGAAAATCTGTTGTGTAATCTTTTTTTAGTTTTTTATTTTGAACACCCTTCCTAAGTTCGAGTTCGCAGTGCTAACAAATAGCTATGGTATGACTTGAGGGAAGTATCAGTTTTCCCTTGTCTTTATGAGCAATGAGACTGCCTTCATTGGTGTCATTTTCTGTTTCTTTGCATTAGTATTAAAACAGGCAGTATCGAAATGTACACTGCATATGGCGCTGTGTTTCGTCGGAATCCAGGCTTCATCTTTACGAACTGCTTTTACCCACTTTCTCTTCCGAGAAGGGTCACTGGGAAATCTGAAAATTCATGTAATTTATGTGTTTAAATATTTTAAGTACAAATACTAATTATAATTTTTGCAATTATATTTTTATTTAATTATAAAAAATATTATTATAAATTTAATGACATCAGATTGTAGGATACTATTAGAACAAATAACATCATGATTCATTAGGTCATATCGTCAAATATCGATATATATACATTGAGTTATAATGTACTACGTACTAGAGAAGACGCCTCAACTCGAATGTTTGTAACACGCGTTAGAGCGCACGCACTCCAACTCACTTAGTCTGTGTCAAGCGGTTGCCGCAACGTGAGACGTTTGAGTGAAGGATTGTTTTTAAAATAATATGCCTTCGTGTGCATTGAGATATTGTTCAAACAACTCGAGAAACATAATTAAAAGTCAAGGAGTGACTTTTCACCAATAAGTTCAATATATTATCTTTAAAATACGCTTAATTTAATCATATTTTATCAACTGTAATATAAACATGAATGTCAAAGAGTAAAACATTTTTATGCACAGACTTGACACTATCGAATATATATATATATATATATATATATATATATATATATATATATATATATATATATATATATATATATATATATATATATATATATATATATATAATCGCGGTAGTAAATGTTAATGCATTAATTTTTTTTTAATTTGTATTTAAAGGTTTCGTCGGCCGTGTCATGTCACAAGAGAATCATGGATAAAATTTGTTCAGAAGAATCGCAGCGAAGAAACGTGGTTACCGTCAGATTATTCACGCATATTATGTTCCGTGCATTTCAAAAAAAACGACAAATACCACAAAAACAGGAAGAGTATACTTAACGAAATCTGCAGTACCATGTGATAATGTAATTATATTATTATATAACATTGCTGGAATTGTGTTTAATGCTTTATTTTAATTTTATTTTAATATAAATAAATATATTTGTAAATAAAAGTAGTACTAACAAATGATAATGTTGATGATTTTTGGTATCAAATATATATTTTTACATTTTACATATTTACCTATTAAAATATTAAATAAAATACCCTTAAAATGTAATTCTGACATAATATTATGTAATATTATATTGATTTAGCACATATACAAAATAAAAAACAACTTAAAAAATTGTACTCGATATAATTAACAATACAATCTTAATAAACAATTATTACCTACTGACCATTCTAATTACGTATAATCTATAATAACAAAAACTGACCGCGCAGGCACAATGCGCGTTTATACCAACTGCGCATGCTCGACTCTACTATTCCCGCGCATGCGCGAAGACATAGAGTAGCGCACAATTTTTGTTTGGAATAGCTTCTCTAGTACGTAGTACATTATAACTCAATGTATATATATTTCGACATGGTCAAGCAATACTCGATGTTAAATTGACTAACTCCATAGTTTCAGACACTAGTTCTGAACGGTATAATCCAGCCATTTTGTGATGGTTGTCAGATGTCAACAATACATAGAAATATCGACTATATTTAACATAGTTGTATAATACAAAATTTTATTTTACATTTGATTAATTTTTGTGATAAATAACCATAAATGTAATAAAATAATGTACTTACAAGTGAAAAGAAATAGTGCTGCTTCCGCCGCTATAGTTTTTACACCATTTAACTGAATATTTAGTTATTTTTGGGAGATGTTTTGTTGACAAGTAAGTGCTTGAGACTGACGTAAAAATAAACGACCAAGGCTAAAATTTCCTGGTTACTGACAAGACCGATATAGGCACGTCCGCTTATATGTCGGGTCCAGTGGTTAATTCGTTCAAGATTGCTACATATCCTAGTTATAGGTTTTATCATTATTTTGTAATAAGTCTGATGAATGACGTTATATCTAAATAAATTATTTACACATACATTTTAGATGGTGAGAACATTAAAAAAAGAATCAACCAGGATGTTCCAAATGGCCTGATGTAACAGTAGCTGAAGGGTAAAGCAGAATATTCGAACCAATGAATGAGATACTATCTCCCTCTGTATTAGCTTTTACGCAATCATCACAATCTGTTGATAGCACCAATAGAACAGGCGAAAAAAGTGATACTTCGAGTGAGATTTTTTCGACAGACGATGATGATCATGTTCCAAACACAAGTGACTCAAGCGATTCTTTCTTTCAAAAACCAGACATAATGCAAGACTTCCTATTACTATAAACGAAAGTTCAGAAACAGATGCAGAAATAGGTTCTGAAGTATTTGTTGAAAAAATAAAAACCAGAAAACGGTTAGAAAGACCAGAAACATGGAAGTGTAATCTAAGACGAACAAAGGAAATATCAGGTAAATTACGTGAAACTCAAAAAGGAAACATAGTTTCTGCTAAGACTATCAAGACCTCTTGTTCTTGCAGAAAAGGATGCAGTAACAAAATCAACGATAAAGAACGAACACATATATTTGAAAAATATTGGGACGAAGGAAAGACGTGGGATATGAAACGACAATTTATTTTGACATGTGTTAGGAAAAGAGCTATAGAAAGACGAACAAAACTCAAAGAAGACTCTAAAAAACAAAGAAATACTTTAGATTTCTGGTTGATCAAAACGAAATCGGTGTTTGTAAGACAGTTTTCTTAAGAACTCTTGGTATATCCGAAACGGTGGTTCGAAACACAATTAAAAAATCTAGCTATGGAATTATGAAAGAAGACAAAAGGGGAAAAAAGGAGCCTCCAAACAAAATAAAGACTGAAGTCATAGAAAGGATAAAAATACACATAGAATTATTCCCTAAATATGAAAGTAACTACAGCAGAGAAAAACCAGGCGTAAATATTTAGGTGCACATTTAAATTTAATATTAATGTATAATTTATATGAAGAGGAATGCACAAAAGATAATATTGATAAAAAGATGATTGCAAAAATTTGGACAAAAATCAAAAGATTTGTACAGCAACGGGATTACACTATGACAACAAGTCCGTCGCCACATTTATTTCCATAAATATCTTATGATCTACCAGAAGGGCAGCTAATATCGTTAATGCAGATTTTGAAAATACGAGTAAATAATGCTCCTACTTTTATTTGAAATTTTCCAAAATGTAAAAATAAGTAGTGAATTACCACAAATTTTGAATTTAAAAGATAAAAGGACACAATGTTTAAGATTTTTTAAATTAATATTTCTTCGCTATCTGCCTATATTACTTATTTAAATTTGCAGACAAGGTTCAGTGAACCTTCTCTGCAAATTTGGTCGGTTATTTCAAAATAATCCTGTACAACACGTACGAATTAACTTGAGACTCCGCTGGAATGTGACCCCCTTCCCGACTCCCCGCACCGCGTCCCGCGCTGGCCGTGCGCGCTCAGTACCGATAGCATTTTTGTTACGGATACGAGTCTCGACTCTAGTTCGATATTTTTGATAATTGTTTGTTGTTTGGGTTTGGACTTTTGTTTGTTTTTGTTATACTTGAACGTTATTTTATCTGTTTGTTGTTGGTTGCCTGGGAGAGATTGCTTTTTAGCAATAAGGTCGCCTGTTATGCTTTGTATTTTTATTGTGTACGAATCTGTAACACTTTTTATAGTGCAATAAAGTGTATAATAAATAAATTAATAATATTATAAATGATAAAGTGTGTATGTTTATTTCTTTGTCCTTCCTTGACGCGTTAACTAAAAATAATATTATATATATATATATATATATATATATATATATATATATATATATATATATTATAAAAAATAAATATTTAAAATATATAAAAATGGCAACAGTATATCACTTATTACTTCACCCCTTGCCAGAACATTTTATTTTGTTTTTATTAATAATCTCATGCAAATCTCAAAAACTTCAAATAAAAAAATATTACGAAGCATTATTTTGCACACCGTACATTGACAATTAACTTACGTCATCGGCCCAGATCTCAAGTTAATTCGTACGAGTTATATGTATATATTGTACAACCATGTTTATCCTGCTCAAAGCGTGTTGATTGCAGCAAATACTTTGACAGAGATCTATGACCAGAAGTGGATATTTAGAAAAAAAGAAGATTTACAAATATTTTACTTGATACTTGGACAAAAATTTTTGATACTCATTTTAATGTAGGATTTAAACCACCAGAAACTGAGACATGTGACGATTGCGATTGTTTTGTAATTCAAATGCGTGGGTCTAAAGGATCCGAAAAAGAGATACTAAAAAGCAGATATGATGATCACTTAAAAGACGCAAAGGCTAGATATGATTCAAAAGCTTTTGATAAATTGGAATGTATAAACACTACCGCTGGTAATAAAGTAACTACTGTAGACTTACAAAAATGTTTACCAACTACTTTGTTGACAACCGATCTTAGTTTCTATCTTCGCAAGTTGTGGAGTTTTAACTACACAATATTAGATAGTTCCACGAACAAAAGTACCTGCATTATGTGTGACGAATCCGAATCAGGCCGTGGAGGGAACGAATTATCATCGGGCTTAATCAAATGGTTTGAAAAAAATGTTTTAAATACATCTACCAAGCAAGTTATTAGCCACAAATACTTCATGAGGGGTCACACCCATATGGAGGTGAACGGTATACATTCTATTATAAAGCGGAAAAAAAGGCCGCAATTTTCTATAATGACACCAAGGAATTGGCAACAATTGATTAGGTCTTGTTCTTCGGATAAAGCACCGATAGAAGTTGTCGATACGCTAAAGGAAGCATTTAAAAATTTACTTATTCTCAAAGAGTGTACCTCATCTCCCTTTGTTCATTGCAAAAAAGGAGATATGGGTCAGTCAGTGCCTTACTCCGATATAGTATGGATGCAATTCAAGAAAGAATACTATGGCACAATGTATTACAAAACTTCTTTTAATCAAAATGAATTTAAAAAGGTGTCTTTGATAAGAATTCTAAGAAGATCTTTGGGTGATTTTACCTTACCCGCACTACAGGCCATAAGACAAAATACATAGTAAGCAGACACAACTTACAAATATCTAGACTTGCAAAAAGCTTTGCAATGGGTTCCGCCCATTTTTCACGACTTTTATAAAAAAATGGTTCATGTTGGTACAGCGCGGGGGCCAGCCGGAACCGGAATAATTTTTTTTAACATTATAATAATTTGATTCTATCGTGATTGATTTATAATATGATACAAATAAAGTTGTTAAAATACTGAATTTTTTTTATTGACATAGCTAAATATTTTAGCATAATATTGAATTTTAGCTGTTAGGTACTACATTTTTACTATTTTACCCTTTTGTAATCAACTTTATCAATGATATAGGGACTTAACAAACATAACATTATTAAAATAATCACCAAAGATAAAGAACATTAAGTCGAAAAAAAATCTTAGGAGGCTGTAGTGGGTCCAAAATGTATCAAAGGTCATAGTTAAAGAAATAAATTAATCCTAGGTTTTTATTTGACATCGATCCGATATCTACTTTTTTATAAAGGCTATCTTTAATATTTCCATGAGGTTTTAGTCGTCATTAATAGGATCTACTGTAAACTTTATACATTGTGACTTAATGTCTTTTACCTTTCACCAACAGAATTTATATCTACTTTTCAAAACTATTTTTACCTTTATAGTACGGTGGTGGTTATGGTACTTTGGTGGTACCATTTGTTAAAAAAATATATCTTTGTTTATGGTTATTAATAGCGGTAATCATTTATCCAAAAACAATGGGAATATTTTTGCACAAATTAAAAGTACCGAAAAGATAAAAATAAAATTAGGTAAATACGTAATTCATTAGTTTGTGAATAGTATAAAAAAGTAGTCAATCACAAAAATCATTAAAAAAATCGATTCCCCTTTTCGATCGATTACTTATGGTGTCATTATTACAATGCTTATATAATTTTTCGATAATTATTACGAAGTTATGATATAGGTTTAAAATAACCGTTGACAATGGATATTTATCCAAAGCAGCCGATACGCAACCGTTATTAACCAGTTGTTTATCCGACTACAGACGAAAAAGGATGGTTATGTTTTTACTGTGTGTGCGGGTTAGGCTATGTTGAATCGTTTTTTGCTATGGTGCTTAAAAACGTAGGATGCATTTTATTACTGAGGGCGCTAATATCAAAGAATATTTTTTTCGCTAAACTCGTGAAGTACTTGACCAACTTTAAGAATTCTTTCAACACTAGATTGTTGTGTATAATTTTGGATATCTAATATAGGGTTAATTTTATTATAGAGGGCGCTACTTTCAATGAATACGTTTTTTGGCTAATCTCATAAATTACTAAACCGATTTTGAAAATTCTTTCACCATTACATTGCTAATGAGGGCGTTAGCTGTGTGATAAATTTATATTACTACAATAATTAATTTTGTGATAATATTTTCTAAATAAATCAAACTAAATACCTACCTAAGATATTCAAATCCAATTATTATTTTTACAATTTAAGAATCGTATTTACACACTTTACTTACTCAGATTGATTATTATAGATAAAGAGGTAATAAATCTAAAGTAAAAGAGCTTCGCTTAAACGAAAAAACTATTTATTAAAATAAAACTAAAAGTTGAAAAAAAGTGGTTCAGTGCGAGTCTGACTCGCAGGCCCATGAAGAGTTCTGTAGTAACAAGCATATATTTTAAATCGATTCAAAATACCACTACCATTATAGACAGCAACAAATTATTTTGTTTTTCATAGTGTTTGTATAAATAACAAAGTTGTTTTTGCGGTTCTTTAAAATGTGCTACTTGTATCTAAAAAAAGGACTATTATACATCATAGGGGTTTCTGTGGTTTATTCATTACCAAAGAGAAAAAAACTTATTGCACAAAATGGGTTTTTATCCATTTCAAGTCATCAAAAGTGGTAGTCAACCGTTAAAAACTAAAACAACCGTTGTTATAGGCTCGGTTGAATTTGTGGCCGAAGTAGGAAAAGGGGAGATCTCCTGCCGGGCAAGGTGTTCTGCCCGGGGAGCGGCCAACGCTCCGTGTGATAGTTCGGAGATGTTCTATATATGCTGTTTATGATTCGGAATGTTGATAGCGTGATTTAAGCTTCGGTGTGTTTCGCTTGCGGCGCGACGACAGCGCCGCCACAAATTCATTGACAACCTTCACATTTGTAGTTATGATAATTAAACAAGCGAATTACTAGCTGATTTACCAAGAATTCTTTAGAGTATAACAAAACGCTACTGCACAAGTTAACTGTTATTCTTGTCTGTTCTTAACATAACATTTAAAATGGAATCATGTTATGATAATTCAAGAAGTTAATTTCTAGCTGATTTACCACGAATTCTCTAAAGCATAACAAAACAATACAGCACAAGTTAACTGTTCTTAAAATTACATTTGAAATAGAATTTCAATAAATAAAGGAAATTATATTTTAAAAAGCGTGCAGAACTTAAAACGCGTCAAAGATTATTCTTTTTATGATATTATTAATCGAATAAAAATCGATATCGTTTCATAGATTTTATGACAGTTAAGTGGCAACATCGAATCTGACAGGTAGGCCCCTGTCACTGTTATGTCACAAGAATTCAATTGCGTGTTAGGTATCGTGTTATTTTGTTTTGTTGCAAAATGCAATTCTAGATCTCTCAACAATTGGTTCGAACACAGCAGGTAAATAGTTGGTACATATCACGATGTG
The DNA here is from genome assembly GCA_036936625.1 of Parnassius smintheus behrii. Taxonomy (NCBI): domain Eukaryota; kingdom Metazoa; phylum Arthropoda; class Insecta; order Lepidoptera; family Papilionidae; genus Parnassius; species Parnassius smintheus. Next base: position 13,435,542 of record JAUPFT010000025.1, read on the forward strand.
GCATGTCTTCCTCTAAGAAATGCTTTATAACTGAGTTTACTTTAATAATATCAATATAATAATTGTAGCTTCTTTATTAGGTACAAGTTTCGAGTACAGTGAACGTGTAGTGTGCCACTCGCAAAATGCACCAATAGTTCGTCTTGAACATGTATACATCAGATGTGGCACTGACACTTATGAGAATAAGATCACACACATTGTTTGGGTTCGATTCTCCACGTGAGGTAAGTGTTTAACATTTTTCAATTTATTAAATGTGATCCTCATATCTGATAATTATACATGTTTTTACACTGATTGTATATCAACTCAAGAACTTGTTTTATTTTTTCTCATCTGCACTAGCTATATATGACAAACATACTAGCTTATTTATGAGATTGACCATTTTTATCAACTACCAAGAAAGGAGACAGTTGATTTTTCATTGTTTTTGGACTGCTGGTCTGTCAGGCCTTAACCCTTAAGTGCATAGTTTATCAAAACTGATAATACGGTTTTCTAGACTCCTAATTCCTGAACGAAAGTCGTTTAACCGGAAATTTTGATTTCTGAACGTGTCGTTATATGTCATAGACTCGTCTGTGATTGGTTCATTCAAATACTTACATGTGATTGGTCCAAAGTTTAAAGTTTCGATGACAGCGCAGACAGTTTGTAGAGTAAAACGAATTCGTAATTTTCATCCGAAGAAATCTTACAAATAAAAGTGTGTTCAACTAATAAAAAAATTATTCTTTGGAAGGTTAGTATCTATATTTTGTGTCCATGTTTTAATTTTTCAATAAAATTGTACATTTGGTAAAATTTTTGGGCTTGAAGTTTGTTATCAAAAATGATAATGTATGCAGTAGCGGTAAAACTTTTTCGATATATGGGTTTATTATTTTTTAATGTTTTTTTCGGATTCGTTTCTTTATTTAAGTTTTTTTTAAACAGATATTTGTTTTTAGGTTTCTAGCAGCGGACAATGAATGACAAAGACATTTCGACATTCTTATGGCGGTTAGAAAATGGAGAGGTATCAGAAGATGAAAGTGATCTAGACGAGGATGCCTTAGACTATTATGATGTCGGTGAGTTGTAAGCAGATCTTGAAAGAGAGAACCAAATACTAGAAGAAATATTGACCGAAAATGATGGGACAGCCCCTGATCCTCCACTAATATTTGATGAACTAGTAGAAAACCAGCCCCATTCCAACGCCACTCCTAGTTTACGGGATTTGATATGGAAAAAGAAGAATTTGGATTTGGTGGATCAGGCTTTTACATTTCTTGGATGTACTGACTACCCTCCGATTACTATGAATTTATCTACTCCTTATCAGTATTTTTCATACTTTTTTGATGAAAGTTTACTCGCAAGAATCGTTACTGAATCTAATAAATATGCCATACAAAAAAATATTAATTTTTCTGAACCAATGACAGTTCTGGAACTGAGAAAATATATTGGTATCTTGATTTATACTTCGGTATATCACTATCCTAGTATAAGATCCTACTGGGCAAATAATGTAAGATTCCATCCAATAGCTGATACGATGACCGTTAACCGTTTTGAAAAAATTCGGGAAATTCTTCATTTTAACGATAATGAAGGTCACTTACCCCGTGAACATCCTGAACATGACAGATTACACAAAATACGAACAATAGTGGACCACCAAAATCAACGATTCATGTCAGTTCCTTTTGATCATAGACTTTCATTAGATGAGCAGATGTGCGCAACTAAAATTTCGCACTTTATGAAGCAGTACTTGCCCAACAAGCCTCATAAATGGGGCTTCAAATTGTACGTGCTCTGTTGTCTGATGGGTTACGCATATTCATTTGAAATTTACTCAGGAACTCATGACTACAAAAGACTACCAAATGAGCCAAATCTTGGAGCAGTTTCAAATACAGTGGTGCGTTTGCTTCGACCTGTACCGAGAAAAGTAAATCATATAGTGTACTTTGACAACTTTTATTCAAGCCTGACTCTGTTTCATCATTTGCACAAGGAAGGCATATATTGCTTAGGTACAGTTCAAAGAAACAGATTAGGAAAAACCTGTAAGCTACCAAAAAAGGAAGATGTACAGAAAACATCTGTACCAAGGGGTTCGTACGACGAGAATGTTGCTTCTCTTGATGGTGTTGAGTTTGCAGCGACTAGCTGGAAGGATAACAAACAGGTCTTGCTGTTATCTACGTATGTAGGTGCAAATCCTGTGGGTACTATTAGCCGCTATGACAAGAAGCAGAAAAAAAACATATCAATACCATGTCCGAAAGTAATTGAAGAATATAATGCACATATGGGGGGTGTGGACACAATGGATAGTTATTTAGGGCGATATAGGATCCGAATGAAGTCCAAGAAGTGGACCAATAGACTATTCCAACATATGCTGGACATGGCGGTAATAAACAGCTGGATTTTATACAAGAAAGTTTCACTGAAAAAGAAAACAAATCCAAAAAACATTTTAAAACTTGTTGATTTTCGGACGGAGCTAGCTGAAACTTTGTGCAAGTATGGGGCCGTATCTGAAAATAAAAGAGGCAGACCCAGCATGAATAGACAGGAAAATACGTCAAAAAAGAGACCAAAGATTGGTGCACAGACATTACCACCAAACGACGTCCGTACTGATGGAGTTGGACATGACAAAAGCTACAACACTAAGAGAAATCAGTGCAAATATGCAAATTGCAAAAAACTAACTTCTGTAATGTGTACTAAGTGCAAAATATCGCTTTGTGACAATAGAAAAAATAATTGCTTTCAAGTTTTTCATGCTATGTAAAAATAAAATAACATTAAGTATAAAAACTTGGGTACTTTATGTTTTCTAGTATCACTAAGCAAAAAACTTCTTAATGCATAGTTTATCAAAATTGATAACAACTTTTTTTTGCCAATAAAACTTTTAATATACAGATATAATTTTTTTTATTATTTTTCCTATGATCAGGAGGTCACGCTTTAACACATATATTTTATTCTTTCAAAAATAAAAATTCATGCATCTAAGGGTTAATTATTAAATAATATAGGGCATTAAATCCGTCCTTGTGCAGTAACATTTAACTTGATAAATATTTTATTTATATATGAGTTTAAAATAAACAAATCTATTTTTTTTCACTTTGACTTCATTTTTGTATTTTGTATTTCGTGACTATGTGTCGATATGGGTAGTAGAGGTGGCATTGAGTGGCATGGAGAGAGTGGCATTTTTAAAACTGAATTCAAAATATTTCATCAAAATTACTTTAACAGAGCTTCTACACATTTGATGATAAACTGCTGTGGCTGCTGCTATAACTAATAAATTCCACACAAAAATAAGGGACAGGGATGATGCGGCTCAAATACTTGAAATAGTTCACCGAAATATGGAGACAAATAATGATTTGTCTGAGTATGCTAGGGAAAACAATCTAAATAGAGCTAGGGCAGGCAGACTTTAGTAATATAAATGTAGACTTTAAAATGTTAGGGAATTTCCTGTTTTAACTTACAGCAACTTAATATTAATTGTTGTGTGTGGAGCCGTGGTAGCTCAGTGGTTAACGGTCTCTGTGAAATATAACAGAACGAGAGTAACCCGGGTTCGATCCCCGCCGGCACCAATGAAATTGTTAATTGCAATTTTAAGTGCTGATTCACCACGTGCTCGGCGGTGAAGGAAAACATCGTGAGGAAACCTGCATGTCTAAGGAATAAGAAAAAAAATTTCGAAGACATGTGAAGTTCGTCAACACGCATTTGGGCAGCGCGGCGGACACTTCCTTGCCCTAAACCCTCTCAGAAATGAGGGGAGGCCTGAGCCCAGCAGTGGGACGTATATAGGCTGTAACTTCACTTTACTTTTTTACTTGTGTCACATACCAATTAAAGCAAGCTCGCTACTGTTATGGTGAGTATATAAGATTTAATGGTTGCTACCGGATAGAACTCTGTAATAACCAGAGGAGCAGCATTATGGAAGGAATAAACTTAAGCCCTAGCTGATATTTACTTAGGGCTAGAATTGCAAGTCATCACCATTAGTCGTAAAGTGTATTTTATATATATTTTATTAGTGGCAATGGTTCTGGTAGAAGTGCAATTAAAAAGTACTGTCGGCTGTCGAACGGTTGGATGCTGTGCCCATATTATGACAGTAATATGGTATTTGGGTTGGGCACGGCATCAGACTAATATTTTGCTTCCTGCTTAGTTTCTGAATGCTGTATTGATGTGTAAAAATTAGAGGCAAATAATTCCTTAGCTTTCCTAGATGCGTTAGTCATCCAAAATTCTAACAACACTATAGGTCACACTGTGTATAGAAAACAATGAATCTCACCATCATCCTTCACAGTTAGTAACCGTGAGCAAATCTTTGTTACAGAGAGCACAAGGGATCTGTGGCAGAAAACATATGGCCGTCGAGCTTCAGCACGTCAAGCAGGTTCTGCACGTCAAGTAGCTTCGGGCCCGCGCTTATGTCACAGTGACCGAGTGAAGCCGGCCACAGTCAAGCATGTGCAGTACTAGTATTTGTCAGGAGTGTCACAGACAAGATTGGCTACATCTTGAAGCGAGCTGACGTGAAGCATCAAAGTTCAGGGAAGTTTGCAGTTTGTGATCATATCCTGGATGGCCCCAACCAGATAGATATCAAAAAAAGATTTGATAGACCACAAATCCTCTAAAAGGACGATACATGAGACTATTGAAATAAAAAATTCTTTTTACAATAGAGAAAGAGGTTTGGTACTACCACCTACTTAGGACCCTGTAATTAATGAAATTAAAATTAAACCCAAGCATACCACTGCAAGACTTCAAGACACAGTAAGTTCATTCTGTAGATCGGACCATAAATAAAAATTAAAAATCTGAAGGTACTCCAGGTTAACACTGACATTGGGACGTCAGTCACCTCAGTCTTCCGTAACCATGGGTGCTGGAAAGCACCCGAAACGTCTGGAATTAAAAATCAAAGAAATAAAACACGATAAAATCGATAAAAATAGTTGTTAAAAACTGCATTTGTGAAAATAAAACTTCTATATTTTCAAAACCCCGATTTTTTTTAAAGCAATTCGTTTACCATTTCATTCTTTTAATTGCATATTATCATATCTATATGCTTTTATATGTGGGCACTCATGGCCGAAGTGTCTATGAAGAGTGGGCATTCCCCTTTCACCATCTTTCGTTACAAAGTTTACTTATCCGTCCATCTGTCAAAGCACTGACCATTAACGCTGTTCAAATGTTTTACATTTATATCGTACATGTGGGATTATCTCAAAAGAAAAGTCCCGGGATCACTTATTTAACTTTTACTTTGCTTTTTTAGTCACACCTCGTTCGCAAGTCGCGTCCTTACTCTGTATTCGCCATCTTGCATCCCCTCTCCTCATCCCTTTCTCTGTCTCTTTCATACAATTCCCTTTCCCACATTCGGCCATTCCTGCTATCATGTCTGTCCGCAGACATACGAACTTCCACAAATCTTCATATGAATTACAATTCTGCCAATATTAGTTTAAAATGTTTTCTTAGAATAAACTTAATAAATTTCTATTACATTTTGTTTTATTCAGCCCTTATTGAACTCATTTGCATAATGCATATGACATAGGTACAGCAGGTAAGCAGTTGTATACAATACTTAGTTATAAGTAACTATTAGTAATTTACATTTCCACTTTCAATCACGAATGCAACTTTCCTTAGAATATAGTATACTCACATATAATTAGAGCTCTTCAGTAACTTATTTCTACTTAAACAATATCTCAAATCATTCTTCTCATTCATACTTCATACTTAATTCATGAATTCTTCATTTAATGAATAACATTTGTCCCTGGTCATTTTTTCATATTGTCAGCTGAGCTGGAAGTGCAGTTAGGACCTTCTGCCGCTGTGTCAGCCTTCTGAACATCATAACGGTCATTCGAGTGAACTTTGGTAACTCGATAAGGACCAAGGAACTTTTCCCTTAGTTTTAAGCCGGGACCAAATTGTGTTCGTTTGACGGCAACTACATAGATCACCTTCTATATATTTCCAACTCTCCTTCCTTTTTCGGTTGTAATATTTTTTGTTTTCCCCTTGGACAGCTACGATTTGTTCTTTTGCTTTTTGGCGTAACTCTTCTCTGTTACTAGCATACTGTCTAGCAGTTTCTTCTTAAAGTAATTCCAAAATTTCGATGTCTTCTTTACACCTCATCTTAGTACCAATTAATAAGTTATAAGGTGTAGTATTAACCCTCAAGCACTGACGTGCAATTTAGTAACACTAACACTGACGTACGTATGACAGACGTCTATGATTTTAAAGACCTCTTGTGCATCGATAGAGTGTAAATATTGTGATGTGTATTTACATTTTGGTTAAATATATTTAACATAACCTAGGGATATTAAAAAAAACAGTTAATATAATTAAAGCAAAATATTTATTAATCAACGGCCTTAGAAGTAATGAAATTAACATAATTTTTTTTTAAATCAACTAAAAAATAATTTTTAAGAATAGGAACGTTTATTATTGGTTTTGTTACTTAGGGGAGCGGGGGGCACGTTGTTACAATTTTTAGATAGGTGTTAATATGACAAAAGCTATCAAATAAATTATACATTTGATTACTTGTAATGTTAGTATGTCTATTTAGCTATTAAAATATGACTGAAAAATTATTAAAATTTATGTAATTTTTTCACAATGGAGAATTTAACTAAAGAAGTAGATTGTAACATCTTACCCCGGAATTGAAGCTAGTTGTTACATCATCGGGGCACAATGTTACGGTAGATAAATAAACAAAATCATCAGTGATACATATTTTTTTATTAGTATTACAAAACGATATAAACAATAGAGATAACTTTATACAGTCTTCTAACATTATTTATAAGTAATTATAATATCTATTATGGTAATTATTTAAAAAAAAATTGTAGAAAATCACTTTGGCAGGAACATTTTTAAATCCTATATAAAAACACAGACTTAGTCTGCAAATAACAACTTGTAGTAATTAAATTATTCACTTTTACTTCTTAATTAGTTATTTTAATAAACTCTTCTGAATCCACTCATGATATTTGCAGGATTTAGGGCCAAAGGTAGTGAATCGTTCACCACGGCAGGAAGATCATGAATCGTCATGGTTTTTCTTGGATGATTATACATCCAGGCTGTCTGTGTTCGATTAAGGTCGTTTTCAAAAGGACCATAAACTCCTACATCTAATGGTTGTAAATTGTGAGAGCAGTGCGGTGGAAATGACAGCATGATTATGTTGTTTATTTTGGCTTTCTCAACGACATGAAATTTTACATGCGAGCTGTGGTTATCCAAAAAGAGCAGAACGGGCTGTTCAGCAGAAGGCTTGACATGTTGAATGAAATGATCCATAAATTTTTAAAATTCTATTTCTGTCATGCATCCCGAAGAATTGCCCCATCCAATCGCATCTACTGGTCCAGTACGAAGAAAAAGATCCATGTATCTCATTCTGGGAAACACGAACTTCGGCGTAACTGAATTTCCAGTAGCATTTATGGCACATGCAAGAGTAATAAGTGTCCCTCTTTCGGCAGATGTGATCGCACCGACCTGTTTTTGACCCCGGGCAGCAACTATTTTTTTAGGCTTCTGTACCTTCGTGACACCTGTTTCGTCAACGTTCCATATTCTTGAAGCAGTGAATTCATATTTTTGGTACAATCCTTGCAGTTTGTCAAAAAAATCTTTAACTTTGATTTTGTTGAACCATGTTCCTCTACTCAAAGATGTAGCTTCTGGTGTTCATAGAGATAGGATTTCTATACATAAAACTTTTAAACCACTCCGGCCCAGCCATATTGCTTATATTATGCCAGCTGGGGGAATATTTTTTAAGTCGAATTTTAGAGCACTTTGATAAACTAGTTTGCGTACTTCTGTTGTATTGTATTAAAAAATATATTTCTGAACTTTTGAGTAGATAAGAAGCTAATTTATGTTCTGTTTGTGCAATGAACAACTTTCGTTGTTTTTGGTTTTTCTGACATACCTGGATAAGGACATCGGACACAAATTAAACATCTCGCTTGCTTTACGAATGCTCGTTTTATTCTGCAGTACTTCTGCTGCAGCAGATTCATAAAGTTCTTTACTAGTTGTACCTCTTTCTGTTTTTCTTTTATAGTTTCTCATTCTGGAAAAAACAAAGAATATGTAGAATTTTTAAAATAAGAAAACGAACGGTACAATACCAGATATGGTAATATTTTTGGAGTAAGTTGTTACATGTAACAACTTACCCCAAACAATTGTAACTACTTGCCCCATGGCACGTTTCTTAATATAAATTGAAGTCATTCTTAATGGATATCGATAGTAGAATAAAACAATATTGTAAATTAAAGGTAGATATATTATGAACGTTCAAGGTTGAAAATTTTGAGAAAATAAAAAATATAGTCATCAGGAATCAAAAATTTCGTAAAGGATTTTTTTTACTTACTTGGTTGAAATCGGGACACACGCACACCACCTAGCAGCTCAGCGCTTGGTGGGTCACTGATTGTTTTTATCTAATGCACGATGTTATAATAAAACAAATGAGTCCAATTGTATCTATCAAAGAGTATAAAATCACGGTAAAAAACGCGTGTAACTTCTTACCCCTGTAACAACGTGCCCCCCGCTCCCCTACTAAGGATGGTTTTAGTTATAAAAAATAGCAATCACATAAATAATGGAAATTAGGCACTTTTTAACAACAGTTGTTGCAGGTCGGCTTAGAGCACTGCAAACATACTGGTTTACCGCATGCTTGACAACCGTATCTTGTTTTGCGACGTTTTAGTTTATAACACATATAGCAATTCTTCATGGTTTCAAATTTTATAATTTCATGACTTGGTTGACCCACTTCGGTAGCCATATCTTTGCCCAAGATACGGCCAATAAGACTCGAAACCTCATGTGAAAGTTGCGGCATCATGTATCTTCGCTCGAGGTGCGGCTTTACTAAGCTTTATCCAAGATTTTTCAAGAAACTCAGACGATTCGAAGTATTATGATTTGAAATTATAAAAGAATTAACAGTAGCAATATCTAAAATTCTGTAGAATATGATCAACGGCCATCGCCTAGACCTTCCTGCACAGCAGTATTTGGCACATTTTTCATCTAAGGAATCAACACTTCCTTTACAAGAGTTATAAAAAGATATTATTTCTGGGATCCCTTTGACCGAACCCATGCTCTCTGTATGGTGCATTGACGACAACATTAACAGTTTATTATTAACAGTTTTGAGTTTTTTTGGTACATAGGACAACAACATAATGTCTTTCGTGAAACCGTATAAAACTGAATGAACTGGTCGAGTTTTGGAAAGAAATTCATCTGATTTACAAAGCCAATATGCGATAATTTCTTCGTTATTAGTAGCATCACCTCTAATACGTAGTATTTTTCTAGACGAAGATATGCCGGAAGGAGAATTACATCGCTTACGATTCATTTTATCTAAAGACAAACATAAACACATAATTAAAAAAAGTGACACTAACACTGACAATACGTAGGTACGACGTACGTCAAGGTATCAAACTTACTTATTTAGACACGTGCCACACGTCTGCACTGCACTGTTACTACTGTCGAGCAAATTGTTTGCAATGTGCAATTCTATGAGATCCTCGGCAAAATTGGCAATTATTTAAAGAGCTACTACATGAATCAGTTTTAATTGAGTGTAGGACACTCCGTTTAGAAATAGACTTTGTTCTTACCTTTGTATCCAAAAACTCCAATGATCTAAACCGATTTTCTAAAAACTTTGTAAAGTCATTGAAATTGGGTAGATCATCGGACGCACTTATGGTAGATTCCCATAACTTACGTGTTTCGTTATCTAATTTTGCACTAACAATGTAGATTACAATAACATCCCACGACTCTACTGACACACCTATATTCTTTAAACCGTTTAAGCATTCTACAGTAGTATCAAGCAGTTCCTTAACGGAGCGTGAAGATTCAGAAACATTTGGTTGACTCATGAATCACTTTATAAAACAATTTGCGAGATATTTTTTATTATCATATCGCTCATTTAATAAAGTCCAAGACTCTAAATAATTAGCAGCTGTTACAGGAATATATCTTAAAAGTTGTTCTGCCTCAGCTATTAATGCGCCTTAAGATAATGCATCTTTTGAATATTCTCAATAAATGCATTTTTATGTATAAGCGTTACAAATAAATCCCTAAACGTTGTCCACTCGGCATATTCTCTACTGAAAGTCGGAATGGAAATCTTTGGAAGCTTAACATTTGTACATTCTAAACCTTTTTCATAGTTGGGTTTTTCAATTTTATGAGCCTTTCAGCTAGGGTTTTAGTTTCTATATATGCATTTTCTGTTTCATCATAAATATTATTTTTAATGTAATGACTTTCAAACAATTCTCTTTCCCCACACTTTTCAATAAGACGAGCATGTATTTCAAGAAACTGCGTCCATTGTGCATCTAAATTTTGTATACGAATTTCAATATATGTCGCATTAGTTCTTTCTTTCGGAGACTTTTTGTAATTAATTAAAGTTCTTTTAATTAATTTTAATTAATTAAAGTTCTTTTTATTGTTACATTAACCGTCTGTCCACTGTTCCATTAAATAAATAAAATTATTTAAAAGAACTTAATATAATTTATCAAATTGCGGTCTCTAACGGTTTTTCAAAAAGTCTCATTGATAATCTTATTAAAAAGAAACAAAAGCATGTTGTTCGCAATTCTTTGTACGCGGTTCGATCTCAAAGTGTCCGGCAGTATGTGGGTAGTTTGACCTACTTGGGCCCCATATCGGAAAAAATAGCTAATAGTCTTAAGAAAAACGGCATTAACGTGGTATTCAAAACAAACAATTCGCTTAGGAATATTTGTAACAATAAAGATAAGTTAAATATTAGTCAAAAATCGGGTGTTTATAAACTTGTTTGTGACGAATGCCACGCCGTTTACGTGGGTCAGACTGGTCGCAATTTCGGGACGCGCTATAAAGAACATATGGCCGCGTACAGAAATTGCAATCCTGATAAATCCCATTTTGCTAAACATCTCTTGGACACTGGACACAACCTAGCTAGCGACCATTCCTTTGAAGTCTTACATACCTGTAATAAGGGGCTGCGACTGTGTGTGCTGGAGCAGTTGGAGATTTTAAAAAGTAATAATAGTAATTATACACTGCTGAATGAACAAACAAATGTTTCTAATTCACCGGCATAGGTTCTCCGTATAATCACTTTCTTTATAATTATTCTAAGTCCCAAATAATTGAACATTAAATTTTTACAAGTCTAAAATTTACTTAACTATCAGGCAACCGTGCAACACTTTACTTAATGTCCAAATACAACTGTAACATAAACAATATAAAGTACTCACGGTTTTTTTCTTCACGTCACATATACACACCAAACCTCCTTATGATGTAATTATCTCCAATTACGTATTGCTCGAACTTCACTCTTCCACCAATGTGCTGCTGACTGACAGATGACGTTTGCTCCTTGTCACTGTCACTTTTTTCGTCGTTTGACTTCACTTCCCTCTAGCGCAGCTTGGTTGTTACTACACCGACCTTCCCTTCCCTCGTCCAATGAAGTTTGATATACACTACACTCCCACTTCACTGGGAAGCACTTCAGTGACGGTCCGCTACTGCTTTCTGTGCTTTATTCAAAAAAACTCCGGAAGGCGCAATGATTGACACTTCCTTAATATTCGGCTCGAAGCACCTTACTCTTCGTTTACTAACGAACTTTCACTAATAAATGAGATAGTAATTGAAACAACCAGTACGTTGCCAACACAATTGAGCTAATTTATTGAAAAATTCTTATAAAATTACGAATAATCTTAACATCGAGATTCAGTTATTTCAATTTTTATCATGACGACATCTAGTGACAAGTTAAACAGTTATATGTATACAGGAGCAAAGAGATTACGAAATACAGTAAATCGATTAGTACAACAACATCTGGTGACAAGCAAATAGTTATACAAGAGCAAAAGGATTATGAAAGACAGATAATCTATTAGTACAACGACATCTGTTAACAAGAAAATAGTTAAACAGTAGGTATTGCCGGCCGCAAGGAATCTGTAAAGTTTAATATGTATTAATTTTACTCTTTTTTCTTATTTTTTGTTTCAGAAAAAATTTGCATCAACGATGGAAAACTGCAAGAAATGCATATATGCGTTGCAAACATGTCTTAAAAATACTCCCTCAGGATCAGGAGGAAGTAAAAAAAAGGTGTACATATATTTTGAAGATATGAAATTTCTTGATAAAAAACACCAAGCTGAAGTTGAGGACTTTATCGAAAGTAATCAGGCTACACCGAGTGCAATTAATCAGCATATCCCAAGCATATCTAATCAAGACGTGCCAAGTACGTCCAGTCAGGACATACCAAGGAGCACAGGACTTGAAGTAAATACAGAATTACAGAAAAGTGTTGCTCAAGAAAATTCTGCAGACCCTAATTTTCGTAATAAACATTCTAATAAAAATTAGCGAAAAATTCGATACAGAGATGCTAATGATGTTCAAAGATAATGCCAAACTTTTTAAAAATGATGACATGAATTTTTTCATGTCTCTCTTGCCAATAACAGAAAAGTTTACAACGCATCAAAAATTGATTTTCCGTACAGAAATGCTCAAAAAAGCAATGGAAATTAGTAATATGCACAATCCATATGAAATAACCAGTAGAACTAATTCTTCAGATTCGTATTTTTCTCAACAGTCTGAATCGATTTTACGCAGTCAAGATCCGATCAACGTACATGAATATGAAACTTTCCCTGATATATGAAATACTATTTCACAAGAATGTGTGATGTACCACGTACGTCCCACTATTTCTTATACATCAAACTCCGGATCCCAAATTATTTCTCAAGGATACCAAACCATCCATGGCATTACTAGGAAAGCCAACGAAGACAAGTAAAATGTGTCCTTCAACAAAATAAATAACTACTTATTCTTTTTTACAAAAAAATAATAAAAAGCTAATATAAAAATGTATTGTTTTCTTTCTTACTATTATGTTCCAATAATAGATTGATATTATGTAACTCACCTCAATGTAACAGCAAGTCGTTCCACTGGAGGTACAATTTCTCGATATATGGAGCAGTGTTTCAGGTGATTTTCCAACTTTGATAACAGTTTATCAAAAGTTTTTACTTTCATTCTAAAATAATTAAAGGACTTTTCCTCGTCCTGACGTAGCTTTTCAAATAATGTAGAAAATTCACCATTCGTCACCTTATCAGCAACAGTTGGGTGAATGTGATATTTTTTTCTACATTGACGCCGTCTCCGCTTGCGTAAGTATGCTGCAGCAACTAAACAATTTATAAATGGATTCATAATTATCCCAAATCCACTTAGAGACGTCTGTACCGTGCAGCGGTCGGAATCGCACTACGGATGTTTTCATTGGCGCTGATGGTCAGCGCGCTACACGACTGACGGTACGCGACCGACGTCAGCGGCAGAGGAATTCAGGCCTAATAGATAAATGTTTCAAAGTCCTTATCTTGCATTAGATTACGTATCTGTGGAGTGACGAAAAATTATTTTTGCATTTGAAATACTTGAAAAAAATTTGTGTAAATAATTAATAGCAGAACTGTTTTTATTCATAACTGATGAAATCTTATATCAAACTCAATTTAATGTGCAATGGTAGATTTATTTAAAATTTGACTTGTTTTTCGGTAACAAGTTATTCGGTGCCAATAAGTTCCACTGTATGTAAACAAGAGCAAGAATCACTGCCTTAGATCTAGATAATTTAAAGTCTCGCAGAAGGTTGTTTAATTCACTATGGTTGATTAAAAGTGGCGTTTTATTACCTTCCATTATAAAATTGTCATCATTTTGATCCTCAATAGATAAATATTCTATCTTTGCGACTTGCACTTGGCATACTATGACATATGGAATGGGGCAGGGTTTCCGAATGTGATATCCGTTTAGAGACTGATGAAATATTAGGATATTGAATTTTATTTTTATTTTTTTGAAGTAAAGCCTGCAGTTTTTGTCATAAAAAAATAACAATCGTTTTCGTGATTTGAAGGTTTGGGATAATTTTTTTCTCCCGACGCGTAGCGTATAAGAGTAAGTCTACAACTTTCACAAAAACATGTGGGACCTACTTTTATATTTTAAGTGGGCCAATGTTCAAGATTAATTTATGCGCTCTTTGGGGAACAAAAAGAGGGCAAGTAACGAAGGAAAATTACATTTATGGCAAACATATAAATTTTCTATTGAAGGTGTTAAATAAATATAAAACAGATTCCGTTTTTAGCCATGGTGAATTAAGTGAAACGATTCATAGTGAACCGTCATGTGACACAGACAAATCACAAAATAAAGAATTTACATCCCATTCGCCAACAGCATCAGCTAATAGAAACTTTAGAGATCGAAGCGACAGTTAAATAACATTATGGAAGCATTAAAACTGGAATTGAAGAGCCAAGCTAGTCAATCCACTGTTCCAAGTGACCATAAAATACTGCCGTTCTTTTATGCCATACAAACGCGATATGAATGAGGTAGAAATCATAGATTTCCAAATGGAAACATTGACCACGATACCAATAAAAAAAGAGTGTAACACTGTTCGCTGTGGGCGTTTGTCCGCTACAGTCGCGATATATTTTCTCGCCGAGCAGTCTTACCTCCGGAAATATTACGCGCTAATGTGTACCTTCTTACTAACACACATCGCGCAATGGCGAATAGTTGCATACGACAGCGTACCTTATTTAACATGGAGGAAGATATAATTTAATAAGATAATGAGTTTAATAACATTCTAACCGAGATAAGTAATGTTGAGAAGTCGGAGATGTTTTTACTAGAGAGGAATACTACACAAACCGAGAAAGAAATGCTTAAAGACTCTAGAGAAGTTCTAGAGTTAGGCGTAATAAGGGACTCCTACAGCTTCTCTTTCGCGGATTTTTGGCGGGCACTTAATCGTTGTGGGTTACTACTCCTGTATTGTTTATTAAATATTGTTTTTTGTAACCAAATTATTAAGAGGAATATTTTCATGGTACTCGATACTGGCCAAATTACTAATAGCGATATGTCAAAACAAAAGTAAAAGTAAAGTTACAGCCTATGTACGTCCCACTGCTGGGCACAGGCCTCCTCTCATTTCTGAGAGGGTTTTAGGGCAAGGAATTGTTCGCCGCGCTGCCCCAATGCGTGTTGACGAACTTCACACGTCTTCGAAATATTTTTTTTTCTTATTTCTCTGACATGCAGGTTTCCTCACGATGTTTTCCTTCATCGCCGAGCACGTGGTAAATCAGCACTTAAAATTGCAATCAACAATTTCATTGGTGCCGGTGAGGATCGAACCCGGTTTGCTCGCGTACAAAGTAGGCCAAACGAACAAAACAACAGTAGGCCAAAATAATATGTGGTATACTAATGCAATCCAGCCGGTGAAACGTTACAAGACAATCGTTACTTTTTTTAGTACTGTACCAAATGTTTCCACTACGTCGATAAGGACGTTTCACTTCAAAAAAAACCCCTTAACTGCTTTTCTTATACGCGTAGATAACAATATGAAAAATAAAATACCAAAATAAGAAAAGGAAACACAACTTTATTTTTACACAGCCGTATCCGAAGGCATTTTTACAGTCTTGTTTTTGCTTGATTTCCTGATTTGCGGCAACTTCAGGTGAATTGTCTGTATGTGTAGCTTTAGAGAGTTGGATTGAGTAAAACGTTTGTCGCATTGAGTGCATGCGTACGGTTTTGCTCCAGTATGAACCTGTGGTATAATGATATTCCAAATTATAATTATTTTTTATAGGAAAAGTGCGACAAACGAACACAGTTCTTCTGATGGTAATTGGTTGCCGCAGCCCATAGCCATCCAGATCTTTCCTCGATTACGAATCAAAATGCAGATGCGCTGTCATCCGTGAGGACTAAGACAGTAAAAAGAGTCTCCGGTTCTCTTCAACTAGCATACGAAACACAGCAACATTAAGCTGCCATATTACGCTTGCATTCTGTGAGAGCGTGATCCTATAATGTATAGAGGCTAATGAGTACAATTGTGGAGATAACCAATTTGACTTTCTAAAATCGTTAATACAAAACTACAAATAAGAATGAAAGAACCTGAACATAGGCCTGCCCTATAGATTGCCTAACGGGTTTTTTTTCTTAGTTGCCATGCTTGGCGGGCAGGTTGTCAACCGTTGTTTTTGTTATTTTGAGTTGTTATCAGAAAGATGCTGCTGCCCATCACCTGATCCACTTTGTCGCCTTTTACGACACCCACGGGACGATATGGGATGGTATATATTTTTACTCCACCCCTGCAAGTCGAGACTAATAGAAAAGCGCTATTCAACGTTTCATCACGTGATAGGAGTTAACGCTTGTATAAAGTCAACTTGGCTATCGCCACAGAAGTACCAGTAACTCTGGTGGGGAAAACGTGGTTGGCTTCGTTTTGACATTTGGCGTTTTGTTTCACGATCATGAAAATGTTTGGTGCTTAAAGGTTCTGTTCATGTGGGTACGCATCATAATAAAAATGTGTGGCACAATTTTTCTTAAGTAATACTTATCTAGCATGCCGTAACAATAAGGAATAAAATATTGGATTTATGATAGTATACGTGATGGGCTAGCCAGTCACTATCATGTTTTAAATGGTTTCCATCTAAACCCGTTTCTGCGGGTAAACGAGGTCTTTGAATTTCGCCGACCCCTTCGTGGATTACAAGTGTTGGGTATGTGCGTGTATGATTATGTAGTAGAGGTGTAATGCATTGTCTAAGTAATATCCAATAGGAGGCGCAGTATTGCGAGAGGACAGATCTCGCTCGGAAACCGCGTCACCAAGGCGTTTGTCAAGCCCGTCACCTCGATAATGGCTCTCCCCTAACACAAAAGGGACTTCTGGGGTTCCGAATACTTAGTAATGTAACACTGAGTAACAACATCCACTTAATATCAGGTGGACTGTAAGTTAGTTTGTCAAAACAAAAAATATCCCGATTCATCGATCGATCTATGCAGTACAGTCTATAAAAGACCACTGCTGAATATAGGTCTCCTTAATGGATTGTATTATTTCATAGTTAAAACGTCTGGCGAGCGGGTTGTCAACCGCAGCTTTTTATTATTTTGAGTTGTTATCAGGAAGATGCTGTTGTCCATCTCCTCTTTCAATTTTTCTCTGTCACCTCTTACGATAACCACTGGATGATATAGGGTAGTGATTATTCTTACACCGTCACTATATGGCAAAAATATCCCTGGGACTTCTCATATACTGATGGGGTTAGAAGGTAGGAATCCGGCATAACTTTTCCGTCGCTCTCGTAACAGTGGTTATATCTATGATGATTAATAAAGTTGTATATGGTATATATGTATGAGTCATGGTGTAATGAAAGTTTAGCTGTGTGTGTTGGGTGTGTGTGTATTCGTGTGCGTGTATGTGTATATATGTGTGTGTGTATGTGTACGTGTTTGTGTGTATGTGCATGTGTGCGCATGTGAGCGTGCGCGTGTCGTGCACTGACCCTGAGGTGGCAGTTGAGGGAGGGCTTCTGGCTGAAGCGCTTGCCGCATGTGCGGCAGACGTACGGGCGCTCGCCGGTGTGCGTGCGCACGTGCACGCGCATTCGCGCGCGCACGGCGAAGCGCGCCGGGCAGTGCGGGCAGCGCACCGGCCGCTCGCCCGTGTGCGTGCTCTGATGGTAGCGTAGCGCCGCTGCTGACTACAAAATTAAATAGTAATGTAGAACTCTTCCTTCCACAATAGATAGCAAGATGTAAGGCAGTGTTTGAGTAATACTGCATATTCAGCAGGCATGTTATTATATTCTAGCTTCTTAGTTACAATTGATATGCAGTCTTCAATAGGTAGGCATGTGAATAGTGACTGAACAACAAAACTGACCATAGTTTCATTGTCAGCGAGATGTAGGTCTTTTATCTCACTAACAAAATGGTATGAATCCTTTGTGTGTGCTCTGGTATGTCCTCCCAGTGGTGTTTAATTAAATTAATATTCAAAAACTGAAGGTAGCCGGACTAACTATGACATTGGGACGTCAAACATCTCAGTCCCCCCCGTGACCATGGTTGCTGTAAAGCACCCGAAACGTCGAGAATTAAAAATAAGTAAAAGTAGTGAAATAAACGCGATAAAATCCGTAAATTTAGTTTTATTCAATTCGGGTACGTTCTCTACAAAACGAGATTAAACAACGAGTAGCCGAGTTTAGAAACGATAGCTGGGATAACCTCTTAGAAGGTATCGAACCATCTCAAGACGCCTTCTGGAAATTAACGAGAGCTCTTAAAGCCGCCAAATCCTCACCGATGCCGCCTCTCGTGAGGCTGGACCACCCCGATCTCGCCCTAGACGATCTCGAAAAAGCCGAATGCCTAGCCGACAGTCTAGAGTACCAGTGCACGCCATCCACTGCACCAATAGATCCCGCTCACCTACTAGAGGTAGAAACGGAAGTAGAACGTAGGTCTGCGCTGCCACCAGCGGGTGAACCACACGATCCTGTGATAGTAGATGAAGTCACCGAAACCATCAAAGGCCTTAAGAATAGATCAGCTCCTGGGCCAGACGGCATCAGCAACAAGGTGATCAAATCCCTTTCGGCGCCCCTTATTTGCCTCTTTGTAGGAATATTTAACACTTTTCTCACGAACTGCTCCTTCCCGGACATCTGGAAAGAAGCAGACGTAATAGGGATCCCAAAACCGGGTAAACCGCGTAATCGTCCCTCTAGCTACAGACCCATTAGTCTGCTCAACACTTTGGGTAAGCTATACGAGCGCATTAGTCACAACCGTCTCCGTCATTACACTGAATTCAACAGACTCCTCCCAGACGAGCAGTTTGGCTTTAGAGCCAATCACTCATGCACCCACCAGATTCATCGCCTAGCAGAATACATTCTGTCTAGCTTCAACCAAAACCCGATAAGGAAAAAGGCTCGAAACACGGGAGCCCTCCTCTTCGATGTCGCGAAGGCGTTTGACAAGGTCTGGCACGACGGATTTATTCACAAGCTGTAGAAATTAAACGTGCCCGATAGGCTCGTACGCTCATACGAGCCTTCCTTTTGAACCACACTTTTCGATATCGGGTGGAGGGAACCCGTTCTTCGAAACGCTTCCACAAGGCCGGGGTCCCACAGGGTCCTATCTCAACTCCTCTTCACACTCTTCACGAGTGATATCCCTAAAGATCCCATGGTGAACACCGCAGTCTTCGCCGACGATACGGCACTCTATGTCTCGGACTATAGCAAAAATAGACTCTCGTTAAAGCTCCAAAAAGCGACCAATCATGTTGGTGAATGGTTCCGCCTATGGAGAATTGACGTGAATCCCGAAAAAAGTATAGCAGTATACTTTCAACGGAACTCAACAGCAGGTACTAAACCAAAAACGATTTCTCTATACGACCGCCCAATCCCTTGGGAAAAATCGGCCAAATATCTAGGCGTCACGTTCGACTCCCGCATGAGTTTCGCGACGCACGTAAGTGTATTACGCAACAGAGCCAAGTCATTAATTGGCCGTCTACACTCTCTCGTTAACAGCAAGAGTAAGCTGTCACTAAGACACCGTCGTCAAGATGGCGTCAAGAGTCGTCAAGATGGCCGCTGTCTAGCTAGCATCTAAGTAAAAAGCTCCGTGTTTATAATTAATTTAAAAATAATTTGTATCTTATTTCCGAGTTATATTTATTGTAAAACTATGAATAGTGATCCAAAAAATCGGTTGTGACGTTATCAAAGACCTTAGTACTAAACTTAGTAAAGAAAAAAAATAGTGTATATAAATCAAGACTAAATTGTACACAAACTGGAACAATAGCTTAAAAAAGTGTTAATTGCAGTAATAATACATATAAACAAATAACCTACTCGCTAAACAATATGTAAAGTGACTTTAAAACATAAAAAGTGAATAAAAAACTTCGATACAAAGTGCACATCAAGTGAAAAAATTTCCTAAATGAATAGTCATATCAACAGCTTTGCAAAATTCAAATCTCACATACATTGACTTATGATAGACATTTTCAACAAGATCCATTGGGTCTTGGTGGCCCAATGCATAAAACAGTTACGTGTATGTAGCTGCGAAATCGAGTGGTCGTGGCTTCGAACCCACGAAGCAGAGTATGTACTTTTGAAGATTTTACGAAGAAAGTTAAACTCTGAGTTACATGTTAAGCATTTAATAAGAGAGGGCGCCACTTCCATAAGCAAACGAAATAATTTAGAAAAATAAAAATATGGATTCAGATTCATTCGATAATGTCACATATAGGAAACGACAAACTACTGGTTCGTTAGACTAGATAGTAGGCTTATCTATTTCGACTGATGAGCATGAGAAACCAATACTCGAAACCAATATGATGAGCTTGCCAGATAGCCTACATAACAATAGCAATAATGACATAATTAATAGTTTAAATGAAGAAATAAAAATACTTAAGATGCAACTAATGAGTGCGCATCAAGAAATAGAAAATTTTAATAGTTAAACTCTGAGTTACATGTTAAGCATTTAATAAGAGAGAGCGCCACTTCCATAAGCAAACGAAATAATTTAGATGGATTCAGATTCATTCGATAATGTCACATATAGGAAACGACAAACTACTGGTTCGTTAGACTAGATAGTAGGCTTATCTATTTCGACTGATGAGCATGAGAAACCAATACTCGAAACCAATATGATGAGCTTGCCAGATAGCCTACATAATGTTACGCGCTCCAGTCGACGACACACTAGCGCCATCTAGTGTCAGGAACGAGAGCGAGGGGAGCGTTGCAGTAAATGACATCACACGTCTTTCGACCGACAGCGCCACCCGAAGAACTAAGATTCTAGAAAATCTATACTCGAACTCTCGGTACCTTGCGCGTGTTTACTTGAACATTCCGGATATTTTGCTAATTTAAATAAATAGGTGGCGCAAGAAGCGATCGAGGCAGAGTTGAACTCAGCGACACAAGCGAAGCTTCAGAGCGGAATTAAGTGAATTAGTGTGTTTAATTATTAGTGTATTTAGTTTTAATTTGTGTAAAGTAAATTAAAGTGTTAATTTAGGTAATTTTATCGGCAATTTTTATTGTCACGAACCTCAAGCTCGTAACAATTGGTGTCAGAAGCGGGATAAAATCATGCCGATTTTACCTAAGGAGGAAACGGAGGGTGTCCGTACCCGAAGTCAACGCCAGCAGGAGACGGACCAGAGGAGGTTTGGTGGTGCAACTCCGCAGACGTCGGAGGGCCAACTACTAGCCACGGAGGCTGCGGGCCCGTCAGTAGCTCCTACATCTGCAGCATCAGACTTAGGTGCTCTGATGGCCATGCTACAGGAGCAGCTGCAGCGCGGACGAGAGGAACAGGCCCGTCTGTTGAAAGAGCAGCAGGAGGAACAGGCTCGCCGACAGGAGGAACGGGCTCGCCGACAGGAGGAACAGGCTCGCCGACAGGAGGAACAGGTCCGTCAGTTGGAAGAGCAGCTGCGGGGTGGACAGGATGAACAGGCCCGCGGACAAGAGGAACAGGCCCGTCGGTTGGAAGAGCAGATGCTTTTCATGAAGGACCTTCACGCTACCTTCGGGAAAGAGATAAGGGAGGTGAAGGATAAGGTTGCTCAACATGATAACCGCCTGTCGGAAGCTGAGACCCAAATCAACCAAGTTAAGAAAACGCTGGATGAACTCAAACTTGGGGATGGAACTACAGCTCCCGTGGTAGCTTCAGCACCTTCGCTACGTGGGTTCAAGGTGCCATCGTTCGACGGGACTTCTTCCTGGTCAGCCTACAAAATCCAGTTCGAGGCTGTTATGAAAGCGAACGGCTGGAATAAAGTCAGGCCATGACTGCTCTCACACTAGGCCTGCGCGACCAGGCCTTAACAGTTCTGGAAGCTCTCGGGGAGGAAGTGACTTATGAGCAACTCCTTGAGGCAATGGAGGCGAGATATGGCGACGCTCACCCGGAACATGTCTTTCGTGCGCAGCTTAAAGATCGCGTGCAGCGCATCAACGAAAACCTGCAGCAGTGGGCTCTAGAGGTGGAGAAGCTGGTGCGGAAAGCATACCGGTCTGTACCTGCGCTCATTGAAGGGAACCTGGTGCAGACATTCATCGACGGCATCCGCGACCTGGAAGTCAGAGCTGCTGTGAGGCTCGGGCACCACGAGACGCTTAAGGACGCCTTGGCCCATGCACTGGAGGTAGAAGCCGTGCGGCAGGATCATCGTTCCCATCGCGTCAGGGAGGTGGCAGCAGCTACAGTTCGCGACCGCAACAAAGGATACAGCCCGAGGTGCTATGGCTGTGGGGAAAAGAGCCACCTTCGATCCAGCTGCCCTAAGCGAACCGCAGAAAGGGAAAGTGAACGATATCAGGAGGGTAGTGCAGCTAACGGCACTGCCTGGCGGCGACAGGATCATCGTACACCTCACGCTAGGGAGGTTGCAGCAGTTACGGTTCGAGACCACAATAAAGGATACAGTCCTAGGTGCTATGGCTGTGGGGAAAGGGGCCATCTTCGGTCCAGCTGCCCTAAGCACACCCTAGGAAGGGAAGCTGAACGGTCTCAGAGAAGAAGTGCGGCTAACAGCACCGCCCAGCAGCAACAGGAATACGACTTTACTATCAGACACTGCAGCGGGAAATCTCACGGCAACGCAGATGCATTGTCAAGAAGACCTTGTCCTGAAGATTGCAACCATTGTAGTAGGCAAGAGAGTAAGGAAGTGGTATCCGTGAGGATACTCAGGACAGACCACCTCAGCAACGGGTGGAAGGACAGCCTACGTCATGCACAGCAGGAAGATCCAGACATCAAGCCGATTCTGGGATGGATGAAGGCCCGTGCTACCAAGCCTAAGTGGAGGGACGTCTCAGCGATGAGTTCAACCACGAAAAGCTATTGGGCCCAATGGGACAGCTTGCTGCTTCAGGATGGAGTCCTGTGCCGTAAATGGGACAATGGTCGAAGAGACAGCTGTCGTTTGCAAATGGTTGTCCCTAAAGCTAAAGTGCCGAATGTTCAACAACTGTGCCATAATGGTCGTTCGAGAGTCCATCTGGGAGTTAAACGAACTCTACTAAAGGTCCGAGAACAGTTTTACTGGGTCCATTGTCGTGACGATGTCGAGGATTGGTGTCGTACATGTACAAGTTGTGCGGCCGTGCGGGGACCTCAGACACGTAGTAGAGGAGCACCGAAATTGTACAATGTTGGTGCACCACGGGATAGGACAGCCCTTGACACTGCGGAGCCGTCACAGAAAGGCGCAAGAGGGACTCCTAAGGTCTTCCATGTGGATCGCTTGGCGCGTTATTATGGGGCCGATAATGCTCGGGACGAGCATGTCGGAGGGGGGAGTGTTACGCGCTCCAGTCTACGACACACTAGCGCCATCTAGTGTCAGGAACGAGAGCGAGGGGAGCGTTGCAGTAAATGACATCACACATCTTTCGACCGACAGCGCCACCCGAAGAACTAAGATTCTAGAAAATCTATACTCGAACTCTCGGTACCTTGCGCGTGTTTACTTGAACATTCCGGATATTTTGCTAATTTAAATAAATAGGTGGCGCAAGATGCGATCGAGGCAGAGTTGAACTCAGCGACACAAGCGAAGCTTCGGAGCGGAATAAAGTGAATTAGTGTGTTTAATTATTAGTGTTTTTAGTTTTAATTTGTGTAAAGTAAATTAAAGTGTTAATTTAGGTAATTTTATCGGCAATTTTTATTGTCACGAACCTCAAACTCGTAACAATAATGACATAATTAATAGTTTAAATGAAGAAATAAAAATACTTAAGATGCAACTAATGAGTGCGCATCAAGAAATAGAAAATTTTAATAGTTAAACTCTGAGTTACATGTTAAGCATTTAATAAGAGAGGGCGCCACTTCCATAAGCAAACGAAATAATTTAGAAAAATAAAAATATGGATTCAGATTCATTCGATAATGTCACATATAGGAAACGACAAACTACTGGTTCGTTAGACTAGATAGTAGGCTTATCTATTTCGACTGATGAGCATGAGAAACCAATACTCGAAACCACTATGATGAGCTTGCCAGATAGCCTACATAACAATAGCAATAATGACATAATTAATAGTTTAAATGAAGAAATAAAAATACTTAAGATGCAACTAATGAGTGCGCATCAATAGAAAATTTTCATTGTGAAAACTTTCGATTGAAATCAGATCTACAAAAATCGTTAAAAAAGGTTGAAACTAATAAAAATATCTGCGTAACCCCAGATAGAAAAAATAATACATCGTCATTACTTCGTAAAAAAAGTATAGACAGTAGAAATTGCCTGTTACACAAGACATTGAGTTAGAAACTAAAGAGGATAATAACTAAAAGAGTAACTCTAATATGTTAAATAAAGAAACACAGACTACCCTTCTCAATATGGACGCACATACACAAACAGAAAAAAATCTAAAAACATCATCAAAACAGTGCAACATTGCTAACAAAAACTTAACAGGCGCAAATCCCCATCTAAACAAAAAAAAGTAAACTGTGTATAATAAGCAGCGGCTGCACAAAGGGAACTCTGCCATTAATTGAAAAAATATTCTTGGATGATTTTGACTACTGCCATTGTCCACTGCCAAATACTTCCACAAATGATTGGGTAAATAATATTGGAAATAAGCTACAAGACTTTACAATGAAAGATTACTGCCTGATTTTTATAGGTGAAAATGATATAAAAAACAACGAGCACATAAATATATCGAAGGACCTAAAAAAGTCATTGAAAAATGCAACTCATACCAATAGCATCGTATGTACACCAAACTACATAAAAAGTGCACTCATACACAATTACAGAGTCGAGCTATTCAATAATCTCCTGTGCTTAGACGACGTAAAGAATCAAAAATATGCCTATTTTTTCGACAGTAATTTCTCTCTGACACATGAAATGTTCTCCTATAAGACTGGATGAATAAATAAAACCAGATGGAAGAACATCTACAAGAACATTATGTCAAATATAATGATAGATTGTGAATAATTTTCTGCTCATGACGATCAAGTAATTATAACTTTGAACCAACCAAGTACAATCAACGAATGCACGCCGCA
This sequence comes from Parnassius smintheus behrii, assembly GCA_036936625.1. Lineage (NCBI taxonomy): Eukaryota > Metazoa > Arthropoda > Insecta > Lepidoptera > Papilionidae > Parnassius > Parnassius smintheus. The sequence continues at coordinate 13,460,838 of JAUPFT010000025.1, forward strand.
GGAAACAGGTGAAGAAACCTTTTTTCGTGACCACTAAACACCTGCATTTTCTACATCAGAATATTGCAGGACTAATGAACAAATCTGAAGCAATCTCGGTGAGCCTTGATAAACTATTAGATGAAAATATAAATGTGGACATCTTATGTTTTACTGAACATTTTATCATGGCGGGTTATGAATCCCTCTTAAGTATTCCAAATTATCAACTAGCAGCATGTTTTGCTCGAAAGGAAAGTAAGAGAGGAGGATCATGCATACTCGTCAAAAACGGCCATCGTTTTAAGGAATTAAATCAAATTGCAAAAATATCTGTGACGGACATGTTTGAATGCTGCGCAATTGATGACTGATGATTGACTATAAGATAGTTTTAGCATGTGTATACAGGGTTCCTAAACTTAGTAATTTTAATTTATGTATAGAGAAAACACAAATAATATTGCACACTAAGTAAAAATCGGTATGCTAATATTGTAATATCGGGTGATTTTAACGTAGATTTATTGAAACGAAATGTACAGACTTTAGATATTGAATGTGTATTTATGAATTTTGGTTAGAAATTAGCAGTAAATCAACCTACTCGACTAAAAACTCAAACATGTATTGACAACATCGCTCATAACTTTACTAAGAAATGTGTTGTTAAATTGCGTGAATTGGAATTATCTGATCACACAGCACAAATATTCAAATTTAACAAAACAAAAAGATAAGCAACTTATGCAATACTACCGACCGATCTCTCTCATAAGTATTATCTCGAAAATATTTGAGAAACATATAAATGTAGGAATGGAACGTAAGTTAATGGAGTGGAAACGGAACGTAAGTGTGTGAGAAGGAGGACGTGAGGTGAGAGAGAGAGAGGGGGAGGAAGGTGGCCTTTTTGGAACGAGGAAGGGAAGCGTGCGTGACTTAAACTAAAAAGGTGTTAAAAGTGAAATTAAAACAATATATTGATTATTCTCGATTTTGTTAAGAGTTCTTCCAAAATCCCACACAATTTTGATGTCAGAAGTGGGATTGTCTCAAAATAAATGGGATTTCAAGTTACGACGGCACGTGGTCACGGCGTGCAGCGGTACCAGCGCAAGGCGGCGACGGTGCAGCACATTAAAATAAGAAGGTGGTTCTCCGATGAAAGAAAATAACGACGTTAACGAAGTTAAGAAGACTACAGCTCAAGACGCGCTGCAAGAAAAGGCTGTAAAAGATTCACAAGACGTAAAAATGGCGGCGGAAGGCTTTTCAAGCATGGTGTACAGCATCGTGAAGTTTAGCGGTGATGATAAGACTTATTCGTCAACAAAGTGGGCTCAGGACATCGAAGACAATAAGGAGGTTTTTAGCTGGACAAATCAGCAAACATTAATAGTAGCGAGAAGATCCTTGACAGGCACGGCTGAACTGTGGCTACGATCAGAAAAAGTTTATAAGACGTTCGAAGAGCTCAAAACAGCACTACAGAAAGAATTCCCTGACTCACTTAACGCAAAAGAGATGCACGAGTTAATGGCGTCGCGCAAGAAACAGCGGGACGAAACTTGTTATCAGTATATGCTGATTATGATGGAACTGGGCAAAAGAGCTAAATTCCCAGACTACGTCTCGATCCAGTACATCGTGGACGGCATCGTAGATCAAGAAATAAACAAGATGATGTTGTATGGAATTACATCATATTCAGTGTTAAAAGAAAAACTCGTTTGTTATGAAAAAATGAAGACGAAGATCGTTCCTGAAAAACAAAGAAAGTCATCCATATCATATCTATCGACTTCATCGTCGGGTTCAGTAAGTCGGCAGCAACCTAATAATAATAAAAGATGTTATAAGTGCGGCGATCCAAGTCATATTTCAACAGCGTGTACGAATGGAACGAAATGCTTCCGGTGTAATAAGTTCGGCCATATTGGTACACAGTGCACGAACGAGCAGAGCAGCGGCGTTGCAAAAATGGGCGAATCGTCGGTTAAGCAGTTTCGCGAGTATCGCGTAAGCGGCCCGGTAGAGAAAGGGAGACAACAAATGTCGGTAAAGCAGAGTACGGCGGAAGCGCAACGACAATCGGCCATGTTCGGACTTTCGGCCAATAGAAGAGCGGGCACTGCGGGCCGCCATGACAGCTGCAATATGGCGAACGAGAACGACGACTGGCGAGATGTAAACAAACACGAAAAGCAACAAAATGCGCCGGTTAAATTAATTAAGTTGTGCGGAATGGACATGGACGCGTTAATCGATACGGGCAGTCAAATTAATCTGATGGCAAGTGACGTGTATAATGAACTGAACGTGGACAAGTGCGCAGATAACACGATTTTAGCGGGACTCGGACTGTCAAAAATAAAATCGTGTGGAAAGTTTTACGAAGGTGTTTCGATCGACGGAAGATATTACGATGGGGTTATTTTTCATATCGTACCTAAAGACTGTATGCCCTATAAAGTGATTTTAGGTCAGGAATTTCTAAAAAATGTTGTCATGGTTATGCGTGAGGGTTCCGTATTGTTGTTACCTAAAGGTGAGGAATGGTTGACGAGAGTGAATTGTTGAGTGAGTGAGGTTGATATTGCAGGTCACATCCACGACGATGGCATTAAGGCAGAGGTGGAGCAGCTCGTGACGCAGTACAACCCGGTCCAGACGAAAGAGGCGCCTATCGAACTCAAGATTATACTTAAAGATGACATCCCAGTGGCGCAGCGCCCAAGACGACTTGCCTTGATGGAACAGAAGATAGTGGAGGATCAGGTAGACGAGTGGTTACGCAAAGGAATTGTTCAGGTGAGTTTCTCTGAATATACTAGCCCTGTAGTCCTTGTAAAGAAAAAAGATGGTTCAACTAGAGTATGCATTGACTATAGGCAGTTGAATAAGAAGATGGTTAAGGATGAATTTCCCTTACCATTGATCGAGGACTTAATTGATAAGTTGAAAGATGCTAAGGTGTTCAGTGTCCTAGATCTTAAAAATGCTTTCTTCCATTTAAGAATGAGCAAGGAGTCCATACCCTTCACATCGTTTGTCACGCATCATGGGCAGTGGGAATTTCTTAGAGCACCATTTGGTCTCTCCGTATCGCCGAAGTACTTCATGAGGTTCATCACCATCATATTTAGGGACTTGATACAAGAAGGTGTTATGATGATATTCATAGACGATATTGTTATTCCAGCGCAGACGGAGGAAGATGCTGTACAGAAATTAAGACGAGTGCTGGAGGTGGCTGCTGAGTATGGACTTGAAATCAACTGGAAGAAGGCGAGGCTGATACACTACGAGATTAAATACTTGGGACATCTGGTCAAAGACGGGCAGGTACAACCCAGTCCGGATAAGATTGAAGCAGTCGCACAATACCCCGAGCCTGTGAATGTCAAACAGATCCAAAGTTTTGTCGGGCTGACTTCCTATTTTAGAAAGTACATAAGAGGCTATGCACAGATAGCAAGCCCGCTAACAGATTTGATGAGGAAAGATGTGAAGTTTGTTTTCGGGCCTGAAGAACGACAAGCGTTCAACATTTTGAAGCAGAAGCTAACGAGTGAACCAGTACTGATGATTTTTGACCAGAAGCTGCACACAGAACTTCATTCAGATGCATCTAGCATAGTTCTAGCCTCTATTCTCATGCAGAAAAATGCAAAAGGAGAAATGCACCCTGTATATTACAGGAGTAGAAGGACGAATGACATTGAAAGTTGTTATTCAAGCTATGAGCTTGAGGCACTCGCAGTAATAGAAGGTGTGAAAAAGTTTCACCACTACCTCTTTGGCAGGTATTTTAAGATTGTCACAGACTGTGAGGCATTTGAGCTTACCTTGAAGAAGAAGGAGCTAACACCAAAGGTGGCCAGGTGGGTATTACTTCTCAGCGAGTATGACTATGATATCGAACATCGAGCGGGATGCAGGATGCTACACGCAGATGCGCTCAGCAGAATCCCATATGTAGCTGCAGTGGTAACATTGCACGAGAAGATTAGCCAGGCGCAAGAAAGAGATGAAGACCTCAAGGCGATAAAACAGCTGATTTTGACAGATGGCCAGTATAATGACTATTATGTGGAACAAGGAGTGCTTTACAAAGGTGATCAGAGACAACTGGTGGTCCCCAAGCTAATGGAAAAAGAAGTAATCAAGCAAGTACATAGCAATGGTCACTTAGCAAAGTTTTAAGTTAAGTTTTCTTCATAGCAATGAAGAAAATGAAAGAAGCAATAAGCAAAGACTATTTTATAAAGAATATGGACAGAAAAATCGAAGAAGTGATTACCAGTTGCATACCGTGTCTGCTAGCAACCCGGAAAGAAGGCAAACAGGAGGGATATTTAAACCCTATTGGAAAAGAAGGGACTCCACTGCATACTTTGCATCTGGACCACGTCGGACCGCTAACTGAGACACGAAAAATGTACAATCACATACTCACAGTAGTTGACGGATTTACTAAATTTGTGTGGCTGTACCCCACAAAAACAACAACTAGTGCAGAAGTAATAAGTAAGCTACAGTTGCACCAAGAGACGTTTGGAAACCCTGTACGTATCATAACAGACAGAGGCACAGCTTTTACCAGTGGAGCATTTAAGAAGTACTGCGAAGATGAAGGCATACAGCATGTCACCATTACAACCGGCATACCAAGAGGAAATGGCCAAGTAGAGCGGGTTCATCGGATAATAATACCCATGCTGACGAAACTGTGCATCGAAGACCAGTCGCTATGGTATAAACATGTTGGAAGTGTGCAAAGAGCAATCAACAGTACTTACCAGAGAAGCATAGACACCACACCGTTCCAACTGCTCATTGGAACCAAGATGAACTGCAAGGAGGATGTAGAGATATTAAATTTGCTAGTCCAGGAAACTATAGCGCAATACAGTGAAAGCAGAGAAAGTTTAAGGCAGAAGGCCAGAGACCAAATTCAAAAGATACAGGAAGAAAATAGAAATACCTACAATAAGAAAAGGAAGCATAGCTCTCAGTATGAGGTGGGAGATCTCGTCGCAATTAAAAGGACACAGTTTGGGCCAGGGCTCAAGCTGAAAGCGAAATTCTTCGGACCCTATAAGGTAGTCAAGGTGAAACGCAACGACCGATACGATGTTGTGAAGTTGTATCAAGGCACAGAGGGGCCGAACAGTACAGCGACATCTGCAGATTTCATGAAGAGATGGCCTGAAGAAGATGACTGCGAGTAAAACAGGTATTGGGTAATAATATTTGTTCATAATTTTTTTGGTTGTTTCAAGGTGTGAAAGTTTGAGACTGAATTATTAATACTAGGTAAACTTGATACTTATTATTTTTAAGGTGGAACCCTCAGTGTAGTATTACGAGACCTCATAAAGCTGTAAAAATGTAATATCTTAACCCTTAAATGCATATTGTTGCCAATTGTCTACATTTATTTTCACGTTATTTTATTCAAAAACCTCGAGTCCCTGCGTTTCCGAATGCTCGTAAATAACCATAGGCAATAAATCATTACTGAAAGAAAAAAGTTGACATTACAATTGGCGGGTAAGTTACTCGTTTTTTGACAATTGAATGTGGTGGGTGATGAAGTTCAGTGTGATACTAGAAGACATTGTTTCTATTGTCGAGTTCCTAATAAAAAAGTGATTCTTTTTATTCTAAAAAAATTACTTCTAATTTGTTATCGGGTAAGCTATCAATGTTTGATGTTGTATTTGAAAGTTATATTAGATACAAGACAGATTTTTGGAAATTACTGTATGTTGCCAAATGTCTACATTATGCGTTTGTTTTATAAATTGATCACTGCCATATCAACCATGTGATAAAATAATCTAATATACCACTTGCGACTTTTTATTCTGATTTTATACCTACCCAAAAAAACAATTCATAAGCGAGTGTTTTTGGTGTCTGGGTCTTTTAACATAGTTTGCTTTGCTTTATAGGATGTCTAGACGGCTAAAAGATGACGATATTGAGGATTTACTTGCACGAATAGAAAATGGAGACATTTCTGAAGACGAAGAGGATATGGGTGATATGAACGAAATTGATTATCACCCGCAACTACAAGATCTAATAAGCGAATTAGAGGACAATAATGATGAGGGATGGTTGGATCACTTCAATAGTTCAATAATTCCAGGACCTTCGAATTGTCAACCACATTCAAGTCTTCTTGGTGTTGCAGCGTGGAGGCAACAAAGTAGAGAACTTATATGGAAAAATCGTAATTTGCAATACAGTGAAGAACGTATACGTTTCACAGGAAATGCAGACCTTTCCCCTCCACTAGCCGCGCTTGAAACACCATTCCAATTTTTCTCCGAATTTATGAATGAGGATATACTCACTGTTATTGTGGAACAAACAAATTTATACATCATGCAAAAAAATGTATCCAACTGTCCTTCTGTAACTGCTACTGAAATCCGTCAATTTCTAGGTATCATCATATTTATGTCCGTGTACAATTACCCAAATGTTAGATCCTACTGGGGTAAATATGGCTTCGATCATATACGACAGACCATGACGGTAAATAGATTTGAAAATAAGATCAGTAATACATTTCAATGATAATGCACACCACATGCCGATTAGACACCCAAACCATGATCATCTTCATAAAATAAGACCAGTTGTAGTACACTTGAACAAATTGTTCGTGAGTGTGGCACCATTTGACCAAAGGCTCTCTCTAGATGAGCAAATGTGTTCGACTAAGGTAGCTCATTTTATGAAGCAATATAATTAAGTTATTAATTATATTGCTTCATAAAATTAAGTAATATAATTAGGTTATAATTAAGTTGTTTGTTTTGTGTTCACTCTCTGGATATGCTTATAGTTTTGAAATATATTCTGGTAACCAAATGTTGACAACTTATCTGATGAACCTGATATTGTCGTAGTCGGTAATACAGTGATTAGATTGTGGCGTTCAATTCGACGAAAAATGAACCATATCCTATATTTCGATAATTTCTATACATCCGTTCCTTTACTGTATTACCTATGGACTCAAGGAATATATGCATTGGGTACAATTGAACGTAACCGCCTCGGAAAGAATTGCAAATTGCCTGGTGTAAAAGATTTTATGAAAGATTCTATAGTACGAGGAACATATGAGGAACAAGTAGCGGATTACGAAGGCCTTGATATGTCGGTAACATGCTGGAAAGATAATAAGGTTGTCACATTAGCGTCAACTTATGTAGGCTCCGAACCAGCCGAAACTGTGAACAGATACGACAAGAAACAAAAGAAACAAATTCCCATAGCTTGTCCAAAAATAGTCAAAGATTATAACGTCCATATGGGAGGAGTTGACCTCATATCACATGGTTGATATGGCAGTGATCAATTCTTGGATACTGTATAAGAAAAAATACCCAAATCTTACCTTAGGAGATTACTCATCTGACCTTGCAGAGACTTTATGCTCCTATAAAAAGTACGATAAAAATAAAAGAGGAAGACCCTCAAGCAATAATGTGGAAAGGGAGATCGAAGCTAAAAAACACCGAGGTCCCGCTAAACCTGTTCCGACAAAAGATATCCGGACTGATGGTATAGGTCATGATGAAAAAAGGTGCTGCGCTAAAAATAGATGCAAACTTCCAGGTTGTAAAGGATTTTCACGGACTGAGTGCGTCAAAAGCAAGGTTGCTTTATGTCATAACAAAAATCGCAATTGCTTTGCTGTATTTCATTTATAAATAATAAGGAAATTCCTATACTAATGAATAAAATTATAATATGACTATTTGCTTACGTCTACAGTAATTTTATCAATAAACGCATATTTTTGCCAAAAGTCTACATAGTATTTTTTCAAAATAAATATTCTATATTATTAGCTGGATTTTTTTATTATTTTTTTCGTAACCTGTGACTAATTTCCTATCATATACTATTTTTTTAGTTTCAAAACAAATAATCATGCATTTAAGGGTTAAGGTTCAGACTATTATGTAATTTCTTTTTGTATTGTCAAAGATAAATAGATCTCGCAGAGCACTATAGTGTTATATTAATTCTAAGATGTATAATTTCTTTTTGTTTTGGTAAAGATGCAAATAAGTTTTCATAACTTTCAGCAAGTGTGCGAGGTTTTTATTTTATGCTGTTACTTATGTCATATTATCTCATACTTGTATTGGATGTGTTTAGTAAGTTGTAGAAATGCAAAGAGTCTATCTACATTGTTGACTAGTGTCAGTAATTGTTTAATTTTTTTAAAGTGCCATGAAAGATGTAATGTTTACTTATTCCGATGTATAATGCAGGATATGCATAGTTTAACTGTTAATGTTAATATTTTAACACCTTTTTAGTTTAAGTCACGCACGCTTCCCTTCCTCGTTCCAAACAGAAAAAAAGGCCACCTTCCTTCCTCTCTCTCTCTCACCTCACGTCCTCCTTCTCACACACTTACGTTCCGTTTCCACTCCATTAACTTACGTTCCATTCCTACATTTATAAACAATTATACACTTATCTTGAGAAGAATAATATACTAACTCAGGAAGGCTTTCGTAATAATAAAACAATAAATGTGGCTATTTATGACTTCTTGTATAAATTCATGATAAATGTAGACAAAAACATTCCGTTAGCACCATATTTTGTGATATGACGCAGTCGTTTGACTACGTCTCTCATAACATTTTGATTAGGAAGTTGGAAGCTTATGGTATCCGAGGTAACGTTTCGCGTCTCATAGAATCATATATTATGAATAGAAAGCAATATACAGAAATAACATCAGTAAATACACACACCAAACATGAAGAAACTTATCGATCATCAGGTCGAGTAGTTAAATATGGTGGGCCTCAAGGCAGTGTCTTGGGGCCTCTATTGTTTATTATATATATATCAATGACTTACCTAAAAGCATTAACCAATACGTGACACTATTTGCCGATGACAGTACCATAACTATACCTTATAAAAATAATGATACCCATAATAATGACATTAATAATTCCCTAATATCAATGATAAAATAGCTAGAAAATAATAATTTAAAAATCATACATACATAAACACTCACGCCTGTCACCCAGAGGGGTAGGCAGAGACTACAGACTTCCATTTGGCACGATCCTGACACACCTCTCTCGCCTCCTTCACATCCATACACCTACGCATACATGCTCGTCGGTTAAGGGTACTCCTAATTTGGCCCGTTTTTAATAAATCGCTAATTTGGTCGATAAATTTTTGCCTCGGGCGTCCCTTTCCGACTCTGCCATTCACTTCTGCAATATAAATTTTCTTTGTCACTCTTTCCTCATTCATTTTTTCCACATGACCAAACCACCGAAGCATTCCTTTCTTAATCCTGGTCACAACATCATCTTGCAAACCACACTCTTATCTTATTACACAATTTTTCGCCCTGTCATTCAGATTCAGCCCTAAAATACTCCTTAACGACCGCATTTCTACTGCATTTATTCTACTCTCGTGCTTCTTCTGCCACACCCAACTTTCACTACCATACGTTAAAGTAGGGACCAACACAGCATTGTGAATTGCCATACGGGCCTTTTTTGACACATTCTGACTTTTCACAATAGAGTGTAGGGCCCCATTTACTCTGTTTCCTGCGTTCACTCGTCGTTCTATACCCTTATCATATCTCCCATCCCTGCTAAATACGCAACCCAAATATACAAACTCATCTAATTGCTCGATCAACTCGCCTTTTATTCTTATTTCACTTTCATACCCCTTTCTTTTAATGATCTGTTCATTAATGTAACCATCATTTGCTTGTAAATGCAGTCCCTCTATCTGTTATCAGTCTGATCGGATTTCCAAAGGTCTGCTGATGTATTCTTAGTTTGTTCAGTGTCGCTGCACTCGACGTACTCCGAGTTTGAAACAACCACACAAACTTGGTCATCACACATCAAATAACTGTGAGAATATAATTATACCGCTTGTGAGTTTCAGTCAGTGGCCCAACACGGTCAACATGCTGGGTATCCAAGGGTAGGCATTCCTTTCCAATAGGGTTGAGAAATCCTTCCTGTTTACCCTCTTTCCTCGTAGCTAATAAACATGGTATGCAGGCAATCACAAATTCTTCTAACTGTCTATGTGTATTGTCTATATCCTTTATATAATAATCTCGATTTGTTAGTTCCTTCATTTTCCTCTTTGAAAAATGTCCATTGCTATGGATTCTCATTATTATTTCTTTTTCTAATTGTTTTGGTATAACCAACAATTTTTCTGGGCCCTTGAAGAGTATACCTCTTTCTTCTGAGTAATCCTTGTACGACTTCTCTTTAAGTATCCCTTTGATTGCTTTAATGCCATTGTCCTGATCCTGCGATTGTTTAATCTGATCTCTTAAGGATGTTACTGTAGCTACATATGGATGTCGGCTGAGAGCAACTGCATGACGCATTTTCTCTCCGGCTCGGTGCTCCACTCCGAAGTCATATTCTTCAAGCATCAGGACCCATCTTGCCACTTTTGCTGTTAGATCTTTCTTCAACAAGGTTTGCTGAAAAGCTTTGCAATCCGTTACTAACTTGAAATGTTTTCCGTAGAGATAAGGACGGAACTTTTTAACACCTTCGATGATGGCCATGGCCTCAAGCTCATAACTGGAATACCTACTTTGAGCTTCATTAGTTTTGCGGCTCATATAGTACACTGGATGTAAACCAGTATTAGGATGATGTTGCACGAGAATAGCCGAAATCGCTGTACTTGAGGCATCAGTATGCAATTCCGTTTCAAGTTTCGGATCAAATATCTTTAAAACCAGCACTTTAGACAACTTATCTTTTAACCTATTAAAAGCCTCTTTTTGATCTTTATCAAAAATAAAATCGACACGTTTCTTCAGCAAGTCATGTAGAGGTTTCGCAATAATAGCATAGTGCTCAATGTACTCGTATTTCCTAAAATAGGAGGTTAACCCCAAGAAACTTTGAAATTGCTTACTTGTTTTGGATTCTGGAAATTTCATGACTGCGTCAGTCTTTTCTGGAGTTGGCCGTACCTCACCATTCCTGATTACATGTCCCAAATATTCTATTTCTGGCTGTATCAACTTGGCTTTCTTCCAGTTAACCTTCAACCCGTACTGTGCAGCTATTTCTAAAACCTGCTTCAAGCGCTGCAATGCTTGTTATTCATCTACAGCTGTAATTATAATATCGTCTATAAATATCATCATTATCTTTTGGGCTAGCAGTTCCCGAAAGATCACGTTGACAAACCTCATAAAATATTTTGGACTGATCGAAAGCCCAAATGGTGCTCGCAGAAACTCAAACTGCCCATGATGGGTAACGAAAGATGTGTAATGGATTGATTCCCTACTTAACACATCCATCACCACTACGATTTTCATGAATTTTTTCTCGGATTCCGCCTACATTTTACGGTTGACTCGCCGGCACTGCAATATAAATTGAATCGACTCGCCACGCGAGTTCACTGGCACTACGTAAGGGTAAATTCTATATTTTGTAATTTTTGTGACCGTGACAGTGTACTTAACGTGTTTACGTAATTGAAGTGTTTCAGGACTATCCGGCTTGTAAAAATGGCAAAAAACTCTTTGGATAAAATAAAAGGTAATTTTGTTTCGTAATTTAAGCAGTGGTTGTCAACCTTTTAAATTGTGGTTATGATAGACAATTTTACCCTGAAATAATTTAATACGGACTTTCAGTTTTAAGAATATGGTATCAGATTAAAAAGTATTATTTTTATTGTGAATACGACGAATTTAATTGATAACAATTTAAAAAAAAATTTTTTTTAAAACGTTTAAAATCTACCGAATTAAAATTAAATGATAACTTATTCTGGCAAGACAAAATGTGAAGTCTACAAAATATTATATTGTATCAAGGAAAGATTTAGATTGAGTAACACTCTGATAAACAAAACTTTCCATTTAATAAATAAACCAAAATGGAGAGTACTCACCGATTTTCAAAATTCAAACTGTGGAAACTTTTGACCATAACAATTTCCAGACCAGGCCAAGGTAGACAAGAACTTTATAGTTCAGGTAGGTAATCAAAGGTAATCAAAACACGGGAGTCCAGTAAACGTAAGCCAGGTCACAATGGTAGAGAACAGATAAACACATGCGATGACGAAAGGGTCGTACGGAGCACTGATATTGAAAAAAAAGTTTACAGAAGTTTACTAGAGTAGGCAATGACGTCACAAATAGGAGTACAATGGATGAAATATTTAGTTGCAAGTGCATTCTTGGAGTGCGATTTAACATTAGCCAAAGAGAGCTTTGTAAAAAAACAATGTTATCAGTGCTTTTGTTCTTCAAACACAACGGCGCGCCGGTGTTTTTTTGTCGCTGTTTTATCAATGCCGACCTTTTTTTTAATTGATTTTCAACCCTATTACAAAGACACAAGATTTATAATATGGCTACTAGATATGTGATCTCAAATATTACGATAACTTTGTAAAGCTTGTTTTTTATTCTAATGAAACTAGTTCGTTGTATATTTGTTCCATATCACAAGTATGTAGGTAGTCCATGCTACTATTTTGACGTCGTTGTCTAACATTTAAATGGTTGAGTATCTATGTCAGGGAACTCGCCTAGCGAGTTCAAGGCATTGCAGAATAGTTTGTTTCCTTTCAAATTTAAACGGGTTCTCCACACCCGGCCCACCACGTAAATCTTTAGTTTAGCATATATTTAGTCTTAACTATAATTTTAAGCAGAAAATACGGATGCATTTTGGAAATATCAGTGAAAAACACTGAACTCGCCGGACGAGTCGTCGGCACTGGAATAAGATTTACGTGAACTCTCCGGGTGAGTCTGTGGCACTGAATGAGTTAATTTTAAATGGAAGAATCCATTCTTTAAGTAGAGCACACTGAATTTTCCTTTGCTTCTGATAATCTGTCAATAAGGTCATCAATAATCGGCAATGGATATTAGTCTTTCAAAATTTTCTTATTGAGCTGTCCCTCACCTACACACACACACGGGTAGTGCCATCATTCTTCTTCACCAAAACTAGTGGACTGGCATATTCCGAAAAACTTACGCTGATTATTCCATCATTCAACCATTCTGCGATTTGTTTCTCCACAATACCTTGTTCCATGTGTGACAAGTGCCTAGGCCGCTGTGCTACTGGTATGTCATCATTCAGCACAATCTTAAGTTCCAGGGGGGCCTCTTTAACCTGGACTGGATTGTAGTTATCCACACAACTGTAAACCTCCTGTTTAATTAGTGGATTCTTGACATGCTCCACAAGATTTTCTTTTTCACCTGTAAAGTAATTCACACTCGCTAACCACTCATTCTCATTCTTAAATATAGTCACACTTCCCTCACTCATCAACAACGTTACATCTTTGAAAAACCCGTGACCTATAATAATATCGTAAGGCATACAGTCTCTAGGTATAATGTGAAACGTAACTCCTTCGTAAGATTGTCCATCGATCGAAATTAGCGTCCTAATTTTGCCTAAGGATCGTATATGCGCACTGCCCAATCCCGTCAATGTTAGACCAGGCGGTTAGACATTTAACTCGACGTTAAATAATTTAGCACATAATTCTGCCGAGATCAGGTTCACGTCACTACCTGAATCAATTAGCGCTTTTGAGCTATAATTCTCCGCCACTTTCACAACTTTCACGGGTTTTCTGAAATTTTTAGCGCACTGAGAACTTTTGTTTACTATTTGCATCACTTCAGAGCTGCTCGGTGACTCTTACGTTTCGATGGCGTCTTCACTGTCATGGCCGCAGACGCACTCGTATATCATTGGTTCCTGCCGATCTGTCGGCGTCGATATCACTCCAAACATAGACGAACGCTGTTTTACCGACTGCTCCGGCGCCGATGTCCCTCGTCCCGGAAATGCACGGAAACGCGATGAACCTGCCGCAGCATTCTTTACCGACATCTCATTGTTGCGCGTCTCGAACTTCGCATTTGCGCCACTAGAGGTGGTGTCGCCTCCTTCACCTCGACCAATGAGAGGGCATCTTGAAGCAATATGGTCGTCAAATCGATTGCACCGGAAACACTTTATTTCCTTTGTACACTGGTTGGCCAAGTGTTTATCTCCGCAATTGTAGCACCGCCGAGTGAATCCAGATACAGATAATTTTTTCTTTACAGCTGACTCGACCCGCGCTTCTTTTTTCATATCCGCCTGCATCTTTTCGTAGATGAGGAGTTTTTCCTTGAGGGCACTGTAGGTTGTGACACCGTACAATATTACTTTATTTGCCTGAGGGTCTTCGATTCCGTCGATTATGTATTATATGGCAACGTAGTCTGGAAATTTAGCTCTTTTACCCATCTCTTTCATGGCAAGCATATATTGGTAGAAACTCTCGTCTTATCGTTTTTTCCTCGCCGCCATCAACTCGTACATCTCTTTAGTATTGATAACCTCGGGAAACTCTTTTAGCTACCTTTTTCGGTTTTTAACCAAAGGCCCGCCGTACCACATAGTGATCGTCGTGCTATTATTAGCTTTTGTTGTGGCGTCCAGTTGAATATTTCAGCATTATCTTCAATATCTTGCGCCCATTTTGATGAAGAATACGTCTTGTCTTCCCCGTTAAATTGCGCCGGCGCCCCTTCGAAGCTGTTGAACAACATGGCGGTTGCCGCCGGCAAACTTGATCCTCCGTTTTTACTGCTGCACTCGTCGTACATTACATCGCCTTCTTTATTTAAACCCTGCGTTTGCGTCTTAATTACGTAGTTATACGTCGTTCAACAATAAACTGCACTGAGATCTGCACCGCCTCGTGATCGCTCGCGCCGGTCACTCCGTCGTTTTGCAGTTTACACGTCTTTCACTTCTTTCACTTTTCTTTGAGATATCCCGGAGGGGCCCCCAAAAATGTAGGATTATCTCAAAAGAAAATCACGGGATCACTTATTTAACTTTTATTTTACTTTTTTAGTCACATCTCGTTCGCAAGTCGCGTCCTTCCTTCCTCTGTATTCGCCATCTTGCATCCCCTCTCCTCATCCCTTTCTCTCACATTCCTCTGTCTCTTTCATACGATTCCCCTTCCCGTATATATATCTGTAGAGTGCCTCTACCACGTCGAAATATTCGATTTCTCATTCGACTTTTTACTGTTTTTCTTCTTATTTACACGAATATTACATATGGAATAAAATAATATTATAGTTTTAACCGCGTTTAATTTTAGCTTAATTCCCGACGTTGCGGGGTAGTATATTCGGGGTAGCGCCATGCTGCAGTTATATTATGTTGCGCTCAGACGCAGCCCTACACTTACGTGAGTCAAGCAAGCTATTTACACACTCGCGGGCATCTGGTCAGTGCAGCATTCGAGACTTATTTTGGGGGCCCATATTATTGGTTCTTCTTAGTTAACGGTGATCAAATTTTCAGGAAGTTTAAAAATTTGTCGTTAGACATGTTGTCACATGCACAAACAGCCTATTCACATGCTTGTGCTCGTTAAACGCGTGCGGTCAACGCGATATTATGGTTGTAGCAGGAATGGATCGGGCGGACCGAAGAAGGATCATGCTCTTACAGAATACAAGCGTGAATAAAATGAAAAACAAACTTACTTACCGGACATTTTTTGGCGCACACTTCACATACAATATTCTTGTCGTATTTATAGCCGAGATGGACCCTTTTCACGTGTGCTTCTAGATAAGAACGCCTGGCAAACTGGGCCTCGCACTGAAATTGCTCTTCCATTATTTAAAGTCCAAAATATATTTTAATTATAGTCTATTATATTTATAATAATACCAATAGAATTTAAAGCACAGAATTGATTTTTCTACAAATCGTTGTGAAAATGTTTTACTGGATACGAGGCATTCCATCTTAGTACTCTGGGGTGACAACGCACCTGCATTTTTATTCTTAATCGAGGATAGATACAGACTGTGAGCTCGTTTTTTGCCCTTATTTTATAAAAATTGTTACAAAGCCAAAGTTAATGTATTTAAAGTGTAATACGAAATTATTATATATCAGCGCGTCTATAAAATATCGGATGGATCGAGTAAGTGAGACATTTTGCACTCTAAAGAAGCGTCATATCGATGGTGATGATGTGGAATTAAGGGTATGGAAAAACCTCCACTCGTTTGTGCACAATGAAGTTCACTGTAGGCATCGTGATCGAAAGATTCCATTTAAGTCATTCTACGATTGATAGTGACTGAGTCGTGGTCCTGTTCGTTGTTGTTTTTCGTCTAGTGTAGGCAGGGGAGATCGTGTTGCTGAGAGTCTGCTTTATTCTACAATGAAATGGCTAGTTTAACTGTTTGTACGCATACTTTGGTAAAAAAGTAAAGTTACAGCCTATATACCGCACACGCCTGGGCACAGGACTCCTCTCATTTCTGAGAGGGGTTTAGGGCAAGGAATAGTCCACCGCGCTGGCCCAATGCGTGTTGGCGATCTTCACATGTCTTCGAAATATTAATTTTTCTTATTTTTCAGACATGCAAGTTTCCTCACGATGTTTTTCTTCACCACCGAGCACGTGGTAAATCAGCACTTAAAATTGCAATTAACAATTTAAATTGTGCCAGCGGGGATCTAGACCGGTTTGCTCGCGTATTGTGAACTACCACGGCTCTCATACTTTTATGTTATCGTGTAACTGTGTTACGTCCCTCATGTTACACAACTGTGTGATTGTGACGGGGAAATATTACGGTATGGTCGAACGGTATCTGCTCTATACGAAATGTACAGTGCAGTAATAATTGCGTCTGCAGGAGAGGAAGTTGAACATCCGTTTTAACAATCTTCTGATGTGTTCACAAAACTTCCGACATTTACATTGTGAAGTTTAAAATAAGAGCGTAGTCTAATTAGTCATAAAGGACACACGCCCCTAATTTAAAACTGTCTTACATACATACTAATTATAATAAATATTTGTAAACTGTTGAATTGTATTGTATAATTATTGTTTAAGTCTAAATGTTTTCCCCCGCAGTCACTAAATGGTGCTAGCAGTACGTAACAGCGCGCTAGAATTTTAATATAGTATAGCGTACGTTTTAAATTAATAAGTTTGATGTTTTCGGGTTTCAATGCAACCGCGAGTGCAAGTATCGAGGTCTGCAACGGCGCTAATGGCCGCGAGTTCCAATCCCGCACGGAACAAGTATATTATACAATATATTATACAGCACGGAACTAGTATATAAGTAACTTTTCTGGGTCTAGATGTTTGTGCATTTTATGTATGTAAACCGTCCCCACAATAGAAAAATCCTTGTATGGCGGTCACGTTCCTTTTTAAAAAAAGTGGTTAGTGCTCACGTCTGGCACTGACATCGTTAATTCGTTCGCAGTGTTAAGGCGAATTCTTCATACAATAGGAGAGACCCATGCCTGGAATTGGTCTTTTAAAGGCTGATGAAGATATAATGAGAGTTAAAATAATTTTTATTTCACATTACAGCATAAATAATGCGCTTGTCGCTAATCCCTGTGTTTATAGATCATCAGGCCCTCACTCTTATGGGTTGCACATATTTTACTCCCAAATATACAAGATAATAAAATACAAATATAATATAATAAAATACAAATATAATATAATAAAATAAATACAAATATAATATAATAAAATACAAATATAATATAATAAAATACAAAAATAAGAAACATTACAACAAGAAATGACTCTTGTGTATTCAGATGAAGAAGGATACAAAATTAATAACGCACCTGTTCGCATTGTAGCGTTGGCGAAGAAACGTTTGTATACGTTGGCTTGTACTGTAGATTCAACTCACGAATGTGATAGCGCATGTGGGAGGATCGACTCAACGGGGTCACTTGTTCACCACAGAGGGCGCACTGGTAGCTACATGAAACATGCTAAAAAATCAAAAACCTAGAAAAATACTGTTAGCTACACTATTTGAATATATAGACAAAATGAATAAGCCTGCGAGAGAATGACAAACAATAAAGTATTAAATTAGTCGTGTTTAGTCCATCTAGCGTCTATTCCATGTAATATTTTGAGAGTCGACAAATTTTTGTTCGACAAAATGGCTTACATATAAAATGCAGTAGATGGTGCTATTACAAAACAGTTTTACTTTAAAGAAAATATTCTTTTGGTTTATTAAACTAAAATTTAGACACTAAATATTGTTGACATTTATTTGCAATAAAATTAAACTTTTATGTTATATTTTATACCAAATCGTGATTGAAAATATTATATTAAATAAATAATTTGCCGCAAAATAATTTTATATTTCATTTCATTCGAAGGTTTAACTTCTGCCTAGTGTGAAATGAGCACATTTTTTTTTATAGGAGAGGGGGCAAACTCACCTGATGGTAAGTGATTACCGCCGCCCACGAATAACTGCAACACCAGGGGATCGCTAATGCGTTGCGGGCTTCTTAAAAAGAAATAGGCTCTTTTCTTGAAGGTCCCTAAGTCATATCGGTCCGGAAAAATCTCTGGTGGTAGTTAATTCCACAAGGAAGTTGTGCGAGGAAGAAAACTTCTTTTAAATCGCACAGTGGTGGACGGCCAGTCATCCAGATGGTATGGAAATTTTATTTTAATTTTAATGAGGTGACGAACGAACTTACAGTCGACCTGATAGTGGCTACTTCAGCACATCTGCAATCGGCTTCTAACAATGATTACAGAAAGGCTTGTCACATCTGATGACTTAAATTTAAAGCTTTTAAGCCTGTACTAACGATTGTGCGTTTTTAAGTTCGCGGAACGGGTAGGTAGGTAATAAGCAGGGACGTCGCTGATTTACGTGCTAATTGAGCAACTAATTATTAGTATAAATACCGAGTTTTATTGTAATTAGATCATTAGTCTTTGAGTTATTGTCAACCAAACAAGACAATCGGGAAGAAATTGTGAAACATAGAGAAAATCGAGTTCCGTGCCGTTACAAAGTTCATTACCAAGCTTGGAAAATCAGTTCAGACTATACTTGAAGAGATGTCATCCGTTTACGGAGACTCTTGTTGTCGTCTATCATTGTTGTAGATGCACGCCTAAAGAAAAAACAGCTCGCGGAAATGGTGGAGTATCAGATACAACCATTTTCAAAATTCTTTATGACTATCTTGGCATGACTAAAGTCAGCGCAAGATCAGTTCCTAGAATGCTCACGCCGCCTCAAAAGCAACAGCTCGTGGAGTGTTCTCGTGCAGTTTTGGACCTCTGTATGGAAGACAAAGATTGAGTGTTGGCTCGGATTGTTACTGGTGACGAAATAATTCCGATGGCTCTTTCATGCCCAAAAGCATTTTCCCTTTCATTTTCAATGATTTTGGAATACTTTCAATATTTATTCTGCGTTGTATGCATGGCACGACTAGGTGAAAACCAAGTTCATATAAAAAATCCTTCCTAGCCTTATTTCTGTAGTCCTTGTTTATTGTATGTACAATATAACCGTTTATAGCACTTATATTCATTAAATTAAAAAAAAATGGTAAGTGGCCATCGCCTAGAGTTTTTGGAGACGTCATAAATACAACAAATTTTGTCTACAATGTCCACGCCATATTTGGTATTGTTGTAAAAAGTTATTATTTCCGGCTTACGTTCGCTGTTTGTAAATCGATATGATCATCATAGTGCATAGTTGAGTATATAAGCACCACTTTCTTTGATTTTGGCATGTAAGATACTAAAATACCTTGATTTTGAAAGCCAAAAATTGAACTCGTTTTGATTTTGAATTCTTTGGGAATTTGTGGCTTATCTTTCTTCACAGTGCCTACGACAGTAATTTTGCTACCTAAGAGTTCTAAGCATTGAGGTATATTCGGGAACCAATTGTGCATTGTGACGTTATAACCTAAACCATCCAATGGGGTAAGCATTCGTAGCACAATGTCCACAACTTTATTTGATTGTGCATAAGGACCATCTCGCTGAGCACCTGCGTATATTTCCATATGGTAGGCATAAGGTACCTTTGTATCCGTTAGTAAAAATATGTTTATCCCATACTTTGCTGGTTGCTTCATCAGTAATAACTTCTTCCAACCATCTCAAAATATGTGCCATCATTGTGCGAAATATAGTTACTTCGGTTAAAAATAATATTATCAAACAAAAAAAATCATAATAACGATATTTATACATAATATAAACACTAGTACTAATTGTGATCACCAGCTAGTAATAGAGGAATACTATGAGTGTGTGCGTTAGACACCCACAATTAATGTTAAAATCCCACGAAATGCATGCCTGTTCTACAATAGTAGAACGCGCGACTAATAGAGTGTTAAAATGTCCCCTCGTATACCAGATTTGGAAACGTACGAAATTCTGTTATGCTAATTGATTTTTCAGTTTTTGTCCACGGCCGTATATTCAGGGATATTTTTCAACATACCCTCAATTTGCAGAAAAGATTCAGAATCGGTAATATAGGTCAAGAGAAGAGAATCAAAAAAATCACAAACATTTTGTCCTTGTCATCTTTTAACCCTAGAACCGTACCCTGGGGTACAAGTGAAAAAAAATTAAAATTGTTTGAAAATTTACTCATTGACGGTTTGTTCCACGCACCATGTATTATTTTTTTACTTCGTGTTTTTTATGCTGTTTGTATTATCTTCTGACATTGGATGTGATTGTTGATAAGGATGTCCTTATATGCACAAATAACTTGTTCAAAAATGTAGATTTTTGCAGTACAGTTTTTTTACTTATGTATATGTATTTAGTGCAGGCGTAAAAAGCAACACTTATTTTATATATTTCTATTTGTTTTTAATTTAAAATATAATATTTATTGGTAAATTATGTACATGTGAGTGACACTACCTACCAGCAAAAGAAATCCTCGTGAAAATTTCGATTTATTTCATTTTCCACTTATAAGTGACACGGTATGAAATCATTGAAGCAATCATTCTCTGCGATTTCTGAGATGTTTTACTCGAAAATGGACGAACTTCAACATGATTTGCAAAAAACTCAGAAAGCAAGACCTCTGCTACCACCACGTCGATCGCTGCTGACTTCGAGTCTTTTCAAACTTTTATTGTCGCCGCATTAAATACCTTGTTGAGTTTTTAAGGCTGGAAATGAATCGCCAGGAAATGCAGGGAAGGCTACTCTTGCATGGCATGCCTGATTCTGATTCTGATGCATACGATAGATGAGCAGTTGTTCGGTTTTAGGGGAAGGTGTCCAGTTCAGATGTACATCCCTTCAAAGCCAGATAAATATAGAATCAAACTACAGATGTTTTGTGATGCTAAGACATGCTACATGATAAATAGCCTAATATACACAGCAAAAGATTCTAAACCCAGTGGAATACACGTTGCTGAGTATTACGCGCTTGAGCAGTCAACTTCTATTCACAATACCAACAGGAATATAACATACGATAGTTGGTTTACCTCTACCTACCTACCGCTCAGAAACTGCTGTCGAAAAATGGAACTACAGTTGGAACCCTGAAGAAAAATAAAACAGAAATACCGAATCTTTTTACTGATATGAAAGACCGTGACCTGAATACATCAATATTGGCTTTTCATGATGAACTCACTCTACTTTCAAAATTGCCGCTAATGCAAAAGCAAAGGAAATAAGAAAAACTATCTTATGCTTTCCACCATGCACTACGAAACAGACAAAGACAAAGCTGTTAATTTTCCAGATATAATATCATTTTATAATAAAACGAAAAGTGAAGTAGATACTTTCGACTAACTTTGTCATACGTATAGTGTGTCACGCAAAACTCGCCGATGGTGCCTTTCTGTATTCTATGGAACACTAAATATTGTGGGGATCTATTCCGTGATATTGCTCAATTCATTAAATGCCACTAACACAAATAAGCAAGTTTTCAAAAACAGGCGAGCTTATCTGAAGACACTCGCATTTGATCTCATCAAAACTCATCTGGAAGATAGATTTTAGTATCGTACTTTGCCAATATCCCTTCAAATAAATATTGGGTATATATTAGGAAAAAAGCGATCATTAGCTGCGGTAACTAATAAAAATTCAAAATCTGGAATATGATTTTCAGTCCGAGGTTCAAGGACCGTAAATCAGGTACACAATGTGCCATGTGCAAAACTTTCATTTGTAATGATCACCAAAATATAATTTGCCAAAATTTTGCGTTCAATGAGACAAAAATTAATGTAAGGCAGCATATGTACGTTGCTTTTTAATAAAACTTCATTACTTTTTGAATAATGTGTCTTTTTAATTGGGGTGTGTAGGGCACCGGGTACCATTAATGAAATTCTTATATGGGTTCTAGGGTTAAATTCGAAATGCGGGGTAATGTTATAACATAATATATATAATAAATTCATCTCATCTTTTAACTGATCGTAATTTATCTCATCTTTTAAGTGATTGTCATTCATCTGGGTCGCTCGATCGGCAAAAATGTTGTGAATTACGGGAAAAGAAAAGCATTACCTGCTTTCTTTCGTAACAGCGTGTTGGGAGGAGGTTAGAACGTGTCTCTTCCATGCGTTCGAGGTCAGGAATTGGATGTTACATTTGCTGCAGAAACGCTCCGAAGCCGGTCCGTCCGGGTTTACTTGCTCCTGAGAAAAATTTTTTTTGAAGTTAAAACTTCTTTAGAACATTAGGAAATGCATACCCGCATTGCGGGGGCAAGGACGAGTTAGTCGGACTCGTGCCGACTAAAATCACAGGTTATTTCACCTTCGGCGAATTTTGGCAGGTCCACGAGAACGCTTTCGCACACATCCGCGGCCCCATTAACGGCGGCGGCACTAGTGGCGGCTCCCCCTCGGGAGAAGACTACTTCTCTTTTATCTCCTTCTAAGGTAAGGCGCACTAGGACATGTGTCCCCGCGCCCTCTTCTATGGCCTCCAACAACACCCACGCAACGGACGCCCCCGCTTCCAAAGCGTGAAGGAAATTCATCTTGATCCTAGCGGCGGATCTGGTCTATGGCTCAGCCGCCAACCTAGATTCAGCTGCGGAGGGTAGGGAGAGCGGCACTTTGCAATACCGACACTCCTTTTCACCGCCAGCCCCACCACAGCCACATCAACGGTGCGACCCTGTCAGACTCGTGGAGTACAGGACGAGTGGCACAGCACCATACCTACACTTTTCTCCCTCCGCGACTCCACCTCGGCTGCAGCGGTAGGGGGAGAGGACACCCCTCTCGCGATAACCCACCAGCCCACATCCAATGTTTGCCACACGTTCGTGTGACTCGACAAGCCCATTCGAAATGGTCACCACGGGTCGTCTCTTTAGCTCGGGCCAGCCAAATGGGTTCCTCTTCGCTCACTGCGGCCCAAACCACGACCAAGCCACGGCTACTAAACCCCCGCCACGACAAGACGGAATGCCTTTCAGGGAGGCTATGAGCGGGGGCACACGATGCGTTACGGTGGCGGTGCGGCGTCAGAGCGGTGTCGCTGCGTCGCCATACATAGAAATATCTGTGGCATATCACACAATGCACTGTGGCGCCGCACCGGACTTACAATCACCGAGATGAGGCGGGGATGGGGTGAATGCGTTGCAACGTCGGAGTGGCATCGATCAGTTGTTTATGAGTCACAAGGGAAGGCACACGCTAGCTTATTTCGATTTTTTCTCAGTTTTTTGTTTATTGTGATTGAGGTTTTAATAATGAGTACTAACATAGAAGATATATATGGACTATCTCGTTACAATAGTCCAAGAAAGGGAAATTCTGTAAGCAATGTCCTACATAGTCATTAAAAATAAAAATATGAAAACAAAAGCATGGGAGCAAATTGCCAAGATTTTATTTCCAGACTATGATAATTTTGCTCCTGATATAAAGAACCATTCGAAAATTGTAAAACCTCTTTTCATCTAACAGCAACTCTTTATATTCTTGAAGAAAAAACTGTACATCACTGCTCCTTTGTGTGAAGGGACTGATCAAGTATTGTCGTACGCTTCTACATCGATTTCGGCGGTGGCGTAACTGCTGGGGCGCTGCTACATAACAACGTTGCGGCGTCGCACCGCTCGTGTGGCCGCCAATACGGTAAAATCTTTGCGGTGCGCTGCCGCTGCTTTGGTTTGCACGCGCGCACGCATCGTGTGCCCCCCCCCCCCTCTATAGCATTTAGCCTGCGAGAAAATAAGATAAAATATTACATTAAATAAGTCGTGTTTAGACCTGCTAGCGTCTTTATAAATATTTACGTGCTATAAAATTTAACTTTTGTCTCTTGTTTTATGACGCCCTTGTGATTGTTAATTATTGTATTCATGTCAAATTTGTATTATGTACATTTTATATTTCAATTCTGCACACATGTTTTTCCATTCCCCTAACAGTACGCCTTCTCTTTTAGACCTTATTCTTGTTTCTGATGCTGACCGCGTTGCTTCGCATCTAGGTCTACTATCTGCGTCTTTTTCTAACCACGATCTTATCTTTCTCTCATATAAAATTTTACGCCCTAGGCGCAAATCCAAATTCTTATTCCTAAGAAACTTTAAATTGATTAACCTGGAGCGTTTGAGAAATGATGTAAATAATATTGATTGGTCCTCTGTTCTTAATAACGAAGATGTTATTGAGAAGGTATATGCTTTTAATAACATCATTCTAAAACTTTTTGATACACATGCACCACTTAAGCGCATCAGGGTTAAACACTTACCAGCTCACTGGTTTTCAAAGTCTATAAAATCAATAATGTCTAAAAGAAATAAAGCTAAAAGGTGTTATAAGAAGCACCCTACTAATGAAAATTTGTTCGCATATAAAAAACTACGTAATCGCTGTAGTAAGAGGTGTCACGATGCTAAGAGGAAACAATTTATGATGAGGTTGAAATTTCTCATTCCACTCAGATGTGGAAATATTTCAGAACTCTAGGTATAGACAAATCATATAACGATTCTAACATTTCGTTTGATTTGACGACACTCAACTGCTTCTTTTCTGAGCCACCTATTTTTTTTATTACTCTATTAAGTCTACAACACTTAATATTCTCTCTAATATTCCTATACAGCGTTGTGTTCTCCTTTTAATTGCAGTGAAGTTACTGAGGGTGACATAAGAAAATGCTTTTTATCTATTTCCACTAAAGCTATTGGTTATGACAATCTTTATATCCAAATGACTAACCTACCATTAATGAACTTGTCCCTATTATCACCCACATTATCTTTTCTACGCTTGAAACGAGCTCCTTTCCGACTTGCTGGAAAAAGGCTTTCGTCATTCCCCTTCCAAAATCTTCAAGTCTTACGTCTTTATCCCAGTTCCGCCCTATTTTTATTCTTCCAAACTTATCTTAAGTACTAGAGAATATTGTTCAAAGGCAACTATCTTAATTCCTAACTGTTCACAAACTGCTTGGTCCTTTTCGGTCTGGTTTTCGTACAGTCCATAGCACAGTCAGCGCTCTGATTAAAGTGTCTGATGATATCCGCTGGGCCATGGACAAAAGACTTCTTACAATTCTAACGTTATTGATTTCAGCAGTGCATTTAATTCCGTTGATGACGACATACTTCTTGGTATTCTGTAACATTTCACCCTCAGTAATCTCTTGGGGTAATTCTTACCATAAGGAACGCTCGCGGTGTGTCCGCCATGAGGAGTATTTCTCCGAGTGGTGTGATCTTACGGCGGGTGTTCCTCAGTTCTCTTCCTCTTATTCTTTCCCGACTTCTCTATTTTCATCAATGCTCTCACTACTGTTCTCTCTCCCATTATCATCTCTACGCGGATGACTTACAATTATACCGTCACTTCAAAGTTATGGATATAGAAGTGGCTATTAATAAGCTAAATGCTGACTTAAGTATCTCCACATCTCCGCGGGCGTTTTGAGTATCTTGTTCCTCTTGAAACTCAGTGCCGGTCCACTAAACAGCTACTTATCAAAACTCCTTTTCATTCCTCAAGTCGATGTGGTGGATCCTTTACGTAAGGGCGGTCAAGCTATGGAACTCAGTCCCACGTGACATACGTGCTAGTTCTGCTCTTAATATATTTCGGAACAGAGTAAATAAATATTATCTATCAACGTTTTAAAAATACACATACATTTTATGTCTTCATATGCATATTTGCCCTGTGGACCCCGTTAAGTACGTTGTCAGAATCGGTATTCAAGCGTATAGAAGCAATTTTTTTCGAAGACAGATTAAAAAAATTATTTTAATGAAAAAAAATTATTAATTTGCAAATTGTTTTGTGCTTTTATTATCTCTGCATTAGCCGAGGAAAAAGAAGATTGTCAAAGACCCCGCATTAAGGATCGTGTGAGTTAGAAGAAATAAAACCATATACAATTTGCAATTTTTTTTTCATAAAAATTAATTTTTTAAATGTTTTTTTTTTAAATTATTTCCATACACTTGGATACTGATTCTGATAACGCACTTAACGGGAACCACAGGGTTTTTGTTACATGTTGTATTTGTATAATTAATAGAAATAGAAAAGAAAATATATCTATATTTTTTACACATATGTTTATTGCCTTAACTATAACGTATAGCCAATCTACACTAATATTATAAAGAGGAAAGATTTGTTTGTTTGTTTGTTTGAATTGAATAGGCTCTGAAACTACTGAACCGATTTGAAAAATTCTTTCACCATTAGAATCCTACATTATTCCTGATGAACATAGGCGATAGAACGTTTTCAAAAAATTTAGGGATCCGTATGAAAACTTCGTTAATGTAACCCAAGGTGTGAAAAAAATACCAAAAAAAAACCTTTTAACGCGTACGCTGCGGAAACTATTGACAATAGAGCAAAGTGATGTGCTACAGTTTTATGGAGGACATCAATATCTACATAAAAGTCTGCAATACCATATGTCTAACTATTATAGTTATCTTACAATAACTACTTTTCCATGTTAAAATATTCAATAGTAACGTCGAAAAAAATAAAAATAAAATAATCAAATATTAAAATAGAAAAAAAAAAATAAAAAAGATACGTAAAAAATAATAAAAAAGTGTGGAGAGTGGATAAAATTTAATTTTTCTATATAACGTGTATATACGCGGGTGAAACCGCGGGGTACAGCTAGTTTCTAATAATTTGTGTTTTGTTAGTTATTAAGTATATACGCTGCTACCTAATTGCTGAACTTATAAAACTATTTCTCTCTCCCAAAGGGTTTGCCGGAAGAGAACTATTAGTAGGGTTAAGCTCGCCTTTGTACATTTTGTTTAAAATATTCAAAACTTGTCACCAACTTATAGTGTGTACAATAAAGAATAAAAAAAGTAGTTTTATTTATTTACGGATAATGATTTCTTAAATTTACGCGAACACTACACATTGAATAAAACTATTATTTAAGGATTTTATCGCGTTTAATTACTTTAATTTATTTTTATTATTATCCCGACGTTTCGGGTGCTTTACAGCGCCCATGGTCACGGGGGGACTGAGATGTTTGACGTCCCAATGTCATAGTTAGTCCGGCTACCTTCAGTTTTTAATATTAATTTTTGGTCCGATTTACGCAAAACGAGCTTATAGTATCATGAAGTCTTGCAGTGGTATGCTTGGGTTTGGGTTTAATTTTGTTAATTATAGCACCCAACCATCTTCTCTATTGACATTTGGATGTTTTTTAATTTCAATAGCCTCGCGTATCATCCTTGGTAGGAATCGGTGTTCTTTTGCGAGAATTTGTGGTTTATCAAATCTAATGTAATGGTGGGGACGATCTTGAACATGTTCGCAGACTGCAGACTTCCCGGAGCGTCGGTGCTTCACATCAGCTATATGGTCCTTCACGCGGGTTTTTATAGATCTCTTTGTTTGACCTATGTAAGAGAGACCACATTCACAATCTAGCTTGTACACACCTGCATCTTGTAGAGGAATATTACATTTGATGGATGGTAAAAATTGACTAATCTTCTTCAGCGGCTTGTAGTATGTCTTAATGGACGCTCGCTTCAAGATGTAGCCAATCTTGTCCGTGACTCCTCTAACATATGGTAGTAGAGCAGGCGCGCGCTCGACTGTGGCCGGCTTCACTCGTTCACTGTGACTGTGACTGGTAACACACCGAGGTTGTATGGGTTACCAAAGATACACAAACCAAACGCTTCACTACGTCCCATAGTGAGCCAGATCGATTCACCAACTTATAAGCTGGCACAATACTTAGCAAAAATACTATCACCACTGAGAGGACATAGCAGAGCACACACAAAGGATTCATACCATTTTGTAAGTGAGATAAAAGACCTACATCTCGCTAACAATGAAACTATGGTAAGTTTTGATGTTCAGTCACTATTTACATGCCTACCTATATGGACTGCATCGCAATTGTAACTAGGAAGCTAGAAGAAAATAACATGCCTCAAGAATATGCAATACTACTTGAACATTGCCTCACATCTGGCTATCTATTGTGGAAGAAGGAATTCTACAAGCAAGTAGATGGTGTGGCGATGGGCTCACCTGTGTCTCCCATAGTCGCCGACATATTCATGGAGGACTTTGAGGAGAAAGCCCTTCTTACTGCTCCTGTAAATCCAAGGTTCTACAAGCGGTACGTAGACGACACTTTCACAATTTTACCATCTGACAAAGTAACTGCATTTTTAGACCACCTTAACTCCATAAACTCTAAAATACAATTCACAATGGAGTTAGAGGCAAATAATTCTTTAGCTTTCCTAGATGTTTTAGTCATCCGAAATCCTGATAACACTATTGGTCACACTGTGTATAGGAAAAAGACCCATACCAACCGATATCTAAATGGTGAATCTCACCACCATCCTTCACAGTTAGCTACCGTGGGTAAATCTTTGTTTCAGAAAGCACGAGGGATCTGTGACAGAAAACATCTGGCTGCGAAGCTTCAGCATGTCAAGCAAGTATTGCAAGACAACAAGATTCGGGTCCCGCGCCTACGTCACAGTGAACGAGTGAAGCCGGCCACAGTCGAGCGCGCGCCTGCTCTACTACCATATGTTAGAGGAGTCACGGACAAGATTGGCTACATCTTGAAGCGAGCGTCCATTAAGACATACTACAAGCCGCTGAAGAAGATTAGTCAATTTTTACCATCCATCAAATGTAATATTCCTCTACAAGATGCAGGTGTGTACAAGCTAGATTGTGAATGTGGTCTCTCTTACATAGGTCAAACAAAGAGATCTATAAAAACCCGCGTAAAGGAACATATAGCTGATGTGAAGCACCGACGCTCCGGGAAGTCTGCAGTCTGCGAACATGTTCAAGATCGTCCCCACCATTACATTAGATTTGATAAACCACAAATTCTCGCAAAAGAACACCGACTCCTACCAAGGATGATACGCGAGGCTATTGAAATTAAAAAACATCCAAATTTCAATAGAGAAGATGGTTGGGTGCTACCATCTGCTTGGGATCCTATAATTAACAAAATTAAACCCAAACCCAAGCATACCACTGCAAGACTTCATGATACTATAAGCTCGTTTTGCGTAAATCGGACCAAAAATTAATATTAAAAAACTGAAGGTAGCCGGAATAACTATGACATTGGGACGTCAAACATCTCAGTCCCTCCGTGACCATGGGCGCTGTAAAGCACCCGAAACGTCGGGATAATAATAAAAATAAATTAAAGTAATTAAACGCGATAAAATCCGTAAATAATAGTTTTATTCAATTATTTACGGATTTTTATCTGTGAACATGTCAATCTAATTATAAATTAAAATCCATACTTTCTCGTACATAACTCGATGCAATATTCGAGGTAGAAGGAGGGGTTGTAAAAAATGCCTACTCAAATCGTAGCTCTCAAGTATGACAACGCATCCGCTCAATGCTTCTTATGTTTGGATAGATGAATGTGTCATGTGCTACAGTATTCAAGTTGACTTTAATAAGCTGTAACGATAACAGTATTTTTTTTTAAATAGAAAACGGGAAGGGATTTAGATTGGTACCATTAAGTGAAGTGTACGACAGCCTCATTAGAGTGAATGACGGCCTAATAAGAGATGGTATGTATGGTGAGTTTCGAATAACAGAGACCCATTTCACTGGAAATGAGACATTCCATCTTCGTCCTCAGGAAAGACATCTGCATTTTGATTTTGAACTGAGGATGGATGTACATGAACCATCAGGTGGACTGTGTATTCATTTTTCACCTTTATATAAAAGATAATGCAGGTGGTTCAAGAGCATGTTTTGTAGCTGTGATGATAATTATGATGATGACATTATATAGTTACCGGTTCATCCATTTTGTGGGCTTTTTTCAAATGCATGAACAGGCCATGCTCGCCGATGAAACTGCAGCCGCAACGTATGCACACTTTCTCAGAATGATGCTTGCGCGTGTGTGTGTGGTAGGTCGAGGGCTTTCTGAAACATGTGCCTACCGTGAATGTTTCGTTCATTTGATCCGGATCGCATCAAAGTATTGATGATTGCAAATATAATTTTTGAACGTTCCGTATCAAACGTTTGACAGGACCTACTATCAAAAAGTATAGTATGATGATTGTACCAAAAGTAAGGTTACCAATGAGCTACAGCCTCGAGGGGAAGTGCTGGGCTAAATTCGACAACAGTGCCCTGCGCAGTGGTTCTCCCACTCTCAAACCCGCCCATCCGCGATTAACTACGTCGAAAAGTGTTGGTGGCAACCATCAGAGTTGGAAGTGTTGATCGCCGCTCCCGCCAAGTGCGAGGTTCGAGCAGTAATCCGATTTCTCTACGCAAGATGAAACGTGGGTATTTCATTACACCCCCGAAACAAATCAACAATCTCTTCAGTGACGTCACTTTGGTTCACCGTCACCAAATAAATTCAAACAATCGCAGTCGGCAAGAAAGGTTATGGTGACTGTGTTTTGGGATCGGAAGGGGGTACTCCTCATCAACTTCATGTAACCTGGGACGACTACTGGGGAGACAGATATTGTGAAACATTGATCAAACTCTGGCGAGCACTCCAGAATCACCGGAGAGGACGACTGACGGAAGTAGTAGTGCTTTTTCACGACAGCGCTCAACCCAACGTCACTCGTCAAACACAGGAGCTTTTGAGGAAATTTGGGTGGACTGTTAGGCCCTATCCCCCGTACAGCCCGGACTTAGCCCTCAGCGATTATCATAAAGGAACACTTAGGTGAAAACGTTTCAAGAACGACGATGAAGTCAGAGCAGATATCATACGCTTCCTCAAATAATTGGTGGGAGAGTTATTCGAAAAAAATGGAGACTATGTTGAAAAATAGACAACAGTGTAATCTTTTCAACGATGTAAAAATTAATAAAAATAAACAATGTTTTCAACTTTTAAAAATATGGTAACCTTACTTTTGGTAAAACCCTCGTAGTATCTGACGACTGACATTATCGTGCGAATCTCACGGATCACAAAATACTCACACTTGAAATTATTCATGTGAATGATCGACCTGAATGACCCGGTTCGTAAGACGAATCAATACTGGAATGATCGGGTCACTAGAAAAGAGAGAATGACAGATGTCTCATGCTGCGGCCACCCACATCGCGGTAACGCAAATATTTGCTTTATCGCGATGTATGTGGCCACATATTCGTGAAGTGACTTCGTGTGAAGTCGCTAGCACGTCGCTTCGCTATCGGTAAACACTGGCCCATCAAAGCGTTTTATCGCAAAGAACTTCGCTTGTGCGGTCATACTTCAGGCGGCCCACAGACATCGTGCATAGCGGACGTGAAGAATTAAATTGGGATTTACGACGTATTTTCGACAGAGAATCATTTAAAGTAAGCAGAAGATAAATAATTTGAT
Source organism: Parnassius smintheus behrii (assembly GCA_036936625.1). Classification (NCBI taxonomy): domain Eukaryota; kingdom Metazoa; phylum Arthropoda; class Insecta; order Lepidoptera; family Papilionidae; genus Parnassius; species Parnassius smintheus. Next base: position 13,492,671 of record JAUPFT010000025.1, read on the forward strand.
GAGACATTTTGAAATTTAAATAATGCAGGCGTCTAAAGCTTTCTCCTGCTACCATAAACGTAGTAAAAAGTAATCATTCGTGACATATAATATAGAGCGACCGCGGCGTCCATTTTGTGTTTAGCGTGTGTTTATCGCGATAAACTATCAATAATGCTGGGGCTACATTAGTGGGCGCAGATTCGTATCGCGTTGGCGCGCATAACATCCGTTGTTGGACATACACGATGTTCTTGTCTACATTGGCGGGCGAAGATTCAGAAAGCGGTCTACGGCTAATATTCGTTGTTTAGTTGTGCGGCCAAGACGATGGAGGAAGCAGTGGCTTTGCATTATATGTCAGTAAATTATTACTTATTACATTGGTACGAACATCAGCGAAATAATATAAAAAAGAGAAGAAAGAGGAGATGGTGGATGACTACTATTCACAGAAAGCGAACGATGTAAGTGCACAGCACAATTGCTAAAATAATGGGTAGACTTGATATAATGTTCATATTTTGACTTTTTATGCGCGAGACATTAAGTATTTTGTGGTGAGACTTTAGAGGCGTGAGTATAATAATTTTACTTTACTTTCTCATTTACAGAACAGGAATGGAAAGTATGTTAACTGAGCTAACCTTTGAGTCTGGCATAGAATTCTCTGGATTTTTACGTATGTCGACATCTGATTTTAAAATACTCGTACTCCAATGGTTTGGGCACGTTGAACGAATGAGTGAAGACCGAATGGTGAAGAAAATATATAGAGCGAAAGTAAATATTAAAAGGTGTCAAGGTAGACCGAGACTAACTTTCGAAGACCATGTGAGCAAATTGCTCGAAGAGGGGAGGGTCAAGAGTACTCGGATACCTAGACGTGCATGTATGAAGAAGTTAATGAACCTGAAAGAAGCGAAAGAGGTATGTAAAGATCGTGACACTTGGCGATCTGTTCTCTCTGGCTACCCCGTTAGGGATTGTGCGTGAAGATAAGTAAAGTAAGTAAGTAAAGTAAAGTGATTTTAAAATACTACTACAGAAGCTCGCACCACTTATCACCAAAAAAGATACAAAATTCAGAAAAGCAATTCCTGCAAAAGTGCGATTGGCAATAACACTACGTTATCTAGCGACAGTAGATAATTTTCGAAGCCTTCATTATCTTTTCTAAATATCTCATCAACTCATTTTCAAAATAGTACATGAAGTTTGTGCAAGTCTCCTGATCGTTTTGAAAGACGAGATTAAGGTAAGAAAAATACATTATCTTAGTCACAGTTTAGTTTTATTTCAATATATGTGCCTAGGTGACATCCAATTTTTAAGAAAAAAACATATATTATAATCAATAAAAAAACTCCGTTATTTCAGTCATCGTCTGCATGCGAATACATCGCGTTGCAACGATGTACCCGGCCACATACAGCGCCGTAGCCCGAATATTCACCGTAGCCCGCTAATGTTACCCCACCATAAACTTTACAACGCGTAGTGTAGCGCACCTTCGCCGTAAGCCAAAGGTGAAGTTTCATCTTCGGAATTCCATTACGATGTGTGCGGCCTAAGCATAAAAGTAACATTAATTAATACCGACCGACGTATGAATCGATTTATCTATGGTAACTAAATAAAAATGACTTTCAATAAATATTATTTATAAAATATATTAAAAAAGTTTGTTTGTTTCTGTCATCATTACAATCTCTGACATTAAAAATCTCTGACGCTCATTGAATTACAATCTGCTATGTAATCTTCGTACATTAAATAATGATAACTTCGTAAACATTTCGTACATTAATCGATCGTGATTTGCGTTCATTAGTGCCTTAGTGCTCCCAACAAGTGTGAACAGTGTGGTTTAAGTACTTATTTCTATGTGTAAAAACTCAGAACTAGCTCAGTGTCAAAAGAACTAGCTCAGTGTCAAAATACTTAATAATCTATTTATCCACATGTTAGAACCATTACAGTACAGTAAGTAAATTCATTCGCTAAACTTGTGCTCATTTACCTACATGCTAGCCACCGTTACGGCACCATATATAGTGATTGGTGTACATTACTATCTAGCAGCGTCGGTGCATCTCCGCGTCGTTTAGCAACCGCATCCCTACAAGACATCCGCAGACATTATCTCATTTTTATACCCATCGATGGAGGTCACTACGTGTTCCATAACAATGAATTGTAATGCCTGTAATCAACATCTTGAAGTTAATAGCTAAGCAGTAATTAATGCTGAATTAAAACAGGAACTTTCAATGAGCAGCTGGATATTAAAAAACAAATGAAAGACCAAAAATCAGTGGTTAAGAGCTTGGAAGAAGAGAACTGCGCCCTGAAGTAGCAAATCAGCAAAATGAGTACTAAGCTATCGAGTTTGGACAACATGACTAGCAGTCTGAACTTAGAAATTCATGCCGTTCTAGAAAATAAAAATGAAAATTTACCAGTACGTTTTCTCAAACCATGCGACGTCGTCGGTAATAAAATAGAGGAATCATCGACTAGGGCATGTCGCAGAGTATCCAAAATGGACCCCAAGTCCTCCCGGCCCCGTAACATCTTAGTCACCCTAGAGTCGTCTCGACAGCGTGACCATGTCATCTCGGCCGTCACCCGCTACAATAAAAGCCATTCGGATGCCCTGCTGAACTCGAGACATCTTGAGGTGCCTGGGAACTCTTAACAGAATTTATGTCGCAGAGCATTTGTCACCGGAGATGAAAATACTGATTAAAATTTGTATCTGTTTAACTAAGCTAACAAAACTTACGCGGAAATAAAATATATTTATAAATAAATACTAACTTAATTATGCCACAACATAATATTTAGTCAATAATCTGTTTTTTTTAAATTTAAATAGAAATATTTTATTATGACGTCATTTGTCTTGTTGAAACTAAGTTAACTGATGATATTTGTAACAGCAAAATCTTTGATTCCAGATATCACGTTTTCCGTAGGGATAGACAATTTACAAGTAATATAAAAAGGAATAGCAGCGGAGTTGCCATTGCTATTAAAAAAAATTAATGTTACTCGTCAACAGTTATGAGAAACTCACCCGGAAGATATTTGGATTAATATTCGGTCGAACTCTTCTAATCACTGCAATTTAAATATATGCGTTAATTACTTACCTTCCTATGTCACCTTAGATGATCTTATTATATTTTACAATAACTAACAAAATATCATTTTAGAGGCGAACGAAAATAATAAATTGATTTGCGTCAGAGACTATAATAAGTCTGGTATACAGTGGAGAGATATCTCAGGTTTCTCCTACTTGGCACCCTCCCCCTCCACTGACCGCAAGTCGAGCCTCATTCTAGAAACTGCTTCATTATGTGGTCTATATTAGTTTGAGGATGTCATTATTAATGATGCTCTTCTTTAAGTCGTTTGAATACACATCATCCAGCTCTTAGTATTGAAATATCTCGCCTGACTGCCAACAGAGTTACACTTAATCCTTCCAAACGGTTAAATTATAAAAAATGTTATTTTTATAGGGTAAAAACTGAACTCCCTGACATACATTGGTCATCCCTGTTATCTTTCTCTGACATAAATGAAAATGTTGATGTATTTTATGACACTTTGCTTAACATTATAAGGAAACACACCCATTATTCACATAAAATGAAGGATAATTACCCTGTTTGGTTTAACTACAGCCTAAAAAAGTGTATTGCCGAGAACCAAACATTCCACAAATTATATAAAAACAACAAACCATAAATCCTCGAGATTATGGTGTTTTCTTCGTGCACGTAGCAAAAAGTTAATGTCAAAATGTTATAAAAACTATGTGGCCTCTACTGAGACCGAGTTGCGTACGTATTTACAAAGCTATTTTGGTCTTTTGTTAATAGTAAACGTAAAAAGAGTAACTCGATACCACACTCGATGAAATATAACAGCTTTGAAGCTTCTGATCATAAGGGGATTTGTGACTTATTTTCAACTTATTTTGGTTCCGGTTTTGAGAAAAATAGTTCAGCCCAGGACTCCTCCACTAACTCTATCGATGTCCCCGTCAACAGTACCCTAGCTTCTGTCTCAGTTACTGTTGAGGAAATTATTAATGTAATTAAAAGCATTGACTCTTCCAAGGGAGCTGGGCCGGATACAATACATTTTTATCAAGATCTGCGTAAATGGAATTAGTTTACCTATCTGTATCCTTTTTAACCAATCACTCAGTTCAGGAATTTTCCCCGACTGATGGAAGACAGCACATATAGTCCCTATTTTCTATTGCATATAGAACTATTTGCGAAAATTACAGACCTATCAGTATACTGTCTTGCTGCGCGAAACTTTTCGAATCTGTTGTGTCTGAGCTCATTTATAATCACATAAAACCTTTTTTGTCGACCAAACAACGCGGTTTTTTAAAAATAAATCTACATAATGATTTCTTATATTTACGCGAACACTATACATTGATTAAAACTACTTTTACGGATTTTATCGCGTTTTATTTATATTAATTTTAATACCCGACGTTTCGGGTGCTTTCCAGCACCCATGGTCACGGGGGACTGAGGTGACTGACGTCCCGATGTCAAAGTTAACCCGGAGTACCTTCAGCTTTTTAATTATTGTCTTTGGTCCGATCTACGCAGAATGAACTAACTGTGTTTTGAAGTCTTGCAGTGGTATGCTTGGGTTTAGTTTTAATTTTATTAATTATAGAATCCCAAGCAGGTGGTAGTACCCAGCCTCCTTCTCTATTGAAATTAGGATGTTTTTTAATTTCAATAGCCTCACGTATCATCTATGGTAGGAATCGATGTTCTTTCGCAAGGATTTGTGGTCTATCAAATCTGATGTAATGGTTGGAGCCATCTAGGATATGATCGCAAACTGCAGACTTCCCGGAACGTTGATGCTTCACGTCAGCTATGTGTTCTTTTACGCGGGTTCTAATAGATCTCTTTGTTTGCCCTATATATGAGAGACCGCAATCACAATCAAGCTTGTACACTCCTGCATCTTGTAGAGGAATATGACACTTGACGGATGGTAAGAACTGACTAATCTTCTTCGGCGGCTTGTAGAATGTTCTAATAGAAGCTCGCTTCAAGTGCCACAGACAAGATTGGCTAAATCTTTTCTGTGACACCTCTGACTTGCTTAAAATTTATGCATTAGATTTATATTTGGGCTTCGCAAATTTGATCATATCTCCGAATTTCGCAAACAGCTCAAATGGCTCCCGATCCGCCTTCGCAGGAATACTCACATTCTCTCCGCGTTGTATAGTGTGCTGTTTAATCCTTCTACTCCTCTTTATTTAAAAAATCGTTTCCAGTATCTTTCTCTTACCCATAATCGGTTCCTTCGTTCCTCCGTCAATCTTTCTCTCTCTACACCGTTGCACTCTTCTTGCTTTTTCAAGAAATCCTTCACCGTAACCGCTGTGCGATTGTGGAACTCCTTACCTCTCCATATTCGTCGTGCTAAATCTCTTCACTCTTTCAAAAGTCTTGTCAAATCGTATTATTTAGAACGCTATTAGATAAATTACTTTACCTTTTAATTAGTTTTAACTGAACTTGATGTTTCTGTATTGTGGTGTACAAAAAATAATAAATTAATAAATAAATAAATAAATAAAACGCGATAAAACCCGAAAAAGTAGTTTTAGTCAATAAATCTACAATCACCAACTTACTAGAATATAAAAACTATTAATGTTGTGCTTTTGCTAAAAATGTACAGGTAGATTCTATACATACCGACTTCTCTAAGGCTTTCAACAAAGTTGACCATTTTCTCCTTTATCGAAAGCTTTGTCAAATGGCTTACTTACTGCTTCGGTGGGTCGAATCGTATTTGTCTCGAAGGAGTCAGCTGGTGGCTTTCAAGGGTGAACTATCCAACCCAGCTCTTGTTACCTCAGGCTCGGCTCACAAGGCTCGATTCTTTGCGATTTCTTTATAAATGACCTTGAGCAATTGAAATGTACCAGCCTACTATACGCGAACCTTCGATCAACAGTACCAACTAGATAACGGGTCACGTACAAAATCATAGCTAAATACTGTCCGCATAAATATAAACTATGAAAAGACATAAATTAAATAACATTTAGTGACACAAACAAATAAAGTTCTTTTACCCGTTATTGCCTTGCGAGCAACACTCTCACGTGCAAGAGCTCACGTCTCATGTGCGCTCTTATTTACTGAGATGGATTTCTTGCGCCGACCCGACATCTAGTTGGTATCGTTGATCGAAGACGCGAACGATTTAAAAATTTTCTCCGAAATGGCTACCCTTGAAGACGCCGAAGCATTACAAACGGATATGGAAACCGTGGCGAGATGGTGTACTGATAATCATATGTATCTAAATATTAACAAATGTTTTGTAGTCTTCTTTACTAGAAAAATAAATAAAATTGACTATAAATATGGCCAAAAACTTAACAGGCAGAGTCACGCTAAGAGATAAAGGTGTAATTTTTGATGATAAATTGAGTTTTCGCGAGCATTACAATTAGGTTCTTATGAGGGGTGGTAAAATGCTGGGTTTTGTCCTGCGAAACACCAAGCAGCTTTAAAAGCCGAACAGTATGGTATATCTGTATAATTCATTGGTACGGAGCATTCTGAAATATGGTGCAATCATCTGGTCTCCATTTTACGCCGTACATATTGACCAAATTGAGAGCATTCAAAAAGGATTCTTGAGATTTCTCTCTTTTAGTCATGGTTACCATCGCAAGTTGTCCTCCTATACAGAGGCTGCAGAAATTTAATATGGTTACTCTGGAAAAGAGACGCAAAAGGCTCAAGCTTAAATATCTACATAAAAGTACACTCTCAGTCTCGTTAACGAACACTAGATCAAAGGGGCATTTATGTCAAAGTTTGCGAATAGCATAAAAGTTGAATAACTTACTCAAAAATCAATCCACAAATTTGACAAGGGTATGTATGACCATTGTGCCACATCTCGTGCTCTCTCGCCTTGCACCTGAAAGTTAATGTATTCTTTAGCTTTAAAACGCTAAAGTAAATCAACACAAAATTGCAATTAACAATTCAATGATGGAATATTACAATTATTATCATTATAGCTTATCCAATTTCCACTTACAGGGAACCATATGGTGGACATGTGGACAACCGCACATTTGTTATCAAGAAGATACTGCTGCCCATCTTTTGCTTCATACCCTTCTGTCTACATTGCCTCTTACAATACCCAAGCAATGATATGGGATAGTGGATGATATGCCGTCACTACATGACGATATACTTACTATAAAAAAGTTATCCAGTAATATACTTGGTAGAGTCACGCTGCAGCTGATATGGCTATAACAGCACGAATAGGTCGGTTCGACCACGCTCAACCGAATACCAGCGTAAAATAGCAGCTTAATGATGCTGTGTTAGGTATGGTGAGTGTAAAGAATCGAAGGCTCTTTATGCTAGAAACGAGACGCTCCATCCTAGTCCTCAGTAGTGACAACGCATATATGTATTTTGATTCTTCATCGTGAATAAATTTAGATGTATATGGGCTACAACTTCTACTTATGATCAGTCGGACTGTGTGCTCATTTGTCAGCCCTATTCTATAAAAAATAGACTTTTTCCTAATTCTCGATTTAGACAAATTTCAGATATATAACTGCTCTGCTCGGTTAATGTTACTCTTATGTTACTTATAATAATTTTACTCTCAAAAACCTTTACATCTTGGGATCGAGGAGAACACATATGTCAGACATAGACACAGAACCTTTACATATTGGGACCGAGGAGAACACATTTGTCAGTCATAGACATAGTGCTATTATCTTTGCATAGTTACGTTAAAAATAAAAGATTAAGAAGCTGGTTAATGACGTCTCTAAACATAGTAAGTGCCCTTAGCTAATGACATCCACGTACATCTATCCTCGGTTAAAAATCAAAATGCAGATGCGTTGTCACTTCGATTGCTAAGTTGGTAAAATTTAAGATAGGAATGGTAAAACTTTTTTTTCAAGCCGCCTTTGTAGATACCATCCTCATACCTACTACCATACTTATTTCTGTCACCAGACAGCAATGCGTTTACTACTGTGTTCCGGTCTGAATTATGTAGGGAGCCTGTGAGGAATTACATGTTAGTGCTCAGAGGTGAGCATCGGTAACCTTCTTTGTTTGAAGATGATTGCAAGTGTCCATGGACTCCAATAGTCATTTATCATCAGGTTGAGTATTAGTGAAACACCGCCATCTTTCTGCAATTTGATTCTTAATCGAAAATAAATTTCTACTGGTCACAGCATCCACTTACTATCAGGTAGCACACGGTCCACGTGATGGCTATTAGGTGGACTGTGTGCTCGTCTGTCATCCTTATTATATAAAAAAAACATCACCTGGTTTGCGATAGATACGGGCAACGCCTGCATGCGTACCGACGCGCGTGCGCCGCATTAACATGCGCACGCAGCAGCCGTACACAGCTGTATCGCATATGGCACAACTCGCACTCGTGTTCACCGCTCTTCTGCATACATGAGGTTGTTATTACGAAGATGACGATGATGATATCCTACTGACCGACTTTGATAATAGCGACACTTTCCGAAACATCTTCATCATCATTACAGTTCTTGCCCAAGGAATGCCACGAAAATCGGTTCTGAGCCACCTGCATCAATTTCTTACTATGTCGTTACTCACCCTAAAAGGAAGCCGCCTTACACTTAGCCAACAAGTTTTCGAACTACAAGGCTGTAGTTCGAAAACTTGTCGGCCCTATCGGTTATCGGGTCTTCGATCCGAATAAATGACCGAAATTAGTCGGCCGTAACATACCAAGTAACTTGAGCAAAACGGCGTTTCCAGAAAATTAAGTTGTGTGTGTGTGTGTGTGTGTGTGTGTGTGTGTATGATGTGTACGAAAGAAAGTGTGTGTGATTGTTTTTTAATAGAGTATTTTATCCATATATAAAATAAATCTGTAGAAAAGTCGTGTGACTAAATAAAGGGCACTAAAACAAAATTAGAGGTTTTTAGAATTTTTGTCTGTCTGGCGTATTCAAGAATCTTGCAAAACTGACCAGATTTCTATTAAATTTGTGTAGGTAATTAAGAGAACCTTGAACCTTTTAATGAGACTTTTAAAACAGTTTTGTCATATATTAAAGATAGCTTTCATATTTTCAGACTTAACTATTAAAATATTTGTGACAGTCCCGGTTTCATAGCTTACATGAGTAAATGAACAGGCTCTTGTAAAAAATTAGTTTAAAGCTCAAAGAAATCAAATTTTAAACATGGATTTATTTTCATTTTAATATGAGTAGAACCGCATTGATAGAATCTTGAAAATCATCAGTATAAGTCAGTAATCAATCCGATCTAAACGTAAATTTCGTAGTAGGTACGTAAGTAATCCAAATTAGATCAGCGCTGACTCCACCCATATATTAACTGCAATTTGAAGTTTCGATTTACCACGTTCTCGCTGGTGAAGAAAAAGATCGCAAGGAAACACGCATATCTGAGATAGGTATGAGAAGTCGGTCATCTCGTGTTGGAGTCAACTTAAACTTCTATGTAACCTAAAACTCGCTGTATATTCACTGCTGGCTATTCACTGCTGATCATAGGCTTACCCCATTGTTTGTCAAATAGACTAGGTATTTGCAGTACTATTCACGCTTGGCAAGCGGATTAGCAACCGCATCTCTTTATTACTGTGCTCTGTTATCAATAAGATGCTACCCATCTCTTGTTTCAGTTTCACTTTGTCGCCTCTTAAGACACCCACGGGACAAAATGGGGTAGTGGTTTCTTTTTCGCCGCCTCTAGATGGCTAATAGATTATTTCTGCTTCCGTTCGTCACTTAAATTTCCTCCACAGACTACTAAATTAGATTTTTGCCATAGTTGTCAAGCTTGGCATGCGAGTTGCCAACAGCATAATTTTATTATTTTGAGCTATGCTCAGGCAGACTCTGCTGCCCATTTTATGTAGGTTTCTACTCCTGTTCATGAATTCTTCTTACACGTTCACCGTGAACAGAAAAACATTCATGAAATTTTGAAGTCTACTCGAACGTCAAATAATATTGTCATTTGGTGCTAATACATATCCAATGGGACAAATATTAAAAAAGACCATGAAATTAAACTTTATTTTAATAAAATATAAATTTTATTAATGTATATTATACAAATAACGCATTTCCGATTCAAGGACCATTTTCCTTTCATAAAAGCATTAAAATATTTTAAAATAAGTTTATTTAACACGATAAAATCCGTGTATATAGTTTCATTCAATGTATAGTGTTTACGTAAAGGGGACAATCATTTTTGGGCCCACTAAAAATATTAACGTCACTTAATGGTATTACATCAAAAAAAGACACCAAATTATAATAGTAAATGGCCTACAGATTTTTCGAAAATGTAAACGGAATCAAGAAATATGAAAAAAAATTAGTTGTTTTGATATTCGTGTTCTGATTAGTGTAATATGGGTAAAATGCGTGTACCTAATTAGTCATTTTGCAGTTTGTATAAAAAGAAAACTATTTTTTCACAAAGCTGACTTAAAAAAGATACCACTAAGAACTTTATGTTTAATTTCTAAAAATTTTAGCTAATATCACGTTATAACATAGTTCTAAATGACTGTGAACCAAAACGTTATTTTATCATTGACTTCCGGTAATTCCCAGCGGCCGGCGGACGGGTACGGCGGGCGGGGCGGCGGGGTATTACCTACATCTTTAATCTTAACGGCATTGACGTTCGTCACGCTACTGTTTTTTTGTATTTATATGCGATTTTAAGAAAATGGAATCTGCTAGATCAGCATACAATGAAAATAGAAGTGTATGTTGCAATTGTGGAGTCAGGTTTCACCGCAGTGTGCGAAGACAATTACTGGCCGAGACAACTGCTGATGTGCGCCAACTTTTATCTGTGTGGATTTCTCATGAGGTGGGATAATATTATCTCATGGAAAGCTAATGACTGCACTATACAATCTATCTACTTACATATTATCTAGATTTAAACTTTTATGAGAAATATATATTATTTTTGTTACTCTCGATTTTATTCCAACAATATTACTATACTGCGGAAACGAAAATTACATATTTTCTTTATTAATGTATTACTTAATATTTTTATTTTTGTTGAATAATATGGGATATGGTACGATTTTTTAGAAATAATACGAAAGAAAACGATCCACAGACTCCAGGAACACATAACGATCTATACATGATTAAGTACTTAATTATTTTAAGTTTTTAAAAGTAATAATAAATATCCCTTCATATTATTAATAAATTCATACCTTCTATAGCTATAATTTTAATCTTTCGTTATATTAAATTGATAAATGATATATTATATTGATTGAATTATTTTACATTTTGACACAAGATGACACTGCATTCTTTCCTGCTATTTACCAACTTACAGGCATAGTTCTTTGCATTGACTCCATTGACTGGCATTGACTGTAAGAAAAAAGTGTGTTGTTTCAAACTATTTGGTAGAAAAAATATAATATGGTATAAACTTGTTTGTTTAAATTGATGTAAACTGTGTTCGTGTTAAAGTAAAAGTTTAAAAATGAAAATTCACGTAGTTTTACTGCTTACAAGTGGATTAGTATGTTAATGTCTAATTGATGCAAAAAATGTTTAACCTAAGGGTTATATCATGCACGTAAGTCAAATATTAAATACCTATTTCACATTTATGTATATAATTTGCCAATGACATTCGAAAATGCAAACTGACGAGTAAAAGTCCATGTGAGTAACATAAAAGTTTATTTTTCCTCCTAGAATTTTGTAAAATCTATAACTTATACTGAATTAACCTTTAACAAATGATAAACACAGGTCTTACTAATAAGTTAAATGTTAAAGTATTGAAGTTTTATGTTATTAGTGAAATCTAATTTAAATAATAGATAAAATAAAGTCACACAATATACACAAAAGAAGTTTTTGTGGCATGGTATGATGTATCACATGTTATGTGTGTCTAATTATCTTTTGTCAGTCAATCAGAAATCAAAGTCGAAAAAGTATATATATATATATATATATATATATATATATATATATATATATATATATATATATATATGTGTGTGTCAATATTTATTCTAAGAATAAAATATTATGTAAATAGAAAAATAAGTTATTTTTTGCAATGAAAAATATTTCAATCCACTGTAATATTACCGTTACAGCCAATTAAACTCCACTGCCGAACATAGGCCTCCCCCATATATTACTAATATTACACAACTCCATAACACTCTAATATTATAAAGTTTCTTTATCACTAAGAACACACACAACACACTTATATGATATACCTGAAATAATGTAAATATTGTAAAATCATATATTATTTGAAATAAAATGTATTGTATTTCAAATAATATAGGGTTCCACATCAAACATTTACTTTCATGCCAACTTCGCTTCCCTCCTCAAAATGTACATTTATCTGAACTTAATACTTATTTACTCTTTTATTTTTAATTCCTGATTTTTTCAGTTACACCCACTTGATGCAGTTTGTTGTAACTGCCTAAGAATATTGCAAGAAAGTGTTGCATCTGCTCACTCCATTAGAAGATTTGGGTACAGGAATATTTGTATTCCATGTGGATCTTCAATTTTAAGAGCACACCGTACACGGATTGTGCCTATTAACTCTGAAGAAAGAGATATTATTTTGCAGTGGATACCATCACACCAGGTACTTACTTTATTTTAAAAGGCTGTACACAGATTGATGTTTGTAAAATCAGACACCTTGCATACAATTTGGCCTGATATTTATGTTCATTCAACATGGCAGTTCACTAACAGGTTATCTTTAAGTTTACAGTCTACCAAAAGTCTACTGCTGAACATAGAACTCCCCATAGATTGTCTTATGGGGGGATATTTGCCATTAATAACCACTTTTTTTATTTTTAGTTATTAGATGAACGATACTTCTTCCTTATCTTACACCCATATTTGTATGCTTTTGTACTTATTATACAAGTAATATTTTTTACCTTAAAAGACATTAGTATAAATAAAACGGGTTGGGTTTACCATTCGGTCGCCTCAATTTGAAGATTCTGTTACTGTGGGGGGCGTCAAGGGAGTTTATCTGAAGCACCTATATGCGAGTTTTGCTACCGGAGCAGCATCGAAGTATTTTTATTTATTTTTTGAAAATATTGGTAAACGACTAATTAATTAAATATTCTCACGTTTTTGACGTTTCATCTGTCAATGTCATATCGATATATAGTACTAAATCGATCTAGTGAATGGATATTTCACCCTAGATAATCAAGATCAAATCTTTTCTGTTTTGTTAAGATTTACAAAATTATTTATAATTAGTTGAAAGTACCCCAACTCGTAAAGAATGACAGTTTTTCAATTTAATCATTCAATGTTATCTGAAACTTAAAAGAACTTGGACTTAGTGAAATATTGTTAATAATTCTAAAATAATTACTTCTTGTCTGATATGTGATGTATTATTTATTTCTATTTAAATAAATAGTGCCACAAAAATATTATGAGGGGAAACAATTGCATGCTAATATTTATAATTTTAAAAGACATTTAAACTATTTAGTGTTAAAAAGATTGAAATAAATAGAACAATAATAAATATTATTAATATTTAGAGTAGACACTGTAAAACTATGGTTCATTTTGTTAGTTGATAAAAAAATAACTTTTTTCAGGTGGATCGTTTAGAACGAGTATGCAGTCCTTGCTGGCTGAGGGCTTCCAGAGCTGTATGGAGACAGAGACAACAAAATGAGAACAGGGATATTGAGTTACAATCCATGAATATAGAAGACATCGGTAACATCCCACAACCACCCCCTATACCTGCACCTGTAACCCCTGCCATTACCAGAGCGGTATCAACAATTACTATGGCTAATTATAAGCGTGCTGCTTCTACTTCCCGTCACTGTATTTTTAAGTCATGTAATCATTCATCTAGATTTTTAATACCTAAACTACTTAAAGAGAGATTGCTGATAGATCACTCATTTTATGTGCCACTGTGCGCTCGTATTTGTGAATACCATTTAAATGAACCCCACAATGATTGGAATAATTTATACACGAGTAGTAACTGTTCAGATTTTACTGCATCTCAGATAGACAACCTTTGTTCCTTACTTAAAAGTAGTGTTACTCAAAATTATAATATTTTAAATATCATTGAACATAATTCAATATTATGCAAATATTGGTTAGGATTTACCAATTACCAATTTGAACAGTTACTAGTTGAAATTCCATCTATCAGTGAAAGAGTTAAATCACCTAAAAGAAGTCTAGCTATGTTCTTAATGAAACTTCGTACAGGTGATAGCAATGAACGCATAGCTTCTCTATTTAATGTAGCTTCATCGACTGTGTTCAATCACTTAAATATTGTAAGTCAGTGCTTTGAAGAGCAATTCATCCAACTGCATTTAGGGACAAATACCTTATGCATTCAACAAGTTGCTCAATATAACTTGACAATACCAAATGGCTTGTTTGGTAATCCAGATATGGATCCTGAATTTATGCCAGCCATAGTAATATGTGATGGTACATACATTTATGTGCAAAAAAGTAGTAATTACTTATACCAGAAGCAAACATATAGTTTACATAAGTATCGTAACTTAGTTAAGCCATTTTTAATAGTGTGCTGTAATGGTTATATCCTTGATGTTTTTGGACCATATCCTGCAACAGAATCAGATGCTTCTATAATTCTTAGACTGTTCAACGATAATAGTCCACTGCGAACCTATTTTAGAGAAAACGATGTATTTATTCTTGATAGAGGTTTTAGGGATGCAATTCCATTCTTGCAGCAATGTGGTTATAAGGCTTACATGCCTGAATCTAAACAAGCTGGTGAAATACAATTATCAACCATTGCTGCCAACAAGTCCAGATGTGTAACTTTGTGCAGGTGGGTGATTGAAATTGTAAATGGGAGATTTAAACGGGACTTCAAATTATTTCGTCAGGAATATTTTAATACTGCATCTGCTCATCTCATGCTATACTTTAAAATTGCAGCTGCATTAATAAATCGATTTCATACGTTGATTCGTAATAATTTTCATGCTGTAGAGATATTGGCAATTGCTCAAGCCAAACTAAACACTCCAAATAATTTAGCCTCCTACGTAGAAATGCACAATTTAAATAGAGTGAGAGTGCGATTTGCCAGCATTAATGGTAATCTTCCAGAGCTAGATAATTTTCCTCAACTGACATTCCAGGATCTCATTCTGTTTAGTCTAGGAATTTATCAAATTAAACAAGCTCGTAGTTATTACGGGGAGCATGTCAGGGCTTCTGGAGAATATAAAATCGAGGTATACCTGCAATCTGTCCATGATTTTGGTCCAAATAGTTATCTATTGCGAGGTAGGATACAATCAAGGCACACTAGTAAAAAAACTTATTACACTTATATACTAGTTGACACCAACCCATCAATTGCTAACACTAGGGCTGCTCTTACTGGGTACTGTTGCAACTGTTTGGTAGGCAGACGCACTGTTGGCTGCTGTGCACATGTCATGTCTGTTGTCTGGTTTCTATCTTGGGCACGGCATCGAGATGAGGTTGAACCACCTGCATCTTTTTTAGATGATATATTACTTTCAAGTAATGATATTGAAAATGATGAATGATGATTATTAATCTTAATGCGTATTAATATTGTAATATAAATGATCATTTTTGCTATAGTTGTTCCACTTGTGGCAACCAAAGTTTTTTGTGTTATTCTATAGGAAGATGCTGCTGCTTATCTCCTGGTATTTTTATTTTATTCTGTCGACTTTAACGACACCATACGGGACGGAACGTGATGGCAATTCACGGAAGGCCTCTGTAATATTTTACATTATATCTTTAATTTAGGAGCCATATGTTCGGCAGTGGACTGTTGTAATGATGATGAATAATGATGACTAAAAATTGTAATTTTTGTTGCTTATTTGAACTATTTCTATTTTACTGTGTGCTTTATTATCTGTTATATATTATGTTATATGTGTAATTTATAAATAAACGCCGAGCAAAGTTGAATTTATTGCTCTGGCACCCTTTTTTATCTCTTTTAATTGACAATATCCTTCTGATTTCTAATAATATCGTAAACGGGCGAGACATTATATTTTAATGATGTATGGGATTTATACTTGCTAATAGATGAATACTTTAATGAACAAAGGGCCGGCACTGCACCTGTCTGCTGTGTTATTTTTAAAAGAGGACTCATAAAACACTGACGATTTTTACCATAATTAATGCAGTGATTATACATGATCTTTGGGACTTATTACATATCAATATCGTATCGTAAATAGAAATGTTACCATCAAGTTATTTTGAAAAAATCTTTTAATATGATCTTTTGATATGAAAACACGAAAAATGTTTCTACCTATGTCCGTTAGAAACCATCCAAGCGATTTTGATGAAATGTTTATGTGTGTTTGAATGGGTCTCTATACGATTCATATTCACATATGGACTCGGTAGGTGGCGCTGTTGTCGAAATCCAGAAATCACCTGTGCGAAGTCGGGGCGGATCGCTAATAATAAATACAATTAAACTATACCTGTGTGTTTGTTATCCTGGCACAAACAGTTCAAAACATCTTACTTCCTCACAATTTATCAGTGTGTAATAACAGATAAGCATGATATTACCTAGTCATTTTGGTATTTTAGAACCCAGTCATTTTAAGATGTATAATTAGGTATTTAATAATCAACCAAAGCATATTAAAAAAAGTCTTGACACCGGGCCTGTCTGTCTGCATTAATAGATCTGAATTATATAGACTATGTTGGAAATGATGATTTACTATCTATAAATACGGTTGCATTATAACTTGTTTTTTACACAGTCAGTTTAAAACATCTTTCTTACTATATAACGTGTGTTGGTAATATTGTAAATATAAATGGATATATTATACCTTAGTCATCTTGAATTTAATCATATTATTTTAACGGTAATTGGGAAGTACACTCACACTCAATATATATAAAAAATTGTATCCATACCACATTTGTACACAGACAGGCACTATATTTTGCCGTAACTACTAAAAATATTGAAGTACCTGAAAATGCTGAATGTACCTACAACTTGGTTTTATATGAACTATTATTCAACAGTGCACTATTTTAACTTAAAATACCGGTAAAAACCACTATAAATAGCTTTTAGTTTATTTCTAGGTTATTTTAAAATTCATATTTTAATTGTTAATTTCTCGATTTTCCGTCTAGATGTGGTAAAACTAATATTACTTTTGTAATCTATATATTATAAGGAATAAATCGACATCCATTTCATTGCGTGACGCGAAAATTTGTGGTGGGCCCATTCTCCATACAAAAATTGATTGTCTCCTTTAAGAAATTATTATTGTTAAATGGTGGTAATTTGTTGTCAATTTGCCTCACTTAATCATTAAAACGTTTTATTTCTATGCAGTATCTATAGTTTCAGTAAGCCCCATCATTCATATTTTTATTCCCTCGAAAAACCTAATAAATACCTTCTTTTAATAAATGATTCCTAAATAAAACGATATTTCTATAAAATTGTTTATAGTCACAGAATGGAGAATATAAAATATCATAATAATTTAATGACAACTGACGTTATATGATTGACACCCGATAATTGTTTTATTTAAACAAATAGTGACGCATCTGAAGTTGTCTTTCTAAATAACAATCAAATTGCCATCACAAGATGGCTAGATAATAAACCTCCGACGATGTCTACATGTTACGCAAATAGTTAAAGGACACACTACACTTCGTCACTTCGAATTAAAGTTACAGGTGTAACTTTAATTCGAATTCACAGGTTAAATAAACCAGTTCCGGGAGACTCACTGATTGTGTCTGGAGGTCCCATGATCTCAAGCTAGAAACGAAGATTAATATCTATAAGGCACTAATAATTCCTGTCCTTTTATGTTACGCAGAGACATGGTGCCTGTACAAAACAAATATAAAAAACTTGACACATACCACCTAAGATATCTAAAATCTATCCTGAAGGTCAAGTGGCAGGATCGTGTTCCCAATTCCGAGGTTTTGCGTCTTTCTGGAATGTTCGGCATGCAAGCTCAGGTGGTGCGGACACGTCCTTCATATGAAAAACCGCCATTTACCTAAAGCTGCCTTTTACTCGGAAATGGCAAAAGTTAAGCGAAAGCACGATCGTCAGCATCTGCGCTATAAAGACGTTTTCAAAAGACACCCGAATACTTGCGGTATAAACCCTGAGTCTTGGGAGGCGCTTGCTGAAAAAAGGTCATCTTGGCGATCTACCATCTTTGAAAGAATGAAATCGTTTGAGGATAGCCGCCACAAAAGATTTAAACTCTGGATTTAAACGCCAATAGCGCAAAGAGAGACCTAAGCCGTCCTATGCGTATACTTACAACACGTCGGGGCAACTCTACTGTCATACATGCCAAAGGGCATTTAAGAGCAAGTTCAGTTTAGCGAGCCATATAACAGCACATGATAGGCAAAATTCATAGTTCCTATGGTCGCCGCCATCGAATTCGATGGGTAGGACTATAAACCAAATAGCTGTTTCATGATCCACGTTTGTAATTCCGATGTATTCAGATCAGTTCAGTACTGAGTTATTTAAAAAAAATGGGTATGAAACAGCTTACCGATTTAAATCCTTAAATAAACCTGCCCATACGTTAACCGACACATTGGGTTTTGTACAGCATGCGGGTTAACCTTGGAATACACGTGGTGTATTTCTTTGGTTTCACAGGCCGTTTCTGATAAATGTCGACTCGTCCGTCCAGATGACGTGCTCAATGAAACCAAGCACACGCAGTTGCTGATCTAATAACTAAAGGCGGAAAACTTGCTTGCCTTTGTATGGGCGCATTTGGTTATGCTTTAACACCTTGTGAACTGTCCAGCATGACACACCGTTACATCGCCACGCCTAAACAATTTAGCGATACTTTATAAAATTGTAAATACGTAATGCACGCGAAACATTCCCGCGAGCTTTTCCAAGTCAATTTTCCATGTCGTATTCACGAGCACTATAAACGTACGTGTTATTAAAACAAAACGTAGGCACTATTAAAACATAACGTAGGCATTACTAAAACAAAACAAGAAACACAAAACGTTACAGCAATTTAATAAACAAAACGAGGCAACTGTCGCTCGCACGCACCTCAAAACGAAACTGTAATTTATACTTTTATTTAACAAAAACTAAATTTAATAATGAATCCCACCGAAACCCACCGCTTCTTTCGTGTGTTCTATGAGCAAGCACCCTGACCATTCCACAGATCATTAACCCATTAGGACACTCCCAACTTTAATTTTATAAGTTTATTTATTTCGACGACTAGACTTCATATGGAATTTAGAAGTTATAGATGTCATTTTTTAATACTATCAGACAATCAATCGTACCTGACGCAACAAGCAGTTCACTACTACAAAAATGATATTAAAATTAATAAATGTACCTAATTGGGTACTCAGTTACACAATTGACAACTATAAACAAAATTTCATCGTTATCTTTGATTTTGTACAAGAAAATAGAAATGAAATGGCACTGGATAATTTTATAAATAAAATCAATTGCAATTATGATCGATAGTTAACTAATCTATCACAATTAATCTAAAAATAATTCTTTTACTTTATTTTAATTGACTGTCCTTTTTTTAATCCTTCCAATACTTTGAATTTACAAAGAGGTAAGTCAAAACTATTAAAATAATAATTTTAATTTTTATTGTGATTGCCGCCTCCAATTCTTATTTCGCCCGCAAATTTTAGTAAGTAAACGGTTTAGCAACGCTGCAACATGTGTGCGAAACGAAAGGGTAGAGTGAGCGTAAATAAAGTGTAATAAGTAATGTATTGTTTCGTACCGAGGTTGATGATAAAAGAGTTCAGCGTCCGCGCGTTTTTGACCCTTTATCAGCTGATTTCAGATATTTTAGACATTTAAGTTTCACTGCTGGTTAATTTTTTCACATTTAGGTATTTTCATGATTTTTAATGAAATTATCGTTTCATTTAGCTGTACTAACATAATAGAACGCGAATCAAACGTTGTAAATTTTTTTTTCATCGGGATCGATTATATTTCTGTCCCATCATCAAAGGTATCTTTCGTACTATCGTCGATCTTCGTTTTCGGGAGCGTTTCACAAATAACCTGTATAGAGGTGTTAAGACCAGTAGTAATAAAAGAATATAATCATAATATGGGTGGTGATGATATCGCAGATCGAATAATCTCGCCAAGTCGAACAAGAAAGCGGCACGGCCGTACCATCCTTTTCTCGAAGTACTTCAGGCCATTTTCTACCCTACTATAACTTTGTTATAGATAAAACTAGAAGCTTGAGTTTTCAATAATCAAGCAGGTACTGTATAAAAGCGGTATATTTCAAATTACATTCAATTTGAACCAGTAGTTTAAGAAAATATAACTAGTCCAAATTTCTTAATTTTGTCACGCACTGATTGACCGATCATCAAACTCTCAGGCACTTCTAGCAGACATATAGAGGCTTCAAATTTGAAATACAATTAGTGTTTGGTGTATAAATGAAGGAAAAACTAAAATATTTTGCAATTTCGGTCCTTATATAATCTTTAAATAAATAAACATGTTCCCTCATCGGATGAAAATGCTACGGCTGAGGATGCGGCGCCCCAAATTGCAGAGCAACCCGCAACCGTGGATGCCTCAGTGAATAGTGGAACAGTCGCCCAGGAACTAGAATTAGAGCATATGAGGAGTACATTGGAAGAGACGATTGTGAAAACGCGCAGTACGCCTCTCGAAAATCGACCAAGACTTCCCCGCATAACCCTAAGCCAGCAGAATCGGGTTGTCGTGAGGGCTCTGAACCCAATGCTGGTGACCTATTTGGAAGCCAGCCGGGACCTTCGCGAGACGAACTCAATTCTTTTTGCGACGCTCTGGCAGTATGGAATATATAATACTGGAAAGGACCACGCTCTCACAGAATACCAGCGTGAAATAGAAGCTTAATGCTGCTGTGTTTCGTATGGTGTGTGTAGAGAACCGGAGACCCTTTGTACTGGGAACGAGGCATTTCATCTTAGTTCTCTGGGGATGACAATGCATCCGCATTTTGATTCTTAATCGAGGATAGATGTAGATGTCTATGGGCCACAGCAACCACTTACCATCAGGTCGTCTCTGCGCTCGTTACTCGTAGAGTGACACCTTATCCTATAAAAAAAACAATGCCTCCCAAACGGGCATTGTGGTCAGAAGACGATCTGTTCGCTGTTAGAGCAAACAAAGATTAACTTTGAGTACGATAAGGCTGCAGAGAGATATAAGGTTCCTAGAAGAACAATGAGAAATCATCTGCAGTCTGGCAGTTTAAAAAAAGTTTGGGACGTAAACCTATAATTAAATGATGAAGAGGAAGCTCAACTTGTGCAAAGGATAATCCGGTATCCTTAAATGGGCTCGCCTGTGACACCAAGAATATTGCGTCGATATGTATATAAATATTGTGCGCAAAATAATATAAAACACAATTTTAATAATGAGGGCAAACGCGCAGGGGAAAGACTGGTTCAAAGCGTTCATTAAAAGACACCATGAAATATCCGTAAGAAAAGCGCAATCCATGAACCCAGCTAGAGCGAAGAAGTTAAATAAATTTATTGTTGATGATGATGGGAATGCCCATTTTCGGCCATGGAACGCCCAACAATATGCATTTGTTAAAAAAATATATCCTTATTTATGGTTATTAATCGCGGTATTCATTTATCCTAAAAAGATGGGAATATTTTTTCACAAAAAAAGGTACTGAGATGATAAAAATATAATTAGGTAAATACGTAATTCATTAGTTTGTGGATAAAATAAAAAATGTTGCAAGTCACAAATCTCATTAAAATCGATTCCCTTTTTTAATCGATTATTTAAAAATCGGATTTAAAAAATTGTTTTTTCATTACAATTCTATTATGACTGAAACGTACTGTGACGGCCCAATGTTATTATTAATAATTAAATTCAATATAAAGGGGCATCCAAAAATAGTCTTTAAATTACATTAATAAACATAAAGTTAATATAAATATATTTCAGACATTAGACCAATAACATAGTAAATAAAAGGCAAAATATTGTCTTTCATAATAAATAAATTTATCATAAAAACTTGGAAAAATAATTAAAATAAGATAAATACAAGTCGAAAATATTATAAAAATAAAGATAAATAACATTTATAAGATTATTAGAAAATTTGTTAAAAATGGTCTAAGTCTTGGAAAGAGTTCATGTATAAAAGAAATTTCCTAAGTTGTGGAAGGAGTTCACTTATAAAAGAAATTTCCTAAGTTGTGGTAGGAGCTCACGTATAAAAGAAAATTTTACTAAGTTATGGAAGGTGTTCATGTATAGATGTCTTGTATGGAGGAACTGCCGGGGATACATACCTGCAGTTGTACATATATATGGGGTGGTCGGGAGCCCGACTGCCTGAAGTACTGTAGCAAAATGACAAGTCCTTATTACGGACTTGAAAAGGAATATTATGGTGGCGTGTATGCTGCTTCACGAGCAATTGGTCCGAGGTAAACTTGGGCTCGCTAACCGATGTGTCCTAGACATATCATCCTAGTGCTGGTGGTAAGCGGGTTTGTTGTAGCATTACGGCTTTCCCGTGGACATCGCACACCCATACCGTTTGTGGGCGACGTCGTAGCGCATAGCGATACGTCATCTATCTTTCGGATTGGGATGAGTGTGTTTGGTAGCACTTTTAAGAGTAACCAGCATACTGAACTTCATGTCTTAGTGCATTAGCGCTATGATACGTGGAGTTGTGTCCACTGGCGTCTTAGTAGCGTGCTACTATGATACGTTGGTGCAATTTTTTTTTTATAGGATAGGGTGACAAACGAGCACACAGTCCACCTCATGGTAAGTGGTTGCTGTGGTCCATAGACATCTACATCTATCCTCGATTACGAATCAAAATGCAGATGCGTTGTCACCCGTGAGGACTAAGATGGAATGCCTTGTTTCCAGTAAAATGGGTCTCCGGTTCTCTACACTCACCATACGAAATACAGCAGCATTAAGCTACTATTTCACGCTGGTATTCTGTGAGAGCGTGGTCCTTCCCCGGTCGAGCCGACCCATTCGTGCTACAACTATACATCTAATATAACTGCAGCATGGCTCTACCACGTATAATATTTATATAAAAACATTCTTAGTGCCGGTGCTAAGCGGGTTTGTTGTAGCAATACGGCTTTCCCGTGGACATCGCACACCCATAACGTTTGAAGGCGGCGTCGTAGCGCATAGCGATGCGTCGTCTATCTTTCGGATTGGGATGATGAGTGTGTTTGGTAGCACTTTTAAGTGTAACAGGCATACTCAACTTAATGTCTTGTGCATCAGCGCTATGATACGTGGAGTTTTGTTCATTGGCGTCTTAGTAGCGTGCTACCACGATACGTGGGTGATATTTTTTAGTTAACAACAATACAAATTTTATTACCAAAATCGATAGGGATCAAGTGGGTGTGTTGTGAGGTGGCGCCACCCGTATGACAGTTGCATTGATGCTTGCTGTTACTTGCGGTATTGCGTCTTGTGATGGATCTGCGGGTGTGCTGCGCCTGATTCGACACATTCCTGTGGTTCTGGTCAATGGAGGTATACAATTAACATACCTTTATTACCATTATACCATTTGTGGGCGACGTGGTAGCGCATAGCGATGCGTCGTCTATCTTTCAGATTGGGATGATGAGTGTGTTTGGTAGCACTTTTAAGTGTAGCAGGTGTACGGAACACCTTTAAATGATAGTTGATAGGAAAAATGAATTTATTTAAAATAAATAATGATATTATATAATGATATTGATAATGATATAGAACGAGTCTATCGTGTTCTGAGCGACAACGTCAACTGTCCATTGCTCAAAAACTAAAGTGAATGACGCAAATTATGTTGACCTAAATAAATCGCTTACACACTAAAATGTACGTTTGCACTGTACATGCTCCCGGGCGAGAGATGAGAGTGATAAGATAGATAGGAAACAACAAAAATTATATAAGATAAAATGATAATGATATAAGATAATGACTAAGTTAAGAAACTATCATAGTATGTCACTGATAAATAAAATAAAGGTAAGTAGTTAAAGGTCCATGTCCAGATCTATTTTACTTGTATGTCCTTCAAGCATACTCTCGCAAATACGGGTGAGGTGCCTTTGTTTTGTACTCGCGCACTTTGCACTGATATGTTTTGATTGGCACTGACACTATCACTTGTACAAGCACGGTGAATGTCTTGAAGAGATAACCGTGGTGCCGGCTCCAAGCGGGCCGCAGGCGCTAGGCTCCGCCGGCGCGCTTGTCTAACTCGCTTCCAAAGTACCACTACGCCCGCTGCCCCGAGTGCTCCCACTAACACGTAGATAACGACATAGTGGTGTAAGTCGTGGGTTGACAGCTGATTCACTTCAACATCTATGTTTTCTTTTTTCATTTGATCGATTTGACGCCCGACCTCCTTCAAGGACGCTTGTCGTTCTCTCTCCTCTGGTTGGCTTATCTCACCTTTACTGATAGGTATGGTCAAGTTGATTATGTTGTTGATAGGTGGAATATCTATGGCTAATAAATCGGGGTGAGCGTGCATTGTGTTGATGTGATAGTTGTGTGGATAGATTATGAATGCGTCTCCCTTGAGCACGCAATTATTCCCGACTGATAAAATGCCGGCCTTGCTGACGCGCTCCGATGTAACTTGATTGTCGCATATGAATCGAAGAGTGCATTGTTCGCAGCAGAACAATAAGTATGTGGTTATAGTGTTGAGCGCATTCCATGAATTTTTACAACTGTTAATATTAGTGAGACATTGGTCTGTTGAATGATTCTTGATACACAAATTTTGATCATTTTGCATATGGTAAACAGGACCCCGTAACTCACAAAGTTTCGTGGTGAGGTCTGAATGTAGACATGATCGTACTTCGGCTTCAGTCATAGGTATGTATGAGTCTCTTTGGATGTTTACAGCAAAGTAATCAGAGATGGGAATTATGTTTATCATCTTATTGTCGTATGATTGAGGAATAGGTAAAAGTCTGTAGATGTCATAGCTTTCTCTGGTTAAAAGTGGTATTTTAATTTCGCGTAAAAGGTTTTGATATGTGACCTTGACCTTTACTCTCAGTAAATGATACAATTTTGATACGCCGTTGTGTATATCACCTATAGGCAAAGATAGATCTTTTGTTAAATGTCCAGAAATGATGCTAAGCTCATCTTGTAACTGTTCAGGTGATACTATATGTATATCAAATTTCCCCTGATAAACGTCGGTAACAACATCGAGTAAGCTATTTTGTATCTTTTTTAAATTAACTAAGATGTTGTTTGATATTACAGATGATAAGGTAAACTCGTTGCTAGCTCTTAATTTTTGTATCTCTTTAATAACAGAATTTTCTTGCTCTAATTTATTGATATGCTGATGGAAGAGTTTGTGTTGTTGGTCAATTGTTGTTTCTAATCTTTTTAAAAAGTTATATTGTGCTTCTATTACTGATGTCTGATTTTTCCATAATTTTACGAGATGGTTTTGATTGTTTCTAATGAGTTCAATGTCCTTTGTATATTGTTCAGCGAAGTCATTGTCAAGTACGCCGAATAGTGCATGCGCGACATTTCCCACGCCATTGATAAGCCCGCGACGTACTCGTATTCCCGCCGCCGACTGCTGACCAAGCAACAGCTGATCGTAGTAGTGTAACTCGGTGCTCCCGTGTCGTAATTGTAATAGGATTATGTCACATTGTTGTCGCTCTTGCAATTTTGAACATATGTTTTCGAGGTGAGTGATATATGTTTTTAGTAGTTTCGAACCTTGCCAGTACGGATCTAAATCGTAATAAACAATGATTTTCCATTCATCTCGGATAAGGCTCATGGTTGATGTTTTATCGAAGTATAAACTCTGGGTATCCTTAAAATTTGTTACATTAAATGCTCCTTGTGCTGTTTGTGCGAATAACGTAAAAATAAGCAGTGTGTAGATGATAAAATTACAAAGTTTGATACTAGATCGTGCTCTTTCTGGTTTGTCGTTTTTGTGATCTGCTTTCAAACTTAATTCTTGATTGTTTTTCAGACTAGATTGACAGTTTGTGGGATTCCGATAGTTTGCTTCAGACTGAGTTGGTAAAATGGTTAATTTCGTGATAGGTCTCTTAATAGTCCCGTTTTTTGTTTTAACAGTAACTACTCGGACTAATCCATCTTTGCCGGGGTGAACATCGATAACTCTCCCTAATGCCCATCTCGCAGCGGGTAGGTTTGCTTCATGAATGATTACAATGTCATCAATTTTGATATTTTCAGTTGATTGCTGCCATTTGTTCCTGGCGGATAATGCTGTCAGATATTAAGACTTCCAGCGTTTCCAAACATCACTGAATATCTTCTGCGTCATATGCCAACGTGTTCTTTCGTCTTTCTCTGTCTCCACGATACTTAAAACTGGACCGCTGGCCAGAAAGTGAGATGGAGTCAGGTAATTGATATCATTTGGATCTTCAGTGATAGCGCAGAGCGGTCGGGAATTCGGGCAGACTTCTATCTGTGTTAGCAGTGTTGAGAACTCCTCGAAGGTGAGTTTTTGTTCGCCGATGATCCTGCGAAGATGGTATATAACACTCTTCACGGCCGCTTCCCACAGACCCCCCGCACTGGGCCATGATGGAGCATTGAAATGCCATGTGATATTCATTTCGCTTATTTCTGATAAGAACTCATTTGTGATAATGGATTTAAGATCAATTATTTCTTGATTGATGATTCTGTTGACACCAACGAAATTCGTACCATTATCGCTGTAAATATGATGTGGTGTGCCACGCCTCGCCGCCATTCTTCTTAATGCTGCTAAGAATGCTGATGAAGTTAAATCGGATACTAACTCAATATGTATGGCTTTTGTGACCATACAAACAAACACTGCTATGTATCCTTTAAAGGTCTTGATTCCTCTGCCTTTACTTGATTGGACGTCCACAAAACCTGAAAAATCCACCCCTGTTCGAAGAAATGGTCCCGACGGAATTATTCTTGCTTCAGGAAGATCGCTCATAAGCTGATAATGTTTTGTAGGGTTGTGTTTTTTACAGGTTAGGCAGTTGCGCAGGCGTTTTTTGATTGCTCTGATCCCACCTAGGACCCAATACTGTTGTCGTAGCCACGCTAAGGTGACACGGGCTCCTCCGTGATATGTCATTTTATGGGCTTGATTAATGAGCAGGGGTGTCAGGTGACTCTCGTGGGGGATGATAAGGGGATGCATCATTTTTTTGCTGATCGAAGCGTTTTGCAGTCTACCACCTACTCTCAACATACCTTCAGAATCGATAAAAGGATTTAAAGGTGATAATTTGCTATTTGGCCTTGCTTTGTTATACTTTTGTAAATAGCCGATATCTTTTCCAAACTCCTTGCTTTGTACGTGCTTGATAATTTTTTGCTTTGCCTTTTGTAATTCTTGTGCAATAGCTTTGCTTATTATTTTGCTTTATACGTAGCATGCAGGCTAATATTCGCGTCACTAGCGTGAAACTGCTGTGCTTGCTTATTAATTGGGTAATGACGTCGTCTTCGCTTGAGCAGGTTGTGGTGTGTACTTGCTTTATGGTTTTGACCTCTTCATCGGTGGTGTAAGTGATCTTCTTTACGTTATCATCGTCGGATTATGATAACCACGCTGGTCCATGCTACCACAACTGATGTCGATGAAGCTGTTTCGTGGTGATTCCTCGGCTGGCACAGTCAGCTGGGTTATCCTGCGACTTGACATAGCGCCAACATTCCGGTGGTAAAACTTCTGTGATCTTAGCTACTCTGTTGGCTACAAAAACGTTCCAGCGTTTCGGATCTCCTTGCAGCCAACCCAATACTGCTGTCGAATCACACCATCCAAACATTTTGATATTGTAATTTGCCAAACATGATTTCACCATGAGCTTTGATAAAAGTAGGGTCGCACACAGTTCTTAGCGAGGTAAGCTGATCTTCTTTTTCGGTGGTACTAGCCTGGATTTTGCTGTAACGAGGACGACGAATATGTTTTTACTTCCCTCTTGTTTTTCACGAACTATCTTGCAATAAATTGCGCAAGCGTTCATCGACGCGTCACTGAACCCATGAATAATGATGACGTCATTTTTGTTGCTCTTTAACCATCTTGGTATACGTATCTGTGATATATTTTTGATATCTTCTTTGATCTTCGTCCAATCCACTTGAATCTCATGAGGAAGTTCGTCGTCCCATTTTAAGTCATATTGCCAAATTTCTTGGAATAATAATTTCAATTTTGTGCTAACTGGCGTTAAAAATCCTACTGGGTCGTAGGGCTTTGAGATATTTGATAACAAGCTTCGTTTCGTTAGGTTTGATGTTGAGAAATCGATCTTCAAGTCAAAAGTAAGCTGATCTGATTGCGTAAGCCATTGCAGGCCTAAGGTTTTTGTAGATACTTCAGTTTTGAAGTCATATGTTTGCTGGTTGGTATTTGCTGTGCTGACTCCCTCTAGAAGACACGGTGTATTGGCTGACCATTTTCTTAAATTAAACCCACCTGCTTCTAGTAAGTTTTTTAAGTCTGATTGTAACTTTTTAGCTGATGCAAGGTCATGACTCCCACTGATCAGGTCGTCCATATAAAAATGTTCTTGCAGGGCCTTTGCTGCTGGGCTTTCCTGATACTTATGACCTTCACCTTTGGCTAGCTGTTTCAATACCATCATGGCAAGAAATGTGACAGTAGCTAATTGATATTCTTGTAAAGCTCAGTTGGTGAATTTCTATATATGATTCTTTGATATCTCTGATCTTCTTCGTGAATGAGAATTTGCCGAAACATTTTCTCGATGTCAGCGGTGTAGGCATATTGGTACTGTCGCCAGGTGATAATTAGTAATAACAGGTCCTGTTGCAGGTTGGGACGTCGTTCAAGCTTAAGCCGCTCGAAGTTTTTGACGCTCCGTTAAAGACTACTCGAAGCGAAGTTGTTGTTGGCTCCGGTCGTTGAATGCAATGATGTGGTAAATACAGACTGTAGACAGGCGTCTTGTTGCATGGCGACATTTTCATATGACCTAATTCCAAGTACTCGTGGATAAATGATTTATATTCTTTTTCAATATCTTTTCGGTAAGTAAATCTTTTTTCTAACTGTTTAAACTGCGCTATTGCTCTTGATTTTGATTCTCCCAATTTTTGCACTGCTTCTGATATAAATGGCAATCTAACTATGTACTTCCCATCTTCTTGCCGTGTTGTCGTGTTTTTGAAATACTCCAGGCATTGAGCATCTTCTTGGGTCATGGTGAGTTCGTCAGGTATGTTTTCTATCTCCCAAAAACATTGA
Source organism: Parnassius smintheus behrii (assembly GCA_036936625.1). Taxonomy (NCBI): domain Eukaryota; kingdom Metazoa; phylum Arthropoda; class Insecta; order Lepidoptera; family Papilionidae; genus Parnassius; species Parnassius smintheus. The sequence continues at coordinate 13,522,257 of JAUPFT010000025.1, forward strand.
ATCTCATCTATATTGTTCATAATAACGTTGCATTGATAGGATTTTACGTTGCCACATAAAATCCACCCGAGACGTGTTTGCTGTGCCACAGGTAGTGATTATTGTGATGAAATGATACCGCCTAATATGATAGAAGAATTGTATGTTTTCTAGATATGACCAGTCTGGTTTGTCGAATGTCTTGTTGGGCAGATTGTTAATTAAGTTTTTCATGATAAACACATCTGATGTAAATTGATAGTCGCTGTAAGCCGATGAGCAAGTTATGTTAATAACACCTTTACAGTTGTTTTCCTTTGCTCCTACTCCGAAAATGACACCTTTGCACCTCTGTCGAGGAAGTTGTAACATTTGAGCTGCCTTCTCAGTAATCAATTGGTTGGGGCCGTCTAGGATATGATCACAAACTGCAGACTTCCCGGAACGTTGATGCTTCACATCAGCTATAATATAGCTGATGTGAAGCATCAACGTACCGCGAGGACATAGTTCATTTTGCATAGATCGGACCATAAACAATAATTAAAAAAGCTGAAAGTACTCCGGGTTTAACCCTTTACCGCATACTGTGCCAAATTTGGAACGCTTTAATTTTTTCCTTGTAAAATGTTATCAACGCCATCTATCTATTCCGTTCTGCATCAACAAACAAAAGTAAGGTGTGCTTTAACTAAGCTACTATAAACAACCTCCATTCTAGTCTTTTGAAACGTTATTATCTCTGGACAAAACAGTTGAGGCCGCCATTTTGTAGGAGCCCGACGTTTCTCAGCTTCATACAGCGATAAGTGTTGTTGTTCTTGCAATAAAATTAAAAAACTGTGTGAGTGTTGCAGAAAAATGGATCCTCAGCGCTTTTATGGTAAAAAACGTAAGTATATTTTATAGTATCTTGTTTAATTAATCGGTCAAAGTTTGTTCCAAATTCGGAACAAAATGCAGCCAGGCGCTTTTTAACTGGCCAAATTTGGAACTTCATGCAATGTGTTCGTAAAACCCCCTTGGTCATATTTGGAACATTATGCAGTGTAAGTTAATTATACTCGTCCTAGTTTTGATTATTTATATATGAACTCATCATCACTTCACTAAATATTATGAAACAAAGCCGTCGGCCACGTCTATCTGTCTGTCTGTTTACGAAAACTACTGCACGGATTTTCATGCGGTGGTCACAATAGATAGAGGGATTCTTGAGGAAAGTTTAGGTATAGAATACATCCCCGGGCACGTCCGGGACGGGTTGCTAACTATATCTTAACCTAGAACTCAAACCTGGATGGCGAGGGCTAAATCCAGCCAGTCCCATCGAATTGACCAGTCTTTTTAGGGTTCCGTAGTATACGTCAAGGCACCCTTATAGTTTCGTCAAATCCGTCCGTCCGTCTGTCCGTCTTCGCTCTACCGTCCAAACTGTTAGCGCTAGAAAGATGAAACTTTGCATGGATATGTGTATTTACTACGCTGACAAAGTGCTAAAATAAAATTATGAAAAATGTTTTTTTCTGGGGTACCTCCCCTACACGTACTTAATGTGGGGATGATTTTTTTTCTGAAATGAATGTATAATATTTTTTCACAGGTCCTGCATTTTCCATCCCAGAGAGTAGTGAAGATGAGAAGGCATCGGATGATGAAACTTATAGAAACCCAGGTCCTGAGATTTTCATTCCAGAGAGCAGTGACGATGAAATCGCTTCAGATGATGATCGTGGAAATGTAGGTGAATTTGAAGAAATTTATTTAGATGACGACGCTCTTGATAATGATTGCGACGAATATATTCCTTATGAAACGGAAGAAGAAGATATCTCAAGCAAGCCTTCTACGTCAAAACAGCGCACAGGAAATAAGAGAAAGAAGGTTAAATGTGTATGGTCTGATGAAAGTATGGCGTATGACGAGTCACATATTGCGTTTTTAGGATGCCAAGATCTCCCAAATGAAATTATGAAACTCGAAGCGCCCATGGATTTCTTTAAATTTTTATTTCCTTCTTCAGCGATTAATTTAATTGTAAGGGAGAGCAACTTATATGCTGATCAAATCACCGAAAGCAACCACAATGAAGTCACGGAAGAAGACATACGTAAATTTTTAGGCATAATAATTTATATGTCTGTGGTGCATCTTCCAACAACACGTCATTATTGGAAGGAAGGTACATACATTGAAAAGGTGGCTTCAGCAATGACTTGTAACAAGTTTGAAGAAGTAAAAAGGTTTTTACATTTTTTTAACAAAAATGATGAGTTGGAGTCCGGTGATCCAAATTTTGACCGGTTACAAAAGATACGCCCTTTCCTTAATATATTGCGTGAAAGACTGTTACAAGTGCCTAAAGAAGAATACTTGGCAATTGATGAACAAATGATTCCTACCAAAGCACGTACTTCTGGTATGAGGCGTTATAATGCCAAAAAACCACACAAATGGGGCTACCTCAATTATGTGCTAAGCGGAGCCAGTGGCTTTAGCTACGATTTTGAGGTTGATACTGGAAAACACCCTGATCCGCCAGAGAACTGCCCTGACCTCGGAATACCAGGAAACATTGTCCAGCGTTTGTTAAACACTGTTCCTCAAAATCTTAATTATAAAATTTTTGTGGACAATTGGTACACTAGTTTGCCTTTGATGGCCAACTTGCATAAAAAAGGACTCTTTCCTTTAGGAACAATTCAGCTCAATAGAGCACCCAATATAAATATAGAAAAAAAAACTATTATGAAAGAAGAAAGAGGATATTGTGCGGAAAAATCTACCATTTATGAGGATGTCAAATTAACCGTTACTACTTGGGTAGACAATAAACCTGTTAGCCTGTGTTCTTCATACGTAGGCAAAGAACCCATGGCAATGGTGAAAAGATTTTTAAAGAAAAAAAGGGCCAAAATTGATATCCCTTGCCCAAAGGCTATTACAATTTATAATAAATATATGGGCAGCGTAGACTTATTAGATTCTATGCTAGGTTTTTATAGGATTAAAATTCGAAGCAAAAAGTGGTATCACAGATTGTTCTTCCATTTTATAGACCTAGTCTGTGTAAATATGTGTAGTATAATGGAGACGTAGAACCAAACAAAAAGGTGAAGACATGTACATACCCTTGCTGGATTTTAAATTAATGGTGGCAGAAATTCTGATGCAAGAAGATGCCAGAGTTTTTACACCAACTCGCAGAGGACGACCGCTAAATGCAAATATAGAAAATATTTAAAAAGACAAAAAACGACGCCGCATTGAATTGCCTCCTGTTGAAGTAGCCGAAGATGGCTTTAATCACTGGCCGGAGTGGAAGACTGACCGACAAAGGTGTAAGATGGTCGGCTGTGGTCAAAAAACCCAAGTAATGTGTACTAAGTGCAAATGTTATTTATGCTTGAATAAGGACCGCAACTGTTTTAAAAAATTTCACATGTCGCATGATTGAATAAATAAATTAAAATTCATAAATGTTTGCTTTCGCATAGGTTTTTTTGTATTATTTTTAATAAACTAATTTCTTAAATGTATGAAAATAAAAATATTAAGTAAATATATTTTTATGTAGTTTTAATTAATTGAAGTAACTTAATTTAAAAAATTGATTAAATATAAATAATTTAATTATAAAATCTATATGTATAATAATACCTATATAAAAACTTCACAATTTTTAGTAATCATATTTTTGACATTTTTCTAATAAAATAAATTTGCAATTATATTGATACGACGTCACATAAGTATTTAATTTCTTAAAATATGTTTTTATTTAGACATAAATTTGAAATTATGACCTTAAAAAAAACATGCTTATCCAAAAGTAGAACACACTGCATGATGTTCCAAATATGGAACACGTACAATTATAAGCTTGAATGCATATCGTTCCAAATTTGGAACCAAAACTTTGGATATTTTTTTTGTAATGAATAATACCTCGATTTTTTTTTAAATATTTTTATATCAACAGGTATAAGGTATAGAACTAAATATTTTTTTTTAAGTTGATTTAAAAATTCCATGCGGTAAAGGGTTAACAATGACATCGGGACGTCAGCCATCTCAGTCCCCCGTGACCATGGGTGCTGGAAAGCGCCCGAAACGTCGGGAATTAAAAATAAAAGTAATTGAAAGCAAAAATAAACGCGATAAAATCCGTAAAAGTAGTTTTAATCAAATGTTTCAGTATTTAATATATTATCTTTCTATTGACTGGAATATATCATTAACCTATTCACAATTGCAGCTCAGTCAATATGCACTTGAGTCTGCAGGAGTGGGACGTATAAAGGCTGTAACTTTACTTTACTTGCGTAAGTGTGTTAGTACCTACAGTGCACAAAGGTGTTACACTCGCCATTCCAAAAGGGATTGAAATCGATTCAATTTGTATAATTATATTATATTCCCTTTACATATACTGGCATGACCTTTTTTTCTTTGAAGACGGTAAAAAGGGTCGCCTTTATTTATATATATATATATATATATATATATATATATATATATATATATATATATATATATATATATATATATATATATATATATCATCACTTATACAAAAGAACTAATTCCACGCGAAGGAAGTCAAGATTAAAAATTGCTGAATTGAATGATTTATTGATGAATTATATGTTGTGTTGCCGATTTTAAAAGAAACTCTTTGTTAGTGTTTCTACCACAGTTTGATTTAATCATAGGATAATCAAATATTTAACGACTGTAATGTGAGTCGACGTCGGTCTGGGTAGTTTACGCTAAGCATAATATACGCGATGATTTAATCCACGTGGTTGTAAAAGAGAGCAAAGGGAATGTAAATTTAATTAATTTATGCGGGAGATTAAGGAAAAATGCAGTATAATAATAGTAATTTAATCTCCTGGCCTAGGCCTTCGGTGAGTCAGGAGATTATTTTGTTGTCTGTCAGAAATAAAAGCCGTTTTACGTAGGTATGCTATGGATCCTTTTAACCTAAAATAATTTTGTAAATATAAACACACGATCCGTATATTATTATTTTTATAAAACACTGCGTATTTTGATGTAAGTGGTGAAATACGAAGAACCTAAATTCTAATTCCGCTGGCACGGATGAAATTGTTCAATTCAAGTTCCGTTCCATCACTAAAATACCCTAAAGTGAAAATCATTATTAGTTTTGCTTAAAAAAGATGAAAAATAATTCACATTGGGATTGGGAGGCAAAATGATTTAGAAGAACTGAGTTATTAAATAAGCAACAATATTAAAGAATGATTGAGGTTGTGCTTCTCTCTGGGACACGAGTGTTTTATGATAATAGTGTTTGCACTAAAAATAACGCTATTTTGACATCCATGACTGCAGTAAAGTTTCAACCTATGTAACGAGTACTTCCCACGGCTGGGCGTAAGCTGAGAGGGTTATGAAGCAATTTGTCCACTTCGTTCGCTGTTGCAGTGTGTGTTGGTAAACTTTAGATTTGTATTTAAATTAATTAAAACGATATCTCCACAGTAGAATTTTCTGCTGTATCGTGGGGGCAGTTTATATACTTAGTCGTGTCATAAGTTCTGTCAAAACCTTATTATTTAAATTTTTTGAATACTATAATAGATGAACCTCACCAAATTTATAAATATAACGTTTGCGCTTGCCGAAAATAAAAAAGACATTCATTTTCAAACATGGAGTGGTTGAAGAAAGAAGATAGAGTAACAGTTATCACGTTGCACCGCTATGGTTACGCGCCAAAAGAGAATTTTAATATTCTACAAAAAATTAAAATAACCCTACGATTTGTTTATCGCACTATCAAACGATTCACTGAAGATTCAAGCTTCAAAGATCGTAAGAAGACCGGCCGACCTCGTACAGTTAGGACACCCGCGATCATCAAAGCAGTGAAGGCGCGAATCTAATGAAATCCTGTTCGTAATCAAAAAATTTTAGCTCCTCAGATGGGCCTCAGCAGAACCAACAACAACTCAGCAGAACAAAAGAGTGATCAATGAAGACCTAGGACTTTGAGCTTATCGTAAGAAGTCCGGACATTTTTTGAACGAGCGTTTGAAAAAAATTAGGCTGGATAGATACCTCGCTTTGTTACGGCGGTACCCGGGAGAAAATATCGAAGAAAATATAATAATACACATCAAATAAAATTGACGTCTGTCGGAAATATTAAAATAAATGGCTTCTATTAAGCTCAGGAAATTATTTGAATACGATTGAAGAAAAACAACCATTTTTAATAAAAATAATTTTTCGTCTGTCTGTCTGTATATCTGTCCGTCTATCTTTCTATTAGGGCAATTCTTTGGTATTTTTGTTCGTAAAGTTTTATCACAATCATTTATGTGATAAAGCTTTACGATAGAGAGCAATACCAAGACAGACCTGGGCTACATTTTATCCGACAAACTTTAAGAAAAATTCATAAGTAGTTAATAGAGCGGAACCGGGACATTTAGCTGGTTATAAATATTTATTTAAATTGATTATTTAAAACCAAACTCATTTTATTATGTACTAGTAATAACAATATTTTAATTTTTATCTCAAATGCATTCTGTCATATTTGAAGTAAGTCAAAGTTATTGCATTTAAATGTTCTTTGGTTAATCGTAGTTACAATATTTGCATTTTTCTAATTCTCTGATTTTATTGCTCATAATTAAAACAGTATGAATTCATTTCGTACTAACCATGAAATGAAATATATAATTGTTCACCTGAAAGAAGAAGGCGTCTCTGTAACAGATATATCTAATGAAGTAGGCATATCCGTAAGTTGACTTTTGTTCACTGCGCTTTTGAGATTTCTGTTACATAGGTTTAATTGTAATGATAATTTTGTTTATAGAGAAATACTGTATATCGTTGGATTGTGCGAAGGCATCTCCAAAATCACGTAACGGCAGGACGCCGACGTCGAACCGGCGCGGCGTCGAAGAAGTCAGAATAATAGTACAACGAGCTATAAACATTCGCTTTATTAATTCACTCTGTTTATCAATTGAATTCGGTTTATCGGAGAGTACAATAAGGCGACGATTTCATGATATTTTTGCAGTTACTCTGTGATGACGTGTTCATCACAGAGTACCTGCAAAAAAAGCTTCAACTTACGTCAAGGCACAAGGAACAAAGCTTACAATTTGCACAAAACTATACAAATTACAACTTCGAAAATGTTATTTTTATATATGAAAAAGTATTTTGCTCATCTGCTTGTGGTCGTTTATCTTTATGGAGAATTAATAACACCATATACGATGAGAGAAATATAATAACTAATAACAGAAGTGGCCGAATCAAATTGGGTTTTTGGGGGTGGATGTGCCAAAATGGTCCGGGAGAACTGATCGAGGTTGGTGGAAGATTAAATGGGCAACAATATAAGGAGATCATTGAGGAAGTGCTTTTGCCAACAGCCAGAGTATGGGAATCCATGAGGAAGTAATTTTTGGTACAATACGGTGTGATCAATGCGTCAACGGCTTAGTGACGTAATTGATGCCGAAGAAGGATATACTCGTTTCTGATTTAACTTTCTTTATATATTGTGTTATTATTTACATTCAATATATCTAAAATAAAGTAAAGTTAAATTGTTTTAATTGTCAGTTTTCAATGCGGAAAAGAATTCGTTGGATTTTATCAAATTATTCATTTTTTACTCGTGGGGGAGGCCTATTATGCTCAGCAGTGAATTTTTGATTGGCAGTAATAATTACAATAAAAGTCTATGAAACATGCCATGCTGTGCTATGCCGGTAGTTAATGGTGTTTCCATAACAACGCTACGCTTGAATTTATTGACGAATATGTTTCTTTATTATTCTTTCAACTCAGGTCATTCGATAGATCTTTGTAGGGCAGCGTTCGAGACATGCGACACATTCTCGTTTTATATCTTTTTAATTTTTTTTCTGTGATGTATTGTAGCAAAAATCGATCGGTTCGAACGGGGTAGGACCACGTTTTCACAAAATACCAGCGTAAAATGATTCCTTAATACTGCTGTGTTTCGTATGGTGAGTGTAGAGAATCTGAGACCCTTTTAAGTGGAAACGAAGTAAAGATGATAAATTTTGATGATCACAAACTCCTATGAAAAAATATTATAGCGTAGATTACTATTTAAATCGCAGCTTTAAATATTTAGCAGTTCATAGACAGGTAATTTTTCTAACATTTAGCTTCGCATTTTAATATCTACGATACTGTTTTTTTTTATAAATGACATCAACGCAAAGACATATACTCCTACTTGTCCACATAGACGGCGTAACTACGCGCTTACTTCGGTTTCATCAGTATCAATGTCAAAATTTTATATAAAACAATTTTATTGAAATAAAAATAAAGATATCATTTTTTATCTGATTTAATTTTATTTATCACTGTAGTATTATTTTAACTAAAGAAAATTTCCTTTATTTTCTTGCTGTTGTGTTAAATGCATGAATTGAATTTTAAAATTATTCAAAATACAATCTCGTATCATCAAGATAAAATTTCTTTTCCTAGTGTTCCAAATTTTTGAATACTTTGACTGCTTGGATACCATTGGCGTTCTGTTGCTGTAATATTGAAAGGTTTAAATGATCGCATATATACTGGTAATCAAAAACATCGGCCCATCTGCGTTTTTGTCGCAAATCACGTTTTTATAAAGCAGAACCAATCAAAACGTTTAAGTACTGAAATGTTTTATTTAACTTGTTTATTTACACCAATTTAATCAGTTACAACATGAAAATGATTTTTTGAAAGTAATTTTCATTTAAAAACCAAAATCTTTAATTTTTCACTATTATTTTTATTAATTTTCAATACGCTCCAGTTTTTATGTATTGAATTTTATGTACACAATTGTTGCAATTTAATATTACGTATTCCCTCCTCTTACTCGAATGACAGCCTGCATTCGCCGTTTTAATGACCTTATCAAGATTTTGATGGTCTCTTGAGGGATTCGGTTCCATTCTTCCCTAATGGCGGTTTCAAGGTCTCCCAATGTTGTAGGAACTGGATTACGGGCTCTAAACTTTTGTTTAAGGGTGTCCCACATGTGCTTTATAGGGTTGAGATCAGGGCTTCTTGCTGGCCACGACATAACCCGAATGCCGACGTCTTCAAGGTAATCGGTTGTGATGCGCGCTACATGTGGTCGTGCATTATCATGCATTAATTCAAAGGTCTCTCCAATATAGCCGGCGTATGGCACCACATGGTCTTCTAAGATCTCTGTGATGTAGCGTGCTGCAGTTAAAGCACCTCTTCGTATGAAAACCAGCTCAGTGCGTCCTGTCAAAGATATCCCACCCCAAAACATTACAGATCCTCCACCATAACTGACAGTTTCTCTTATACAACACTGGGTATAACGTTCATCACCTGGTCGTCGCATGACATTACGGCGTCCGTCAGAACCGTACAAAGTCATTCGACTCTCATTACTAAAAAGAACTGACTCCCATTTGTCTATAGTCCAGTTGATGTGGTTACGCGCAAATTGAAGTCTGGCTTGTCGATGAGCTGCGGTCAATTGTGGTCCTGTTGCTGGCTTGTGAGGTCTTAAATTCTGCTCACGAAGTCTCCTTCTCACAGTACTATCACCTATAGCTACACCTCGATCTTCACGTAAGCGTCGCTGGAGATCAACACAAGGTAGGTGCCGATTTCGTAGCGCCGATACCACTATAAATCGGTCATCCCTTTGAGTTGTCACAATATGTCTTCCAGATCCAGATCTTCTTCGATACTGCTCAGTCTCCAGATACCTTTGGTAAACTCGTCGTACTGCAGAACGGCTCAGACTTGACCTCCTGGCCACGATACGTTGGCTTAAGCCTTGTTGCAGCAAAGCCACAACTTGGGCTGCCTCAGCTTCAGTAGTGTCCATTATTTTTAGACAAAGTAATCAAAGCTACAGCCTCAGTAAACGAACTTAACGTTATTAACGAGAAATCCCTACAAAAGTCTGTGTATGACTGAATAACGGTTCGAATTTGTTCTGACGTAAACAACGAAATCAGCACTCAACAGTATTTCCGTATAAAAAGTTGTAAAGTACCTTCAAGCGCAATAAGATTTACGACAAACAAGGTGTCAAACATCATATCCAACTCTCATAATAAAAAAACAAATGTGTGAAACAGCTTTTAAGTGAAACAATCGATAAATTTCAAACAAAAAATGGGTGGGTCGATTTCTTTGATGACCAGTAATAATAATAATAATAATAATAATAATAATAATTTTTATTGACACCAAGTAAGGATTACATTATTTAGCTCTAAGACATTTGAACAGTTATAACTCATCTATACAATTTTATACACTAGCGTCTAAACTAGGCCGAGCCTGTATCTTAGACACTAGTCACTTCCAAAGGCACCATTATTTACAATTATAAAAGCATACGGCATATTACGATTCACCTAATCTATGTTTACGTTACAAATTTGTAAATACATTATCACTTTTTTGCGATTACCGTCACACTAACTTATTACGCGTATGAAAGGTTAGACTACTATGTATAGGAACATTTTTAATTTCTTAATTTGTAATGCAATAAATGATTATTGTTATCACAAGTCAGAGAACTATTACTTTTGGTGATAGGTTACAATGAAGTATTGCAAAGATATATGATATATAATTTTAGTAATTCTATAGGTATTTAACAAAAAGTTATGCAATCTACAGTGAACAGTCAATACATATTATATAATTATTTAATTCATGGGTTTTGCAAAGGTTTTTTTTTTTAATTACATTTAGACTTAATTAAATATAGTTTTAAAAATAGCTATATAAGTTAATAGTTTTTAATTATTATAGATTTAGTAGACTTTAAGTAGAAAGTTAAATTATTCTAGAGTAATGTTATTTTAAAGTGACCAAGAAATTTTCAGTTTCTTCTGTATTTAGAGTTTTTAACCAAGATAATAGTAGTTTTTTACATTGATATTTGTTAAGTGAGTAGATTTGTAGTATTTTATTTATTTTATTGTAAAGTATAGGACCTAAGTAGCATTGAAATTTAGTTATAAAATATGTTTTAAAATGGCAAGTAGGGCAGACCTTATTTTTCCGGCGATTGGTTGTTAATTCGTGATCATATGTAAGTTTTTCATGTTGGAATATAACAGTGTCTCTTATATACAATTGTCTAACTGTCAATACGTCACATTCTGAATATAGTTTATCTGTAGAATATCTAAATGGTTTAAATGTCATTACTTTGAGTAATATACGCTGCGCTCTTTCTAATTTTATGAGATGAGTTTTACGGGCTCCACCCCATGAGGTAATACAGTACGACAAGATAGACTGTGCCAAAGATAAGTAAACAGTCTTAAGTAGAGAATAGTCTGCCACGTGTCTTAGTTTTTTGAATATATATACCAAGCTTCTTATTTTCCCTGCTAACTGATTAATATGAGGGCACCATGTCAGATTTTCATCCAACACTACGCCTAAGTATTTTACTGTGTCATTTCTGTCTAAAGATGTGCAGTTGCATTGAATTGAGCTTTTGTTTTTGCAGGTGTGTATTTTTATTTTAAATGAATTTTCAGTAGTTAGCGCTCGTTTATTATTTGCGAACAACATAAATTTTGTTTTAGAGATATTCAAAGTAAGAAGGTTTTGATTGAGCCATTGTAACGTTGCTTGCATTCCTAATTCAGCATGAATTCTAACTTCGTCCCAACTTTTTCCATAGAAGATTAATGCAGTGTCATCAGCGTAAGTAAAAATTTGGCACCTATCTAATTTTAGGTTACATAAGTCGTTAAAATAAATTAAAAATAAAGTTGGCCCGAGTACACTACCCTGAGGTACACCATAGTTAATAGGAGCATTATTACTAAAATATCCATCAATGGTTACCCTCTGGATCCTATTTTTTAGGTAGTCCTTGAATAAAGCAAGTGCCATCCCTCTGATACCAAATTTTTCCATTTTACTCAGCAAAATCGGAACAGAAACTGTGTCGAAGGCCTTTGCCAAATCCAAGAACACTCCAATACATTTAAATTTACTATCTATTTGACTAACTACAAATTCAGTTAGATCAGAAACTGCATCAGCTGTAGATCTAGCAGCTCTAAAACCATATTGATTGTTGGATAATATATTATTTTTCTCTAAATACAATATTAGTCTTTTGTTCAAAATTTTTTCAAAGATTTTAGATAAGGAAGGTAGTACAGAAATCGGGCGGTAATTATTAACGGATTCTCTGTTTCCTCCCTTGTAAATAGGATGAATTACAGAAATTTTAAATACGTCCGGAAAAGTACCTGTTTTAATACACAAGTTCAAGATACGTGTTAAAGGTGGAACAATAATGTTTTTGTTATTTTTTAATAATTTTGAGGAAATACCATCCCAACCTACTGCACTATCTGATCTCAAACTCATTAGTGTAGATTCAACCTCTTGCTCTGTTGTTTCTAACAAAACCATCGAGTTACTAGGTGTGTATACTGGTTTACATTTTGGAATACTTGAGTTGCCTTCAATTGTAATTTTATCAGATAGCTCTTTTGCAACATTAACAAAATAGTTATTAATTTTGTCTAGAGCTGCTTCTGGTGTATTTTCTGTTTTAAGTAGATTAATAGGCTGTACTCTCTGAATATTTCTATTAGTTATTTTATCAATTATTTTCCATTTCATTTTTGGGTCTTTAGCGTACTTATTTAATTCATTTCTTTCGAAGTTTCTTTTTAAGCGTTTTAGTATGTTATTACAATAATTCTTGTACCTTGAGTAAGTAATTTTAAGTATTATGTTATTAGGATCGGTTTTACATTTAAGGTGCATTCGATCTCGATTCCTTATACAACGGATAAGGCCAGGTGTGATCCACGGCTTTATGCAACGTACTCTTCTAGGTGGTAAGATTTTAAGTGTGTTATTTAAAATCGAAGTATTTAAAACTTTGACCAACTGTTCGGCTGACCAACTCACATCATCAGGATTAATTAGATCATCAAAATTTTTAGTTTTAAGTTCCTCAGTAATTCCTATATAATTAATTTTATTGTAGGCATTATTCTTTAATACACTAGTTTTGAGATTTAAGCTTAAGCACGTTATGACGGCTGAGTGATCGGTCAAAGGGCTCTCTAAAACGATTGTAATTGATGGTAGTTTAGCTTTAATCATCGCATGATCTATGCAATTATGAGCTCTAGTAGGGTAAGTATGACCACTTAAAAGACCGTGAATTGCTAGTAAGTTTAGGTAGTCTGAGGAATTGCGATCTTCATTATTGAGTTTTATATCTATGTTGAGATCACCCATTACAATTATGTTACTAAAATTCGCGTAAGTTGTAAGTAATTTATTTAATGACATTATAAAATTATCGATGTTTTTATTTGATGGAGATCTATAGATGCCTATCACAACCGTGTCCTTGTTAAATTCAATAGCCAAACAGGTGGCATCATTTAAGATTTTTTCTTCAACAGAACAGCAATAACTTTGTTTAGTGTACGCTACAATACCGTCATTTTGATTATGGTTATTTTTTGTAAAGTGAGTATTGTAGTTTTTAAGAGACGGATAATTTCCGCATTTAGAATTCCAAGTTTCAGTTAATATATATATATCACACGCTATATCTAATCTTGTTAAAAGTATTTCAAATTCAGTAAAATTTTTGGAGATGCTTCTGATATTTTGCGTTAGTATGTGTAAATTATTATTCATTGCTATCTGAGAAGATTTTAGAAGAGAGTTGAAAGATTCTGGACTACACAAGAAAGACGCACCCGCTCTAATTTGGTCTATGTTTTTCATTAAGTTATTATTGTTTATACGATCGAATATAATTTAAAACAAATTGTGACATAATTAATGTAGTGGTTATGTAGGAAGAAGAGGTAAAATACAATGTCTTATTTTTTGCAAATCTTAAGAACATTGCAGCCGAAGCAAATGTTTTGTGTATTGATTTAAATAGCAATGAGAGAATACCTGTATAATATGTATATAGAGTGAAATATAACGTATATATAGACAAAAATGGACACATAAGATATTTATATAGTGTAACATGACCGTAAAAAGAATAAAAATTTAGTAAATATAAATAATTTATAGGTTTGCCTAGTCAGTTTTGTTTCTTCAGATCTAGCAGTTGCGTTTCATCCTTGACTTCAATGTGAGATGAGTCAGCTGTTTTACGAAGATATACTTTTCCATGGCTAGTCCAACAAAATTTGTACCCTTCAGTTTTTGCGTAGCTTCTTGCTAAGAAAAATAATCTTCGCCCTTTGTTCGTTAAAGCTTCAGATACATAAATTGGTCTTACTTGTTCTTTGAATCCTATCATAGCACTATTGAGACGCTGATCAGAATGCTGTTTATTGAACGTTTTTGCTCCCTGTATGACATTGTTCTTCACTATAACCGATGTGAATTCAGTGACGATTGTGGTTTTACCCGTTTTACCATTCGATCGAAACACATCTTTAATATTAGGTTCCTGAACATTTACATTAAGAACCTTACATATTTTTTGGACAATATCACACAAGTCAGCTTTAGTTTCCGAATGTGCAGGTATAGGTACATTCCTTATTTCTATAGTAGATGACTTTGAGGCTCTATGCATATCTTCTATTTGCGCTTCAAGTGAGGCTATCCGAAATAGGTGTTGCTTTTCTTTATTTTCAAGACACCCAACCGTCTTCTTCATATCTTCATACTGACTGTTAAGGAAATCAAGAGCTTTTTCAATTTCTTCATTTGAGCGCTGAATTTGTATGTTTTGCTGTTTTATTTCTGCAATATCTGAGACTAGTTTGCTTATGAGCGTGTTTTGTGTATTTTTCCATTCATCCAACATGTTTCGAATTTCATCTTTAAAGGAAGATAATTGTTCATCACCTGACTCGCGTTGTCTTTTGTTACGTTTAGTAATGTAAGACGGTGTAGCAGGAGTCGGAACTATATTGGAAACATCAGAATCCGATAATGTATGTTGCATGCTACGGCCAGGGGGTGATCTTATAAGTTTAGACATTTTATATCAAAGTTACTTAAGTTTAAAGTTTGTGTGGTTACAACAGTAAATGAATAGAGTATTTACCACTTTATCTTGACCCCTCCTCACAAGTAAGCTAGCTTTGTGTATGTATCAACTTATGTTTGTCACTTGTTATCACTTTTGTTAAACACTCCTTGTTTTCTGTTCGCCTGGTAACTGGCTCGAATTTTCAATATTAATTTAGCACTTTAAATATTGAATTTTTAACGTTAGACTGACACGTCTAACCACTTACGCGTTTCGGTGGAAGTCCACACCAGTGTATTTGACGTCGTACGTGTACCGATATATTTGAGCAATATTAATGTCCTCAATAATTTGAACACTATGGAGGGTTGAATATTTATAATCACTTTGGATGTTTCAAAATATTTGACGACCTTGACTGCTCCCATATATCTGAAGCTGACTGTACCATCATATAGACTTTGAAAATATTCACAGTATGCCTAAACATACTTTACATTATTATCTAGGCTTATCAAAGGCACAATAACAAATTCTGTCTACAGTTCCAAAAATGTCAAGTAAACATAGTGGATGTTTTGCACTTGCTGTATATTTGATGAAAGTAAGAACAGGAGATAGTGATGAATGCATATAGGCATTATTGCAAGAGCCAAAAACCAAATTAGAGCGGAGCTCATGAACATGGCCCGCGAAATATTAAATCAGTTTATTGTTCCTATGAATTTTATCCATCGCTACCACTCTCTGTGCCAAATTCCAATCAGTAACTATGATATTATATTAGAGGCAAATAATTTCTTAGCTTTCCTAGATGTTTTTGTAATCCAAAATCCTAACAACATTATAGGTCACACTGTGTAAAGAAAAAAGATCCATACACACTGAAATTTAAGCGGTGAATCTCACCATCATCTTTCACAGTAAGTTACCGTGAGCAAATCTTTGTTACAGAGAACATATGGGATCCGTGAGAGCAAGCACCCGGCCGCGGAGCTTCAGCCCGTCAAGCAGGTTTTACACAAAATCAAGCTTCAGGCCCTTGTCTACGTCACAGTGACCGAGTGAAGCCGACCGCAGTTGAACGTGTGCCTGCTGTACTACCGTATGTCAAGGGTGTCACCCGAACCAGATAGATATAACATTAGATTTGATAGACCACAAATCCTCGTGAAAGAACCTTAATTTTACCAAGGATGATATGTGAGGCTATTGAAATTAAATACCATCCTAATTTCAATAGAGAAGGCGGTTGGGTACTACCACCTGCTTGGGACACTATAATTAATAAAATTAAAACTAAACCCAAGCTTACCACAGCAAGACTTAAAGATAAAGTAAGTTCAATCAGCGTAGATTGGACTATAAAAATAATAATAAAAAGCTGAAGGTACTCCCTGTTAATACTGACATTGGGATGGCAGTCACCTCAGTCCCCCGTGACCATGGGTGCTATAAAGCACCTGAAACGTCGGGAATTAAAAGTTAAAGAAATCAAAAGCAATAAAATTGGTAAAAGTAGTCGTTAAAAAACTGTATTTGTGACAATAAAAACTTTTATAACTTAAAAATCCCGAATTTTTTTAAACCAATTCCTTAACCATTTCATTATTTTGATTGCATATTATTATTTCCATATGCTTTTATATGTGGGCACCCATGGCCGAAGTGTCTATGAACAATGGGCATTCCCCTTTGACTTGTATGATCATTCCGAGAAAAACTACTTTTAAGGATTTTATTGCGTTTTATTTATATTAATTTTAATACCCGACGTTTCTGGTGCATTCCAGCACCCATGATCATGGGGGCTGAGGTGACTGACGTCCCGATGTCAAAGTTAACCCGGAGTACCTTCAGCTTTTAATTATTGTCTTTGGTCCGATCTACGCAGAACGAACTAACTGTGTTTTGTAGTCTTGCAGTGGTATGCTTGGGTTTACTTTTAATTTTATTAATCATAGGATCCCAAGCAGGTGGTAGTACCCAGCCTCCTTCTCTATTTAAATTAGCATGTTTTTTTTAATTGCAATAGCCTTACGTATCATCCTTGGTAGGAATCCATGTTCTTTCGCGAGGATTTGTGGTCTATCAAATCTGATGTAATGGTTGGGGCCATCTAGGATATGATCGCAAACTGCAGACTTCACGGAACGTTGATGCTTCACGTCAGCTATGTGTTCTTTTACGATCGTAAAAGTAGTTTTAAACAATGTATAGTGTTCGCGTAAATATAAGAAATCATCCCGAGAAAATTATAAAATTATAATATGGATAGGAAAGGATGTCATCTCACTATCTATCACAGGAAACGTGTTTTGGCCAAAAAAAGCGGCTAAAAGGGTTCATTTTCAGTCGTTTGAACATGCTGAAAGCGTTACCATCACAGTATGTGTTAATGCTCTTGACACAGCCATACCACCTATTGTCATATTTAAGGGAAATCGTTGAAACCAGAATTTTACGATAATTTGTCTCAAGAATCTTTAGTAGAAAAATCAGCAAAGGGGTGTATATACCAATAAACAAATAAAAATATTTGCGCCACCTGCCACCTCTAATTCTAATGTATAAATTTGTATTTTAATATTTTTATTAAACCTTTTTACCTAAATATTTTTTATTCAACTACTCTTGTTACATGTGTGTTAATATCTGTATTTAATCATTATAAATATTTTATTGTAATATTTGTAATTATTTTAACCCACATCCATTTTTTAAATACAACTTACATTTAATAACCAAAAAAAAGCTAGTAATACTCGACATTTAATTTGCACGTGCTGTGAACCGAGAAGGGCAGGCGGCGCCTTTGATGACGCCTGTATCGACGTCAATATACCTTTGGCTTGGCCTTGGGTAGCCGCACGTGCGACGTTGAGGCGTTGTTAACCGCCAGAGGCGGCGTTGCCATCCGAAGGCAGCATTACTGGCAAGCAGTGATCGTAACAAATTACCTAAATATTTATTAAAAAGGTCTATAAATTCGTAAACAAATTAATAAAATAATCAAATAGCTTTATGCAAAAAAGGAGTATATGAAAAGTTAATGTAAATTTGTCATTTGGACAGGCGCCCTGGTGCCAAATGCACAATGGTGAATAGTTTAGTAGGCAGTAGGTACTCGAGACGCAATCAGCTGAGCGCGGGCGGCGACCGGCGCGGCGGCGCGTCGAAGAGGTCATACTTTATAATTACCTATTACTAATTTTAATATTTGTGATTTTTAACGTTATTTGCTTATTTAATTACATATATTGATTTTTCAACACGATGTGTGATACTGATATCAAGTGTAAAATAAAAAAGGCATTTTATGTGACTATTTATTCTGAAATTGTTTAGGTACTACAAAATACAGACTTAAAAGGAGTCAGACATGAAAATAAAAACTTATAAGTAGCTTTTTTGTAAATGTATTACATTCTGTAAAGAGTGATCTCGCTAAAATCGTTTGTAATGATGCCACCATTATATTCCCAAAAGGTCTTTAGTAAATTAAAAATAACTATACAGTGTGTAAGTGTAAACACCGTTGTCACTGAAACCATAGGTGGTTGGCTTTAATATAAAAATATTTATCCGATTTTTAAAAAAAAAACGCTATTTTCTTTTATAAAATTAAAAAAGTTTCTGTCCGACACCGTCCGTAAATTCATGGATACCCTATGCGCTCGAGTGACGTAATCACTGTAAAGATCACCGCCCGCCCTTGCTACCTACACAACATTTCAATATAAACACAATGGTACACATAACCTATCATGAAACTTTTCCTTCATACTTTCACACTTGCTTAGGACAGATAAAAATTCCTACCCTTTGTGTTGCGTGACGAGTCCAAATTAATGTAAGTTAGATTTAACAACAAAGAAAATTAAACATTAATAATAGTAAATAGTTAATCATTAGGTAGGATTTTTGGCGTATTTACCGTATACCGTACCGCGGCCCTGGAACGCAAAGGGCATTTGAAGCATAAGCTGACTGTTCATTGTACGGAAAGATCACACAAAGCGAGGCCAAGACAAAGGATTTGTATAGCTTGATGTGTAGCCTGATTAATTGGTTACTTACACTTACCTATTAAATAAAATCCTCGTAAATGAATTCCATTTTGATCAGCTTTTACATTAATCGTAAAAGCTAGAAGCACAACAGTGTCATTTCTCTAAATACACTAAGAATTCGACGTATTACGGAACTTAGTTGCGCATACACTCGGCGCTTCACTTCTCCCCAAAGATAAAAGTACAGCGGGGTAAGGTCGGTTCATCGCCCAGGAAACTCCTCAACCAGCATAGCCCTGATTTGCAGCTGAAAATGTGCAGGGGCACCGTCATGTTGCTAGTAGAAGTTTCTTAGTGAACGAAGAGGCACATTTCCACTGCACGTTTATGTAGGACATAATTAAAAATTAAATACACTCGCACCAAAACTACAACCTAAAGCGACGTAGAATGTCGTCAAGGCGCGCGGCGCGGTTTTAAATCAAATTAACACGTACATTCCCCACCGACGCAGCGAGAGACTGACACACTGATACAGTGACATTGGCCTTGACCGCGAATCGCTGCCGCTACCTACGATATGTTGAGTTTTTTGTTGTGAATTCTGTAGGTATATCCCTACTTGCCTAGGGTGAAATAATTGTAAGAAAAAATTGAGATTTGACTAAAAAAAATGTTATTTTTCATTGAAATTACTTTCTATAAGTGAAACCAAACCACTGGTTTCAAGGACAACGGTGTTTACACTAACCGCCGTGCCATGTAATTACTACACATACCGTAAACCCTCGTTAACATGAAAAAAAATCAGACAAATAGTTCGTGTTACAGGAGAGTTCGTGTAATCCGACCAATGCAAAAAATAAATTCGTGTTTCTAAACTCAATGATTATATGTTACATCCAGTGTTTCATGATTTACCCTGTCAAATGCCTTACTGAAATCGGTGTATCATCGTATGATTTCCCGTGATCGACCCCCTCAACAAGGTCCTCGACGAATGAAACCAAGTTAGTTGATGTGGAACGCGATTTTACGAAGCCATGCTGTTGGGGTGCGATAACCTGTTTCAAGTGACATGAAATTATTGGGCACAAAAGGGATTCAAAAACTTTCGCAAATGTTGGAAGTATAGATATAGGCCTACAGTCCCTGGCCAAATTATTAGACGCACTGCAAGATTTCATGTAAAATATTGATTACCGAGTGATATTGTACCGTTTTATTATTTTAAATTGATTTGTTTTTTATTTTTATATTATCCAATCAATTACCTATTTATTTGACATAAATAAAACAGCATTAATTTAGAAAAGAGTAAGTTTATTAAATTTTAAAGAAAAGTGAAATTAATGCTAGTAAAAGTCAATATTTAGTTGAGCCACCTTTAGCCGCTATCAAAGCTTTAATTCTGCGCGGCATGCTATCAATGCAAGACTGTACTGTCTCCTGCATTTGAGGATGATGATTCCACACATAAATAATCTTTTCTAGGAGCTGGGTTTTGTTGGTAATCACATCTTTAGCCACTTCTCTTTTCATCAGCTCCCACACATTTTCAATGGGGTTCATATCAGGGCTATTACCGGGCCAATCCAACAGAGGGATATTTTTTTCTGCCAAAAAAGCTTTAACAGACCGAGCAGTGTGGCAGGGAGCTCCATCTTGCATGAAAGTGAATGGTTCCCCATTTGGAAACCATTCTCTGAGCTGCGGAATCAACCGATTTTCCAGTACTTCTTTATACTGATCTTGCCTCATTATTCCTTTGACGACGTACAGACGTCCAGTGCCCTTGCCGCTGATGACTGACCAAATCATCACTTTGGTGGGATATTTAACCGTCGGGACGACACAATCAGGATGAAACTTTTCTCCATGACGACGACGCACATACTGAGCTTTATTTTGTAAAATTTCGAATGTGCTTTCGTCACTGAAGCAGACCTGTCAAAAATAGGAAAAAATATATAAACTTCCATGTTTATTTGCTTTATTTAACTGAAAATGATAACAATGTATCAATTTTTGATTAAATTGCTGTATCTTACCGATCTCCAGAAGTCCACATCTTTGTCTTGCCATTGTTTGGCCCACTTCAGGCGCTTTGCTTTCATTGCAGCTGTTAACTTGGGCTTCCTGGCGGGACGACAAGCCTTGAAATCTAATTCTTTCAATTTTCTTCGAACAGTGCGCTCAGAAGCATTTACGCTAGCATCCTGGAGTTGTGATTTTATTACCTTTGTGGTAGCAAATCTGTTTTGTAGACAAATTTTCTTCAAACATCTCTCTGACCGTGGAGTGAAAATTGGTTTTCTACCGCATCTTTTCTTTCTTTTCGGGCTTAATTCCTCCCCTGACTCAATTTTCTTTTTTATGCGTCGTACACTACTTTCAGAAACCTTCAATCTTCGTGATATTTCTCGGTTTGTAAATGTTTTCGCAATCACAAGGGCCTTCACTTCAGCTTTTTTACGTGGTGAAAGATCGCATTTTCTACCCATAATGAAAATAATCCAATTACTTTTTTAAAACACTGCATACAAAATAAACTAATAACTGAGTAGTATAAAACTGTTAAACAAACAATCACAGTCCATAAAGCCACAAAAACACGTTCGTACCTGATTCGATTCCGATCGCGACTGATACAGATTTGTACTTGTTTACGTTCATGTATCACTTTGTCAACACAGTGTTGCCATATGTTAAAAATAAATACAAATATGTAGTCTACAACAATTCTTTTAAATAAAAATCAATAATATTGTAGTTTAAATATACCATTATTGCATAAAAACTCTTAAGAAACATAAAATTACTAAAAAAATACAGTGCGTCTAATAATTTGGCCAGGGACTGTATAATTTTTTACTGCACTCGTGTCACCTGTCTTGAATAAAGGTATTACAAGAGCACTTTTCCAATCTGTTGGGAATATACCAGAATTTAAGGAGCTATTAATAATAATACTAAGTGGCAGTGCAAGTGCTCCAGCACATCTTATGGCAAAAATAGAAGGTATTCCATCGGAGCCAGCACCCTTAGTAGGGTCAAGTCTTTTTAAAACTCTGAAAACTTGGTCTCTAGTTACCGATATTGTTGTTAAGTAATTAGCACCTAGTGGCAAATGAGATTGACCTGGGGTGGGTAAGTTTTCAGTGTTGTAAGCCGAGGAAAACTGAGATGCAAATAGATCGCAAATGCCTGTCCCCGATGAAGCGACCTTTGTGCCGAAAGACATTTGTGCAGGGTAAGAATTGGTCCCACCTCTTTTATGTTTAATAAAGCTCCACATAAGTTTAGGGTTAGAAGACAACGATGACTCTAGGCGCTTTATGTATAATTTGTAGCTTATGTTGTGAAGTTTTGTACATCTATCCCTTAGTATTTCAAAGGTGATTAAATCTCGGGGGTTGCCATATTTGCGGTATTTATTTCGATATTTCAGTTTCTCGTTGATTACCCTAACTAATGCAGTGGAAAACCACATTGGATATTTACCAGAGCGCGGTTTGTATTTTGGAACATATTTGATTATGAGGAGCCCAAGGATTTTATAGAAATATGTCACCATGTCGTCAACGCTAGTACAGTTAGATAATTCTTTTACCCATTGGATGTTGTTTAGTTCGCTTATTATCTTTTCATAGTCTGCTTTGTGGAAGCGGTATCTGGCTACATCTTGGGACTTTAAATTTTCTTTATGGTGGATTTCAACACAGAATTCGATGGGAGGATGCAGCGGGTTAATTTTGGATAAAGGGTCAGCACTTTCACAAACGTGTGAGATTGTCAAAGAGCTCATTATTAGGTCCAGAATTCGATTTTTTATGTTTAGGCATGAATTGTAATAAATTATTTAATGACATGAAATCCACTATCATATTGTTTAACAAACTATTTGTAGTTATAGGCGTTAGTGCAAGAGTAGGCGTCTTGTTCCAACAAAGACTGCTCAAATTAAAATCACCAAGAACAATAATATTAGAACTGAGCTTTTGTGACATACAGTTGGTGTTTGTAACAAAGTGTTCCAAAATATGCTTCTGTACAGGGGGAGGAATATAAACGCCACATATATACAAATAATCAATTACACCCTTCTTATCGAGTATTTCGATTTTAACCCAGATAAGCCTACTGTCCTATATTTAGGACAGTAGAAATAAAAAAAAATATCAGAATACCCTCTTTATCTAAGATTATTTAGTCTTATGATTTGCAGTAAGAAACGTGTCAGCTTTATTAGAAAAAATAAAAAGACAGTTATTTTAACAGTTTTTACCTTATATTTTACCTTATAAGTGTGTAATAAAAGTGCGTTGCAGACATGGCAAATGACAGGTATGTATGAAAAGTTATATTTTACTCGTGAGTTGTTTTTTTTCTGTGTTAATATCTAGTTGATAACCTTAACTTTTGTACTAAATAAATATTCTAGCAAAATAATATAAATAAATTACGTATAACTTGTTACAAATACTAGCGTACTATATATAGGACAGTAGGATAATATACATGATTTTAGTACAATAATACAACTTTTTCTTTACAGACCGTTAGCTGCGCATGAAATTTTAGATGCTTTAGAAAATGTTTCTGATAATGAAGAAGATTATAGAGAACGACTGATATGTATTCTACCTCCTCCTGTTGATCCTGACTGTCTCACTGACGAAGATTCGGGTGAAGAAGATAATGTAACTTTGAATAATTTGCCACGAAACATTCTGCTTCAACCGGCTGAAGTAATGATTCAAGGGCAGCTTATGATGAGTGATACAGAAGAAGAACCTTCTGATTCGACAGGTCGAACTAAACGTAGGCGTACCTACGCATGGAGAAAACGGGACTTGGCAAAAAATCCCGTGAATTGGCCAGATGTTCAAGGCGCTTGCCAAGATAAGCGCCCAATTGAGTGGTTTGAAAACTTCTTAGATGAAGATGTTATTTCGTTGTTGGTGTCAGAGAGCAATAAATATGCTGTCAAAAAGAATTTGCCTGGAGACATAACCACCGAAGATATGAAATGTTTCATCGGCATATTGTTGGTTAGTGGTTATTCATGGCTCCCCCGTAGAAGAATGTATTGGGAAAACTCCCCTGATACAAAGAATGAATTGATCAGCTCGGCTATGACTAGGGATAGATTCGACTTTATTTTTCGCCACCTTCATGTCAATGAAAATATGGATTTGCAAGACAAATATACAAAAGTACGCCCCCTAGTTACACTTCTAAATAAAAAGTTCTTAGAGTTTTCTCCTCTTGAAGAGCATTACAGTGTAGATGAGGCCATGATCCCCTACTATGGTAGACATGGCTGCAAACAGCACATAAAAGGTAAACCTATTAGGTACGCGTTCAAAGCTTGGGTTGGTGCTACACGGTTAGGGTATGTTTTATGGATGGAACCATACCAAGGTGCTACAACTATGTGCAATCCAATATATAAAGAATTGGGGCTGGGTGCAAGCGTTGTTCTCACTTTTTGCGATGTGCTGATTTCACGTGGCTTCGACCTTCCTTACCACGTAGTTTTTGATAATTTTTTTACTGGGACGCCCTTGCTGGAAGAGATAACAAAGAAAGGCCTTCGTTGCACTGGGACAATTGGAGAAAACAGGACATCTAGTTGTCCTCTGATTACATCGAAGTTACTGAAAAAAAAGGAACGTGGTGCTGTCGATTACAGAACGACACATGACAACACGTTCATTATTGCTAAATGGCATGACAATAATATATTCAGTATTGCTTCTAATGCTGTAGGAATAAATCCTAAACAATCTGCCAAACGCTTCTCACAAAGTGAAAAGAGAAACATTGTCATAGAAGAACCACATATGGTGTCCATCTATAACAAATATATGGGAGGAGTGGATCGGTCTGATGAAAATATTTCACATTACCGAATTGGTATACGAGGTAAGAAATGGTACATGCCGTTGCTCACACACATGATTGATCTTGCCGAACATAATGCATGGCAGTTATATAAAATAAATCATGGAAAACTGGATCATCTTGGCTTTCGCAGAAGGGTAGCAATTGCTTTGATTGAATCAAACAGAAAAAATGCCAAAAGAGGGCCTAGCCGACCCTCCCATCATGAACATGCTGATAGTCGTAAAGACCAAATGAATCATCTGGTTATTCCTCAATCGAAGCAAACACGCTGTCGTCAATGTCACAAAAAATGTTTGACACGTTGCAAGAAATGTGATGTTGGAGTGTGTGTCAAGTGTTTTGAAACATATCATTCATAAATAGTGTTAATCTAGTAAATTACATATAACAATGGGTAATATAATCAATAGTTATCTAATAAACTACACTTTTTAATTACATTCTGTTTTGTCATAAATGGTCTTTTATTTCCTCTTATTATCCTACTGTCCTACATATAGGACGGCTGTTTCCCTGAAAGCCTTACACTTAATTTTTTTTTCATAATTTTTTTTATGTTGCATAAGATCTAATAAACTAAATAATGTAACTTTTTTCAAAATTTTCAGAAAATTTTAGTTTCAGGCTTATCTGGGTTAACCCAGATATCCTCACAGTCCGACTGACAATCATACATTCGGTAGGATATAAAACGCTTAGAGACAGCTATTAAAACTCCACCCCCCAGTTTTTTACTGTGAAATCCACTACTTTCCCTGTCACGTCTGTAAACTATATAACGATCGTCAAATAATTCCGTGTCCGAAACACTACTATCTAGCCATGTCTCTGTAAAAACTATAACATCATAATTGCTGCACACAACCTTACTAAATAGCTCAACTGTTTTGGTTTTTAAGCCTCTTACATTTTGATAGAAACAGCTTAAGGGGCCCCTAAGTACAAACATATTCAATTTTAGCGTCATTATGACAACTTATTTAATAAAGCCATGTCTTTTACATATATATGTCCTGACTGCTCATCCTTCCGCATGTATATCTTAGAAACCCTCACCCAAACGAATTTATATCAAAGTTCTTTGGCTTTGGAACGTGTTGCAGCATGCAAGTGCTTGTTCTCGCGTGTAAGATGTTCCACTACATATACAGCTGTTTTCTTAGTCCCACCGATGCCTAAGTGGCTGGTGTTCAACTTGTCATCTCGATTGTTTCTGTTAAACTTACTTGATGCCGCAAGGAATTCGTCGCGTAGTCGCGGGCTGTTGAATTTGACTAGTATCGAGCAAGGGCGAGGACTAGAATTATTCATCTTAGCTAGTCGCGAGCAATAATGAATTTGTGTGTCGTTGATTGGGCACTTGATTACTTTTCCTAGCTGTATTACGAAATTTATCAAATTTTCCTGTTTATTCTCAGGGACGCATTGAATTTCCACGTTTGAAGAACGCGCATGCTGGTCCAATTGGGACAGGCGAGATGAAAGCGTTTCATTGGTAGTTTTCAGGAGCTCAGTCTCTGATTTTAAAACATCAATTATTTTCGCCTGCTCCACACAATCAGCCTTCACTTTCTCAAGTTCTACATTGAAGTGAGCTACCGACGCTTCGAATGAAGACATCGCAATGCGTACCTCCTGTATTTCGGGGTAGATTTTGTGAGGGAAATGAAATTGTAGTTCTTCCCGGATTATATCTCGTATGTTGTTGGCCGTTAAACAAGAACAACTGCTGCCTGTGCGTGACTTCGTTCGCTTCGTAACAAACTCCAGCTGAGGTGATATCGGGGCGTTGCCAGTTTTGTTATGAACCGGAGTGTTTGAATTATCGCCTCCTTTGCGTTCTCTACTTTGACATTGCGCGCAGATCCACTTAGATTTAAACTCAACTGATAGCGCCTTATACTCAGTTCATTTATAGTTCATGCAGGAATGATGATAACCCGCCTTACAACGTGTGCAATATATTGAGGGAATATTGCTATTTCACTCAAACAGGCGTTACATTTATTTGAGTCTGCCATTCTGATTATGTTTATACAATTTATAATTTTTAATGAAATATTTCAAATCAAAAATCCCGAATTTTAAAAATTTGTGTTGAAAAGAAATTAAAAATCAACTGTGTATGTTGGATTCGATTCCGAGTCCGGTGAAACGGTCTTCGTAAACCTTACCCGTTGTACCACGGAGATTTAAGTTCAGACGATGAAATTTGTCAAGCGATCCGACAATAGTGTTAGGCGTCGATCATGCAACTTATATTGCCATATAAGGTAAGCCTCGCTAGTTGGTTATTAGACCAATCATAGCGACTTGAGGACTGATGATTCACCAACTAATTTACACCCACTGCACTGTTTTGTAGATAGAAAAGTAATTATTTAACCACTAAAACACTGTATATCTTTTGTTTATTAGTGTTAATAGATCACTTATAGTAATGATAACTGAATTATATTGATTAAACGCTTACTAATTTAAAGATCTTAACAAAAACGAATATTTATGTACGGAGCCTTAAATGATACGTCTGCTCGCGACGAGAGCGAGATACACAATTTCTCTGTCTTCGTGGGTAGCTGTACGTAAACGTTTCGAACGACTGTTGGTACTTCCAGAAGCGATAGCTTCCTCTATCTTTTCTCTATTTTTCAGAATGGTAGACAAAGTAGATTTTGGAATTTGGAACTTCTCGGCTATGGCAGTTTTCGACAAGACACCGCGATCAACTTCAGTCAAAATTTCGTACTTAGTTTGCACGTCAAGAGATGTCTGCTTTCGCTTAGACATCTTGAAGAACTGAAGAGTGTTCATCAGACATCAGTTTATATGTACACTTCTTAACTCTTTGGGGCATGGCGGTCGATTTTTTTAACACTTGGATCAAAATTTTATTTTATCGTTATCTAGCGTCAAACAGCAGAACTAGCTTCAGAAACACAAGGCGAGGTGTTATCCTTTGTTTTTAATCATAGTTATGTGCTCTAAGTGGCGTTATTTTTTGAAAATCATGGTAAGTTTGATTGTACTTTACTATTTTCTATTAGTTTACCGTGTTTTTACTGTAGTAAAAATAATTTTTATTGTAAGAAAGGTTATTTTCCCGCACTTTCGGAAGCAATTACTCCGTGGTTAGAATATTTACCACCGTGCAAGTAGTGCTATTTAAATTTAAATAACTTTATTGATTTTCTTTTTTGTTTCCTTTGATTTATTAATCAATTTTATCATCTAAAATAATATTTTATGTTCGTTACAGAACTTAGAACGCGATGCGAATCTGATCATGTCAATCCTGGCAGATATACCTTCTGAAGGTTCCGGTATCTCTGAAGATGAAGGATGAGGAGTATCTTATTCAGATTCCCATAGTAGTTGCTGCACAGATTGACGATGACGAAGATCCTGAATTTGACATGCCTCTGTCAGATATCCAGAGGTCAGCCAACCCATCTGATATAGTAGACGTACCAGCTCAAGAAGCAGTTTCGAACGAGGTTTCTAGTGGAGTCCAGTCACTATTGATCAAAACCAGTGTTCCTGGTAAGGTTTCATCCTCTCGAAGGACGAGGGATTTAGTAGTTGAGCCTGCTGATACTTCATCTATTCGAAATCTGGACAATATAGCCTAAACCTAAGTGGAGACATAGGGTACGTGCTGAATCTCCACCAGAACAATTTAATACAGATACAAGCTTACCTACTCACATATCTCAACTACAGGATCCAACACCTGCTACATTATTTAAATTGTTTTGGCCTGACAGTTTGTTAGAGCACTTAGTTTATCTAATAAATTTGTATGCCCAACAGGAGGGAAAGACATTTGCACCAGTAACTAGAGAAGAAATGAGTACTTTTTTAGGTATAAACCTAAACATGGGTATTAAGACTGCTCGCCTATAGAGACTACTGGTCCTCATATCCTGATCTACATGATCCGTTTATTTCAAAGTTTATGCCTGTAAACCGATTTGGATGGTTACTCTCACATTTGCACGTAAATGATAATCAGTTTATTCCAGCAAGAAATAGCCCAAGTTATGACAAACTATGTATATAGAGTTCGGCCTTTGCTAGATTTGCTAGAACACATTTGAGAAAAATTATCGTCCTACCGAAAACATGGCTATAGATGAAAGCATGATAAAATTTAAAGGCAGAAGTTACCTCAAGGAGTACATGCCAAAGAAACCTGTAAAGCGGGGATATAAGGTGTGGATGTTGTGTGCGAGTTCAGGATATTGTCTAAAATTTGACGTTTATACCGGAAAGGCTGAAAAAGTTGAAAAGAATTTGGGCGCTAGAGTGGTGTTAGATTTCACACAAGATTTACAAAGTAAAAACTACAAGTTTTACTTCGACAACTATTTTAATAGTTATGTGTTACAACATGAACTTAAGTTGAGAAAAATAATGGCCTGTGGCACAGTAAATAATAAAAGAAAGTTTTTACCGGATTTGAAAGATAACGCAATGAAAAGAGGTGATTTTGATTGGCGCATGAGTAATGAGAATATATTATATTTGAAGTGGAAGGATAATAGGACAGTATATTTCTTATCAAATATGCATGATCCAAATGATGTTGATATAGCCCAAAGAAGAAAAAAGGACGGCTCTTTTATAGACATACCTTGTCCTAAACTGCTGAAGGACTACAATTCAAATATGAATTTTGTGGATAAGTTTGACCAACTAAAAGGAAATTATGGTTTAGATAGGCGGTCTACTAAGTGGTGGCACAGAATTTTCTTTTCATTTTTGGACTATTGCGTCGTCAATGCTTACATTGTGCATAAAGATCTGGTTGCATATAAAAATTTAGCAGAAAATACAACATCAAAAATTATGACCCACAAAGACTTTAGGAGAGAAATATATCTGGAACTTATGAAAGAGCCTGAAATAAAACTATTACAATAAAACAGCATAAACCTTATGTACCACACTTGGTATGCCTAGAAGGTAAAAAACATCAAGCAAGGTCCACTACTTCCCGTCGATGCGCTTTGTGCAGCACAAAAGCAAAACCTGTAAGAACAGCTTGGGAATGTGACACTTGTATGGTTCCGTTATGCATAAAATCAACCAAAAATTGTTTTGCTTAATTTCATAAGAATAAACAGAGCGATTAAAATAAAATTGACGTCCAAATTACTATTTGTTGTTTTTTTTAAATCTAATAACTTGCATGGTGGTAAGCACAGCGACCACCGTTTTCCTCAAAAGCCTTCGTAGCTAGATTTTTTATTTTATTTTTCTTATGAGTTATGTGTCCACAGTAAGCTATATTTACAAAAAAAATATTTTTTTTTAAAAAAGTAGGACCTGTGCATCTAAGAGTTAACAAAGCCAAATTGTTAAGAAGCCTTTGCTTTTGTTAATTAGTTTTCAAAAGTTAACTACCTTTTCAATAGCTTTTGTAAGACGGAAAGATTTTTAGGTACCCGAGTGAATGTTTGATACCCTAATCCTTTGTCTATTTTTAAAAACTCGAGTTAATGACTTTTCTAATCTCTTCAGCCATGGTTTACTAGTATTTGTATTGGCCGAAAAAGGACAAAAATATACAAAATACATGATTTGGAAATTTTTATAGTTCGTATTATCCGATAATTAACCGTGAAGGGACGAAAAAGTTGTTCGAAGTTCGGATTAACGAGGGTTCGTCTTAACCGAACATAATTACATTGAAGCTTATGGAACTATTGTCTGGAGCAAATTTTTGTTCGCCTTAAACCAAAATTCGTGTTAACCCTGTTCACATTAAGGAGGGTTTACTGTATATATATACACACATTATGTAACGTAATTAACGCACACCCTCAGACACCCCAATTAGTATATTATGTTATAATCATAATACATACACTGAATACTGAAGGACATATAAGATAAATGTGGACAATATAGGTATTACGCAGGGCATCCTACATGCCCCCACCCTGGATATGGCATTGAGTACTTGCAGATTAATATAATATGTATAGATTTTAATAGGATTGACATGTTAACTAATAAAAATCCCTAAACTAAATAAGAAAAAAAAAACAGCTTATTCACTTTTAAATTAAAGACAATGGTATGTAAGTGTATAGCTTGACAACAACAACTACTACAACTCCACCTGCTGGTAAGTAGTTATAAAGCCCTAGATAGTAAAACATACTGTCTTAACAATAACAAAACCTTAATGACTTTTACTTTTAAGACAATTTATTTAAAAAAAATATTTTTGACTGAAAAATCCAGATAAATTCGTTGAAAGAAGACCATATCGTCTTAGTCCAGTGGAAAGGGAGAAGGTTCATAACATAATTCAAGAGTTAATGGAACATAATATCATACGTGAAAGCAAATCACCTTACTCAAGCCCTATCATCTTAGTTAAGAAGAAGAATGGTGACGATCGACTCTGTGTTGACTTTCGAGAACTCAACTCAAATACTCTACGCGATCATTATCCACTTCCGTTGATTTCCGATCAGAT
Organism: Parnassius smintheus behrii; assembly: GCA_036936625.1. Taxonomy (NCBI): domain Eukaryota; kingdom Metazoa; phylum Arthropoda; class Insecta; order Lepidoptera; family Papilionidae; genus Parnassius; species Parnassius smintheus. The sequence goes on from JAUPFT010000025.1 coordinate 13,553,704, forward strand.
TGACCAGCTAGCAAATGGCCGTTATTACACAAGCCTCGATATGGCAGCTGGTTTTCACCAAATTCATATCGCTGAGACCTCGATAGAGAAGACCGCCTTCGTCACACCAGATGGGCTATATGAACCTCAACATGCCATTTGGTTTGAGTAATGCTTGTTCTGTTTACCAGAGATGCATCAACAGAGCTCTAACGTCGTTGCTCGGAACAGCTGCACAGGTTTATGTGGATGATGTGTTGAGTAAATGCGCAGATTTCTCAGAAGGAATAGCACACCTAGAGCGGATTCGCATAGCACTACAAGATGCCGGATTTTTTATCAACGCCGAGAAGTGCAGTTTCTTCAAAAGATCCATCGAATACCTCGGAATTGTAGTTTCTGATGGACAAGTACGACCAAGCCCACGTAAAGTGGAAGCTCTTGTGAAAGCTCCAGTACCTAAGACAGTCAAGCAGGTGAGACAGTTCAATGGGCTGGCAGGATACGTCAGGAAATACATTCCTAACTTTTCACGCATAATGCTACCGTTGTACGAACTGACAAAACAAAGTGCTAAATGGACATGGACAGACAACCACGAGAAGGCACGTATCATAATCATCGATTGCTTAACGTCCGCACCGGTACTGACATTATTTCAGGAGGAAGCACCCATTCAACTATATACGGATGCCAGCAGCCTTGGATATGGTGCAGTACTGGTGCAGGTGATTGACGGACGTCAACATGCGGTTGTTTTATGAGTATGAGGACTACTGAAGCGGAAAGCCGCTACAATTCCTATGAGTTGGAGACGTTAGCAGTGGTACGCGCTATAAAACACTTTCGCCAGTACTTGTGTGGACGAAAATTCACTGTGATAACAGACTGCAATGCACTGAAAGCGTCTAAGCACAAGGACCTTTTACCAAGGATTCATCGTTGGTGGGCATTCTTACAAAACTACGACTTTGACGTAGAGTATCGCAAATGTGAACGCCTCCAACAAGCTGACTTTTTCAGCAGGAACCCGACTGAGTATGCAGTCAATATTATGAAAGAGACTTGAACTGGCTTAAAATTGAACAACGACGCGATGACGAACCGCGACCTATAATCGACAGCCTAGCGCCCGAACTTAATAACGTATCTCGATATTGTATCAATTTATGCTTGGTGGCAATACGTATCTTTTCCAGGCCGTACAACTACATAAATCGCTTTATATTTCAGAAAAAGAGCAAGCCACTTTCAAAAGATGAAAACAAAGCCTTACTCGAACTTATCGAAATGAGCAAAATTATAATATATAAAGCCACAAACGCCAGCAGCAATAAAATGAAAGACAAAGAGTGGGTACGAATAGCCGAGCAGTTTAATGCTACAGCAACAAGTTGTCTTCGGACACCACAACAGCTTAGGCTGAAATGGGAGAATTTAAAGAAGAATGCACGTAAACGTTGCACAAAAATGAGAATGAACAGAATAAACGCTAGTTTCGTTGTTTATTTATTTTAATCTAAGTATAGATGATTATCCATTTTATTTACATTCTTTATTAATTTCATCTTTTTGATTTGCAGACTGGCGGTGGTGTGTGTGAGTATATATCCCCAGACGAATTACTGGATCGTGTTACCAGCTTATTAGGGAATACAGCCAGTGGATTAGTTGTTCCTTATGGGGGAGATAAGGAACCCGAGGGCAATGGCAATGGCAATGGGCCGGTCATATAGCTCGAAGAACCGATAACCGATGGGGAAGAAAGGTTCTCGAGTGGCAGCCTCGTACCGGTAGGCGTAGTGTAGGGCGACCCCCCACTAAATGGAGTGACGACCTGGTAAGACATGCAGGAAGTCAATGGATGCAGGTGGCTCAGGACCATGCTTTGTGGCATACCTTGGGGGAGGAATATGTTCAGCAGTGGACTTGTGAAGGGCTGTAATGATGATGATGATGATGATGATGAAGGAACCCGAGCACTTTGTAGTGATTTGTGATAGTGGTGGTATTGTGCCAAATGGAAATGGTGTAGAGGAATTAGGTGGTGATGCTAGGGTCAATCTAGAAATCCTAGAGTTTCAGGACACACCAGTGCCAGATCCGCAAAACAAAATGGTTGTGACCCCTACTTCCCCACATTCAACAATGGCTCAGGTTAACACCTGTGCTGTTGCTCAACAAATTAGTAATAAAGTTTCGGATACACCACGGAGTGTAACATTCAATGTTCCTAAAACGGGTAAAGATTATTTTAATGTTGATAGAATTTTAATTTATAAGATAACAATTTCACATGGTGTTCCATTCGCTGAGGTGGTGGTATGGTCACTAACTTGTAGTCCGCTTTAGTTTAAAAGCAGTGTAAATTGAGGTAAAATAGTAATATGCAAAAGATATACTCCTTTTTTATTTTAAAAAAGGCCAACTAGTAATTTAATAAATTAAATTAATTTGTATTTTACAGGTATAAGGAAATTGCAGGGTGATGGGTCCAAATCTGCTAGAGACCGTGCCATTGCAGAATATTATACATTTAAAAAACTATGCCTGGAGTCAAAATTAGAAAATACAAAATTAGAAAATAAAAAACTTAAATTAGAAAATGAAAAACTTCTATTAGAAATAGAAAATTTTAAGAAATAGTTATTTGTGTAATAGTATGCAAGTGTAAAAAATAATTAAGTATTCTGATACATAAAAGACAGTCATGTCTGTAAGTAGGTGTTAATAAATTCAAGCTTTGTATGTATTCATGATTTGTAATATTAGTAGTTATATAGTTTGTATTTGAAAAATATTTTAAACTAATATAATATGTATGTAATAAATGTATTAAAGGTAGACTAATGTCTTAGTAATATAATAATTAAAGAATAAAATCATTTTTATTGAATATCTGTTTTATTTTTACAATTGAATTCACAAAATATAAAGAAAAGTAACACTTGTGATCTCTGAGTTCTTCGCCTGCTAAATAGCCTATAATATATAAACATTATTATGAGCAACTCGTGTTTAAATTGAACAAAAATTTTAAAAGGGTAAGTATTTTTACTTACTTGGAGACTATTATGTGGATGATATGTGGTATAAAAGGAGGAAAATGTAGTTACAAATTAAATACTTTTTTATAAATGTCTAAGTATTATAGTAATAATTGTATTTTAATAGAGATAAATAATTTTTGCTGATTTTTAAAATTTTTACAATTAAATATATAAACTTTAATAAAAATGAACAACTGATTCTACATTCAATTTTTAACCTTTAAATTCAGTGCAAGCCTGCATCACATCACATTACAATTTGAATACATATTATTTGTACCCACATATCAAAACAGTTAATAAAAATAGTTGCTTTATGCAGTTGGTAAGGAGACCGATGAGCTACATCATTCATAAACTTTAAACTTGAATTTTTCTTTAATTAAAATACATTTAAAGAAAAGTACCACTTGTGATTTCTGATTTCTAGTTAGTCGCCAACACACAGTTACTAGGAGACTATTATAAAACATAAAAGGTAGTTATAATTATTTGACTTCTTTTATATAAATTTATCAATATTATAGTAATTAATGTGTATTTTTACAATATACATTAATTATTACAATAAAAATTAATTAAATTAATAAATATAATTAAATTCACAAACAATTTATAAAGAAAAGTAACACTTAATAGCAACTTCACAGTTTATTTCAATTTACAAACATTTTAAAAAGATTAAGTACTATTACTCACATATGTGGTATAAAAGTAGTTCAAGGCAGTTATAATCTAAGTTCCTTTTTATAAATATCTCAGTAATATAGTAATTAATGTGTATTTTTAATAGAGAAATTAATTTTTAATACTTGCTTTATTTTTACATTTAAATTTAAAACTAAGAAAATACTAACAATTTAATTTCTAACTTATTCTACATAATTGTTTTTACCTGTAATGTTTTAATTAAGGGAGTTATTTGTCCAATGATTGTCAACGTTTCTATAATGTCATAAAATAATTATTTATCAAATCAGTTCTATGGTTTGCAGGAATATCATTAACAACTACATTATGAGGCATTGTACTATTGTCGATAGATGGTAGTTCTACTTCAGAGGGGATTTCTGTGAGATTGTGATTTCTGCAAATATTATGTAGGACTGTAGTTGCTATTATTACTGCCTGCATATTTGGTATTGACAAACGTAGTGTAAGAGCTACAACAGGGAACCTACGTTTCCATACTCCAAATGCTCTGTAAAGGTGCGTACGGATTGCGCGTACCCTGGTACGCGTACTCATTTTACGCGTATTCGGAACGCCTAGTCCATACCTGCAGCTACGCGTTCACTCTTAGGGTACGCGTACCGCGCGAGCCAACTCGCAGCGCGAGCCATCGTCGCTACGCTATATTTGGACGGCAAAATGAATAAACACGCGTGTTCTTCGAGTTTCAATAATGAAAATATTATCAGATTGATTCAACTTTATGAATTTCACCGAGTCTTGTGGGATAGCACACTAACTGATTATCGAAATAACGATTTACGCCAAGATGCATGGAAGGCAATTTCAAATGAACTGAAAATTCCAATAGGTGAATTAAAAGAAAAGATGACAACTTTATTAGCAACTAATAGAAAAGAAAGGAGCAAAATCAAAAAAAAGTTTAGTAACAGGATCAGGTAAGTTTTTAAATTGTTTATTTACGCATTGTATTGTCGCATTGTAAATTGACATATTTATAATAGCTTTTATATCTTTTTTTTACAGGAGCTAATGATGTATATATATCGAAGTGGTTTGCATCTGAATATTTTACCTTTCTTAATGATAAGGACAAACCTCTGCCAACAACGGAGACTACTGTAAGAATTACGATTAGTTATTAACATTATTATATTTATACTGGTGTCTGAGAAAATGGACCAGCTGCTTTATGAGGTTTTTTCAATTTTATTATACATATTGCATAGATCGGACCATAAACATCGGGACGTCAGTCATCTCAGTCCCCCGTGACCATGGGTGCTGGAAAGCTCCCGAAACGTCAGGAACTAAAAATAAAAGTAATTAAAAGTAAAAATAAACGCGATAAAATCCGTAAAAGTAGTTTTAATCATACATTTTGTAGTCTACGTTAATCCGTGTAGGTAGTACACGTTCTATTTAATATATATGTCACATTAAAACTTAGTGTATATTTTGCCACTCAAGGGGGACATTATTAACAAAGTGTTCCGCAAGTTGTAAACGTATATGAGTAGGAGTATTGGGCGATCTCCTAGGTACACTGTCTAAAGGAAAAAAAGAAGTTAATTGCTGTTGGTCTTGTCGCCATGCACCTGGAACAAGCTCTCCTCGCTGTTCAGAATCAAATGCATTGGTCTGTGCGTAAATATTTGATAGTCTGCTTTTTCGTAAAAAATTGTGTAAATAAACAGTTGCCAATACAATTTTTGTAGCTTTTTCCGGTTCCAAAAGCATTGGTTTTCGTAGTACTCGAAACACCGAACCCAGTATTCCAAATGCATTCTCAACTACCCTCCTTGCTCTTGATAGACGATAATTGAATACTCTTTCAATAGATCCTCTTTCTGGATTACCCGAAAAGGGTTTCATGGTATATTCACTGAGGGCAAATGCTTTATCACACAGAATTATATACGGTACCTTCACATTGTAAGGAGTTTGTAATATTTCAGGATTCGGTAAATTTAGGCTTTTGTTTTCAAGGTTCCTGTACAAGGAAGTGTTTTAAACACCTCCATCTGATATGCGTCCTTGACATCCAACATTTACGTACATAAAATTGTAGTCAGCGTCAACTAATGCTAACAATACAATGCTAGAATATTGTTCATAATTGTAAAATTCCGTTCCACTATTTAATGGTGGTTGAAGGCAAACATGTTTGCCGTCCATTGCGCTTATTGCATGAGGGAAGTTCGACTTTTCTTGAAATTCTTTTGCAACGGCTTGATTTTCAGTCTCGGGTAGCTGTAACGAATTATTTCATCTAAGTTAACGTTTTTCTTATTTTATTTTACAGATAACTACCAGCAACAACACACAGAATGTGAATGAATCTATATCAAATGATGAACAATTAGCCAGTGATTCTGCCTCAACCACACAACAAGTACCTAGTGATTTGACTTCATCTACACAACAAGCACCCAGTAATGCATCATCATAACAGGCCTGTTGGTCTAGTGGTTAGTGACCCTGACTGCTATACCGTAGGTCGTGGGTTCGATTCCCACCCAGGTCAAATGTTTGTGTGATGAGCACGATCATTTGTTCTGTGTTTGGGTGTAATTTATCTATAATATTTATGTATTTAGAAATATATAAGTATGTTTATCAGTTGTCTAGTACCCATAACACAAGCTCTGCTTAGCTTGGGACTAGATGGCGTTGTGTGATAGTTGTGTGAATATTATTATTATATTATTATTATCATCCACACAACAAGCACCCAGTAATTCTTCATCGTCCATACAACAAACACCAAGGAATTCTGCCTCATCCACACAACAAGTACCTAGTGATTTGACTTCATCTACACAACAAGCACCCAGTAATGCATCATCATCCACACAACAAGCACCCAGTAATTCTTCATCGTCCATACAACAAACACCAAGGAATTCTGCCTCATCCACACAACAAGTACCTAGTGATTTGACTTCATCCACACAACAAGCACCCAGTAATGCATCATCATCCACACAACAAGCACCCAGTAATTCTTCATCGTCTATACAACAAACACCAAGGAATTCTGCCTCATTCACACAACAACAGCACAACACATCATTTAGAACTAAAAGGCACCGTAATAACGATGACACTGCCACGTTAAAGGAAGCAGTTGAATTTCTCAAGCACAGTGTACAATATTTATCTAAGGAAGAAGACTGTTACACTTCTTTTGGGACCTACATTGCGTATGAATTAAAAAAATACGACTCGCGAACATTTACACTAGTAAAACATGCTATAAATAATATTATATTTCAAGCTGATATGGGCCAATTACCAGGTCAGTGTGGGTATTATACAAGTGCCTATTCAACGGATTTATCCAACTCTACCTCACGCCAATTCCAGCACAAACTGCACCTACATCAACACCGGAACCTCCAAGGGAAGCGGAGGATAATCAAAATGAAATTTCTGAAATATTACGTTACGTTCAAGAACAAAAAGAATAATTCAGAAATTCTTAATTAGAATTTAATAAAACTTCTTTAAGTACTTAAAATATAATTTTCTTAAATTTTAATTAACATATTAAATGAGCAGATAAACATAAACGTTTTTATTCATTAACTCACCTTCACATGATCCTTGAGAGCCTTGATTTGCATCACATACTTCAATAATAATAGTAGATATGGACTGTTTAGATATGCGAAACAGATATTGTAAACTTGTATATGAGTCCCCGGTGGCCAAAAACCTTAACGTCAAGGATAGCCTTTCTCTGGCTGTGATAGCTTCTCGAAAATTAGTATTCATTTTTTTTTATTTCAGGTTCAAACTTTTCAAGAATTATTTCAAAATCTTGCGAACTCATTCTTACAAAATTTTTGTCCCCACTTTCTTCATAATTTATATCTTCCATTAGCCTATTTCCACACTGTAATCTTTCACGATACAATTTTTTCATCCACCATCTAGGTTTCCGTTTGTTTCTCTTTTTTTTATTTATAATGTGTTGAATAATGACTAACGCCGCAGCAGTGGTGGTGCACGCAACCGCTAAGTTTGTCGGAGTCATGGCGAATGACTGGGGCTCGCGGAGCGCTCTGGATCGATTGACCTCGCGTACAGGTTCGCGGCGGTCCGTACAGGAGCTGTACGCGTATCTATGTACGCGTGGACAGTGTTTCCCAACTACGCGTAACACAGGAACGCGCTATCCGTACGCAGCTCAATACAAACAATTTGTTTATTAAACACCAGTATTCCTATAACACATATTATCTAGTAATACTGTTTTATTTAACATACCGTTCATAGTATTTCTAGTTTTAATGTGTGTTTCATTGTACCTATGTTCAGCTTCAGAAACTGGATTCAAAACAGGTGTTAATAAATATGGCCTGTTTGGATAGGCACTATCTCCAAGTAACCAGCGATTTCCAAATTGCCCTGCATCACATTCAGCTGTTATAAAAATAAAGAATACTAGGCTCTGATAGTAAATATTCAAATTTATTACAATTTGAATACATATTATTTACACCTACCTCTCAGAATAGAGTTATTAAATATAGTTGCATCATGCGTAGAACCAGGCCAACGAGCCACAACATTTATAAATTTTAAATCTGCATCACAAACACCTTGAACATTTAAAGAAAAGTAACCCTTCCGATTTCTGTATTCTTCGCCTATTAAATGACCTAAAATATATAAAAATTATTATTAGCAACTTCACAGTTTATTCATATTTGCCAAAAATTTAAGAAGAGTTGAGTATAGTTACTTACATGGAGACTGTATGCGGATATGTGTGACATCAATTGCCCCAAGCACACGAGGAAATCCAGCAATTCTATAGAATTTGTCTGCACTCCTTCGATGAACATAAATATAATTATCATATAATTGGGCAATTGCTGATGATGTGTCTCGTACTATTCTGCCTGCTGTACATTTTGACACTCCAACAAAATCTGCTACGGATATCAATATTGTGCCTAGTGCATTAAACCGTAGGGTCAACAAAAGTTGATGCAATGGTGATACTCCGTAATTTCTGTAAAGGATTACATAAAATGAAGTATATTATATAGATTGTAAACAATTATCTCATTTGCTATAGACCAGCTTTGCTTTACCTCGTGGATGTTACACGTAATAATGGGGTTATTTCTAGCAATAAAGAATTGAACGCATGTTTGTTCAATCGAAACCTACACCGTCATCGAGACTTTGCATATAGTTCACTCTTCTGATTCTCTTTGGAGGGCGGCGTAGTGTTTCACCTTCATCACTCGAGTCAGATAACTGAGCTAGCATTTCCAAATAACTGTCACTGTCACTAGCTAGTAATGTTAAATTCATTTTCGCGCAAATAAAATTAAACGAAATACGTAATCGGTTGTAACTCGAAGGATTAAGCCTAGGCTTTTCTCGGATTGCGAATTTGGATTGTTTACACCGATCGAACTAAAGGTCAAAATTGACAGATAGGTTATTGATACACACAAATTGTCATTAGACACAGACGTCTATCTTTATTTGTAATCCGACCTCCCGAGGATAGCTTAGTTATATAAAAACTCAGTTATCGCAGTTGCAGTCAAAAGTGTCAAACGGTGAAGATAAAATAAAGTTACTTGAAAACGACTTTAAACAATTATGTTTAAGCTCGCCAGCCACTCAAACTAATCAGCTGTTTGTAAATGAACAAATAATTCGCGAAGTCCAAGAGCGCAAAAAGAGAGAAAATAATATAATTATAGTTGGCATACCAGAACAAAATTCCACCAGCACCGAAGAGCGGATAATCAAAGACGAGCTTCAGGTTTTAAACATTACTTCAATAATAGAAAAAGATATTCCGAAACCAAAATTATTTAATAAGATTTTCCGCATTGGCAAGTATAATCCAGGAAAACAACAAAGGGGTTAAAGTCTGCTTTGATAAACCAGAGACAGCCAAGGTAGTCCTCCGCAACAAAAAGAAATTGCCTGATAATGTAAAAATTTTTTCAGACCAAACACCGGCTCAACAAAAATACTTCATGAAGATAAAAGATGAACTTTCACGACGTACAAAAAATGGAGAAAATGATCTCATAATGAAATACGTTAACAGCATACCAAGTATTATAAAATCGGTTTCAAAAAACTCCAATCACCAATAATAAATAATACCTCACCCGATACCATAAACTATCAAATAGTTAATGACTACCAACTTATCCAGACTAAAAGATCACGTTTATCATTTCTCTACTTAAACGCTCGTAGTATTCGGAAGAAAGGCAAACTAGATGAACTTAAATGCATCATAAAATCAATATCAACAACTGTACATATTATTTTGCTCACAGAAACTTGGATACAGACCGAAAATCAAACTTTACAACTACAAATCACTAACTACACACTTTATTCCAATTTACAGGACGGATATAAGAGGAGGTGGAGTATCAGCATACATACTGTTACGAGCTTGAGGTTCGTGACAATAAAAATTGCCGATAAAATTACCTAAATTAACACTTTAATTTACTTTACACAAATTAAAGTTAATAACACTAATAATTAAACACACTAATTCACTTAATTCCGCTCCGAAGCTTCGCTTGTGTCGCCGAGTTCAACTCTGCTCCGCTCGCATCTTGCAGCGCCTATTTATTTAAATTAGCAAAGAAACATCCCGAATATTCAGGTAAATACGCGCAAAGGGACGAGTGTGCGAGTATAGACTTTCCAGAAACTTAGTTCTTCGGATGGCGCTGTCGGTTGAGAGATTGGTGATGTCATTCTCTGCAAAGCTCCCCTCGCTCTTGTTCCTGACACTAGATGGCGCTAGTTGACTTATTCACACAACACTGCCTCCTCCTAAGACATGCTCGTCCCGAGCATTATCGGTCCCATAATAACGCGCCAAGCGATCCACATGGACGATCTTAGGAGTCCCTCTTGCGCCTTTCTGTATCCGGTAGGTCACATCGTTGATCCTGGCTACAATCCGGTACGGGCCGTCCCATTTAGCTTGAAGCTTAGGAGATTTCCCTTTGCTGCGGACTGGATTGTGCAACCACACTAATGAACCTTCGTTGAACCCTTTATTGTTCATTTTGCGGTCGTACCGGGTTTTCATTTTCTCAGACATTTGCTGGCCCGATTGTCTGACGTGCTCATAAATGTCATTCATTTTGTTCCGCAAGACCAGTGGAGATACCATCCCATCCAACAGCTTTACCTGATTTTAAAGCAATGATAATCCGTTCCACTTCTTCGACTGTATTTAAAAGAACGAAAGAGTTTTCTATTAAATTAGGACTTGAAACCGCAGAAATAGCATGGGTTGAGATAGCTGTCGTCTGGTCAAATTTTTCAGCAAGGATTTTGCCAGCATTGATAAAGAAGAAGTTAACTTTATCGGCCGATTCACATGGGAATGGACACAATTGTAATAATTCGTGGCCTGGCCATATATGGAAGATACATTTATGAATTATACCATTATAAAATCTACACGAAACAGACATTATTGTAAAATTATTGGTCACCCATACATTCATAAATTTTTTTCATACCCATGAAGTTAGAACTGCGCTTAAATAATATTTTTGCATCTTTTTCAGAAATAAATTAATTTGCGAATTTTTAAATAGAAACTGCAAAAGCTACTCATACTGTTTACTTTTTATCTATCAGCAAGGTACTACTTGTGATATATTATGTTTCGTATTTTTTTCAGAACGGCCATATTTTTTTATTTTATTTTATTCATTTACAGAAGATGACAGGAAAGCGATAGCGATTTATGATGGCCAAATGAAGAAGAAACCCAGACGATGAAGACGAAGAGTCGATAATAGCAATTTACTCGGAATACGAAGACCAGCCATCCTTACAGCAAACCAGCTTGCTGAAATTAGAAACGTTATTGACGTCCACGTGCCGAGAGGCGGACTCGTCATTTAGACGTAATCGATAAGACGCGAGATTTTTGAGTTGGTTGAGCGCAAATTACGAGATTGCAAACCACACAAACTGTCAATTATCCCGAACACCAAGGTTGGCTCAGTGATTCACCAGGTCGTGTGGAAACCTATGGAGACAGTAGTCTCTCATCAACAACAGGCTATAATTACAATAGGAGTAGTTACCTCACGTACAACACTCCCCTCCGGGCATCGGTAGCCGCAAAAGTTATGTGTTTACAGACTTTACGCAGAGAGTTGGAGGAGGACGATGCCACCATTCGAAACTCATGGGCTTGTTATAGTTTTAACGAATACAGAGACGTCCCCGTCAACAGGATCGTAAACAGGAACGTCCTCATTAATACAGGCAATGAAGGGTTGATAAACTATGCACCCTTAAACACAGGTGACACCAAGAACTGACACCCATTTTGAGTACTTAAACAAGTTTCTTGAGTGTTGATTGTGAAAGAATTAGCAAATAATCGAATTTGGATTAACTCATACGAAAGTAATAATAAATAAAACGGGTGCGTTTTCTAGCTCTTTAAAGAGTATATAATCCCAAATCCCTCCTCCTTCCAAGCCAGCATCCCGCTGCGCTCTCACACTAGGTTTTTTACCTAAGTCAAGTCCCGCCCGCTGTCTTCCTCAAAAAACAGGCAAACGCTCCCACACTAGGTAAAAAGCAAGTCCCGCCCGCTGTCTTCCTCAGAAACAAGGCAAACGTTCCCACACAAGCTAAAAAGCAAGTCCCGCCCGCTGTCTTCCGCAGAAACAAGGCAAAATTTACAAAGCTCTCTAAAACCTGCCGCGACGCAGGTACTAAATATGATCAAGCCACCAACAACGGTGAAGCTATTAAAATTATCCCTGCTTCCATCGAAGATTTTCGTAGCCTTACTAGGCTTTTTACGACCGAGCGTGCGTCCTTCCACACATACGCTCTTCTTAAAGAAAGTAAGGTCAGGGTTGTCCTCCGCGGAGTTCCTTTCGACTCGCAAACGAGGACATCCTGGAAGACTCAATCAAAAAAAAAATCGCAAGGTTTTCCCATTGAAGCTGTGCATAAGATGCACAGCAGCAAGGGCGAGAGATTCAATCTTGCCCTACTCATACTCTCAAATGTGCCGAAGGCAAAAACCATATTCCGGCAGGTACGCAGCGTATGCGGCTTGTCGCGAGTAAAGATAGAGCCTCCCTACTTGATATGCATGCACGCGTTGCCGCGTGATGCCTACAAAGTGAGGGCGATACATAAACCTTTGTAAGCTTCAATGTACAAATGTTTATAATAAAGAAAACTGGCCTTCAAAATTTGTATAAAACATTGACCAACAGTTTTGTAAGTTTTGCTGTATTAAGATGTATGAATGCGTGGAAGCGTGGACGCTATGCTACGAGCCATCGTGCCGCTGCCAGCCCGCCTTTCGGCAGCGAGAACAAGGCGAACAATGTAATAATGTCTTCCACACCGATTTCACTCACGGCGGCAAGTCTCAACGAAGACTATCTATCTACGCAGGATAGAATTATAGTGCATTTAAGATTCTTAGTCTTCTGACAGTTCTCTGAGTGATGAAGAAAATACAGTACAAAGCATGCAAAGTAACCGTTACTTAGAATTCGGAAATACGCTACGTAAAACTTACTTGCGTATTTAATGAATATATAATGAATTATTTTAAGAAAAATCCATCACCTTAAGGGCCGGTTTTTTGATCCGTAGTCAAAGTTACGTTGACTATTTGTTAAACTGACCAAAGGTTAGAAGCTAACCACTAGTTAAAGCAAGAGTTTGTTTTTTGATCTCTTTTTGACTATTGGTAATGTTAACCATTGGTTAAATATGTTGCCATTGTAATGAGTGTTAAATGACCCCAATTTCAGTAGGGAGTAATTATTTTTGCATGGCAAGACTGTCTACGCCTGACGCATTTGACGTTTATCGTACTTGTTATTAGTGTCAAAGTTGTCAATGTCATTATTTTGTAATAAAGATTCTTTATCACAAAAAAACGGTACTTAATTAAATCGTGATTTGTGCCTCGTGGTATTTTTAACATCGTGACGAAAAAGTACAGAATATATAGCAAATTCGAATATGATGGCATCGCAAAAAACAGGAACTAGCAAGTAAGTCTTAACATTTGTTTTATTGTAATGCTATAATCAGGAGAGTAGTAAACAAAAAGTATTAAGTAATTTTCTTTAACCCTATGTTTCAGAGATCGTACAACCAATTTTAGTAAAGAAGAGACTGTAAAACTGACATGCCTCCTCAAGGATTATTCGATAATTACAAGCAAAAGAACTGATCACGCGAGTAACCAGCAAAAAGATGCAGCGTGGCGATCTCTAGCAGAAAAGTTTAATTCGGACGCTGTTGTTTACAGAAATGTTAAGCAACTACAACAAAAATTTAACAATATGAAAAAAATAGCCAGAAAAGTAAGTTGCCTTTATCTTCAAAATAAGCTAAAAGATGGAATTTAATTATGCTTAGGTACTATAATTATTATGCTTTATTTACAGGAAATGAGTGCAGAGAAAAATGGTAGGAAACAAACTGGAGGTGGACCACCACCCCCTAAACCATCAGAGACAACAGAATGGTTAAACACCATTATGGGCGAGTCAATTTCTGGCTTACCCGCTATATATGACAGTGATGCTTTAGGTATGATGTACCTACTTCTCTTATTGTTTTTGAGATTATATTATGATAATAACATTATAATTGTTTTGAGTGTTTGTCTATTGCATTGATGCAACTATACTACGACATAAGCTCCTGGAAAAATATAGACTCAACATCATACCAATTTTCAGTCCTGGCTTTTCAGTTTTGATAGTTTATTAGATAATAATGTGGATTTGGATATAGCAGATTATTTTAAAATGACATAAAAACAATACATTTCAATCATGAACAACAATTAACTCATTAAATAATACCTTTGTTTTACAGTTGATGGTGACACAACGCTTGAAATGTCAAACACAGCAGAATGCACCATATCTCTAGATTTAATGGAAAACGAAATGTCCGATGCAGGTGAGGTTAAATGTATTTAATATAAATATATTGCATATTATTTTCAGAATATTAACTATATTTTTATTTTAGGTGGTACTGCAAATACTTCCTTAAATGAGTGCAACAATTTGTTAAACACAGAAGTATTGGATGATATTGAGACAGGTTTGTTTATTACTTATTAACTTGGTACTTATCTATGGATTTATGTATCAGAATCTTTGAATGTCCTGATCAGGACCTTCAGGATTACTAGCATGAACTTTTTTAACTATTACAATTTATTGTTATTAGTGTTCATCACAAGTTTTGCTTGGGGATACCTAACATTATTTCTATCCATGCCTTTCAGATGCAGACTCAAAAAAGGTTGATATAACGTTTGACAACTCTACACCAAAGGCTTTGCTCAGGAAACCAATTTCAAAGCAATTATGTAAGTATCAAATACTAGCAGCTGTACCACATCATACTGAGGGTCTCGAGTTCAATCCCAACCGAGGCAGATAATTGTTTTGTACTCGGGTCCAGGTTATATGTACATGGCTACCACCCTCACACACAGTGAAACACAGGGAATCCTAGTGTCCCCTGCACTGTGTGAATGGAAACATTCATAATAATTATTATTATAAACAGAGATGAATTAATTTATAAAATCACAAGGTCAAAATTAAATCAATCATAATTGATTTGATCTGTAATTTGTGAAAAATTTCTTTGCTTATCTTATTTTATGTTTGTATAAAAAGTAGCCCATTGTGTCTATTATTAATAAATATTAAAAGTTTATTCCATTTATAAAGTTTCATAAAATTTATTGCAATATAAAGCATAGGTACAGTATAAAAATAAAAGTATAACATTGTCTCTAAAAGGGTTTAGCAAAAATGGGACTGATGTAATTTGATTTTAAATAACATTCTTTTCATAGTTTCTTTGTTTACAGCGAGTCCTCACAACAAAAGAAAGAAATGTTATACTCCTTTTGAAGCCAGAAAACGTATCGTAACTCATTTTGAAGAGAAAAAAGAGTTTTTAACCGAAAAAAAGAGCAGGGAAGAGCAAATAAAAAAATATGCACAAGAAGAGCACCAGCAAAATATTACACATAAAGCAGATAAATATAAAAGAGAAATAGAATTCATGGAACAAAAGCACGCTTTGTACATGGAACAACAAAAGGAAATGCATGAGCTCGAAGTAGTATTTAAGAAAAATATACAAGAATTACTTTTGGAAAAAGTTAAATTAGAAATTTTAAAAATTAAGAAATGCAGCTGTATTTCAGAACAATAGTCACTATTAGTTATTTAATATTAATAATATAAGCAAAGTAGTATATGGTATAGTGTAATGTAATGTAATATAAGTTTAGGTAAGTTATGATTGTGATTAAAAAACGATATTATTTTTAAAATATGTTTTATTTCTATATGTATTTTATAACATACATTCCTTTACATGTATCATGTATATAACATTTATTCTGAGTTGAGCAAAGAAACAAAGTATGTATCAATTAATTCTTGCCGATATTGCTGATCACTTTGAGTCGATGGAGGTGATGTTGTATTAATGTTTTCATCCAAAATGATGTTTAGGTTACTGGTAGAGTCATCGAGTAAAGCATCATTTCGGTCTACACATATGTTATGAAGAATTGCTGTGCTCACTATTATAGCTTGCACATTCTCCAATTTCACTCGCAATTTTGTGCCTATACAAGGAAACCTCCTCTTCCACACACCAAATGTCCTTTCAACCACATTCCTTGTTCGTATATGGCTTTCATTGTACAGCCTCTCAGCCTCAGTTTGTGGGTTGGCCAAAGGAGTCAGCAAATACTTTTTTAAGGCATAGCCTCTATCTCCTAAAAGACAGCATCTGCCAAACTTTTGAGATATCATTAAATCTTTGGCTGCACTGCTATTAAAAATTGTACTGTCGTGTACTGAACCCGGCCATCTAGCAACTAAATTTCTAATTTTTTGTTTTGAATCGACGATGGCTTGAGTATTTATAGAAAACACATCTTTTCTGTTCCTATACAATTCCGCATTATCTCCACCTGGGCTTGCAATACGTATATGGGTACAATCTATTGCACCAACAACACTTGGGAATTTTGCTATATTGAAAAAACTTTCAACGACATCTCCAGCCGTCTGAGGCATTGCAATAAAATATTTTAATTTTAAGCAAATGTGCCTTGATACAGCATGAATTATTTTGCAGGCAGTGGATTTTGAGACACCAGACAGATCACCGGAACATTGTTGCATATTCCCAGTGGCATAAAATCTTAAAGTAAGCAATAATTGCTCCATTGGCGTAACTGCATAATTTCTTTCAGTTGGTCTTTTTAACTCGTCTCCTATGTTTCTGATGATCCAAATTACACTTTCTTTAGATAGACGGTAGCGCTGACAAAAGTCTACTTCGTCCCAATGCCCCAGGGGCGGATTACGTGGTCTGAATACCTTTGGTCTTCTCATTAAAACATATTCCGCAACAATTTCATCATCAGATGAACTTTCTGAAATGTCGAAGTATCTCGTTATGTTTAAATTCATAATTAATAACACAGAAAATCTGTATTGTAACACTTTTCACTAAAATCCACACTAAAATCACACGAGCAAACAACACTGAGAAGTGAGAACAGCTGATAATGCGAGAGTTAACTAGCCGCCATCTTGCTAATCCCTTGTTGGAGCTGTGGTTAAATTTTGTGACCAATAGTTACTTATTTAACCACTGGTTGTGCTAACTATGGGTCAAAAAACGGATTTTACAAAAATTTAACCATTGGTCGTTATTTTTAACCATTGGTCGCCTTAACTACGGATCAAAAAACCGGCCCTAAATCGCGAAACAAATTACGATGTTGCAGGATGTTTTTTAAAAAAATAACTTTGAAACCAGGTCTAAACCCAATATTATTCCTTCAAATAGTCGGCTCAAATAATAAATAATATGGCATTAATCAAATAGCTATATAAGATAAAATAGTCGGTTTTGAAGATTTTGGCGAAAATAATCAAAATGACAATATTGCTAATCGTGTTTTGGTATTCCATATTTTTGCATCTTTGCAGGGATTGCGCGAATTTTATCGATAAGGCGATCGATACAGATAGATTTATATGGTGGTAATTAGAAAAAAGAAATATTTATCACCTTTTTTCTTCATTTCGATAAATTCAATATGTATATAGCAATTTCTGTTGATATAACATAATATTACTTATTGTCTATATATTTGTTTACCCTTGATTGTAACGATTTGAAACTCGCAAGGTCTTGTCTCGAGCGGGGAACCGGTTTGATGGCTGGTTGCGCGGGGAGGGCGTTCGCCTTGTGCCCACAGCGATGCGACCAATTTACAAGAACCGTTGAGCGCTGCAGGCCGTGCCGGGTAACTTAAGAATTGAAGCGGTCTCCATTGTGCTATCTTATTTGTACGTATCCGTGATAACGAAGCTTATACTTGATCTTTTTTATTTGCGCGAAGTCCGGGTCGATTATACGTCGCAAGCCTCTTACAGTGTTATCTTAATTTGTTTTCGTGATAACGAAGCCGGAATCATATAATTTTTGTTGTAACCGTTTTAAGTATTGTTTGTGACTGGTATACGGTTGCACGCGGCAGGTGTTTTGACTTGAAGGCATAAAGCTTGTGTTAATTGTGCCCGTCATTTTGAATTTAGTTGTCTGTTTTGAACGCGTTACGGGACAAGAGGCCTAATTGGAGTTTGGAGTGATTAAAGGAACTTTTATGCCGTTAATTGCATCGACGAGTTATGAGTGCGTCGGTTGATAGTGTGGTAAGACTTGTATTATGTCGTGTGGAATGCTGAACTTTGTGATCCCGCTGTAGATCGCGCGCGATTATAGTTCGTGCTTAGTGACGCTGGACTCGGGTTCCGATAGCGGGGAGCGTCTTGTGGAGCGGTCGACGCACGTGGTGCTGCCATCGGATCTTATTGGTGACGTCAGGTTACACTATACACTTTCTTACACTACACACCCACTACCATTTACTTGCCCCTGACGCCACCTTGTGGTAAACCCTACACTTCTGGAATTCGGTAAGTTTTGTGTTTGCGTATCTAACCGTTATAATTTAATTATCCATAGGTCGTTGGACACCCCCCCCCCTTTGTTACTCTAGTCTAACCCTAGTTGGACTACTGATGGGTCCTAGTTCAATCATTTTTTGTCAGGGTAACTCAGGGCCGTAACAATATTATCTCTACTGAATATACAGGATGTCCGGTAATAAATGGATAACCCTAAAAATGTCTTATAGTACAACTTATGGCCGTTCTGAAAAAAATACGAAACATATATCACAAGCAGTACCTTTGATATATTTTTTTAACACGTTGAACTCCACGCGACCCACCGGTGACCCTATCATGACTTTCCATTGGGGCCAAGTTAAAATGACGTAATCCGTAATTTTTCACAACTTCAGATTTTTATACCAAAGTTTGGTAATTGCAATGATATGCGTAGAAAACAAAAATAGGCAAACTCTATGGACTAGTTTAAGAGATATAGCAAGAGGCTCACCGGTGGGCCGCGTGGCCTCCTAGGAAGGTTTACAGAATTCCGGTTGGCGGGGGCCGCGGGGTCACGCGGCGGCTCACCACGCACCCCTCATCCCGTAGTCGCCCACGCACGCGGCTACGATTTAGTAGCGGGCATTGTGTCGGCTAGTGTGGTATACTTTTCCCTCCCAAAATGGATAATTTCGAAGATTTTGAACTATCGCAAGAGGACTTAATACAATTAGAAAATATTGAGATAAATCTTTTCAATCAAAGCTTTCAAATAGAAGATTCAGACGACAAAGTAAATCAACCTACAAAGAGAAGATGCCGCCGAATACTTTTGTCAGAGAGTGATAACAGCGATGATGAATTAATATCACAGCTTATAACCAATACCATTGGTAAGTCTTTTATTTTTTCATAAAAACATATTTTTATTTTATATTAAAAGCCTACGCCTTTGATGTGTGAATTCATGACTATCCATCAATCCTATACGGTTTACACAGGCCCGTGACAGCTTAGTTCCATTCTACGCAACTTGGCGCTACCGTCGCAATTTGTACTCTGCCTACGGACGCCATTTTGAGACGCCATATTCTATTAATGTCAAATCATATTGTCAAAAATCAAAACTATCGATATTGATTGCCGCCATTATTTATCTAAATTTTTCTCAATTATTACAATATTCTGTTTTTGTGCTGCTCGTGTGAATATTGCATATATCATCATAATGGTATACGAAAAGTGTTGTGTTGGTGGTTGCAATACAACACGTGAAACGCACCGGCTTTTCAGATTCCCTAGGAACGATAAATTAAGGAACTTGTGGATGGCTTTCATAGTGCCGACACATCCCCAGCTCATTGTACTTTCCAAAGAACAGTTACTTAACAAACGTGTCTGTGAAAAACATTTTGATATATTTCAGTTCGGCAATGAAGGCAGAAGACTTCGATACTCTTACCCGTCCTTGCTTACTGACAATGAAATAGCTCATGGTGTGCCTCTGACTGCAACTGGTGAGTCATTTTATTACTTTCAACCATGGTACTTAAAAGAGAAGGAGACATCTCTATACATTCTTGGGCCCAAGTATTAACAAGATAAAAGTACGACCATTTGTAAGTGTCATTGACTCTACATCATTATTTGCTATGATTATGTAATTTTTTCAGGATGGGATGTCACAACTGAACATAATTACTGTAAAGAGCAAAATGAAGATGATTTCACAGAAGCTGTGTTAGTGGTTAGAAAGCCTGGTATGTACAAATATCTTAATTGATGTTAATTGTAAATCATAGTAAACATATTATGATGAACACTGATTTCTAAAAATATTTTATTTAAATTACAGTCAGTGGCAAATTTTTCAACATTTTGAATAATGTTTTCAGGAAGTGATGTTACGATTGAACACAATTACTACAAAGAGCAAAATGATTGTTCCAAATCATCGGTAGGGATTGGATCGTCAGGTGTGTACTAATATTCATGTAGCACTAGTTACTAAGTAGCAAAAAAAGCTTTCTATCATAAATTTACTAACCATTCATTTTCTAATAATGTGTTTGCCTAATCATACTGACATCTATAAAAATGCAATCTTGTAACAAATTTCAGATGTTGGAAATTCTCATGAACAGCCTTCATGTTCAAATTTTTCAACTGTTGCAACAGTTGTTGAAAATAAAGGTATGGGAAATTGTATTGGACATAATTTTTATACATTTATGTAGGGATCAAATTAAAAGAAGTACTTATATATCAGGTAATAGAAAAAATACTTTAAATGGTTAAAAACAGGCTGTGGACTGGAGTTGTCACTGCATACCTGGAACTGCATCAGTTCTAGAGGATGGTTATGTGTATTTAATTTAGACATACAATACAGAGAAGCATACATTGTAAATTTAATTTATGTTTAAGACCATAACATTCATAACTATTGCTTCTTTTCAGGAATCGATTCTAATACTAATGTGGTGAAACAAATGATGCCAAAAGGTAGCACATGTACAAAAAAGCAAACAGGTATGATAAATTCAGTTTATTCTTAGACATAATTAGAAAAAGTTTCAATATCTACTTCAAATCACAATAAGAGTTCTTTGTTCTTCACCTAATCCCAATATTACAGTTCCACTACACTTCAATGGTTTTATCAACAACTCCTTTACTGTTAAGGTTACATTTTTCTGGAACTCTTCCTCTGATGACATCCACTTTATTTGTTATCTTATCAAAGTGAATACATTAAAAGATTAAAATAAAAATATATAAATAAAAAATTAATAATTTTAAGTGTATCATTCAGTCATAAAATATGAATATAGAATTTAATTATTTTATTTATTTCACTTCAGGTTACATGGCGAAGAAAATAGTATCAAGGAAAAGAAAATTGGTTAAATTTTTGACTAATATTGCAACTGAAAGTTTAAGTGACTCAGTAACACAAAGACTTGATTAAGCCCAATCCCTGTCAAGAAATAAAGACCTTTTGGAAAACTTTTATTTGTTAAACAAACAAGCTCAGACTTTCTTGTTTATGCAATTAAAACAAATTCAAAAAAGCAAAATGGCCAGAAGGTTTACCTTAGATGAAAAATTCATGGCATTGCTCATAATGAAACAAAGCCCCAAAAGTTATAAACTATTAGAAAGAATGTTTGCCTTGCCTAGTAAACGGACATTAAATAGACTTTCTGAGAAGATTTCAATACAAGCAGGACTCAATCCATTAATATTTGAACATATATCAAATACAACAAAAAAATGGGACACTAAACAAAAGCTATGCACAATAGTTTTTGATGAAGTCTCTCTGACACCACACTTAACTTTTAATGAGAAAGATGATATAATTAATGGGTTTGTAGGTATAGCTGGAGAGAGAAAACTAAAATATTGTGATCATGCTTTAGTTTTTATGCTAAGAGGAATATGCTCTCCATGGAGACAGAGTGTAGCATTTTATTTCTGTGAAGGCACAGTATCAGCAGCAGAGCTGCAATGCATTTTAAAGCAGATTGTGTCCCAAGTAATACAAACTGGGTTAATACCTTTAGGTCTTGTTTGTGACCAAGGGTCCACATTTCGAACAGCAATAAGAAGACTTAGGGAAGATACAATTCGTAGGCGGAATATTCAAGGTGTTCATGATGGTGTGTCATCATCATCATCATTACAGCCTTTCACAAGTCCACTGCTGAACATAGGCCTCCCCCAAGTAATGCCACAAAGCACGGTCCTGAGCCACCTGCATCCATCGACTTCCTGCATGTCTTACCAGGTCGTCACTCCATCTAGTGGGGGGTCGCCCTACACTACGCCTACCGGTACGAGGCTGCCACTCGAGAACCTTTCTTCCCCATCGGTTATCGGTTCTTCGAGCTATATGGCCGGCCCATTGCCACTTCAGCTTACTAATCCGTTGGGCTATGTCGGTCACTCTGGTTTTACTGCGGATATCCTCATTTCTGAGTCTATCACGCAGAGAAACTCCGAGCATAGCCCTCTCCATAGCTCGCTGAGCGACCTTAAGCGTCCTCATACGGCCAGCAGTGAAGGACCACGTCTCAGATCCATAAGTCATCACTGGCAACACGCACTGGTTGTACAATCTAGTTTTTAGAGATTGAGGTATACCTGACGAAAAGATATGTCGTAATTTCCCGAACGCTGCCCAGCCGAGTTGAATCCGTCGATTGACCTCTCGGTCGAAGTTGGACTTACCTAGTCGGACTATTTGTCCCAGGTAAACGTACTCGTCAACAACTTCGAGCATAGTGCTCCCAACACTGTACACACCAACAAAATGATGGTGTGTACCATTCTTAATTACTTAAAAACCAGTTCTACTTCATGACAAATATTATTTATTTTAATTATTTTACAGATGGATCAGTTAATATTGCTGATCACGATTTAAGCATATTTTTTGACCCACCTCATCTCTTAAAGGGTTTAAGAAATAATTTTTTAAATAAAGATATAATTTGGGAAGAAAAAACTGCCTCTTGGAAAGATATTGAGTTCATTTTTGATTTGGATAGCAAATTGGGACACACAAGGGCACTACCAAAGTTAACAGCTCATCATGTTGATCGCAAAAAGATCAAAAAAATGAAGGTAAGCGTAGCTGCTCAAGTATTTAGTGCTCGAACTGCTGCTATGCTCAAATATACAAATGCACTCAGTAAGTAACGATTGCTATATTGATTTGTAGGCTTATTCAATTTATGTATATACTATTGTAAAATTTTATGTAAAAAAATCAATTTGTAAAAAAATGGTTAAAAAAGTCTGTTGTTGTAACCAAATAAGAAGTGTCTTGGCTAAAGATTTGCAGGTCCAATTGTAGAAGAAATTCAATTAAGAAGTACTTTTTTTTCAGATTATTTTCATACTGCAAACTCTGACGCAACAATGGCCACAACAGCAGAAGTTGTTGAATTCTTCGACACACTGTTTGACAGCGTCAATGGCTACCCGGGTGGTGTGCAAAGAGGAAAGTTAAGACGAGCGGTTAAACAAAATTCACAACATCACACTTTTTGGATTGAGGCTATTAATAAAATAAAAAAAATGGTTTTTGTGGACACCAGTAGCAAACATGCTACAAAAGCAGGAAAACCTCGACTTGTGCGAGTGCCATCCCAACAAGGATGGGTTACAACTCTTGAAAGTTTTATAAGGGTCTCCAAATTATGATTTGAACAGTATAATGTAGAATATTATTCTCCGAGGAATATTAATCAAGACCCATTAGAGAATTTTTTTGGACGTATAAGAGCTGTAAATTATAGAAATGTTAACCCAGATGCAAACACATTTATATATGCCTTTAAATCTTTGATATTATCTAACATGCTTAGTCCACATTCCAAATTCTCTAATTGTGAAGAGGATAATGGAGAAACATTATTAAATGTTAGTGTTCTTTTTAAAAATCTTCATAATAATAAAGAAAATGACTCGGAAAACACTACCAGTGTTTTGCGAGATCTCCCATCTCCTTCACAAGCAAGTTCAGGAGAAAAATTGCTAATGAATGATGTAGTCATGGAAAAAATTAAAGTCCACTGCTCAGCTTACACTGCTGGATACATTTGTCGGAAAATAACGAAAGCGATTCGTTGTAAGGATTGCATCAAAACATATATTGGCAGTACGGAGACAAACATTCACTCTTACAAGAATTAGCAAATAATCGAATTTGGATTAACTCATACGAAAGTAATAATAAATAAAACGGGTGCGTTTTCTTGCTCTTTAAAGAATATATAATCCCAAATCCCTCCTCCTTCCAAGCCAGCATCCCGCTGCGCTCTCACACTAGGTAAAAAGCAAGTCCCGCCCGCTGTCTTCCTCAAAAAACAGGCAAACGCTCCCAAACTAGGTAAAAAGCAAGTCCCGCCCGCTGTCTTCCTCAGAAACAAGGCAAAATTTACAAAGCTCTCTAAAACCTGCCGCGACGCAGGTACTAAATATGATCAAGCCACCAACAACGGTGAAGCTATTAAAATTATCCCTGCTTCCATCGAAGATTTTCGTAGCCTTACTAGGCTTTTTACGACCGAGCGTGCGTCCTTCCACACATACGCTCTTCTTAAAGAAAGTAAGGTCAGGGTTGTCCTCCGCGGAGTTCCTTTCGACTCGCAAACGAGGACATCCTGGAAAACTCAATCAAAAAAAAATCGCAAGGTTTTCCCATTGAGGCTGTGCATAAGATGCACAGCAGCAAGGGTGAGAGATTCAATCTTGCCCTACTCATACTCTCAAATGTGCCGAGGGCAAAAACCATATTCCGGCAGGTACGCAGCGTATGCGGCTTGTCGCGAGTAAAGGTCGAGCCTCCCTACTTGATATGCACGCGTTGCCGCGTGATGCCTACAAAGTGAGGGCGATACATAAACCTTTATAAGCGTCAATGTATGTTTGTAATAAAGAAAACTGGCCTTCAAAATTTGTATAAAACATTGACCAACAGTTTTGTAAGTTTTGCTGTATTAAGATGTATGAATGCGTGGAAGCGTGGACGCTATGCTACGAGCCGTCGTGCCGCTGCTAGAATTATAGTGCCCAAGTGTTAACATTTAATATTCTTAGTCTTCTGACAGTTCTCTGAGTGATGAAGAAAATACAGTACAAAGCATGCAAAGTAACCATTACTTAGAATTCGGAAACACGCTACGTAAAACTTACTTGCGTATTAAATGAATATATAAGGAATTAATTAAAAAAAAAATCCATCACCTTAAATCGCGAAACAAATTACGATTTTGCAGGATGTTCTTAAAAAATAACGTTGAAACTAGGTCTCAACCCAATAGTATTCCTCCAAGTCGGCTCAAATAATAAATAATATGGCATTAATCAAATAGCTATGTAATATCAAATAGTCGGCTTTGAAGATTTTGGCGAAAATAATCAAAATGACAATATTGCTGATCATGTTTTGGTATTTACGTTAAAGGGTGTAAAATTCAATAGAAGCAACCCATTTGCTTTGCTTTTTGCAAAAGCGCTACAAAAGCTACAGTTCTTAAAAAATAATACAGAGTACCATAAAAGAAATATTTCACGCAGGGTTAATTGTTTTTGCAACTGTGATCAATCAACAGCTAACACAAAGGTAGTAAATGAATTATTAAGCGAGACAGATGCAGAATATTTGAGACTGGATAAAGAATATAAGACAAAATTCGAATTGAAAATCATGATATATTTCCGTTATTCGACCCGCCAAAGGAGAATGACCAAAAGTGGTACCAAAAAGTCTCGAGCATCAAGACTAAATTTTAATAGTAATTAGTGTCCTAATTTTTTATGGCATTACGCGTCCGGGGATTTTATTTTTGAACAGGGAATTTTTTTTGAGTTTAAAAGTATGCATATTGATATTGTATTATTTTTTATGTTTAATTAACTGGTTTTACGGCTCCGGAGTCTAGCCCTTCTGAGCATATCATATCTTTCGGAATCTTCATTTTTATATATTTTTTCTTCACAATATGCTGATGCGTCACATTGCGCAGTTCTTAGGAGATTTTGAATACAGCTCAACCGCTTTTTGCTCCATTTAAAACAATATACATACGGTTTTAAAAAATATATAAAATTGAAGATTCCGAAAGGCTAGAACCCAGAACCTAGTCTAGTCTAAAGTGCATCTGACCTTTGTGCTGACCACGCCATATCTTTGTTCTAACAAATACAACTGTCTGTATTTTGAGAGTTGAGATTAGTTAGTTATTGAATTGTGTGTTGAGAAGTAGAACTTGTCAGTATTTTGTGAACTTTTTTTCTGTATATTTAATTGTGCAAATATGTCGAGTCGTGGAGTCGACCGATTGACACCGTCAGTCACCCGGCATAACAAACGATGTATCAATTGTTCATTTTTGATACCCAGAAACCTACCTATACATTCATTGGAACAAGCATCTACTTCAATGATTAATTTGTTACAGTCGTGGATAACTCCTACTCAGGTAAGCAGATCTTATTTTACTCTTTGAATATATACCTAAGAATGTCAGATCTCTAACATCGTACCGTCTTGCAAAACATTTTTATAGAATGAAAGAAATATTTATTTTAGACAGCACAGGCAATAACAAATGATTAACATAAAACGAACCTGTTTGTGGCCAAAAAGGCTTTACTCTTGATTGCATATTTAGTTACTTCTGTGAATATGTTACAGAAGACAGATAATGTCAAAAAGGTTAAAAACACACTTTTTAATTCATGGTTTTTATTGCAGTTGTCTTCAGAATGTGTGCTTTGTACAGAGTGTTTGACACTGCTTCAAGATCAAGCAAACACGATTAGTGAAGGATTGCCTGCTTTTGGTCATAGAAGTATATGTTTTACGTGTGGCAATTCTATTCTACGTGCAACTAGAACATATCCTGTAAGACAAGATCGACAAGAGAGAAACATTTTAGTTAGACATGTTCCGCTGCATCTGGTAAATATTTTTATTTATGTTGCAATATAAAAAAAGATCAACTTCTTATTAATGTTCTTATTTTCTTCAGTCTTCTACAGTTTTTAGTTATAATACTGTAATTAGATGTGTTTATAATATTGAGTCCCTATAAGTGAAGGTTTCACAAATAAATTATGTTGTGGGTATTGGATAATATTATCTATTTTAACACAATTGTTGCCTGATCACTATCATATGTGGAGAGCCATCCTGCAACTAAATTAGTAGTATATTAACTATATTAGTAGTATATTTGTAGCATGAATGGGTCGGCTCGACTGGGTAAGGACCATGCTCTCACAGAATACCATCGTGAAATAGCAGCTTATTGCTGCTGTGTTTCGTATAGTGGGTGTAAAGAACCAGCGATCCTTAGGACTGGGAACGAGGCATTCCATCATAGTTCTCAGGGGTGACAATGCATCTGCATTTTGATTTGTAATCGAGAATAGATGTAGATGTCTATGGGCCACAGCAAATACTAATTACCATCAGGTGGACTTTATGCTCGTTTGTCACCCTATCTTCTAAAAAAATGTATCCCTAACATTTACATCACACTACAATACACACTTATCAAGTTTATATCCCATTGTGAAATGTTACATATTACATGTTTAATTGTGCTATTTTTAGATCTCAAGATTGGAAAGAGTATGTGCTGCTTGCTGGAGATCAGCTACAAGAGAATTGCAACGTCGTGATCAGCAAGACTTCAATCGCCCTGGTCTGTCAGAAGCTATTTTGCCTGATGTTGGATCAAGTAGTGATCTCAATATTCCTGAGCCGCCCCCTCTTCCACAACAAAATCTACACACTACTCATATTAGATCAAATCCAACAATTAGGTCTTCAGTGTATAAGCGTGCGGCTAGCACATCCAATCACTGTATATTTGTTAATTGTTTTGAAACAGAACGTTTACTAGTACCCTCATCTATAAAAGATCTGTTATTACTTAATAATAAATTCTATGTGCCACCAGCAGCACGAATCTGTCGTCACCACCTGGAACATGGCCGTTGGAGCGAATTAACTTCCCAGCTAAAAGATTTTACTGGTAGTCAATTCGACTCAATTATGAGAATAATGCAGCGAGCTGCCTATTACCATATAGATTTCTCAAATATTTTAATTATGCCTACATATTTGTGTCACTTTTGGTTAGGCATGAACTCGGATCAGTTTTATGATTTGTTAAACTGTATCCCAAGTCTAGCAGGACAAGTACCAAATGCCACAGTTGCTTTAAGCATTTACTTAGTAAAGCTTAGAACTGGTGATAGTAATGAAAGGTTGGCAACTCTCTTTAATAAATCTCGTGTCACCTTAGAACGCTTAATGAATAAGGCCAGAACATGTTTAATTAATGAGTTTGTTCCATATATTTAGGATTTAATCATATGAATGTTGAAGATGTTGCTTCTAGAAATAGAATAATACCAGAAGGATTATTTGGTAATCCTGATTTGCCACCTAATTCTAAACCAGCAATAGTCATATGTGATGCTACTTATGTATTTATCCAAAGTAGTTCTAATTACTTATTTCAAAAACAAACATACAGTTTGCAAAAACGGGATAATTTGGTCAAACCATTTATGATAGTGTGTTGTGATGGTCATATTGTGGATTGTCTCGGACCATACAAGGCGACAACTAATGATGCTACAATTACAAGTTTAAACTTACGTAATGAGGAAGGTTCTTTAAGATCATTTTTTCGAAGAGGTGACATTTTCATACTTGATAGAGGATTTAGGGATGTAATTAATGAACTCCAGGGATATGGCTTTGTAACACATATGCCAGAGTCTCTACTTGAGAATGAACATCAATTAACAACCCAGAAGGCAAATCAGTCTCGTTTTGTTACTATGTGCCGCTGGGTTGTAGAAGTGGTTAATGGTAGGTTGAAAAGGGATTTTAGACTCTTTCGTCATGTTTATAACAATAGAGCGGTTTTGCACCTAAAGGATGATTTTAGAATCTCATGTGCCCTAATTAATAAGTTTCATGTTGTTATAGAAGACCCACCAGAAGCCATGGAATATGTAAGAATTGCTAAGGATAGGCTTTCACTAGAGAACCATTTGGCAACTTATGTTGAACAGGCAAATCTCAATAGAAGGAGTGTGAATTTTCAGTTGATTGACAGCAATAATCCACATTTAGATGGATTTCCACAATTGACAATAACTGATTTAAAACGGTTAGCTCTTGGGACTTACCAACTCAAACAGGCTAGATCTTATTATGGGGAACACATCCGTCGGACTGGTATTTATTCAGTTGAGGTGAATAATACTATCGATGATGATGTACCTTTGATTTTGGGGCTTAATAATTACCTCTTAAGAGGTAGGATTAAATCTAGACATGTCAACAGTCGTACTTATCACACATATTTATTGATTAGCAGTGATGATGCTGTGGCCAACACTTTAGAAACCATAGTAGGTTATTGCTGCAGCTGTCTTGTCGGTAAGCGAACAGTAGGCTGCTGTGCTCATATAATGACGATAGTGTGGTATTTGAGCTGGGGACGGTATAATGACGTAACTGCGCCGGGAACGGCTTTAGATGATTTTTTCCAGGAGTATGATGAATGATTAAAGAAAATATATTATAAATAAATATTTTTGACTTTAAATCGCTATTAAAAATCCCAAATGGATTTGTTTGTTTTATTTTTTCTATCACTTACCTAATCGATTCACTAACATAAGCTTGAGCAATAGTGTCTGTCATAAATAGTATTGTATCTTAGATTAAAGGGTTAAAGACGCTTTAGACTCAACGAGCTTTTTTCGGTCTGGATGGTCACACTTATTACACTCACCGGCACGGAAACTTGGCCAAGCGGTTATCTCGCGATAGCAAAAGCTTTAAGTGTTTCTGATGAATGTTTGTTATGCAAGTATGTCAAAAAATGTTTACCCTCAAGTTCAAGAGGGTAATTCATTATGTTTAAGTGCACCATGACGAATTCTTTAATTTTTAGTTGAATCGGGTCATTTGAGCGACTAAGTTCACATTTTAAATTTGTGTGTTGTGAAAAGTTTACTGTAAGGTTATTCAATTATTGTGATCTTGTGTCTTAATTAAATAACTAAAGGTGCTTTAAAGCCAATAAAAATGCCATTAACACCAGCACAAGTTGCACAAGCAGTAGCATTAATTGACCAAGGGCTGACACAGCGTGAAGTTGCTATTGTGCTTAACGTACCACGGTTCTCAATGCAGTATTCACTGAAACGATACCAGGAGACAGGCCGCTACACCCGCAGGCCAGGCAGTGGGGGCGTAAGGTGCACATCGGCCCGGGACGATCGTTTTATTGTTATGGAGATTTTGAGAAACCGCTACCTGACCGCTGTTGAGATACGCCAGCGGCTCCAAATCGCAAGAGGCGTTAATGTTAGTGAGCGTACGGTGAGAAGACGAATGGAGGAAGTGAATTTAACAGCTCGTAGACCAGCACGAGGTCCAGAACTTCTCAGACAGCACCGAGTAGCCCGACTTCAGTTCGCAAGAGAACATGTCAATTGGACCCACGAGCAATGGGCTAGAGTGTTGTTCACAGATGAGTGTCGAATAGCTTTACGTGCTCCAGACGGTCGAGAACGAGTGTGGAGAAAAAGAGGAGAGAGGTTTCTACCCATTACCACCACCCAAACTGTGAGTTTCCATGGAGGCTCAATAATGGTATGGGGAGGTGTAAGTTCCGACGCACGTACAGAGTTGGTCATCGTCGATAATCGGCTTACAGCTACTCGATACATCGAGGAAGTTCTTCAGGAGCACGTAATGCCTTATTCGGGATTCATTGGACACGACCAATTCCTCCTCATGCACGATAATGCACGCCCGCACGTCGCACATTGTGTAGAGGAATATCTGGAAGAGGTTGGAATACAAAAATTACAGTGGCCAGCTCGTAGCCCGGACTTAAATCCAATTGAGCATGTATGGGGTATGCTCAAAAGAAAGATAAAGTCCAGCTCCAAACCGCCACAAACTCTAAATGAGCTCCGAAATGCAGCGCTGGCCGCTTGGGACAGCATACCGCAAGTTGATGTCAGAAACATCATTCAAAGCATGCCAGATCGAATGCAAGCGGTTATCAGGGCTAGAGGAGGAAACACCCGATATTAAAACTGATAGACAATAAAGAAACAGACTTAATTTTTAACTTTGTAGTGTTTTTAAAGTGACAATGGAAAGATGTTAATTTTAGTGAAAACATGTTATCTTGAAAAGAAAAATTTCGGTGAAGTAAACATTAAATTTCTATGTTCTAAAACCATTAGAGACACTTATTGAATGCATCTACCCTTAATTTACTGTTAAAAAAACGTTTCAGTGCAAATAATCAGCAAATTCACGAGTGGCCAAGTTTCCGTGCCGGTGAGTGTATATTCTTTCTTTATTCTTTATTGTACACACAATAAGTTGGTAACAATTATTAAATATTTAAATAAATGTACAAAGGCGAGCTTAACCCTAATAAGAGTTCTCTTCCAGCAAACCTATTGGGAGAGAGAAATAGTTTTATATATAAAGCAAATAGGTAGCAGCGTGCGTACTTAATAATTAACATAACGCTACTTAATAGAAATTGGCTATAAGTTACAGTTAACAATTATCATATAAGTGTATAACATATAAGTATAATTCATTTTCTTATTTCTTTTATTCTTATTTCTATTGATTTACATACATATATTATACCAATAAAGACAATAAATATATACATATATACACATATACACACACATATATATACATATATATATATATATATATATATATATATATATATATATATATACATATATATATATATATATATATACATACATATACATACATAGACACATACATATATATACAATTATACATATAAATACATAAAATATGTAAATATTTATAATTCTAAGTTGACAGATAATATTTCTTTACTCTGCTCCGAAATATATCAAGAGAAGAGCTAGCACGTATGTCATGTGGGAGTGAGTTCCATAGCTTGACCGCCCTTACTGTAAAGGATCCACCACATCGGCTTGTGAAATGAGAAGGAGTTTTGAGAAGTAGTTGTGTAGTTTAGTATTATAATGTATTATTGATATTGGTGTGGTAGTGTGATCGCGGTGGCGTCCAATTATATACATATTACCTTTAGATACGTTACCCACTCACAGTATTGGCAATATGTATAAAGGTCGGGCGAATATCCGAGTTTCAGTCACGCATCCGGTGGCGCGGCTATGTGTTGCTATGACTCGTAATTCTTACAAATATTAATGGATTACTAATATTATTGGTTTTAGAGCAATAATGTTTGTCGATGTTTAAAGTTTCAATTTAAAATAGGTCGTTGGTAGCATCAAAAAAGTGACGTAATGGTTTTTAGGTTATTTTCGATTTTATAAAATAACTCCAAAACCCGGGTTTTTTTTTTTCAAAAAGGACTTTTGTAGGAGTTAATAGGATTAGTGTAGTCTATAAAAAACAAAGTTTGATTTTGATGCAACTTGGTACAAGATTCCATACATCTATGGTCATTCTCCTTTATTAAAAGGAGTTAGAAATAATTTAATATCAAAAGAACCAAGGTATATCCAGAGCGACATTTTACAACACAACATTTCAAATTACTGTTGGAAATTGATGCAGGAGAAGATGAGTTAAGAATGTGTAATAAGTTTACAGAAATGCATGTTATGCCTGAAAAATTTCCCAAATGAAGGTGAATCACGCTCGCGCAGGCCGAGATTTTAGCCAACCAGAATCAGGAGCTTTACGATTTTGTGCAAGTAGGAATACACGTATAGGATATCTCATTATAACTTATCTACTTGTATTCTCCCTTGTATCAAACATTTTATTGCTTCTTATTATTTTAAAAGTGCTCATAACATTTTATTTGTTTGCAGAAAATAAGTCACTGCCACAAGAATATGAAGATTGAAAAATTGATGAAAACAGGAAAGGTATATCTACCTTAGATATACTTTTCCTGTTTTATCAATTTTTTGATTCTTTTAATGGAGGTTCCTATAAGAAAACTTTTATTTTTTTATATTTGATAGTGCGTGAAACTAATGCTAACGTTATACGAGTACTTAACCTCTCAAGCGTCCGAAAGAAACCATGTGTCCATAAGCGAAAAGTGCTGGTAGCGCCCGAAGAACACCATGTGTCCGTAAGGAATCGATCTTCTTTTGTCTTTGATATTCAATCTGCGTGGTGATTGGTTGTTCAAATTTTTCGTCATTCTCAAAGTTCAACTAATCATTCATTCATGTGTGATACACCAATCAAAATTAAGAAATAAAGGTAAAAAAAAAAATTGAAAGTCAGTCGTGACGTTCTTCTTTTAGGCGCCATTTTTAATTTCTGTGCAAAAACAAAGTGTTTCGTCTGGAAGAAAAATGTCCAAAACTTTCAAACGGTAAGTGTTTATTTTATAAATTATATATCAAATTA
The DNA here is from genome assembly GCA_036936625.1 of Parnassius smintheus behrii. Classification (NCBI taxonomy): domain Eukaryota; kingdom Metazoa; phylum Arthropoda; class Insecta; order Lepidoptera; family Papilionidae; genus Parnassius; species Parnassius smintheus. The sequence continues at coordinate 13,587,465 of JAUPFT010000025.1, forward strand.
CTAGGAATTAAATACAAAATCGTTTTATCATATTTACTCAAGACACAAATTTCATTTCGATAGTAAAAAAACAGTGAAACTTTTTGGTGGCGGGTAAACTTGCAACGACGAAACTTTTATGACAAAAACATTTTGAGGAAAAGTTCATCACAAAATCCTTGATTTTGTGATGAACTTTTCCTCAAAATGTTTGGGAAAATAAGTAAATTTATTGTAAATTGACTCAGGAACCCATTTCTGGTATTAGTTTTTGCTAAATCTCTTTCATTTTATAGAATTTGTTGATAAAATGCAAAAATACCTGAAATTTGAACAAAAGTACCGTTGACAAAAAAATTTGCTATGGTGCACCTGTGAGAGCTCTTTGTACTATGAAATCTGGTTAATAATTGATATAAGAATTAGGTATACCATAAATTTTCTTCTTTGATAAAACAGTTGCAGAGATAAAATTATTTTTTAATTTTTTTAAGGATTTTTTATTCATATCGTCCGTTTTCTTTTTAAAATCTCGTTTACCTTACATAAATAAACCGTTAAAGTTATGTCCAATTTTGCGACTTGACGCATAGTTTCTGAGATAAAATTAACTTTAAGTTTCTTTAAGACATAATTTTTTTCATCACCATTTCTCATTATGGCATCGTGTATATCTAAACCACACAAATATTTTAAGTCATTTACAGTTTTGGCCAACGACGCATAATTTCAGAGAAAAAATCAATTTTTAGTTCTTTTTTTCTTTTTTTTATGATGTTTTAGCACCGCTGGCGCAAGGGCACGCATGTCTCGCTCCCGCTCACGCTCACGGTCTGTGACGCCAGCGCCGCCACCTAAGAGCCGTCGCTGCCTGCTCCTACAGAGCTCAGTAGAAAACATGCCTTTCAGGGAGCCTCAGCTGGATGAAGAGCCAAGACTATGGAAGCCACCCATGTGAGTGATTAATTACAGTAAAACATCTTCTGAATGCCATGTGTATCTAATGATGTATCTGATGTGTATCTACTTTTTAGCACTTACCAGTCATTATACGTTGGAAGGGCCGTAAATATTATCATGATCGCTGGAGGTAAACTGCGTGTCGGCCACAAGTATCACCTAAGAAAACCTTAGAGGACTCTATTCAGTTAGTATTGATTGTTTAAAAGGAAAGTTACAGCCTATATACGTCCCACAGCTGGGCACAGTCCTCACCTAATTTATGAGAGAGATTTTAGGGCAAGGAAGTGTCCGCCGCGCTGCCCCAATGCGTGTTGGCGAACTTCACATGTCTTCGAAATATTTTTTATCCTATTCCTCAGACATGCAGGTTTCCTCACGATGTTTTCCTTCACCACCGAGCACGAGGTAAATCAGCACTTAAAATTGTAATTAACAATTTCATTGGTGCCGGCGGGGATCGAACCCGGGTTACTCGCGTTCTGTTATATTTACGGCGAGCGTTAACCGTCTGAGCTACCACGGCTCAATATTAATATTTGAAATTTGCAATGTTTTTTGATCTAAAAACATTTTTTTTTGTTTTAGTGTTACGCCGTTGAAACGCGCCGCGTCGATGGACATTGACGAGGAAGAGAGCGAAACTCTAACTAATAAAAATTTGGACCACGTTCAAAAATTGTTCAGTGAGTTGCAGTCGCTGGAATCTGTCGATCCAGTACCGTACTCCTGCAATACGCCGATGCCAATAGAGGCGGATACCAATGCGTCTTCTGGAGTTATTAGTATTCAATGTGCATCGGGTGGCATATTGAACACTAATAATCTCCCAGCAGCATCGATATCTGCCTCTAGCGACATTGATGTTCGTCCATCAACTTCGGGGATGGACAAAACATCCAGGCGTATTGTGGAAGTATTAGAGGAAGGCAGTGAATTTGACTCGGACTTTGATCACGAGTACAACATGGATGAATTCGCTGTCTCCACTAGTGCTGGTCGAGACATTCCGGAAGACGACGAGCTAAATGAACCTGAGCGTAACATTGTAAATACTGTATCAAAAGCAATGGATGAAGCTATCGATCGTCAGGTTACCGTGTCGACCGATTTCGTCTGGCAAAGTAACTTTGATACGTTCGGTGGTGTACCCGAAGAGTTTTCGGGTCCCACCCCCGGACCTATCACTGATTATGATATGCCCTATGAAGCTTTTACGGATATTTGAAGTACAAGTTTCATGGAGTATATCGTGCAGGAAACCAATCGGTACGCTAGCCAGGAGATTGAGAAGCTGAGAATAGCAGGCAAACTGAAAGAGTCATCGTGTGTCCACCGGTGGACTCCTACCGATGTAGACGAGATGTACATATTCTTTGCCATTTATGTATTCATGGAAATAGATATTCGGACATCTCAGCACGAATATTGGAAGACGACCGGCTATCTAGAAATGCCGAGATTCAGACAGCTTATGTCGTACAATCGTTATATTTTGCTTAGTAAACTCATTCACTTTGCAGACAATTCTGATAGAAGTCAGAATTTGCTTCAAAGTGAAGGAGTTGTCTATTCAGCGAAATTAGCGAAAATCGCGCCAGTCTTAAAACATTTAAATTCGGTTCTTTCAAAATTATACAACCTTCGTCAGGATGTATCTATCGACGAATCTTTGACCTTATTCAAGGGGCAATTGTCCTGGGTCCAATCGATAAGGTCAAAGGCTTCACGTTTCAGCATAAAGTCATACGAATTATGTGAATGAAAGACTGGCTATCTGTGGAAATTTGATATTTACACGGGAAAGAAATCTGAGCTTGATGACATCGTTGCTCCTAGTGTTGATTTGGCAGGCAAGAGTACCCAAGTGATACTTGACTTGCTAAAAGGTCTCGAAAATCTTGGGCACCTTGTTACGATGGATAATTTTTACAATTGTCGCCTGAAGTCACCTGAAGAGTTTGGGATTCGATTGCTTGGGGACATTGCGTCCAAATCGCAAATACGTACCGGTGGATGTCGCGAAGGCTCCGAAGAATGTGGCGATGGGGACTATCATCGCTCGCCATTCTGGAGACGTTTCATGCATTGCATGGAAAGACTCCAAAATTGTAACGATGATATCTACCTACCACACCGACAAAACCGTCGTTGGCAAGAAGAAAGGAAGGTAACGATTTCTTATATTTACGCGAACACTACACATGATTAAAACTACTTTTACGGATTTTATCGCGTTTATTTTTACTTTTTATTTTTAATTCCGTACCTAACAATGACATCGGGACGTCAGTCATCTCAGTCCCCCGTGACCATGGGTGTTGGAAAGCGCCCGAAACGTCGGGAATTAAAAATAAAAAGTAAAAATAAACGCGATAAAAACCGTAAAAGTAGTTTTAATCAAGAAAGGAAGGGATATCTAGTAAAGCCAGTGGCTGTACTATATTACAACAATACGATGAGAGGTGTTGATCTTAAAGATCAAAAACTCTCAACGTACTTGTTGGAACGAAAGAGATGTGTGAAGTGGTACATGAAAATTTTTAAAAGATTGCTGAACGTCAGTGTACTCAATGCATTCATTTTGCCGACGGAGACAATGAGGCGTCGCGGTAAGCCCGAGTTGCTGCATCGAAGCTTCCGCGAACAGCTCGCTGATTCCCTTGTTGCGAGAAACCGCCGCTCTTCTCCACAAGTGAATCCAGGGATTGACATGGAAGATTTGAGACTGTGCAGGGACTTAGTGCACGTTCCTGAATTGACTACGGGCCGCGGAAACCGAATGAATTGTCGCATCTGTGCTTGGAATGGTAAGGACAAGGAAGTTCATTTAAAATGCGCCACTTGCGACGAGGCTATGTGCCCAGGCGATTGTTGGAGGGTTTGGCACTCCCTTCAACAACTTCCTGGCAGGACATATAATCTCGTAAGGGTAGGCGGCGTCATTGAACATGAATTTCTTGTAAGTACTATTGTGTGACCGTATGTGGTTGTGTGTGTGTGTAACACCGAGATTTTATTGCTATGTGTGCATGTTTGGATTATTCACTCATCGTACTCAATCTTCTACTTTTAGCGAATAGGACAATTGTTATGCGTACCGCATTGTAAAACCAAATATTTGCTTTGGTGTATCGGTCGGCACTAGGCAGATTTTTTAGCACTTTTTTTGGGCAAGATGTGTAAATCCTGTGTAATGTGTATGTATGGATGTAAATAAGAAATAACTACTCCCATTTTCGTTCTAAGCTGTTCGTACTATCCTTTGTGTACATATGTGCCTTTTTCCTGCTATTCTGCATAAATTGTTTTGGATATGGTATTTACAATGTAACGACGGGTTATTGGGTATGTTAAAAAAAATTGTATTTATTTTAATTTTTTTATGAAAAATTTTGTGATTCTAAGTAATAGTTTTAAATTTTTTTCTTAATTTCGGTATTGATTAAGGTTTTATGATTTTTTAAACCATAAATCCATATCCAGAAACCCAAATTAGAAAAAAAATGAAAACTGATACTTAAAATTACAAAATCTTACACAAAAAAATTAAAATAAATACAATTTTTTTAACATACCTACCCAATTTAGTTTGTTGGAATCTGCAACCCTCCTAAGGCGTGCATAGTAGGCCACGGGACATTTCTGAACTGGTTTAGAGAAATCCAAAAAGTGTTATTTTTTTTCTTAAATGGTTGTAGTATCCTCGCATAAAATTGTAAATAGTATTAAATTGTTTAGATATAGTGTATTTTGATTTTATATTTTATTTTCATTATTATTTGTAATAAATGTGTTATTTTAAACATGTACAAGGTCATTGTTTTATTTGAAACTAGAGTACGCCCGCGGCTTTACACGCAATCAATTCTGTTTTATCGCATTTGCAATTGTTTTATCCAAACACAGTATCACATTTATAATATAAGTGGGATATGAGCTATCTGTGTTATAAATTTCACTTGAATCCGTTCAGAATTTTTATCATGAACGAGGAACAAACAAATTTTCACATTTATAATATTAGTGGGATTAGTGCGATATTAGTACCTAGGTTCTGAATTACGGTAATTTTAGAGCAAAAATAAATATAAAAAATTATAGTAGTAGTTTTGTTGCGGACGGTACTTTCGGGACGCATCTTATTTAGTTGTAAACGCCGGGCGGCCATTTTATACCGCTTTCGAAATAAATTGTTTACTATGAAGTAACGACTTGTTATTATAGAATAAAATTATGCAAATCCGACAAACAATCTATCAAACTTTACGTTATTGTTTGTGTTTTGTGAGATGTGACCTTGGATTTAGCACAATTTGTGAATAAAGTGTCATTGTCGGAACACAAAACATAAGAAAAACGCAATGTTTTGAAAACAGAAAGTAATAATTCACTTACTATGTAAGTAATTATTACATTATTATTTATAAAACAGATAGGAAGTTTAATCCCCTTTCGAATGATACATAACCTATATTGGTTGGGCTGAAAAGTTCGTATCGTCTCTATGAGATGGCGCCACTAGAATAAAATCCATATCATTTTTAGGTAGTACCAACCTTCAAAAGAAACGTGTATAAATTTGACAGCTCTCTGATTATTAGTTTGTGAGATACAGCATTTTGAGTGAAGCAACTTTTGTTATTTTGAAAAAAATGGATAAAAAGGAATTTCGTGTTTTAATGAAACACTATTTTTTGATGAAAAAAAGTGCTGCTGATAACAAAAAGTGGCTTGATGAGTGTTATCCGGACTCTGCGCCGGGCGAAGCAACCATTCGTAAGTGGTTTGCCAAATTCCGTACAGGCCATATGAGCACCGAAGACGATGAACGCAGTGGACGTCCAAAAGAGGCTGTTACGGACGAAAACATAAAAAAAATCCACAAAATGATTTTGGAAGATCGTAAATTGAGGTTGATTTGTATAGCTGGCACTCTAAAGATATCAAAGGAACGTGTTGGACATATCGTTTATGAGTATTTGGGTATGCGAAAGCTATGTGCAAAGTGGGTGCCGCGCGAGCTCACAATCGACCAAAAACAAGAACGTGTCGATGCTTCAGAGCAATGTTTGGAGCTGTTCAACCGCAATAGAAGTGAATTTTTGCGTCGATATGTGACAATCGATGAAACATGGATCCACCACTACACTCCGGAGTCCAGTCGGCAGTCATCTGAATGGACTGCTCGCGATGAACCGAATCCAAAGCGTGGAAAAACTCAACAGTCGGCCGGTAAGGTTATGGCGTCCGTATTTTGGGATGCACATGGAATAATTTTCATCGACTATCTTGGAAAGGGAAAAACCATCAACAGCGACTTTCAAACGCTCCAATAACGCTATATAATAAGTCGTAAGCAACCCATAATTCTGTTTGAGTATAAATTACCTTCTGATTGAGTACAAAAAGATGTAGTTAATTGTAGATATTGACAGGTTTTTAAATAGAAGTTTGTTTTGTTATATTGGTATTGCGACATATCGACAGCGGTGTCATTTGTCGGCGTCCATAAACCAGCGGCACGAGGCACGCGGCGTACTTCAAAGGCGACAGCGCAAGTGCGCGCGCGCCTTTGTCGTAGAGTAGGACACCAGTTATCGACGATTAGCTTCTTTCAAAGGAAGTAATAATCGATAAACAAAAAAAAATGTTTAGCTTTAAACACGTAGGGTATGGTTTTTTTAGAATAATCGTGTTGTTATGATAATTCTAAAAACACTACGACCTAAGTATTTAAAGCTAAACTTTAAAGCTTTTTTGTTTAAGTGTGTTCTTGTAGATTTAGAGATAATAAATTATTTTAACATGCTAAAAACCCATAAAAACAACCAATTAAAAAGTCATACATACTTACCCGTTTCCCAGGAAGTTACAAATCGGTAGTTTCGTAAGTTCAATTGTATAAAAATAAACTTTTTTTTTAACAATCAATAACCTGTCGATTGTTATCAAATCAAAAATTAAAATTACTTGTATTCAAATGTAGTAGGTAAGTAAGTGTAAAAAGAAAAGTATCGATAAACGATAATTGCACCTTGTGGCCGCCCTATTTATTACTTTTATTATTTTCGCCATTTTGGAACTTGGAAATTCGGCTTCCAGTTCACGCGCAATTCTCCCAGAATACAGGTGTGTTTCGCTGCCTACACGCATCGCAATTATTTATCGTAAGATAATTATCGTATTATCGTAAGATAAATACAATTAGTCGAACAATTCTTTTACGGTGAAATAGACACTTATTAGTTAATTCACTTTGTGTGTGTAAATAGTGTTTTTAAGTACGTTTATTTTTATTATTTTTTCACTGTGATATTGACACTACTTGACTTTTGTGTATACGTTTTGGCGGCGGAAAATGCCAAGACAACAGCATTTTTACAGTGCGGCAGAGTATAAAGACATGGTTCTATTGTATGGCGAATGCCACCAAAATTCAGCGTTAACTCTGCGTACTTATAGTGAGAGATACGGCGCAACTCGCGTCTGCCCTACTAGCGTCCGGACAAACCTAGGTGCTGTCCAAAGAATCAGGGAAAATCAGCGCATAGTGCCCAACACTCATGAAGGAGTTGCTCCGCGTCACTTTCCACCCTCGTTCGAACAACGAGTCTTAGACCATTTCGATCGGAATCCAACCTGCAGCCGCAAGCTGGGTGTGTGTTTAGAGTGAGGCATAAAACAATACACCAAGTGCTGAAAAGGAACAAACTACGTCCTTATAAATATTATAAGGTGCACACGCTGCTGCCCCGCGATAAGCCGATTAGAGAATCTTACTGCCACTGGGTACTGGAAAAAATGTCTCAAGACCAACGTTTCCTAACAAATGTGTTTTGGACAGATGAAAGCACGTTTACTCGAAACGGCATTTGGAAGCGACAATCCATGCGTTACTGGAGCCATACGAATCCCCATTTATTTAGGGAATCAGCTCATCAATACCGATTTTCTATCAATGTTTGGGCAGGCATTCACGGAGATCAAATAATCGGCCCTATTTTTATTGACGGAAACCTGAATGCACAGAAATTTCTCAATATTCTTAACGGCCCAATAACAGAATATTTAGAAGGATTGTCTGGCAGCTTACCAAAGGGTATGGTTCCAGTTAGATGGAGCTCCTCCACACTCCGTACTCCTCGCGAGAGAGCGGCTTAACACCATGTTCGGCGAACAATGGATAGGGCGCTATGGCCCTCGCAGGTGGCCAGCTCGATCGCCCGACCTCACTCCTCTAGACTTCTATTTATGGGGCTTTATTAAAAATGAAGTGTACTCAAAGATCTCCGAAACCGAAGATGAACTGCGCAATCGTATTATTGCCGCCTTTAACAAATTAAAAGCCCTGGCTCTGGATCCTGAACGAAATTTGTTGAACAGGCTTCAGGACATTATGCGGCGATGTAACTTGTGCATTCAAGAACGTGGCGGACATTTTGAAAATTTGAAAATTTAGGGTTTCATTAAATTTTGCTACTAATATGCAATAATATTTATTTCGTTCAGTTTCATTTTCGCGAAATAAAAAAGTGACGGTAAAATATCTAAACAGTTTAGTGAGTAAGTTTTTATTTCGTCGCACATTGTCCAACGAACCATAGGCCGTGCCGACAATCGCCATGCCACCCGCGTGCAACGTTGTCACTCTTCCAAGGGGTCAAGGTACGTTGTCTAAACAGAGTGTTCACTTTTACTGAATTTATTTTAATATTTATTTTGTTTGAAAATTTCACTTTTTTAGTTTACGGGTTTTAATTTAATATTTAATTTTTCTACACTTCTACGGACTAGTATTACTTGTGGTTTCATTTATTGCATATATGTGGGAGCCCATTCTGTATGTGTATATATATATATATATATATATATATATATATATATATATACACAGTGTGTCCGGTACCGGTGTCGGAGCTTTTAATGCTATAAAATATAATCAATTTCATCGACAAATCATGTCTCAAATCTCATTTAGACCTAGCTGTATTTAAATGGCAGCCATTTACATTTTTTAGTGTCACCACCTCGACCCCGCGCATTAAAATTACAATATTCACCGATATAGAAGTCCCACATTCTTCAAAGATGTCTCATTGGATAGATAAAGATACGCGTAATAAAATAAAAGCAAACTTTTAACTGCAAAATTGTATTTAAATCCTAAAAAGACTTAGAAAAGAAAAAAAATATAAAAAAATCGGTTACTTTTTCACATTTTCTACTTTAATGAAAAAAGTAAGTCATTTACCTAATGATTTTTTACATTAATCGGATAGATCAGAACATATCCTAACCAAAAACATAAAAATCTTAATTGTAACCAATAAAAAATCAGTATTATAACTGTTTGAATATGAACTTTGAAAAATTTGTCGCCCTGGTTGCAGACAGACAAATGGAATTGATGAGAAGAGTGAACACAACATTTCAAAATGCACGTAACTAAAAATTTATTTATTAAAACTGTTCGAAATGACCTCCGCGATGTTGGAGACATGTTGTAGCCCTTATTGCCACATGTTGAGTTGCACGTCTGATCATCTCCGATCTTGTCGCAATTCATTCCCAACTTCGATTATTTTATTAATCAACTCTTCTCGTGAGTTTGGCACGTTCGCATAAACTCTTTGCTTCATAGTGCCCCATAGAAAAAAAGTTAAGGGAGTTAAATCCGGTGAACGCGGAGGCCAAGCGATCCTTCCATCGTGACCAATCCACGGCGAATAGCGCTCATTTAAATAATTTCGCACATTTACTGCAAAATGTGCAGGTGCACCGTCACGTTGGAGAATCATCCTTGATCTGTGAGTTAATGGAAGCTCTATTAATTCTTCCAAAAACTGTGTTTGCAAAAACTCTAAAAATCTTGGACCATTCATAGTTTCTGGTAAAATTATCGGCCCAATTAAAATATCTTATTTTATTCCAGCCCAAACGTTTACTCCAATTTCATGTTGGAAAGTACTTTCTCTAACAGCATGAGGGTTGTTTTGAAGCCACAGATGCTCGTTACGGTGATTTGTATAACCCGATCTAGTGAAATTGGCTTCGTCAGTCCACAAAATTCTTTTTAAAAAATCTGCATCTTGTCTTGTTCTTCTATTGATCCACGAACAAAAAACTGCCCTTATAGCATAATCAGGTTCGCGAATGTCTTGTACCCGCCGAATATGGTAAGGATGCAAACCTTCCCTCTTTAAAACTCTCCACACTGACCATTTTGTTAAATTAAGCATATTGCTTATTCGTTTTACACCGAGTCTGGGATCTTGTGTAATTAAACGTAATATCTCTTCTTCCTCCTCAGATGCCACAAGCCGAAATCTTTCATTAGCGGGTCTTCTGATCCCAAGTTCAGCTACCCGCAAATGTATCCTTACAAAAGTGCGAGCATTTGGTGTAGGCCTGTTGCGAAACATTCTGGCGTACTCTGTGACAACTCTGTTTGCGTTGCCGTTGCACAATCCATACACAAAGTGGATATCAGCGACATGCTGGTTTGAGTATTCACCATCTGCCATTTTTGAAAATATCTAGAAACTTCACCACAAACTTAAAAAGTTACACAAAACGGATTTTTTTTAACAATAACAACAACAAGCGATCTTAGAGGGGCAAAAGTAGTGTAATCACAACCCGTGGCGAGGGACGACTGTTTTGTTGTCCCAAGTACACTTGTTTAGAACATCAAACAATGGGCTTTGGGTTTTTCTACCTGCTCTTGAACTATCATAAATGATCCTGCAGGTGCAGCTTGCGCTTTTAAGAGGTCGTGTTTGATAAAGTACAATTCTTAAACTATTTAATTTACAATTAATATTTTTATGTTTTTGGTTAGGATATGTTCTGATCTATCTGATTAATGTAAAAAATCATTAGGTAAATGACTTACTTTTTTCATTAAAGTCGAAAATGTGAAAAAAATAACCGATTTGAGATTTGAGACATGATTTGTCGATGAAATTGATTATATTTTATAGCATTAAAAGCTCCGACACCGGTAACCGGACACATTGTATATATATATATATATATATATATATATATATATATATATATATATATATATATATATATAATATAAAATGTAATGTAAATTTAAATATAATTTTATCTTGACATGAAATATTGACCTTTTTGAATTTGAATTATTGTAGAAAATACGAAATTTTTCGAAAAAACCAATATCAATAATACTGGTTGTCTCCTGCCAAAAAAAGCAGACTATAAGAATCTATCGAATATCTACATTAAACAAAATATCACCTATAAATAAAATATTACAAAACAGAATAACTAATAAGAGTGGCAACGTCGCACTATACAAAGGAATTGCGTTAAGCAGGAGAATGAATTAAAAACTATGTATATTAGGGGGTTCTGGATAATCTGTAATATGGAAGGGAGTCCTGATTGGTTTCCCTCCGTCTGGCAATATACGAATATTTGTATATCGACATATACTAAATATTCAAAAAAATGTGTTGAACACTATTTTTGAAATTGTTTAATGGACCACTATACGCTGTCATAGTTTTCAAAAATTGCCTACAAGTGGTGGACGCTACAATAATGCGAAACGAAAGGACGTAGAATCAATATCGTGATGTATATATATATATATATATATATATATATATATATATACAGTGTGTCCGGTTTCAGATGTCCGATACTTTAAGGGGTTAAAATACAATTACCTAATTTTATCGACAAATCAGGGATCACTGATTTTTTTTTTCGCCATCAATAAAAAAATGGCAGCACTTTAAAAAAAATTGTTGGCGAAGCATAGATGCTTGTATTAATTTAACAATATCTACCCAAGTAGAAGACTTTCAAAAACAAAATTGGTCTCAAATGTTAGTTAATAGTGTAGACAATAAATCTAGAGTCAAAATATTATTTTTTAATTTTTCAGTATTAGTAAAAAACATTTTTGAAAAAATAAATTAGACAACAAATTGATGTTGTTTTTCAGATTCTTAGCTTAAAAAAAACCATCGTGTTAACCAATTTTTTTTACTTGTTTTTATTATAATACAGGATATTTGCTATAAATGCACATTTAAATCTTAACTCTGAGTTAGATAGTTTAGGAGCTATGATAATTTGAATGTAACTGTTCAAAGTGCCTCTACCCCGATATTAGATAACTAAACATCCATTCCAGTGAGTAAGATAAAATTCTTCAATAATTCAAGGAATCGTAAGCAAGCACAATAGCATCCTTTGTGTGAGCAGGTAAAAAACGCTGTGCACAACAGTGCGAGCGAGACAGAATAACGGCTGTCGCCAGGTAAAAAGGGTGCAGTGTGCGCTTGTGCCGTCGAGCAGTCGTCCCTCGCTCTGCGTTGTGATAACATTCCTGGTTTTAAGTAAATCTACTTACTGTACATAATTATTGTTTGTTGTTAGACTTTGTTACGTTTTTGTTTTGTTGTTGAACTGTTACTTTTTGTTTATTACAATGAACGAGTACTCAAGCCAGCATATCGCTGACATCCATTTCGTGTATGGATTGTGTAACGGGAGTGCAAATAGAGCTGTTGTAGAGTATGCACGCAGATTTCCTAACAGACGTACGCCGAATGCTCGCACTTTCGTGAGAATTCATTTGAGACTTGCGGAAAATGGAATAAGAAGGCTCGGTAACGAACGTACTCGTGTTTTGTCGCTCCAAGATGAACATCAAATATTGCAAATGATTACTCAAGACCCTAGCCTGAGCATTAGACGCATAGCTAATCGTCTCAGTCTATCAAAATGGTCGGTGTGGAAAATTATAAAAAGAGAAGGATTACATCCTTACCATTTTCGAAGGGTGCAAGAAATACTGGAACCGGATTATGTAAGAAGAGCAATATTTTGTTCGTGGATATTGAGAGAAACGCGATATGATCCAAACTTTTTAAAAAGAATTATGTGGACAGACGAAGCTACTTTCACGCGATCAGGGTATACGAACTACCGTAACGAACACCTGTGGCTTCAAGAAAATCCACATGCGATCCGCCCAAGTTCTTTTCAACATTAATTTTCTGTCAACGTTTGGGCCGGAATGATTGACGACATTCTAATTGGACCAATCATTTTACCGGAGACAATGAATAGCCCAAGATTCCTAAATTTCCTGGAAACGAATTTTTTGGATGCTTTATTGGAGTTACCATTGGCCTACAGGGCCAGAATGATTCTGCAATTGGATGGTGCTCCGGCACACTTCGCGCTTCTTGTGCGGAATCATTTAAATGCACACTATTCGTCGTTTATCGGACGCGGAGGAACAATTGCTTGGCCACCGCGGTCGCCGGATTTAACACCTCTCGATTTTTTTTTGTGGGGCACACTCAAACGAAGAGTGTATGTAAATGTGCCAAATACACGAGAGGAGTTAGCAGAAAAAATAATTCAAGCAGCAAACGAATTGCGAGAAGACAAGGCAATGATCCAGCGCTCTACGCAACACGTTGCACTAAGAGCAACAGCATGTCTGCAGAGACAAGGAGGTCACTTTGAGCAGTTTTTGTAATTATTTTGCCAAATTAAATGCAATTGATATAAATTATTTTGTTTTATGTCATTTGCTAGTGTATCTGCGCTTTTCAAATAAGTATGTTTACACTGTCATAGCTCCTAAACTATCTAACTCAGAGTTAAGATTTAAACGTGCATTTATAGCAAATATCCTGTATTATAATAAAAACAAGTAAAAAAAATTGGTTAACACGATGGTTTTTTTTTAAAGCTAAGAATCTGAAAAACAACATCAATTTGTTGTCTAATTTAATTTTTCAAAAATGTTTTTTACTAATACTGAAAAATTAAAAAATAATATTTTGAATCTAGATTTATTGTCTACACTATTAACTAACATTTGAAACCAATTTTGTTTTTGAAAGTCTTCTGCTTGGGTAGATATTGTTAAATTAATACAAGCATCTATGCTTCGCCAACAATTTTTTTTAAAGTGCTGCCATTTTTTTATTGATGGCGAAAAAAAATCATTGATCCCTGATTTGTCGATAAAATTAATTGTATTTTAACCCCTTAAAGTATCGGACATCGGAAACCGGACACATTGTATACGTTTGCAGCACAATAACAACGTGTTCATTTTTCAACAGGATTTACCTGCTCCAGAGGGTGCTCCAGGCCCCGCACCCCGCTTCATGGTGGAGGTGTTGGACACGGCGGCGGCACGTCAGCGGCGAGGGACCGCGTCTGTACGAGGGCGTGGTCGTGGACGTGGCCGTGGCCGTGGCCGAAGCGTGGGTTGGTTGCGTGGAGCACCCTACGTGCAAATTTTCCTAAACGACACGGATTTGCCCTTGGATATTCAGGGGCAAATCCGTGATCATTCCATTAAGAGGGAGAGGTATGAAAGAAGAAGGATACCTGCAAATCATGGCCCATATTGCTGACGAAACGAACCGGTATGCCGGCCGGTTTTGGCACAGCAGCGTTCAGGTTTCATGAAAGATTGGTTTCAGACCAATCTACATGAAATCTGGACGCTAATGGCGTTTTGGATCATGCTTGGCATTATTAGAATGCATTAAATCATGTTTCTGCAAGCACCGACTACTGAGGACTGACGTATTTCGCGCATTGTTCACGGAAGCCCGCTACTGGAACCTCAATGCGGCATTTAGTTTGGCCGAGGGGACTGACCGTAATAATCCGCTGCACCCAATGGGTCCCATTATCGACCATTTGAATGCCAAGTTCCAGGAGTTATACCAGCTGGACCGGAACATATGCATTGATGAATCGCTAACTCTTTGGAAAGGGCCAGTTAAGTTTCAACAATACGTAAGGTCCAAGGCAGCCCGGTTTGGTATAAAAACCTTCGAACTGTGCGAGTCGGCCACAGGATACCTTTTTTCGTTCTTCGTGTATGCGGGCCGCGAGACAGGTAGTAGGATACCGGCCAGCGTGTCCGCTGTGTTGAGGCTCATTCGACCTGTCCTCAACCGAGGGCACACGCTGTTCATGGACAATGGTTCAATTCCCCCTCCCTGGCTCGTTGGCTAAAACGACGCAACACGGACTGCGTCGGTACCCTGCGGCCGACTTGCAAAGGGGTTCCAGAAGCCATCAAACGTACACCCTTACAGGAAGGGCAATTGATTGCCCGTGCGTCCGACGACGTCATGGTTGTTGCGTTACACGATCGCAAACGAGTGAGTTGTATCTCAACATACCATGGCGTCTCGCAACAACTATTTGCCGGACGTTCGGGCCACCCTGCAGAATACAAGCTCGATTTGATAAGATTATAACCGGGCCATGGGGGGAGTTGACCGCCTCGACTCGATGCTGGAGGCCTATCTAGTCGAGCGGAAACAATGTTTGAAATGGAACCGGAAAGTTTTCAAACGCCTTTTGAATATTTCAATTCAAAACGCAAGGGTCATTGTTGAGAAATCAACCAACACCAAACTCGATGCCGTAGCGTTTCGGTTGGCGTTGGTTGACGGCATTATGAAACGCCATCTCAACATGGTTCCTCGCCCACCAAGACCTGCTCAACACCAAAGACCCCCCAACTTTCCAATACAGAGGCTAACAGAGCGCCACTTCCTTCGCCGCATACCCATTCCAGAAATGGGAGATGCGGCGGGACAAAAGAACTTCATACGACGTACTTGCGCGTGGTGCACGCACCACCACCACCGCAAAACACTGACGCCGTATGAGTGTGAGGAGTGTGGACTGGCGCTCTGTCTGAATAAGTGCTTACGCGAATTTCATGAAACTCCGTAAAGGTATTTACGGACTTTTGTGAAATTCGCGGAGTGTGATTGTAATGGCAAACTGAAATTAGATTTTATTAAGTATAGCCGTTGCACAATCCATACACAAAGTGGATATCAGTGACATGCTGGTTTGAGTATTCACCATCTGCCATTTTTGAAAATGTTACGCGCTCCAGTCGACGACACAACTAGCGCCATCTAGTGTCAGGAACGAGAGCGAGGGGAGCGTTGCAGTTTATGACATCACAAATCTTTCGACCGACAGCGCCACCCGAAGAACTAAGTTTCTAGAAAATCTATACTCGAACTCTCGGTACCTTGCGCGTATTTACTTGAACATTCCGGATATTTTGCTAATTTAAATAAATAGGTGGCGCAAGATGCGATCGAGACAGTGTTGATTTGGCGAAACAAGCGAAGCTTCGGAGCGGAATTAAGTGAAATAGTGTGTTTAATTATTAGTGTTTAAGTTTTAATTTGTGTAAAGTAAATTAAAGTGTTAATTTAGGTAATTCTATCGGCAATTTTTATTGTCACGAACCCTAAGCTCGTAACAAAAATATCAAAATAACTAGAAACTTCACCACAAACTTAAAAAGTTACAAAAAACGAATTTTTTTTAACAATAACAACAACAAGCGATCTTAGAGGGGCAAAAGTAGTGTAATCACAACGCGAGACGAGAGACAGTTTTTGTTGTCCCAAGTACACTTGTTTAGAACATCAAACAATGGGCTTTGGGTTTTTCTACCTGCTCTTGAACTATCTTAAATGATTATGCACGCGCAGCTTGCGCTTTTAAGAGGTCATGTTTGATAAAGTACAATTCTTAAACTATTTAATTTACAATTTAGATTTTTATGTTTTTGGAGGTGGAGGAAATGTATGAGGATATTTCCAGAGCCATACATTCCTCCAAAACCCACTACACGGTGTTGATGGGAGACTTCAACGCAAAACTAGGCACAACAGAAAGCGGTGAGCTGAAGGTAGGGAAATTTGGAGTAGGGCAACGGAACCGAAGGGGCCAGCAGCTGGCCGACTTTATGGAGAAAGAGGGACTCTTTATGATGAACTCTTTCTTCCAGAAGCGGCCCCACAGGAAGTGGACCTGGTCGAGCCCCGACGGTTCGACAAAAAATGAGATTGACTTCATTATGACGACCAGACGCCAACTGTTCAGTGATGTCTCAGTGATCGCAAGGGTGAAAACTGGCAGCGATCACCGAATGGTTAGAGGCACACTGAACCTAAACGTTAAGTTGGAGAGGTCTCGTCTAATGAAGTCAACGCTCCGTCCCCCTCGTGCTCTAATCCAGAATCCCGAAACCTTTCAGCTCGAGTTACGTAACCGCTTCCAGTGCCTAGAAGATTGCAATGCAGTGGACGATATGAACGACAAGCTCGTGGAAACTGTCCATGCGGTCGGAGCTAAGTTCTGCAAGACCCGCCGCAGAAGAACACAAAAACTCTCCGATCACACTCTTAATCTCATGGCTGTTAGACGGGAGATGAGGCTGCAATCGTCAACAGATTTGACAGCATACAGGCAACTGAACAGACAGATCTCCAAGTGCATGCGGCGAGACTTACGCAACTTTAATACTTCTCGTATTAAAGAAGCGATCGAGCGGAACCAGGGCTCCAAAGTCTTTGCCAGAGATCTGTCTGCCAGAAGGAGCCAACTGTCAAAGCTGAAGACTGAGTGTGGCAACATCGTTTCCGGGATACCTGAGATTTTGAGTGAGATTGAGAGGTTCTATGGGCAGCTGTACACATCATCGTTGGAGCCACACGCAAGTGTGAGTAACGATCCAAGAGCAAGTCTTATCCGACACTATTCCGATGATATCCCGGACGTCAGTCTAAGCGAGATTAGAATGGCTCTCCAGCACCTTAAAAACGGCAGGGCCCCAGGCGAGGATGGAATTACAGCGGAGCTTCTGAAAGCGGGTGGAACACCGGTACTTGTAGTCCTTCAGAAGCTCTTCAATTCCGTCCTCCATGGTGGCACTACTCCAGAGGCGTGGAGCAGAAGTGCGGTGGTCTTGTTCTTTAAGAAAGGCGACAACGCTCTCTTAAAGAACTACAGACCGATTTCCCTTCTGAGCCGCGTCTACGTGCTGTTTTCGAGAGTCATTACGAATCGTCTCGCACGCAGACTTGACGACTTCCAGCCTCCCGAACAAGCCGGTTTCCGAAAAGGCTTCAGTACCATAGACCACATACATACCCTGCGGCAGATTGTACAGAAGACTGAAGAGTACAATCTGCCACTTTGCCTGGCGTATGTGGACTATGAGAAAGCCTTTGATTCCGTCGAAATTTGGGCGGTGCTACAGTCCCTTCAGCGGTGCCAACTTGACTGTCGGTATATCGAAGTGCTGAAGTGTTTGTACAGTAGGGCTACGATGGCTATCCGAGTACAGAACCAGAGCTCGAAACCTATCCAACTGCTGAGAGGTGTAAGACAGGGTGACGTTATATCCCCGAAACTCTTCACCGCTGCATTGGAAGACGTTTTCGAGCTACTGGACTGGAAAGGATACGGTATTGACATCAATGGCGAGTACATCACTCACCTTCGATTTGCCGACGATATAGTCCTTATGGCAGAATCGCTGGAGGACTTAAGCACTATGCTCAATGACCTCAATAGTGCCTCCCAACGGATAGGTCTTAAGATGAACATGGACAAAACAAAGATCATGTTCAATGTCCATGTCACACCTATGCCGGTAGTTGTTGGGAGCACTATGCTCGAAGTTGTTGACGAGTACGTTTACCTGGGACAAATAGTCCGACTAGGTAAGTCCAACTTCGACCGAGAGGTCAATCGACGGATTCAACTCGGCTGGGCAGCGTTCGGGAAATTACGACATATCTTTTCGTCAGGTATACCTCAATCTCTAAAAACTAGATTGTACAACCAGTGCGTGTTGCCAGTGATGACTTATGGATCTGAGACGTGGTCCTTCACTGCTGGCCGTATGAGGACGCTTAAGGTCGCTCAGCGAGCTATGGAGAGGGCTATGCTCGGAGTTTCTCTGCGTGATAGACTCAGAAATGAGGATATCCGCAGTAAAACCAGAGTGACCGACATAGCCCAACGGATTAGTAAGCTGAAGTGGCAATGGGCCGGCCATATAGCTCGAAGAACCGATAACCGATGGGGAAGAAAGGTTCTCGAGTGGCAGCCTCGTACCGGTAGGCGTAGTGTAGGGCGACCCCCCACTAGATGGAGTGACGACCTGGTAAGACATGCAGGAAGTCGATGGATGCAGGTGGCTCAGGACCGTGCTTTGTGGCATTACTTGGGGGAGGCCTATGTTCAGCAGTGGACTTGTGAAAGGCTGTAATGATGATGATGATGATGATGATTATATAATCGGATGAGAACTTTCAAGGCTAAGAATTTTTGTTCAGCCCCACTAAGCGATTTTGAGGAATTTATTTTGTATATAATACATGTTTTTTATTTATTTATTAGAAACATGTCGAAACGTCAGCATGACGATGCCATTGCCGGGCCGACCCGTGAGATGTCGGAAGGTCGCCTGTTGCCGTGCTATCCATGCGTTGTAACGCCAGAAGGCACGGTACGCACACAAGGCGATCCAGTGCTGTACCAAGCGACATCAAGCGGACGCATTCGTGTAAGTACTTCGCAAAAACTCCGCACAGATGTATTGGGCACGATAAACTGCCGGCGAAAGGGGATACCACAGGCTATAAAGGATTTGAACCCGAAGCAGCTGGAGCGTGGGGTGTCTGTAGGTAGACATTGCGGTGACATCGCGTTGGTGGCGTGGAAAGACGTCAAACTTGTCACCGTTTTGTCTACCTACCACCAACATGAGATGGTACCGGGAAGACGTGCTGGACAGGCGGTCCTGAAGCCAACAGTGGTTCAGGAGTACAACCGATACATGGGAGGCGTAGACTTAAAAGATCAGAAATTGTCTGTGTTCTTATTAGAACGAAAAAGAAACCAGAAATGGTACATGAAAGTGTTTAAAAGGCTGTTAAACACCAGTCTTCTAAACGCATTCATTATTTAATTGCGGAACCCCATGTATCACATGTACTTCCACCGCCAGTTTAGGCTGAAGGTCGCCGAAGGGTTAAAAAATAATTTTATCAGGAGATGTAGACTATGTATTCGAACTAGAGGCAAACAATTCGAGCATCCGCTTTAATAAATACGTTAATTAAAAAAATTCAATTTTTTGGCAATATCCCATAACTAAGCTAATAAGTTCGGCTTTAGCGCTACCCTAAATGATAAAAATGGTAATTTCGACATTTTTTAAACAATTGATGTAAGTATTATACCTTTTCTGAATCTGCAGTAATTGGAGCAGTTTTCCAAATTATTTTTTTAGTTTACGTCAGTACATTTTTTTCACGGTAGGTCATCAAAGTTGGAGTTAAATTTTTTCAACAGCTAAAAAGTAACACAAATCATTTTTTTTACTAAAAATACACAACACACTAATGTGATATTTTTGGGACAACCTGTATATATAGTAGTAGTATTATTATACTAGTAGTTGTTCCATTTTACCATTTTAACTATAGTCTGCGCGGAAGTGCTAGTCATCGCCTTAGGTATGTGAGCGGCAGGACGGGGGAGGTAGATAAACATCAAGCTGACGCAGTCTGCCGTCAACCGCCGCGACGGTTACACGATTTAGTTGTACGCGACAGTTTTCTCCAAAAATACACGAGATAAATATTCTAAGATGGGTCCGCCAATACCACGACAAGTGAAAAATATTATTTATAATGTACATAGTTTTTTTTTAAGACGAAAGGGCGACAAGGAAAGTATGGAACACAAATATGATATGAACATTAATAAATTAGTAGCAGAGGCTACAGGAGTGTCTGCCCGCACCGTAATGCGAATTGTAGCTGAAGGAAATTCGAGTCTACAAACATCGGCAATTGCAAAATTTTCATCTCCGCGGAAACCTAAAGAAATAAAAAAGAGAATCCAGATCGATGATTTTGACATGGGAGTTATACGAAGAAAAATTCATCAATTTTATACTAGTGATAAGAAAATCCCAAGTATTCGTAAGCTGCTTGCAGTTTTAAAAGAAGATGGCATTGTGAACTGCGGTTGTACCTATTTACGACAGCTTTTACATAAGATGGGATATTTATTTAAAAAATGTAAATCTAAGAGACACATTTTAATTGAGAGGCCCAGTATTGCTGAATGGAGAGTAAGGTATTTAAGAGCTATACGGAAACAGAAATGAAAACCGAAACATATATTATCTGGACGAAACCTACGTTAATAGTAGCCACACCTCCAATATGTGTTGGCAATCCGAATCTGAGCCTGGAATTTATGCTGATATTGGCAAAGGGCGTCGTTTGGTGATTGTTCATGGTGGTAGCCGAGACGGATTAGTTAACGGTGCCTTAACAATTTTCAAATCAGATTCGAAATGTGGGGATTACCATGGCGATATGAATGCCACAAATTTTCATAACTGGGTTAGTCACAAATTGAAAAATAAACTAGCTCCTAATTCAGTGGTCGTAATGGACAATGCCTCCTACCATTGTGTACAGGTAAAGAAAAAACCTACTATGTCAAGTTTAAAAAGGGACATGCAAGATTGGTTACGCGAACGTAATGTTGAATTTACACCAGATAATACAAAAGCCGAACTCTTTCATTTGATAAATAGAACTCAGTCCGAAAAAATTTACGTCATTGACGAAATATTAAAGGCTTCAGGTCATATCGTTCTTCGCCTTCCGCCATATCATCCTGATCTCAACCCCATTGAGCTTGTGTGGGCCGATATAAAGAACAATTTAGCTACAAATTATATAAATACTTCATTGGACGACAAAATTCCAATCATCACAAAATTGTTTTCTGAATTCACTCCGGGAAGATGGCAAAAGTGTGACGACCACGTACAGAAAATCGAGAACCAATATTGGGACCACGATATGAGGTTTGACAATGTAATAGACGAGTTGATCATAAACCTGGGAAACGATTCAGATTCTGAGGAGGATATGGAAATTGAAGACATGTATAGTAATGAAGAAGAAGAAGATATGGATTAATTTTGTGCTATAACGGATTTCGCTATAGAACTATAGCTGGTATACCAACTGGTCCACTAGCTTTATTCATGTCTAGACACCGCAAGGTTTTAATAACCTCCTTATTTGTGATACGAACCCACAGGTCGAACATAGAATTCTCGCAGTAAGGTAATTTAGGTTTAATTTGGGTGGTGAGTTTAGAAAACTGTTTTGTATTATAAATAATAAAATCTAATTAACGCTTTTAAATACGTGTTAATTTTTGTTTAGCCCGGAAAATATAAATAATTTACCCATTATGTTAATTAAGACAGTTTCTAACATGGTTATCCGGAGATTTATCTGTCCTCAAATATCTCGTGTGCGTCTTGTCAATCGCGTCCTCCCCCGTCTCGCCGCTTGCATACCTAAGGCGATGACTAGCACTTCCGCGCAGACTATATCAACGAACGTTAAAAATGTTTTTTTTTTATTTTATTGCAGGGTACCTAACGTCCGTGTTTTTTACAACACATATCGCAGACTTTCTGAATCTGGTATTCATCATGCTGAACCTGGAGTAACCGCAGGAAGATATAACGCCAATCTTGAGGAGCAAATTTTCGCAACCATCGAAGCGGATGCTACTACCAGTGTCAGAGCTGTAGCGAAACTTTAACCTTTCGATATGGAAAGTGTTGCACAACGAACATAAATATCCGTTTCATGGAACAGGCGTACAAGGTTTGGATGAAGGGGATCCAGCTAGAAGGATGCAGTTTTGCCGTTTTCTGCTAAACGCAGATATTGACGACGCGTGGTTCTTAGAGTCCATCCTCTGGAGTAACTTCCACAACCTCCATGAATGGGCTGATAAGGACAACAATCCACATTGGAAAAAACAGGTATCTTTTTATTATTCATGTTCAACACAAGTTTAATTACAATTAGATTGTTATTTTGAACCAGGTTATTACCACTATGCATTTATTACTTCGGAGCTGTTTCAAACTTCATGGTCACAATTGTAGTGAACCACCTGAAAGTCTCAAAACTTACATGTTTAATTACCTACATTAACTTATCTTATTGCGTTTTTGTTTCAGAATTCTTTCCAAAGAGAATTTTCAATAAATGTGTGGGCTGGAATCATCGGAAACAAATTGGTTGACTCACACATTTTGCCCGACAATTTTAATGGGCTAAAATTATCTGGAGTTTATGATAAACGACTTGCCAATGTTGCTATTTGATGCCGGAGTGATGAACACGGACAGGCCGATCATCTTTCAGCAAGGCGGGTGCCCAGCACATTGGGCTGTAAGCGTCCGCGAGCACCTGGACAACTGCTTTCCTGGCAGCTGGATCGGGAGAGGCGGACCCATCCCTTGGCCTGCCAGATCGCCCGACTTGACGCCCTTGGATTTTTTTGTGTGGGGTCGCGCAATAGAGTTGGTTTATATTAGTGAAATCACGTCCAGAGAAGAATTACATCAAAGAATCATAGCAGCATTCGAAATCATTAAACAAGAAATGCAGATGAAAATTACAACGACGGAAGTAAGAAGACGTTGCAGAAAGTATATTCGCAATGGTAGACGTCATTTTGAACACGAAAAATAAAAAAAAAATCAGTACAAAAAAAATTTTTTAATTCCTAAAAAATCCATATCCACGACCCTTAATTGGTTCAGGCGTCCTAATTAAAAAAAGTTTAAGACTCAGCTACGTAAATGATACCTCAAATTAAAGAGCAATAACAGAGCATCTTTTTAAAGTTGTCTGAACACCTGTAGATATTTTATCTATTTTTTTAAATGACATCAAAATTCACATTTTTTATTTTACTTATTTTTTTTGTAAAGTTTAAATGCTTTGTACATAACTTTTTTGGATACAATGGAGCTTAAAACTACTTTGGCATACGATCCGGGACATATTGGACTACTAGAATAATTAAAAAACGGTCATTTCTGTTTAGGTTAAAAGTTATTAGCATTTAATTGACCAATTTTGGGATTTTCGTGCTAAAATCTTAAGTCCCCTTATAACTCGAAATCGCGCTAAAATTTTTTTTGGATGAATGAATATGTTCTAAATGGTCTAGTGTAGCACCCCTTCAAATTTGTGCACCCGATCACCAAACAATCTGTATACATGTAAGTAATATTTATACAGAATGTCTTAGAACTCAACCTCATGCCGAAACGAGGTGACAGGATTGATTGTAACTAACCATCATGAGAAAAATCAGAAAAGAATCTATCCCATGCAGTTTGGAAATTATGGGCATTTAAGAAAAACCTAGAAATTTGGTCAAACTGTAACCATTTTTCGGTTATTGTAGCTAATTTTTATTTTTGTTCATTTAAACTTTGGAGCCGTAACCCTAAATAACATTTCTAGAACCACAGTCAAAAATAATAACACATTTGCCCAAAGTTTTCTAGAATTAAGACTATTTGTTAAACTATGAATTTAAAATTTTCAAAATTTGTCAACTTTGAAAGGCCCTCCTTTTAAAAAAATGTACTAAAGTGCCTTGTTAAGTGTAGTACGTAAAAGTTCGCTCATTTAATCGGAATTTTAAAATGGTACAATACTTGTTAGTTACATACTAAAAAAAACACTAGTAAAAAACAAAAACCTAGAGTAACCCGATTTTTGCTAACCCATTTTACTCAGTTCAAATGTTTTTTATTCAAATGTTTTTATTGATGTGAGATGGATAGTGGACATGTTTGCCATGAGCGACCGAGACAGATAGTGACGCCACTTACCAAAGTCAACAAAAGTAAGTAAAATTAATTAATTTAATATCCGTCACAGATTCCGATGACGAATTTAGTGACAATTCAGATGTTCCTGACTCTGATATAAGTTTAGACGAAGAAAATATATTTCTTCTTAGCAACCTTTTAGCACGTTGTACGACAGTAACGCCTACAGGCGTTGCGGTAAAGTTTGCGATATGACAGATCGTCTGTCGACGTTCGACTTTTAGCCCTTATACACAGTCAGGTCATAAGTATTGTCACACAGTAAAAACTTTCTTTTAGAATGCTGGCCACAAAAAAGTTTATTGAATTCGAATTTCGTATTGTTCATGAAAATAAAACTGTACACTTTTTAGAATTTTACTCATTTTTAAATATGGAGTGGACGCTTAAAGAAGACCGTGTTGCAGTTATGGCGTTGCATCGTTGCGGTTACGCGCCAATTCAAATTTTTGACATACTGAAAAATTTGAATATAACCAAAAGATTCGTTTATCGTACCATCAAACGATACAATGAAGACTCTAGTGTAGATGACAGGTCAAGAAGTGTTCGCCCTCGGACTGTTAGGACTCCAGCAGTGATAAAAGCTGTGAAGGCGCGAATTCAAAGAAATCCCAAAAGTAAGCAGAAACTGTTGGCTCTTCAGATGGGGTTAAGCAGAACCACGGTGAAAAGGGTGTTAAATGAAGACTTAGGGCTTCGGGCATATCGAATAAAAACAGGACATCGTTTGAATGCTCGTCTAATGGACCTGAGACTGAAGAGATGCCGCGCTTTGTTGAAGCGGTACGCGTGAAAAAAATATCGGGAAATCCTTTTTTCGGATGAAAAAATTTTTACCGTAGGAGAGAGCTACAACAAACAAAATGATAAGGTGTACGTATTCCGCGTGTCCAACGAAGTCATTTTCCATCCTCGCTCATGGTATGGTTGGGAGTTTCTTATTGGGGCTTAACAGAGGTACATTTATGTGAGAAAGGTGTAAAAACGAATGCAGTTGTGTATCAAAATACAGTCCCGACGAACCTTGTGGAACCTGTTTCTCATACCGTGTTCAATAACAGGCACTGGGTATTGCAACAAGATTCGGCGCCAGCTCATAGAGCGAAGAGCACACAAGACTGGCTGGCGGCGCGTCATATCGACTTCATCCGGCACGAAGACTGGCCCTCCTCCAGTCCAGATTTGAATCCGTTAGATTACAAGATATGGCAACACTTGGAGGAAAAGGCGTGCTCAAAGCCTCATCCCAATTTTTGAGTCACTCAAGACATCCTTGATTAAGGCAGCCGCCGATATTGACATGGACCTCGTTCGTGCTGCGATAGACGACTGGGCGCGCAGATTGAAGGCCTGTATTCAAAATCACGGAGGTCATTTTGAACAAACTTTAGTGTCATCTTGTTGTCACACATGATTGTGTGTCGAATGTGCGCAAAATTAGTTACTTTTGCCTCTCAAAGGCTCGAAGAATGTCAAAACACCGATGCATTAAGTGCAAAAATGCAATTTGCGGAACCCATAATGTGGACATGTGTAGCAACTCTTCCACATAACGTCAACGTTAATTATTATTTTTATTACGAGGTGTGTTCAAAAAGTAAGGTGACTTTTTGAATTTCGCGGGCAACGCACATTCGATTTTCGATTTTTGTATTTTGTTGCGTTAGTACACATGTCCTGAGCATATGTTTCAAGTTTGAAGTGTATAGCATGTTTAGTTTATTTTTGACAGTTACAAAGGTCAGACGTACTTTGGTGTGCTCGGCGATTTTCTTCTATCAAAAAAAATGGATCAAAGAATTTGCATCAAATTTTGTGTAAAAAATGGAATTACGTGCTCCAAAACACTTGAAATGTTGACAGTGGCATACGGTGAGTCTACTCTTATTAAAAAAAACGTTTATAAGTGGTACAAGCTCTTTCAAGATGGCCGAGAAGATGCCAATGACGAACCTCACTCTGGACGCCCCAGCACGTCAACAACCGATGAAAACGTTGAAATAGTGAAGAAAATTGTTTTGGAAAATCGTCGAATCACTATCAGAGAAGTTGCGGAGGATGTTGGCATATCGGTTGGCTCTTGCCATGAAATTTTTTCGGATATTTTGGGCATGAAACGTGTGTCAGCGAAATTTGTTCCAAAATTGCTCAATTTCGACCAAAAGAACCGTCGCATGACAATCGCTCAAGAGCTATTGGATGATGTCAACAACGACCCAGATTTGCTCAAAAGGGTCATAACAGGTGACGAAACATGGGTACGGTTATGACGTCGAAACTAAAACTCAATCGTCCCAGTCGTCCCGGAAGCACACTGAATCACCAAGACCAAAAAAAGCACGCCAAGTTCGATCAAATGTGAAGGTTTTGCTTACAGTTTTCTTCGACTGTAGGGGTGTGGTGCATCATGAGTTCTTGCCACAAGGTCGTACGGTCAATAAGGAGTATTACCTTGAAGTTATGCGCCATTTGCGAGAAGCAATACGTAAGAAACGTCCCGAATTGTGGGTAAACAATTCATGGTTTTTGCATCACGATAATGCACCTGCTCACTCATCGTTGCTTGTGAGAGGTTTTTTGACCAAAAACAACAATACAATCATGCCTCAGCCACCATATTCACCGGATTTGGCCCCATGTGACTTTTTCCTGTTCCCAAAACTGAAGAGACCTATGAAAGGACGAAGATTTGCAACGATTGAAGAGATAAAAACTGCATCGCTGAAAGAGCTGAAGGCTATACCAGAAAGTGATTATCAGAAATGCTTTGACGATTGGAAAAAGCGTTGGCACAAGTGTATTATATCTGAGGGGGATTACTTTGAAGGGGACAACATAAATATTGATGAATAAATAAATAGTTTTTCATAAAAATATAAAGTCACCTTACTTTTTGAACACACCTCGTACTTGCTGTTTAATGTTTTCATCGAAGCAAACTAACTTACACCGAGAATGAAGTCGAAAAATGAGTACCCAAATATACTTTAAAACCCCGTGCGCGAATCAACTCATTTCGGACAGATCTGATCACTGTTTGTGTGAACAGGAAAACGAATTTTAACTTTTTTTTATTTTTATTATAATAGTCTAGTTCTTAATCTAATATCTGGCTTGAAGGGATGTATCATATTATCTATATAATAATGGCAATGGCGATTTTTGTCTTCGTTTTACAACGAAACTACAAAATATTTCAAACATTAAAAAATATAACAAGTATACGGTCTACTTGTTTGTAGCCAGATCAGTTTTTTTTTTAATTTCTATCCCAATACAGCAGAAAAAAATTGTTGAAGTAACGTAATTTTCAGAAAACTTCGTTCGAAATTAGTATTTTTTTCTATTACATACAAACACTTTTAAATTATTTAAAAAATTACACATTAATCTTAAGATAACCCTTTATTGGAAACTAAATTTTATTTCATAAATAAATAATAATTTCGTTTATTACTAAATGGCAAAGTGAACTATATTATCGACCGCGCAAAATCGATCCGATCAGTGACGACCGGGCCTTCCCAGAGCGAGGACGTATCACTTTGCATCGCAGGCGCTCCCGTGTTTTACGTAAACATTTCCAGAAATTGTACGCCGACCACCAAATTTTGATTAGTGTAGGTATTATTTTTTTGGATAGTTTGTTTATTAAAAATAATAATACGTTGCACGCCTAGTCTTTATATAAAAAGTTCAGGTGTGCGTGTTCGTAATTCTTGTTTTATCCTAAATGGCTATACCAATTATAGTGATTTTTTTCTTCGTATGGGATCACCTGGGTGGTTCTTAGTACCTAATAGTTAGACCCGGCTGCTGTCAGTACGTCTGCTATGTTCATTGATATTTTTTTGATAGTTTTTTTTTTTAATGATTGGTGGTTTAAACA
Organism: Parnassius smintheus behrii; assembly: GCA_036936625.1. Classification (NCBI taxonomy): domain Eukaryota; kingdom Metazoa; phylum Arthropoda; class Insecta; order Lepidoptera; family Papilionidae; genus Parnassius; species Parnassius smintheus. The sequence continues at coordinate 13,615,904 of JAUPFT010000025.1, forward strand.
TTTCCGATACCATTCATAAAATACGATTTTGTCTAGTGTTGCATTTCATTATGTCCGCATGAAATATATAGGGACGATAGTTTTTGGAAGACTAAGATGGAATTCTACAATACATACCTTTTACCAGAAATAGTCGATCCAAGAAAAACTCGCTCAATGCCGTTGAGAGACACATTTTAATTATTTTTTTATTTTAACCGATATTGGACATAGATTTAAACTAAATAGGCCGAATGTTTTATCGAAAATACACGTATCCTTTAGCATGTTCGGCTTATTTTTGCCAAAATGTGTACTTTGTATCCCTCATGGATAAAAATAAATTCAAAACATTAAGTAAATATTATAAAAGAAACGAGTATTATCAATTTTAAAATCAAAGTATATACTTGACGTGTACGTCACGCACTCGTGCTCTGTATTTTATTTATCCCTTTAGCATTCCGTTTCTCATATACGGCCTAATACATTAAATTTAAATGTTTTGCTTTTACAAAAACTTTGTTTTAATGAAATCACGATGTTTGATTTTCGGGCAAATACCAATAAGACATGGTAAATTTGTCTGTACTCTCTAGCAGACATTAATGACATCGCAGAACGAGAACATTGAATTACTTAAATATATATGCATAGTGTATTTGTCTAACACGTATTGGTTGGGCTGAAAAGTTCGTATCGTCTCTATGAGATGGCGCAACTAGAATAAAATCCATATCATTTTAGGTAGTACCAATCTTCAAAAGAAACGTGTATAAATTTGACAGCTGTCTGATTATTAGTTTGTGAGATACAGCATTTTGAGTGAAGCAACTTTTGTTATTTTGAAAAAAATGGATAAAAAGGAATTTCGTGTTTTGATGAAACACTATTTTTGATGAAAAAAAGTGCTGCTGATACCAAAAAGTGGCTTGATGAGTGTTATCCGGACTCTGCGCCGGGCGAAGCAACCATTCGTAAGTGGTTTGCCAAATTCCGTACAGGCCATATGAGCACCGAAGACGATGAACGCAGTGGACGTCCAAAAGAGGCTGTCGAAAACATAAAAAATCCACAAAATGATTTTGGAAGATCGTAAATTGAGGTTGATTTGTATAGCTGGCACTCTAAAGATATCAAAGGAACGTGTTGGACATATCGTTCATGAATATTTGGGTATGCGAAAGCTATGTGCAAAGTGGGTGCCGCGCGAGCTCACAATCGACCAAAAACAAGAACGTGTCGATGCTTCAGAGCAATGTTTGGAGCTGTTCAACCGCAATAGAAGTGAATTTTTGCGTCGATATGTGACAATCGATGAAACATGGATCCACCACTACACTCCGGAGTCCAGTCGGCAGTCACCTGAATGGACTGCACGCGATGAACCGAATCCAAAGCGTGGAAAAACTCAACAGTCGGCCGGTAAGGTTATGGCGTCCGTATTTTGGGATGCACATGGAATAATTTTCATCGACTATCTTGGAAAGGGAAAAACCATCAACAGCGACTATTATATAGCATTATTGGAGTGTTTGAAGGACGAAATCGCGAAAAAACGGCCCCAATTGAAGAAGAAGAAAGTGTTGTTTCATCAAGACAATGCGCCGTGTCACAAATCGATGAAAACGATGGCAAAATTGCATGAATTGGGCTTCGAATTGCTTCCGCATCCACCGTATTCTCCAGATTTGGCCCCCAGCGACTTTTTCCTGTTCTCAGATCTCAAGAGAATGCTCGCTGGAAAGAAATTTAAAGCCGATGAGGAAGTAATCGCCGAAACAGAGGCCTATTTTGAGGCTAAACACAAATCGTACTACAAAAATGGTATTGAAAAGTTGGAAGATCGCTATAATCGGTGTATCGCCCTCGATGGCAACTATGTTGAATAATAAAATCGAATTTTGCCAAAAAAATGTGTTTTTCTATAAAACGATACGAACTTTTCAGCCCAACTGAGATGCACAGACCTCGGCCCGCGGGCCGCATGCGGCCAGCTGGTCGAATACTGGTGGCCCGCCGACAGCGAAAATAATACTCTCGTACATTCGAAAAATATTGAATTATGTTCCAGAATAAAACCAAAAAAAATATGTTCGAAAAGTAATTTGAATCTCACGCGCGCGCGCTCTTAAGTGCGCTTATCGGTGCGCCGTGCATGCGTCGGTAACAGCGGTCGGTAATGTTCGTGCTGATCTCGGTTAAATTCGTTTTATTGAGTAACCACCGAGGCCGACGGCGCGGTGACGACGGCAGCGCGGTGGCGGCTTATCCACGGGTTATATTGTTAGAGCAAGCGAGATAGCAACCCCTTTTTATTTCGGTAAAAAGGTTTGCTAGACGTGATGTCAGCTTCAAATCCCCAAGCAAACGCGGAACCCGCGCATCAAGGTACGAACAACGACAATGGCAGGCGAAAGCCCAACTTTAAGCGCCCTCACAATAGGGTAAGCAAGACGCTGCCTCCACCTCGAATGAAGTCCACAACTGAAACACCACTAACGAACGAGATAGCAATAGTCCCGAATTCCCGATTGCTAGCGTAGATAGTTACACGAAGCTTCCAGAGTCGGTTTCGTGATTTCTCCAGACAGTTTTCGACTCTATACGCGCGGTATAAAAGCCACGCTAACCGCAGCGACCGACAGTTCGGTTTTAATTTGAGTGAAGTGTCAATAGTTCTAGGGTAGATTTTAACTCGACTTCCCGGTGTCATATATTTTGATAATATAAAAGTATAATTGTGTTGTGAAATCGTAAGTAAAACTCTGTTATATTAATAAGTGTTTCCCTACCTATTTAATCAATTATTTTTGGTAATTTAAAAAAGGATGGGTAATTTAATTCTAAAAATTCTCGATTCACTGGCACTGCGAAGAGATGTTGCATCCCTTTGTATTTTCTTTCGCATATACCATGGAGAGTGCTCTGAGGAATTGTTCGGATTAATCCCAGCCGCCAAATTTCGTGAACGCACTACGCGGCAATCGTCCCGATACCATCCACCCCATCTGGATGCTTGGCGGTCCACCACTGTACGTTTCAAAAGGAGTTTTCTTCCGCGTACAACCTCTCTGTGGAATAATTTACCACCGGCGATTTTTCCGGACCGATACGACCTGGGGACCTTCAAGAAAAGAGCTTTCTCCTTTTTCTAAAGGGCCGGCAACGCACCTGCAATTCCCCTGGTGTTGCGGTTGATCATGGGCGGGGGTAGTCACTTAACATCAGGTGAGCCAACATGCTCGTTTGCCCCCTCTTCTATAAAAAAAAATATTTAAGTAGGTGCTGTAATTGTTTTTAGGTGCTGTGTTAATCCTAACCAGGATTAGAACGCAACATCGACAAGCCAGGACCTAGTAAAAAACGTAAGGTTAAAGATGAAAATCGGCAGTTTCAAGAAATTTGGACCGAGAAATACTTTTTTGTATGGTCGCATAACAAAGTCGTTTGTTTAATTTGCAAGAATTTTGTTGCAATTGCAAAGGAACATAATGTAAAAAGGCACTATGAAACGCAGCATCCTACTTTTACCAAGTTTACAGGCGAATTAAGAAAGCAAAAATTTGTTGTCTTTAAAACAGGAGCTTATTGGTCAGCAAGCTATGTTTACAAAACCCATTCAAGATTCAGAAATAGCTACAGAAGTTAGTTATGAAATTTCTCGAATGATAGCAAAGCGAAGTCGCCCCTTCAATGATGGGGATTTTGTAAAAGAATGCATAGAAATTGCCACTAAGAAAATGTGTCCAGAAGCAGCAAAAAGTTTGAGAAAATTCAACTGAATCGTATGACTATCCAAAGACGAATTATGTCTTTATCAGGTAATATTGCGGAACAATTAAATTAAAAAACTAAGATCATTGAACTTTTTTCATTAGCACTCGACGAATCCACTGATATTAGTTCCACAGCTCAACTTCTGATATTCATACGAGGTGTTACTCAAAATTTTGAAGTCTTAGAAGAGTTATTAGGAATGTGTTCATTGAAAGGTCAAACCAGAGGAGTTGATATATTCAATGTACTTTTGGATGAGTGTTCAAAAACTGATTTGGACTTATCAAAATTATCGGGAGTTGCGACTGACGGTGCTCCTTCGATGATTGGTGTCAATTCTGGGCTAGTTACTTTGCTGAAAAACCTTCTGCAAGAAAAAAACATAAACGCTGAAGATCTCATGCAGTTTCACTGCATTATACACCAAGAAGCCCTCTGTTCTAAATTTCAAAATGATGATATTGAATTTCAAAATGTAATGAAAGTGGTAGTTTCGACTGCAAATTTCATAAAATCACGAGGACTCAATCACAGGCAATTCAAACAATTCCTTGATGACATCGAAAGCGAATATGGAGATTTACTGTATTATACAGAAGTAAGGTGGCTAAGTCGTGGATTGACACTGGGACGATTTCTAAATTTAATAGAAGAAATCGGAATATTTCTGGCGGAAAAGCAAAGGGATGTCCCGGAACTTAAAACTCCTGATTGGTTGTGTGATTTGGCTTTTATAGTTGATATTACAAATCATTTGAATGTCTTGAACACACGGCTTCAAGGCAAAAATCAACTGATATCCCAGCTCTACGCTCATGTATCATCCTTTCAATGCAAGCTGATACTGAAATTACAATCATTTTCCAAATTATAAGAAAATGGCTGAAAAATTCAACAAAACTGCGATTAATTTCAGTTACGTAGAAAAGCTAGATATTTTGATTTAATCTTTTCATGACAGATTTTCGGAGTTTAACCCTAGATCACTAACCATTCGTCTCTCAGACTACGCATACCCCCGCATTTCATAGTTCGGTAGGTTCGCGGCACCCGCACTCCCTCCCCCGCTCAGTACCTTCCTGATTGGTCCTGTTAGTGACCCGTGTGCACTAGTGGCGGTCGCATTCGCTTTGGAACAGGACATACAGCCGTCGCGTCGTCTGACAGACGAAAGGTTAGTGACTGTGTAACATTATTTTTAGTTATATTTTTCTATTTTCAAGATTACTTTTATTATATTTTACGCTACTCGGTGTTTTACCTATTAATTGTAAAATAGGAATAATGTGCTATTATTTTGTGGAATAAAAGTAAAGGGAAAATTTATTTTGCAGACTTTATGAATATTTTTGGACTATTTTACGATATTGTTTTGATTTTCAATTTTATTTTTAGATGGATTTGAGAGGAGATGAGGAGCGCATTCGAAGTTGGTTGTGTGAGTCAGACATCGAGTCTAACCACGATGAAGCAGAGGAACTATCGGAATCCGAAAACGAAGATAATATGGTGGCAGATGCCCACGTAGGAACTGATGAAAGTGAGGATGAAGGTTCGATGTCATCTGATGAAGAGATTTTCGTCAGCAGGCGCTTACGTAAGCGAAGGTTTGTAGATTCAGATGATAATACATCCGATGCAGGTCAGTTGGGGTTTGAGTCCATTCAGCATCAGCAGGAGCCGCAGGAGCCTGAGTCATCATTTGTGATCCGATCCAATAAAAATCTCCTTTATGGAAAGAGCGGTTATAAATGGTCTACTAGACCTCGCAATCCACGAGCAAGAACATCTTCTCGTAATGTGATTCACGTAGTCCCTGGACCTGCAGGTGTAGCCAAAGAAATAACAGACTCCAGAGAATTATTTCTCCTGTTCATTTCTCATGAAATGAATGAGATGGTTACTTATACCAACACGGAGATTGACATCAAGAAGTCTAAATACAAACAGGAGAAGTATACCAACTCGCATACTTCCACTAACGAAGTGACGGCTTTACTGGTTATCTTGATACAATCAGCGGCTATAAAAAGTAACTACTTGCCCACTAGAACACTATTTGACCACCAACGGAGTGCAATTACTTTTAAAGCGTGAATGAGTGCTGATAGGTTTGATTTCTTACTGAGATGCCTTAGGTTTGACGACAAGACAACAAGAACAGAGCGGAGGGCCTCTGACAAGCTTGCTCCATTCAGACAATTTTGGGAGGCATTCATAAGCAACTGTGTAAAATGGTATAAGCCCAGTTCATACATAACTATTGACGAACAGCTTGTTAGGTTCAGAGGACGTTGTCCATTTAGGATGTACATACCCAATAAGCCAAATAAATACGGTCTTAAGCTTATTATGATGGCAGACTCGAACACAAAATATGTATGCCATGCCATTCCATATTTAGGCAAGGGAACTAATCCAGGAACCGAACCTCTTGCGAGCTATTTGGTGAAAGAAATCACCAAACCCATACATGGTTCGAATCGAAACTTAACTATGGACAATTGGTTTACATCCATTCCTCTTGCTTCCGATGTGCTTCAGGCTCCGTATAAATTGACAATTGTTGGTACATTGCGAAGCAACAAACGGGAAATACCCCAGGAAATAAAAAAACTCTAGAGCACGGCAAGTGGGCACTTCAATGTTTCGCTTCGATAACGAGATGACTATGGTTTCATACAAGCCCAAGTCTAACAAGATTGTTTACCTTTTATCAACCACCCATGATCAACTCACTGTCAATGATGTTACCAAGAAGCCGGAAATTATTCATTTCTATAATTGTACAAAGGGCGCTGTAGATACCGTGGATCAAATGTGTTCTATCATGAGCACTGGTCGCAAAACCAATAGATGGTCGCTATGCTTATTCTATGATACTGTAAACATTAGTATCATAAACGCGTATGTTGTTTACGTATGCAATATGATCCGAGACCATAAGAAACCGCTCAAGAGGAGAGAATTTGCCTTGCAAATGGCAGATGAACTAATAAAACCCTGGCTACTCGAGCGCTACAATACGGTGACTTTGCAGCGTGATGTGAAAAAGAGTATTGGAGATATTCTCAACATTGAAGTGCCACAAGAAAGCTGTGTACAAGAGCTACATAAAACAAGAAAATTATGTGGATTTTTCCCAGCAAAAAAAAAGGCGTATGACAAAATATTGTTGTACATACTGCAAAAAGGCCACTTGCGGAGAGCACACAGTTCCTATTTGTAATAGTTGTAAGAATTAATATTGTTTATTTTTCATCGTTTTGTTTGATTCCTTAAAGAAAGGACTTTCAAGTTTTTGTTTCTTTTATAAAATAAATAACAACGATTTTGAAAATATTTGCCTTTCATTGCGTAGTCTGTGAATCGAATGGTTAGTGATAGTGTTACTCCGATTTAAGGTTAGTGATATAAGATTAAAAAAGTGAAACCTCTGTTGGACATATTCAGCAATCCTTTCACGATTTCAGTTGAAAATGCGCCAGAGTCAATGCAGTTAGAAATTATCGACATTCAAAACGACCAAGATTGACGCAACAAATTCAACGAAGGAGTCTTGCTGAACTTTTATCGCTGCATTGATAAAAATACGTACAAAGAGTTGCGCATAAACGCTCTGAAATGTGCCATCTTATTTGGTTCTACCTATATACGTGAACAAACCTTTTTAATACTAAATAATAACAAAACAAAAAATCGAAACCGCCTTGCAAATGAAAGTTTGGAAGCAGTTTTACGTGTTGCTACAAGTAAAGGGGACAATCATTTTTGGGCCCACTAAAAATATTAACGTCACTTAATGGTATTACATCAAAAAAAAGACACCAAATTATAATAGTAAATGGCCTACAGATTTTTCGAAAATGTAAACGGAATCAAGAAATATGAAAAAAAATTAGTTGTTTTGATATTCGTGTTCTGATTAGTGTAATATGGGTAAAATGCGTGTACCTAATTAGTCATTTTGCAGTTTGTATAAAAAGAAAACTATTTTTTCACAAAGCTGACTTAAAAAAGATACCACTAAGAACTTTATGTTTAATTTCTAAAAATTTTAGCTAATATCACGTTATAACATAGTTCTAAATGACTGTGAACCAAAACGTTATTTTATCATTGACTTCCGGTAATTCCCAGCGGCCGGCGGACGGGTACGGCGGGCGGGGCGGCGGGGTATTACCTACATCTTTAATCTTAACGGCATTGACGTTCGTCACGCTACTGTTTTTTTGTATTTATATGCGATTTTAAGAAAATGGAATCTGCTAGATCAGCATACAATGAAAATAGAAGTGTGTGTTGCAATTGTGGAGTCAGGTTTCAACGCAGTGTGCGAAGACAATTACTGGCCGAGACAACTGCTGATGTGCGCCAACTTTTATCTGTGTGGATTTCTCATGAGGTGGGATAATATTATCTCATGGAAAGCTAATGACTGCACTATACAATCTATCTACTTACTTATTATCTAGATTTAAACTTTTATGAGAAATATATATTATTTTTGTTACTCTCGATTTTATTCCAACAATATTACTATACTGCGGAAACGAAAATTACATATTTTCTTTATTAATGTATTACTTAATATTTTTATTTTTGTTGAATAATATGGGATATGGTACGATTTTTTAGAAATAATACGAAAGAAAACGATCCACAGACTCCAGGAACACATAACGATCTATACATGATTAAATACTTAATTATTTTAAGTTTTTAAAAGTAATAATAAATATCCCTTCATATTATTAATAAATTCATACCTTCTATAGCTATAATTTTAATCTTTCGTTATATTAAATTGATAAATGATATATTATATTGATTGAATTATTTTACATTTTGACACAAGATGACACTGCATTCTTTCCTGCTATTTACCAACTTACAGGCATAGTTCTTTGCATTGACTCCATTGACTGGCATTGACTGTAAGAAAAAAGTGTGTTGTTTCAAACTATTTGGTAGAAAAAATATAATATGGTATAAACTTGTTTGTTTAAATTGATGTAAACTGTGTTCGTGTTAAAGTAAAAGTTTAAAAATGAAAATTCACGTAGTTTTACTGCTTACAAGTGGATTAGTATGTTAATGTCTAATTGATGCAAAAAATGTTTAACCTAAGGGTTATATCATGCACGTAAGTCAAATATTAAATACCTATTTCACATTTATGTATATAATTTGCCAATGACATTCGAAAATGCAAACTGACGAGTAAAAGTCCATGTGAGTAATATAAAAGTTTATTTTTCCTCCTAGAATTTTGTAAAATCTATAACTTATACTGAATTAACCTTTAACAAATGATAAACACAGGTCTTACTAATAAGTTAAATGTTAAAGTATTGAAGTTTTATGTTATTAGTGAAATCTAATTTAAATAATAGATAAAATAAAGTCACACAATATACACAAAAGAAGTTTTTGTGGCATGGTATGATGTATCACATGTTATGTGTGTCTAATTATCTTTTGTCAGTCAATCAGAAATCAAAGTCGAAAAAGTATATACAGGGTTACTGGTAATTCGACGTATTCCCGCCAAGGCGTGATAGTTGGGGTCATAACCTATCAAATGAACCATAAAATGCATTATGCAAATGTGGACCAATTTCGAGATATTTAGGTTTAATTATTTTTTTTCAAAAATCCCAAAAGTCTGGTGTCAAAAATTTCTTAAAAAAAACTTACAGCTGTATTATTTTCATTTTATTATTTTTACTTAATGAAAACTTGGATACTTATTTATCAATACTACAGTGTGCAAAAAGTCTCATCATTTACGAAGTAACGCTACTAAAAGTACAACTTTTTCCAAACAGAAGATAAGTAATTAAAAATATAAATGATTTTGTAAAAAATAATTGTATGTGACCAATTGTGCAAATCATGTTAAAAACATCCCTACTTATCTAGCTACCCAACGAAGTACGAATTTAGCTTGTAACTTAAATAGTACAGAAAAAACTTGAAAAAAAAAGGGGCCAGGTAGACAAGTTCCGAGTAGCAATGTTTTGGGTAATCCCAAACAATCGCTTCTCGGAACCTTATCAACAGCTGCAGGAATGCTCGTAAAAGATTGTGCGTTTGAACTTACGCTATTGTTTACATTTAGTGTGAAATTAGAAACTAGTTAAACAAGAAGAAACTGTTCAATCAGTCATCAGTATTACAGGCATCGTACACACGCGCGCATATCCCTCCGTTACACCTAAAGAAGTTGAGTTTCAAAGTTTTAATGGCGGCGGAACCACCAAGACGCGGAGATCATGCAAGGCAATCATTTTCCAACGAGGAATACGCAGATATCTTTTATCTCTATGGATATTGTGACGGTGATGCTGCAGCTGCTCGCCGTGAATACCTACAGCGCTACCCTAATCGCAGACCACCCCATGTCACAGTGTTTAGTGCAGTGTATCGTAGAGTACGAGGGACTGGAAATGTTCAAAGGCAACAACGTGATGCTGGCAGGCCACGTGGCATACCCCGTATACCGCGTGCGGAAGATGAAGAAATTTTGAGTAAATTTCAAGAAGATCCAACCACTTCCACGAACATAGTTGCCCGTCGCTTAGGTGTATCGCAGTGGAAGGTCTGGTCTACAGTGCATACTGCGGGGCTTTATCCGTACCACTACACACCAGTGCATGTGATGGAAGAAGGAGATCCAGTTAGAAGATTGGATTTTTGTAGATTTATGTTGAACGCAGATGCAGAAGATCCAATGTTTTTTAGAAAAATATTGTGGACTGATGAGTCGAAGTTCGATCAAGACGGTATTACAAATTACCATAATTTACATTTTTGGACTCCAAAAGATCAAAGAAATCCTGGAAAAAAGAGACCTTATAAATCACAAAGAAGATTTTCACTAAATGTTTGGATGGGGATTATTAACGACAATTTAATTGGGCCTTATTTTCTGCCAAACTATTTAAACGGTGAAAATTATGAAATATTTTTAAAGGAGGACTTATCCGGATTGTTACACGATGTTCCTCTCGCCACAAGGCAAAACATGTGGTATCAACATGATGGGTGTCCTGCGCACTGTCGTGTAACTGTGCGACGGTGGCTGGACGAAAATTATCGACATCGGTGGATTGGCAGAGGAGGACCAATTCCATGGCCAGCAAGGAGTCCTGACATAACACCGATGGATTATTATGTCTGGGGGCACATAAAGAGCATCGTGTACTGCGACAATGTGCCAGTGCCGACCCTTGATCAACTGAGAGACCGCATTATCAACGCGACAAACGACATAAGACGAACATTAACCTCAAACGTTATTAAAAGCGAATTAAGAAAACGAATGCGTGTCTGTATACGGAATAGGGGCTCCCATATTGAGCAAAATTTGTAAATCGTATTAAAATAAATAAAGCTAATTTCAATCAAGTGCTTTGTTTCATTTCCTTAATTAATATTGGTTAAAAATAAAACACAAATTCCTTTGTCTGCTTAGAACTCGACTACCTGACCTCATTCTTTAAATTTTTTTTCCGTTTCTACGTAAGCAAACTACAAAGTTGATACTTCATTAGGTAGCTAGATAAATAGGGATGTTTTTAACATGATATGCACAATTGATCACATACAATTATTTTTCACAAAATCATTTTTATTTTTAATTACTTATCTTCTGTTTGGAAAAAGTTGTACTTTTAGTAGCGTTACTTCGTAAATGATGAGACTTTTTGCACACTGTAGTATTGATAAATAAGTATCCAAGTTTTCATTAAGTAAAAATAATAAAATGAAAATAATACAGCTGTAAGTTTTTTTTTAGAAATTTTTGACACCAGACTTTTGGGGTTTTTGAAAAAAAATAATAAAACCTAAATATCTCGAAATTGGTCCACATTTGCATAATGCATTTTATGGTTCATTTGATAGGTTATGACCCCAACTATCATGCCTTGGCGGGAATACGTCGAATTACCAGTAACCCTGTATATATATATATATATATATATATATATATATATATATATATATATATATATATATATATATATATATATATATATATATATATATATATATATGTGTGTGTCAATATTTATTCTAAGAATAAAATATTATGTAAATAGAAAAATAAGTTATTTTTTGCAATGAAAAATATTTCAATCCACTGTAATATTACCGTTACAGCCAATTAAACTCCACTGCCGAACATAGGCCTCCCCCATATATTACTAATATTACACAACTCCATAATACTCTAATATTATAAAGTTTATTTATCACTAAGAACACACACAACACACTTATATGATATACCTGAAATACTGTAAATATTGTAAAATCATATATTATTTGAAATAAAATGTATTGTATTTCAAATAATATAGGGTTCCACATCAAACATTTACTTTCATGCCAACTTCGCTTCCCTCCTCAAAATGTACATTTATCTGAACTTAATACTTATTTACTCTTTTATTTTTAATTCCTGATTTTTTCAGTTACACCCACTTGATGCAGTTTGTTGTAACTGCCTAAGAATATTGCAAGAAAGTGTTGCATCTGCTCACTCCATTAGAAGATTTGGGTACAGGAATATTTGTATTCCATGTGGATCTTCAATTTTAAGAGCACAACGTACACGGATTGTGCCTATTAACTCTGAAGAAAGAGATATTATTTTGCAGTGGATACCATCACACCAGGTACTTACTTTATTTTAAAAGGCTGTACACAGATTGATGTTTGTAAAATCAGACACCTTGCATACAATTTGGCCTGATATTTATGCTCATTCAACGTGGCAGTTCACTAACAGGTTATCTTTAAGTTTACAGTCTACCAAAAGTCTACTGCTGAACATAGAACTCCCCATAGATTGTCTTATGGGGGGATATTTGCCATTAATAACCACTTTTGTTATTTTTAGTTATTAGATGAACGATACTTCTTCCTTATCTTACACCCATATTTGTATGCTTTTGTACTTATTATACAAGTAATATTTTTTACCTTAAAAGACATTAGTATAAATAAAACGCGTTGGGTTTACCATTCGGTCGCCTCAATTTGAAGATTCTGTTACTGTGGGGGGCGTCAAGGGAGTTTATCTGAAGCACCTATATGCGAGTTTTGCTACCGGAGCAGCATCGAAGTATTTTTATTTATTTTTTGAAAATATTGGTAAACGACTAATTAATTAAATATTCTCACGTTTTTGACGTTTCATCTGTCAATGTCATATCGATATATAGTACTAAATCGATCTAGTGAATCGATATTTCACCATAGAGAATCAAGATCAAATCTTTTCTGTTTTGTTAAGATTTACAAAATTATTTATAATTAGTTGAAAGTACCCCAACTCGTAAAGAATGACAGTTTTTCAATTTAATCATTCAATGTTATCTGAAACTTAAAAGAACTTGGACTTAGTGAAATATTGTTAATAATTCTAAAATAATTACTTCTTGTCTGATATGTGATGTATTATTTATTTCTATTTAAATAAATAGTGCCACAAAAATATTATGAGGGGAAACAATTGCATGCTAATATTTATAATTTTAAAAGACATTTAAACTATTTAGTGTTAAAAAGATTGAAATAAATAGAACAATAATAAATATTATTAATATTTAGAGTAGACACTGTAAAACTATGGTTCATTTTGTTAGTTGATAAAAAAATAACTTTTTTCAGGTGGATCGTTTAGAACGAGTATGCAGTCCTTGCTGGCTGAGGGCTTCCAGAGCTGTATGGAGACAGAGACAACAAAATGAGAACAGGGATATTGAGTTACAATCCATGAATATAGAAGACATCGGTAACATCCCACAACCACCCCCTATACCTGCACCTGTAACCCCTGCCATTACCAGAGCGGTATCAACAATTACTATGGCTAATTATAAGCGTGCTGCTTCTACTTCCCGTCACTGTATTTTTAAGTCATGTAATCATTCATCTAGATTTTTAATACCTAAACTACTTAAAGAGAGATTGCTGATAGATCACTCATTTTATGTGCCACTGTGCGCTCGTATTTGTGAATACCATTTAAATGAACCCCACAATGATTGGAATAATTTATACACGAGTAGTAACTGTTCAGATTTTACTGCATCTCAGATAGACAACCTTTGTTCCTTACTTAAAAGTAGTGTTACTCAAAATTATAATATTTTAAATATCATTGAACATAATTCAATATTATGCAAATATTGGTTAGGATTTACCAACTACCAATTTGAACAGTTACTAGTTGAAATTCCATCTATCAGTGAAAGAGTTAAATCACCTAAAAGAAGTCTAGCTATGTTCTTAATGAAACTTCGTACAGGTGATAGCAATGAACGCATAGCTTCTCTATTTAATGTAGCTTCATCGACTGTGTTCAATCACTTAAATATTGTAAGTCAGTGCTTTGAAGAGCAATTCATCCAACTGCATTTAGGGACAAATACCTTATGCATTCAACAAGTTGCTCAATATAACTTGACAATACCAAATGGCTTGTTTGGTAATCCAGATATGGATCCTGAATTTATGCCAGCCATAGTAATATGTGATGGTACATACATTTATGTGCAAAAAAGTAGTAATTACTTATAATACGGCCGACGTATCTTGGCGAGTCCGACCTTCGCGCAGAAGGTTGCGCAATAGCTTTTTTAAGGAACAAAATGGTGGCATGAGGCGACGTACGGGGGGCGGTGGTCTAGGCTAGAGATTGACCATAAGTAAACACAATCGACCCTTTAGTCATAAAATATCGCAATCGATTAGTTTTATTTAGAAGTTATTGATTTTTGTTTATATAAGATATTAAACGAAATAGATTTACAAATATAGTGAATTTTGTTGATAATAAACAAGATTTCGACTTAAATAAAAAAAAAAACTAAAAACATATTATTTTCTCAGCTGAAAGACATAATGTACTTAAATATCAATTATCTATTAACGTCTTCTTGAGTAACGACTATTTGAGAAAATTTAGAACCTCCTTATAAATTGCAAATAAATATATTTTTATGTCTTAATTTTAATCGATTTGAATAAAAATCGATTAAACAACACCCTCAGGCACGCGTGTTGGACATCCCTTTCTGGTTACTTCGTAAAGCTTCGTGCTTATTCGGCAATGCTCGGTACACGGTAATATTTCTCAGTCACACGTTAGCATTGGTGTCGTGTTCGTGTCGCTATCTCTGTCTTGAGCACAGTCGGTTACAAAAGTTTTCGTTGTTATTGTTGTTTGTTTTTATTAATAGTGTTAAGTTTGTTTTGTTTGTTTTATTTGTTTTATTTGCAAGTGTCAGTTAGCACTTATATTATTCGCCAAACATGCCACCAAAACATAACAGTGTGTTAAATCGCCAGGCGAGAAAAATTATTTACGATTTAACGCAATATATGAAAAAAGAAAAAGAAGAAGGCGTAAAAGATGTCGATAAAGTTTATTTAAGAGTTGCTAACGCAACTGGTGTGTCCCAACGCACAGTACAGCGGATCGCAACTGAAGGCAATATTTCGGGCTTACTTTCAGTATTCCGCACGCCTGGTAAAAAAGGTCTAGATCAAAACCTATTACTGATATGGATAATTTTGACCAGGGAGTAGTAAAAAGATGCATACACAACTTCCACAAAACTGAAAAAGAAATGCCGACGATAAACAAATTACTAGCGAAACTCAAACGGGATATAAATTTTCAAGGTGGTAAAACGAGCTTAAAGACAATTATCAAAAACTTGGGTTTCAAGTGGCGAAAGACCGAAACCAATAGAATGGTTCTTATAGAGAAGACCGACATTCGCCTGAAAAGGATCTTGTACTTGAAGGCAATGAAAAAATACAGGGACGAAGGGCGACCAATTGTATTCACTGACGAGTCGTATGCCCACTCATCACATACAAAAGGTAAGGCGTGGTCAGATGGTTCCGCTCAAGGACTAAAGCGCCCGATATCAAAAGGTCAGCGGATAGTGATGGTACACGCTGGGTCAGAAGCAGGGTTTGTTCCGAACGCGCTACTAATGTTCAAATCTGGCAGCAAAACCGGAGACTATCATGATGACATGAATTTCAAAAATTATGAGAAATGGTTACGGACCCAACTGATTCCAAATTTGAGCCCTAACTCGGTGGTGGTTATCGATAATGCTCCGTACCACAACAAATTAATGGATCCTGCCCCTACATCTAATGACAAGAAGGCAAAAATGGAATCGTGGTTATTAGAAAAGGGTATACCATATGAAAAGGACATGCGTAAACCACAACTTTACGATCTAATAAAAAAAAACAAAGACGTGAATAAAAAATACGTAATAGATGAAATGTTTAAACAAAACAACCACGATGTCCTTCGTTTACCCCCATATCATCCCGATTTAAACCCCATCGAGATGGTGTGGGCTGCCATTAAAGGGCACGTAGCCGCTAAAAACGTCGACTGGAACGTAACCCGGACAATGGAGCTCATACAAGAAAAAGTAAATTTAATGGGTCAGAATGAATGGAGTGCTTTATGCAGAAAAGTGCAAGAGGTCGAACATGACTATAGGAAGAGCGACCATATTATTGACGAAATGACGGATCAATTATTCATCATTAATACAGCTTCAGATTCAGAAAGTGAGTCTGAAAGTGAGAGCGACGATTACGAAGATGAACCTATGCCAAGTACCTCACATGGTACACAAGGGGCCGACGACTTTATGTTAGGAATTTCCCCCCTCAGCGACAGTGATTAAATAATAATAAGTGTAAATAAATAAAAAGTATTAAATGTAAATAATATTGTATGTGTTTGTGATAAAATCTGCCCCTATCGAAAGGTGAGGTATCAAAATTGAATCTTTAATTTATAATGTCTCCAAAGTGTTTTGATATTTTTGGTCACTGTATTAGGGAAATTTTATTTGTACATTGGTATATATAAAAAAATGACAATAACAGTTTTCTTCACGAGTGTTCATGCGCTAAACTTCGCAGAGCCTATATTCAGACTCGCCAAGATACGTCGGCCGTATTGTATACCAGAAGCAAACATATAGTTTACATAAGTATCGTAACTTAGTTAAGCCATTTTTAATAGTGTGCTGTAATGGTTATATCCTTGATGTTTTTGGACCATATCCTGCAACAGAATCAGATGCTTCTATAATTCTTAGACTGTTCAACGATAATAGTCCACTGCGAACCTATTTTAGAGAAAACGATGTATTTATTCTTGATAGAGGTTTTAGGGATGCAATTCCATTCTTGCAGCAATGTGGTTATAAGGCTTACATGCCTGAATCTAAACAAGCTGGTGAAATACAATTATCAACCATTGCTGCCAACAAGTCCAGATGTGTAACTTTGTGCAGGTGGGTGATTGAAATTGTAAATGGGAGATTTAAACGGGACTTCAAATTATTTCGTCAGGAATATTTTAATACTGCATCTACTCATCTCATGCTATACTTTAAAATTGCAGCTGCATTAATAAATCGATTTCATACGTTGATTCGTAATAATTTTCATGCTGTAGAGATATTGGCAATTGCTCAAGCCAAACTAAACACTCCAAATAATTTAGCCTCCTACGTAGAAATGCACAATTTAAATAGAGTGAGAGTGCGATTTGCCAGCATTAATGGTAATCTTCCAGAGCTAGATAATTTTCCTCAACTGACATTCCAGGATCTCATTCTGTTTAGTCTAGGAATTTATCAAATTAAACAAGCTCGTAGTTATTACGGGGAGCATGTCAGGGCTTCTGGAGAATATAAAATCGAGGTATACCTGCAATCTGTCCATGGTTTTGGTCCAAATAGTTATCTATTGCGAGGTAGGATACAATCAAGGCACACTAGTAAAAAAACTTATTACACTTATATACTAGTTGACACCAACCCATCAATTGCTAACACTAGGGCTGCTCTTACTGGGTACTGTTGCAACTGTTTGGTAGGCAGACGCACTGTTGGCTGCTGTGCACATGTCATGTCTGTTGTCTGGTTTCTATCTCGGGCACGGCATCGAGATGAGGTTGAACCACCTGCATCTTTTTTAGATGATATATTACTTTCAAGTAATGATATTGAAAATGATGAATGATGATTATTAATCTTAATGCGTATTAATATTGTAATATAAATGATCATTTTTGCTATAGTTGTTCCACTTGTGGCAACCAAAGTTTTTTGTGTTATTCTATAGGAAGATGCTGCTGCTTATCTCCTGGTATTTTTATTTTATTCTGTCGACTTTAACGACACCATACGGGACGGAACGTGATGGCAATTCACGGAAGGCCTCTGTAATATTTTACATTATATCTTTAATTTAGGAGCCATATGTTCGGCAGTGGACTGTTGTAATGATGATGAATAATGATGACTAAAAATTGTAATTTTTGTTGCTTATTTGAACTATTTCTATTTTACTGTGTGCTTTATTATCTGTTATATATTATGTTATATGTGTAATTTATAAATAAACGCCGAGCAAAGTTGAATTTATTGCTCTGGCACCCTTTTTTATCTCTTTTAATTGACAATATCCTTCTGATTTCTAATAATATCGTAAACGGGCGAGACATTATATTTTAATGATGTATGGGATTTATACTTGCTAATAGATGAATACTTTAATGAACAAAGGGCCGGCACTGCACCTGTCTGCTGTGTTATTTTTAAAAGAGGACTCATAAAACACTGACGATTTTTACCATAATTAATGCAGTGATTATACATGATCTTTGGGACTTATTACATATCAATATCGTATCGTAAATAGAAATGTTACCATCAAGTTATTTTGAAAAAATCTTTTAATATGATCTTTTGATATGAAAACACGAAAAATGTTTCTACCTATGTCCGTTAGAAACCATCCAAGCGATTTTGATGAAATGTTTATGTGTGTTTGAATGGGTCTCTATATGATTCATATTCACATATGGACTCGGTAGGTGGCGCTGTTGTCGAAATCCAGAAATCACCTGTGCGAAGTCGGGGCGGATCGCTAATAATAAATACAATTAAACTATACCTGTGTGTTTGTTATCCTGGCACAAACAGTTCAAAACATCTTACTTCCTCACAATTTATCAGTGTGTAATAACAGATAAGCATGATATTACCTAGTCATTTTGGTATTTTAGAACCCAGTCATTTTAAGATGTATAATTAGGTATTTAATAATCAACCAAAGCATATTAAAAAAAGTCTTGACACCGGGCCTGTCTGTCTGTCTGCATTAATAGATCTGAATTATATAGACTATGTTGGAAATGATGATTTACTATCTATAAATACGGTTGCATTATAACTTGTTTTTTACACAGTCAGTTTAAAACATCTTTCTTACTATATAACGTGTGTTGGTAATATTGTAAATATAAATGGATATATTATACCTTAGTCATCTTGAATTTAATCATATTATTTTAACGGTAATTGGGAAGTACACTCACAATCAATATATATAAAAAATTGTATCCATACCACATTTGTACACAGACAGGCACTATATTTTGCCGTAACTACTAAAAATATTGAAGTACCTGAAAATGCTGAATGTACCTACAACTTGGTTTTATATGAACTATTATTCAACAGTGCACTATTTTAACTTAAAATACCGGTAAAAACCACTATAAATAGCTTTTAGTTTATTTCTAGGTTATTTTAAAATTCATATTTTAATTGTTAATTTCTCGATTTTCCGTCTAGATGTGGTAAAACTAATATTACTTTTGTAATCTATATATTATAAGGAATAAATCGACATCCATTTCATTGCGTGACGCGAAAATTTGTGGTGGGCCCATTCTCCATACAAAAATTGATTGTCTCCTTTGAGCCAAATATAAAAAAGATTGTAAGCACTACGCAGTGCCACGCTTCAAATTAATAAATTCTTTTTCAATTTTAATACATTATTATCAATTCTTTATTGTCTTTAATTACCCATACTTCTGGCGGCCCGCCATCAGTTCGTAATTTGCCCAAGTGGCCCCTAGTCTTAATAAGTCTGTGCATCACATAAAATGAAAATAAAAAAGAAATGTGTTAGACTCTAACACATTTCTTTTTTATTTTCATTTTATGTTGATTGTAATAAATATACGAGGGGTGATCCAAAAGTAATGATAATCGGTTACTTTAGGTCCGCATAAAATCCAAAAAAAAATATTTTTTGCTTGCTTATATACTCACTACGTCAGCCTAAAAAATCATATAAATAGATCACGATTTCTGGGAGATACATTCATTAGAATACGACTTGTCAAAGAGTAACATCAACATGGAGAAAAACGAAATTAGAGCTGTCATCAAGTACCTCTGTTTGAAAAAATATCTTCAAAAGACATACACAGTGACTTAGTGGAAACATTGGGGGACTCTGCTCCTCCATATTCTACAGTTGCACGCTGGGCCAAGGAGTTTCAACTGGGCAGAACATCCACTGAAGATGAACATCGCGAAGGACGCCCATCCACGTCCCTCACTAAAGACAACGTGAAAAAAGTCGAAGATGTTGTGTTGGCAGATCGAACAGTGACCATCAGGCAATAAGCTGAGGTCACAGGGATCTCATATGGCAGCGTCAAAGAATCCTTGCGAACGAGTTGCATATGAAAAAGGTCTCTGCGCGTTGGGTACCCAAAATGTTAACCGACGAGCAAAAGAAAAATCGAGTTGACATTTCGAGGGTCAATCTCGAAAAGTTCCTAGCAGATCAAGAAAATTTTTTGTTCCGTTTTGTGACTATGGACGAGACCTGGATCCACCATTTTGATCCTGAAACGAAACAACAATCGATGACTTGGAAGCGAGCCTCCTCACCGACGCCAAAGAAATTCAATGTTTCAAGTTCGGCGGGAAAGGTTATGGCATCTGTTTTTTGGGACGCTCAAGGCATAATTATGGTGGAATATTTGGAAAAGGGAGCCACTATTACGGACTCTTACTACGCAGACCAAATAAGAAGATTACGGGAGGCCATTAGGGAAAAAAGACGCGGCAAACTGCGAGCTGGAGTGCTGTTTCACCAAGACAACGCACCAGCTCACAAAGCCGCAGTTGCGATGGCTGCCATTCAAAGAAACGGGATTCGAACTTCTCGAACACCCTCCCTATTCACCAGATCTAGCTCCTAGTGATTTCTACCTCTTTCCTCGGCTCAAGGAACGCCTCCGAAGCAAGAAATTCGAAGACGATAGCGAAGTAATGGCCGCTGTTGAAGCGTTTTGGGAGGGTCAAGACAAAGAATTTTTTTCAAAGGGAATCCTGGGTTTAGAAAAAAGATGGATTAAATGTATTGATTTGTTAGGAGACTATGTAGAAAAATAAGTATTTTATTTTCATTATCATTACTTTTGGATCACCCCTTGTACTAAACTATTATACAAAAACATCCCAGACTTTTATTTCTAAACCGTACTTACTATGTATCCTAAAATAATTATCAACTAAAGCTAAAGGATCAAAATTGTTTAAGCGAGCACTGCGCTCGGTCTTTAGCCGTGTGTGCGTAAACGATGTACACAAAGATAGCACCGCAATGAATTTGCCTAAACTCTATCGAATAAATTTTCTGCACGGCCTCTTAATAAAAACAAAAATAAGAGTTTTTAAAGTTTTCTTGTCTAAATTATTTTTGCATCCGTAACCAAAATTCGGTCTGGAGGACATTATTATTATGAAGCTTTTGGACCACTATTCTTGGTTTTAAAATTTTATTCGAATACAAAAAATCTGTTTTTTTTTTTCATACATTTTTGATGTAGTCTTTATGCAAATTGGAAGCGATGCAATTTATTGGTTGGGCTGAAAAATTGCAGTGGACGTCCAAAAGAGGCTGTTACGGACGAAAACATAAAAAAAATCCACAAAATGATTTTGGAAGATCGTAAATTGAGGTTGATTTGTATAGCTGGCACTCTAAAGATATCAAAGGAACTTGTTGGACATATCGTTCATGAATATTTGGGTATGCGAAAGCTATGTGCAAAGTGGGTGCCGCGCGAGCTCACAATCGACCAAAAACAAGAACGTGTCGATGCTTCAGAGCAATGTTTGGAGCTGTTCAACCGCAATAGAAGTGAATTTTTGCGTCGATATGTGACAATCGATGAAACATGGATCCACCACTACACTCCGGAGTCCAGTCGGCAGTCACCTGAATGGACTGCACGCGATGAACCGAATCCAAAGCGTGGAAAAACTCAACAGTCGGCCGGTAAGGTTATGGCGTCCGTATTTTGGGATGCACATGGAATAATTTTCATCGACTATCTTGGAAAGGGAAAAACCATCAACAGCGACTATTATATAGCGTTATTGGAGCGTTTGAAGGACGAAATCGCGAAAAAACGGCCCCAATTGAAGAAGAAGAAAGTGTTGTTTCATCAAGACAATGCGCCGTGTCACAAATCGATGAAAACGATGGCAAAATTGCATGAATTGGGCTTCGAATTGCTTCCGCATCCACCGTATTCTCCAGATTTGGCCCCCAGCAACTTTTTCCTGTTCTCAGATCTCAAGAGAATGCTCGCTGGAAAGAAATTTAAAGCCGATGAGGAAGTAATCGCCGAAACAGATGCCTATTTTGAGGCTAAACACAAATCGTACTACAAAAATGGTATTGAAAAGTTGGAAGATCGCTATAATCGGTGTATCGCCCTCGATGGCAACTATGTTGAATAATAAAATCGAATTTTGCCAAAAAAATGTGTTTTTCTATAAAACGATACGAACTTTTCAGCCCAACTGTTATAGAAAACTTTGGGACATTAAATCTTAGATTTGATTACATTACATGTGAGAGTGAAGTACAAAGAAAACTTTTAGATGCCTTATGACATGTTTAACAACGCCTTGAGCCCAGAAGGTGAAAGGAAAGCGATAACGATTTATGATGGCCACATATGTGGATGTATATTAGCATACGAGCGGAAAGTATTTTTTCAACCAAGACTTACAGCTACCACAAATATAGAAATTACCTTCTCATACCATTCTTTTTTTAATGTTCTCGTTATCCCTACTGAGAGGGAGAGAAAGAAATATCCAACCACATTAGCCTGATGCCGTGGAAAAGCCAATAAGTAACAAAAGTTAGAGTTGCAGTCTATAGCATCCCACATCTTGGCTCGGGCCTACCTTTTTCTAGTGAATGTCGGAGGACTATAGAATATGACCCTTTTTGAAATAACGAGATTTTAAGTCATGAAACTAGAGTTTATTTCATCGGGTAAAAAAATAAAAAAATTATTCGGCTTAGAGATTTTTTACAGATATTTTATTAGGTCCTCGGAATATTTCTCAAACATGCTGGCTTTCTCACAATGTTCGACTTTAACAACATAGACTCATTATAGTTAATTGGAAATGCCTCCTTCACGCAGAAATGATAAATGACATGATTACCCATGTGGACAGTACTTTTCATTGGTTTTATAAGAGTGTAGACATTTTTATTATATATTGATTTTCGTGATTCAGAGGAAAATCTCGATTCTTGCGGACATACCACACATGCCAGACACGAAGTTTCCAAATGAAACTTTATTAACCACGTATAAGGCACAAATTCAGACCGTTCACGATCTGTCGGGTGGTTGAAATGGCCAACGGCAGGTTCAAAAGACAGTTTCGGTTGTTGCGAAATGCAACAATACAGCCTTGACAATCATGTTTGATTATTTCAGAATTGCAGCAGCAATCTTTATCGTTTTCATGTTTTGATCGAAGAATATCCACATACTATTGTAATTTTAATAAATATTAATAAAATGAATGTTACTAGGTTGCATCGTACGTTTGTACAATATTATATAGTCTGGTTGAAGAAACCAGAGCCAAACATTAAAGGAGTGGGAAGGAGTGAAGTCATGAGTTGTTTGAAGTGAATTCAAAACTTATCATCCCCTTATTACACATAATAAATAGCATCTGAAACAATTGGATTGCAAAAAAAAATGTTAATGTTATTTCTATTTATTAATTTAATTTTCGTCTTCTTTTCGAGATTTTGACTAAAATGGCAGAGGAAAGTGGTGAAAGAAGACTGAGATGTATGTTGCACGACGTATTAGAAAATTCTTCGGATGAAGCAAGCTTGACAGAAGACTCTGATCATTGCAGCGAACACAATTTGGAATCTGATACAGAGCTGCAGGTCAATGACTATCAAGTGGCAAGTGACAGCGATTCATCATATACAAAATACCCCTCTTGCATCTCTGAGGTCACGTTGCTCAGCTGCCCAAGTTCATGCGCCTCATTACAAGTCCAAAGATGGTCAAACATGGTACAAGCAAGTACCACGTACAAATATACGAACTCGGTCAGAAAACATAATTGACGAGCGTCCTGGCATCAAGGGATCAGCAAAAGAAGCAAAAACCTAGCCATTTGTATTACATGAAGGAAACTACATGTACTGAAATTGATTTTTTTAGTAGGGCAAACGAGCATGCGGCTCACCTAATGTTAAGTGACTTGATTGCGTTTATTGATTTGCTGTACATTGCTGGTTTGAATAAATCAAGCCGACAAAGTCTCAAAGACTTGTGGAGGACTGACGGAACAGGTGTCGACATATTTCGAACAACGATGTCACTGCAACGATTTTATTTTTTACAATATTGTATTCGGTTTGACGACAAAATTTCGAGGGAAGAACGAAGAAAAGTCGACCAAAATACTCATATCAGAACGCTCTTTGACCACTTTGTTCGATGCTGCTATGAAGCCTACGTACCACATGAGTACATGACAATTGATGAGATGCTGTTGGCGTTTAGAGGACGTTGGCCGTTTCGCGTGTATATTATACCCAGCAAACCCGCCAAGTACGGCATAAAAATTTTGGCACTTGTAGATGCTAAGAGTTTCTACATTTACAATTTAGAAGTTTATGCGGGGAAGCAAGCCTGTAGGACCGTATGCTCTCAATAACAGCGCTTTTGCTGTTGTTGAAAGACTGATTACGCCAATACCTAAGTCAAAGCGCAACATGACTTTTGACAATTGGTTTACAAGTCACGAATTGATGATGCATCTGACTGACATCTGACTTCAACTGGATCTGTTAGCAAAAATAAGAGATGCATTCCGACTTCAGTTTTGAAGACAGGACAAGAGCCGGGAACTTCAATGTTTGGTTTCCAGAAGGACATTACTTTGGTCTCGTACGCTCCCAAAAAAAAGTGGTAATTGCAATGACCACCCTCCACCATGACGACAAGATTGATGAGAGCACCGGAGATAAGAAGAAACCAGATATTATTGCATTTTACAACTCGACAAAGTCAGGTGTAGATGTCGTCGACGAACTGAGCGCAAACATATGATGTGTCCCGTAATAGTAAGCACTGGCCAATAAAGGTCTTATCGAATTCTGAACATGGCTGCTATAAATGCATACATAATATTTCAAGAAAATGAAAATAAAAACACCAAAAGA
The DNA here is from genome assembly GCA_036936625.1 of Parnassius smintheus behrii. Lineage (NCBI taxonomy): Eukaryota > Metazoa > Arthropoda > Insecta > Lepidoptera > Papilionidae > Parnassius > Parnassius smintheus. The sequence continues at coordinate 13,641,119 of JAUPFT010000025.1, forward strand.
ACAGAATTCTTCCGAAACTTAGTCCAGTTTAGTATACGCGCATTTGCGACAGTGAGCAGACCAAAAGAATATACCTACCCACATATGTCACAGAATCTCTTCTGAAATCAATGAACCATTGCGCCCAGTACAGAATGCTCCGGGACGTTATGTTCGTTGTGCTGACTGTTCAGGTGTCAAAGATCGAAAAACTGAATACCCTTGTACAAGCTGTGGAAAAGCCATATATCTCGAACACGCAATTTTTTCTGCAAGGACTGTACTTATTTTGCATCTAGTTCCTAAGCTGTTCCTAAATGATACTTTTAATTTTTATATTTGTAATTCATGTAAGATCTCTGTTCTTTATGTTTTAGTTTTTTTTTTTTTTTGTTTGAGTACTATAGCTATGATAATTAAGTCATTACAATGAGCGCTGTGATTTTTGTAACCAAATATTAGTGCCTTAACTTAAGCGATAAAAACAGTTAAAATATAGTACCTGGTTGACCGAGCTTTGCTCGGTATTTTTCGCTCGATTTTTTTAATTCATGTGTTTTGGAAATTATATTTAGATACAAATTACATACTGATGAAATATAAATAATATTTTTTGATCTTAGCGACATAACAGAAAAAACGGAACTGGTTATTTGAATAAAAAATCATGAGTGCAATTAGTTTAATTTAAATTTTCATGTTTTTAAAAAATACTAAAAAAAGGGCTAGATAAAATAGATTTTCTCAAAAAAGAAAAGAACATGAAAAAAAAATTAAAAAAAGTCGGTCGGTCGGTCTGGGCTCGAACCGGGGTTTTAAGATTCTGTGACCGACCATTATACCAATTAAGCTATTTATAATCACTAACAATTCGTCAAAATTTACCTTCTTATTCTAACGATATTGTAGCAGTTTTTCATTGCCTAAAAACACGGACAAAAAGACATTTTCTAAAAATAAATCCTAGCTAGATCGATTTATTATCCCCGAAACTCCCTGGACACTAAATTTTATGAAAATCGTTGGAGCCGTTTCCGAGATCCCGATTATATATATTTATATACAAGAATTGCTCGTTTAATAGTATAGGATTAAAAATGATAGTTGTTTTATTCGATCTGCACAAAGTTGATCTTTACTACAATAAAGAATAATAACCTGATGCATTTACGCTAAAAACAAGAACATACAGTCATTTTTTTAGCTGAGCATATCATACCCCGCCACATACTCGATATCATCTTCTGTTACAATACTCCCGCCGGGTTTTTTCTTCCATGATTACTTCATACATTGACAGAGGAGCACAAAAACTGAGAAAATTAAGAAGTTGAAAGTAACAATAGCAGCACAAACTACCAGTCACACTGTTGTTAATGGTACAGAGCATTTGACGAAAAGTGGAGACCTGCCAGAGAAATGTAGAAATTTAACACTATTTGTGTTATTTACTGACAAATTATATTAAATGCTGGTACTTTATATACATTCCTAACGGAAAAATATAGTAGAGGGGTCAAGAATAACTCTCCGCATCAAAAACTATGCCAAGATAGTATGAAATTTTTAAATTCCACAAAATCTTTAATTAGAAAAATAGAGTGTAATAAAGTACGAATTTATGCAACATTTCAAAAACGTTCTCGCTAAAATCACGGATAATACGATTGGCGAAAAGGGATTTCCAGTTAATAAACAAATGGTTGTAGAAACTGTTAAAAGTATAATAGAACAAGCCGAACGTTATAATCCATTTAAAAATACAAGAATGGCAGAAAGTGGTTTTCTAGCTTTTAAAGATTCCCATGAAGTAACGTTACGTCATTCAGCATCAAAAAACCTAGCCACAACTTTATAGTACCGGCGCGCTATGATGATCGTTTGACGTTGATCCCCTCATTAAGTTTCATGTTAACTATAATTAATTACATTTGAAAGAGCAAATTGCTGTTCTTTATTGTCAATAGTGACGAATTCATAAAAATTTATCGAATATGTATTTTAGGACACAAAATTTATTTATTACATTGATTTCAAAACTATACATATTAGGGTCTAGCGAACATTTTTTTTACGTGGTAGAGCCATGCTGCAGTTATATTAGTAGTATAGTTGTAGCACGAATGGGTCGGCTCGACCGGGGAAGGACCACTCTCACAGAATACCAGCGTGAAATGGTAGCTTGATGCTGCTGTTTTGTATGGTGAGTGTAGAGAACCGGAGACCCTTTTTACTGGAAACGAAGCATTCTATCTTAGGCCTCACGGGTGACAACGCATCTGCATTTTGATTCGTAATCGAAGATAAATGTAGATGTCTATGGGCCACAGCAACCACTTACCATCAGGTGGACTGTGTGCTCGTTTGAAACCCTATCCTATAAAAAAATTATAATATAATTATTGGTGTACTTATTTACCACAAAACTCGGCATTTGTTTTTCAAAATTTAAAATTTAAAAAAATGAAATTTAATACGATCATCACATAGGATCGCTGGCCACACAATTACTTCCTCCGGCAAACTCGCGTCAATGCTCTATGCAAAACAAAGCAGTTTCGACTTGAGTTTGCTTCAAAAAGTACAAACTGTGAGTACACTGCGATTATGATATAGTTGGCCACAAATTGCACATAAATCAAGAAGTGTCTCAAGTGTGCATTAATGTTGGAAAGCGACAGTAGCCTAATGGTAGGGAGCGGACCGCAAACTCAAAAAGGTCGTGGGTTCGAATCCGCCATTCGACTACTGACGTGAACCACTCGTAACACAAGCAAATTGAGCTCTTTCTTTCATTGTTAATATTTTTTAATTAAAAAAAAATTCTATAATCGCTCTACAGACCAAATTTTGGTCACGGCGGCCATCCTCAACGGAAGCTAGTCATCTGCGCCCGACAGGATTACATTACACGAGTGTATGTGTAAGCACAGCTGCACTGTATTGTCTCAATCTCATGTCCGATGGGACGGCAAGCCGACACGACCGGATCGCGATCAGGCGCAGGACCAATAGTTTTACGTGTGTTTCGAGGCACGGGGGTGAAATACCGCTAACTTCCTGACTCCGGGCAGCTAATGAGCATTTCATGACATACAAACTAAATCACTGCATGTTTTCTTTGGTCCAACCCAGGATTCGATCCCGGAATCTCATGATCAACAGCCGCGTTTTACAACCACTAGTATGAGGCAGTCAAACCCAACTCATATTATGCAAATGGAAACTAAAGACAGCCAATTGATGTGTTACCAAAGCTTTATTTGCACTCATTTAGAGGCAACATTCAACTACATTGCCATAGATGTCATCTGCAATGGTTTGTTGAATGTGAGCTATATCCATTTGATCCCTCCTCCAATAATCCTCCTATCCATCCTAATCCAATAAAAATGTATCACTAATTTGTCTTGATATGACATACCAGTTAAGCCAGTCGTCATTGGAGTGGAGTGCTTACTTTATTATGAATCTTCGAAGGCTTGTTCCCATATTCGAGAGTTCCAATCACCTTGACTTTTCATGGGTAAAATAGTACCTTAATGCTGCTGTGTTTCGTATGGTGACTGTAGAGAACTGGAGACCCCTTTTAATGGAAATGAGGCATTCCATTGTAGTCCTCACGGGTGACAATGCATCTGCATTTTGATTCATAATCGAGGATAGATGTAGATGTCTATGAGCCACAGAAACTACTTACCATCAGGTGGACTGTGTGCTCGTTTGTGACCCCGTGCTATAATAAAAAACAGCAACATAAATAGCACCACACGAGCATACGGTTCACCATATGCTCATTTGCCCCCCCCCCCCTTCTATAACAAAAAAAAACCTCAATATTAGGGTGTTTTGTATGCTGAGTGTAGAGAACCTGAGACCTTTTTTATTAGAAACGAGGCATTCTATCTAGTCCTCAGGGGTGAGGATGTTTATAGGCCAAAGCATCCACTTGCCATCAGATACATTGTAACCTTGTTTGTCACTGTCATTCTATAAAAAAAAATATAAAAAGTGCAGGTATATACATTTGTAAAGCCCGATTAGTGCTAGCGAAATAGTTGAGTGCCTCGATTTGTTGCGTTTGCATGTCATTGACAAGTTTATTCGTATGATGTTTGAAGTAATTAAAATATTAAGCGCGTAAAAAATATAAATATTATCCCTTAGTTTACATTTCACAGTAGAGCTCTGGGGCAAAGCGCTCGTAAATTTCTCGGTACGCAAGCAAGCAGGATATGATCGAACCCGATCATCGCTAGCAACAATGAAATCAGCAAAAATGAATGAAGGGAAACATCGTGAGGAAACTTGCTTGTCTGAGAAATAGGAAAAAAAAATATTTCGAAGACATGTAAAAACCGCTAACACGCATTGGGGCAGCGCGACGGATATTTCCCTGCCCCAAAACACTCTCAGTAATGAGAGGTCCGTGCCCAGCAGTAGGACGTACAGAGGCTGTAATTTTATGAATATACCGCCACTAATACAATAGCTATCCATCCATTCAATACAGCTTATAAAAGTTCAGTGCCCTTGTCCTACTGGCCCTTACGACATGGGACGATATGGTCTAGTGCAGTGATGGGCAAAGTACGGCCCGCGGGCCAACTCCGGCCCGCGAAAGTATTTAATCCGGCCCGCCGTGAGTCCATCGACATGGATAGTACATAGCTCGTTATAATTACGTTTTGACGGTCGAGAAGAAAAAGTAGATTCTACTTCAAAGTAGATTCTAGTAGAGTAATAGATGCATAACCTATAGGACAAAGATTAGCGTACCGATTTTGCATTTTTTACCGATTTGCTCGAGCACTGAAAATGTATCTGCTGAATTGCAGTTGGAAATTATTGAAATGCAGTGCAGTATCCATTTAAAACAATTGGTCTTGAATTCCACAAAACTAAATTTTATACAGCACTACTGAAAGCTGAATTCCCAAATATCATTGCTCACGCTAAATTATGGCGATGTGGAACTCAATAAGGAACTGATTGACTGATGAAAACCTTTTCGCACTGCCGAAAGTTTCTTTGTCACAGCTGGAACCTGCTTTCGAAAATATTATGAAAATCAAAAACAATTCCATATGTCTCACACGCCTAACAAGGCAGAGCTTTCGAATAAAAGTTAAATCAATTATTATTTAGGCTAAAAGGTATTTTGTAACATTTGTGTGTAATGCTGTAATGTTTTATAATATTATAATTAAAAGTCTTAACACAAAATGTATTTTTTCTATAATTCTGGCCCTCCTCTAGAATTTCTTAATCTTTGTGGCCCGCCATTGAAAAAGTTTGCCCACCACTGGTCTAGTGGATATTGTTATATCACCACTACATGGTTTTACATCATATTGTACGTATCAATTGGCATACAATAAGTGTTACACTTTAACCCTTAATTACTCGCGTGGGGTATATTTAACCCCACGGCGTATTTGAAGCGTCGTATCTCCGCCATTTTTAAAGTTACCTCCATGCCGTTCTTAGTAGCTGCCTAAATACCTCCCCCCGCCGCGAATCAGTCACGAGCGCCGCTCCGTGTCGTGTGGTTGTGTCAGGAGATCGTGTCTGGGGTATATATTGCCCCACGCGAGTATTCGTGCAACTTTTTTTGGACGAGTGAGTATTTTTATTTTTTAATGTGCAGTACAGATACTAAATGGTTAGGTTTTTTTACTTATCTTTGTTTTCCGTTCTTTTTTAGGTTATAACACCTAAAATGGCAAGTAAGCGTCTTTCTAACTACCAGATTCTTGAGCGTATATTAGAAGACGACGAAGAAAGCATCATAGATAGTCCCGATGAAGATGAGGGAGACGATGAAGTGATCCAGAGTGACCACAACTCAGAATCTGAAGAAAGTGCCAATGAAACCGAGTTAGAATGGAGTGATGACGATAATGAACCGCTGAGTAGACACGCAAGTAAAGATTCTGATAGCTTTTATTTATCAAAAAAGAAATGCACAAAGTGGGCAAAAGAGCCGCCGCGTACTAGCGTTCGAGTTCGTAGACACAATATTATGAGGGAAACACCAGGACCTAAGGGAGCAGCCAAGGAGATACATACAATGTCAGAAGCATTCTTTTGTATGTTTTCAATGGATACTGTCAATTTAGTACTGCAACAGACCAACGATTACATAAAATCGATACAAGGAAAATTTCAACGCGAACGTGATTGCAAATTCCTAGAATACGAAGAACTTTTGGCTTACCTAGGTTTGCTTTACATGTCTGGTGTGCTGCGTTCATCTCACTTGAACTTCAAAGATCTGTGGGCTACCGATGGAACAGGCATCGAGTTTTTTCAAAACACAATGTCATTCAACAGATTTCTTTTTATATCAAGATGTGTTCGTTTTGATGACAAAAATACTAGATCTGAAAGGCAAAAGACAGACAAACTAGCAGCAGTCAGAGAGTTCACTGATTTGATGAATAATAATTTCATCAATAATTACTCTGCATCTGAAAATGTCACCCTAGATGAACAATTACCTGCCTTTCGAGGAAGATTTTCTGGTGTTGTTTATATGCCCAACAAACCCACGAAGTACGGCATAAAGCATTATGCACTCGTAGACTCGGCAACATTTTATTTACTGAAATTTGAAATTTATGATGGAGTACAACCTGAGGGTCCATATCGAATGCCTAATGATACAGTAAGTTTGGTAAAGCGCATGACAGAACCCATCTGGGCTACTGGTCGAAACGTTACGATGGACAACTGGTTCACTAGCGTCCCTCTTACAAATACGCTTCTAAAAGATCACCAGCTTACTATGGTTGGAACTATTCGCAAGAATAAGCCGGAAATTCCAACTTGCTTCCAGCCCAAACGAACACGAGCTGAGCATTCCAGTCTGTTTGGTTTCCAAGAAGACGTAACACTTTGCTCTTACGTTCCAAAAAAATCTAAAGCTGTACTGCTGATTTCGTCAATGCATCATGACAATAAAATAGTTGAAAGTGAAAAGAAGAAACCGGAAATTATTTTGTACTACAATCGCACGAAAGGTGGCGTAGATACCAACGACCAAATGTGTGCTAACTATAACGTCGGCAGACGTACAAAGAGATGGCCTATGGTTATATTTTATCACCTTCTCAACGTTGCTGGTATCAATGCATATGTCATTTATAAAAATAAAATTGACCACGGAATATCAAGAAGGGAGTTTTTGAAGCATCTTGCAGTTGATTTGGTAAAGGCTCGCCAACAAACTCGAGCAACTATACCACAACTGCCTAGGGCCGTACAAAAACGGCTAAAAAGAAATGCTCAAGTTCAGGATCCTAGCCCCACTTCCAGAGGTGGTCCATCGACAACTTATAAAAGGTGCCATATCTGTCCAAGGTCGAAGGATAAAAAAATAAGATTTATGTGTGCCAAATGCCACCAGCAAGTTTGTCACGACCATTCCACTATGATATGTGATAAATGTATTGATTAAAAAGTTCCTAAATTTAAAGTTTCATATCTTTAAAAGTTTTTAAGGATACTATTACAATTTAGAACAATGTTGCCTCTTTCAAATTTTTATAATAAAAAAAAAAGTATGTCATTAAAAATATGTTTTATTGTACCTTTACAATTGGGGTTATATATTCCCCACGCGAGCGTAAGTGTAACTATATGGACGCGAGTAATTAAGGGTTAATTAAATAATAATTTTGCAACGATAAAACCAAAAATCATTCCCTCTGCGAATGTGGTCTGGATGAAGGAGGTACTCTAGATCACCTTTTTTTCAATTGTCAAAATCAGCCAATCATTCTTCCCAAAACAATCCCTCAACCGTTGAATGTTAATACCCTCTTAACTATCCATGATTCCATACATGTTAATATGATCTCAAAATATATTCAAATGTATAATAAAGTAAAGTAAAGTAAAGTAAAGTTACAGCCTATATACGTCCCACCGCTGGGCACAGGCCTCCCCTCATTTCTGAGAGGGTTTTAGGGCAAGGAAGCGTCCACCGCGCTGCCCTAATACGTGTTGGCGAACTTCACATGTCTTCGCATTTTTTTTCTTATTTCTCGGACATGCAGGTTTCCTCACGATGTTTTCCTTCACCGCCACCTCACGATGTTTTCCTTCACCGCCACCTCACGATGTTTTCCTTCACCGCCAAGCACGTGGTAAATCTGCACTTAAAATTGCAATTAACAATTTCATTGGTGCCGGCGAGGATCGAACCCGGTTTGCTCGCGTACTCTGAAATTTACAGCGAGCGCTAACCATCTGAGCTACCACGGCTCAATGTATAATATTAAACTGTAATTATTGTGTTCTAACTTTAGTTTAATCTAATTCCTATTCCCTGCCCAGGCTGCTCCCCTCCTATACAACTAGATGTTTGGTCTACATTATGTTGTCCATAAGTCCTGTATTGAGTTGTTTATTTAATGGTTTTTTAAAAAAAATATTAACTGCTATTAACATTACTAATATTCCTCTTAACAACTCGTGGTAAGCTTAAATTGCTTGTGTTACGAGTGGTTCACGCCAGTAGTCGAATGGCGGATTCGAACCCACGACCTTTTTGAGTTCGCGGTCCACGCCCTGCCATTAGGCTACTGTCGCTTAATTATGTATTACACCTAAAAACCGCCAACTCCCCTCCCACCGAGAAGCCTTAACAAGATGGTGTGACAGACCAAAGACTGGACATTGACACTGGACTGGCAGAATTATTGTGACGTAACCACAATATAAGGGCCATATTGTTAAAAAAAAACATTTCCAATCACAAAAATATTTTTAATTATTGAAAAATGCCTGTAAAAATATTTGTATGCTGAACATGGTTGTAAATTTTAGATATTATGAAAGACCTACCGCAGAATAATATGTATTTCTGTGTTTATGTGTGTTTATGTTGTGTATACATTGCAGTATATATTAAAATACCTCGAATCATTTTCTATAACTAGTACTCAATTGTTATCTGGATTATTTCTAAAACTTTTGCAACTATATTTTCAGCTTTCTTTGCACTTGTGTACAAATACCCTAAATTAAAATTATTAAATTTAAGGCGAAGGCCAAGTGAGCAATATCACGGGAAAAAATTAGTAATATAAAACAATAAGTATAATCCATTTGCTCTCTACATCTCTATCAAGATAATACCACTGAAAGTTGTCATTATCGAAAGTCGGTCAGGATATCTTTATACAACAAAAATACATCAAAAACAATGCACTTACCTGGTCATGCCTGTTCATGTGGTTGCTGAAGGCTTGAGGGTGGACAAATCCCTTGTAGCACTTCTCACATTTATACATGGCGTTCAAATAATTCTCCGAGCTTGCTCTATCCAGTATCTCTTGCCTCTGCTCCTCTACAGTTAGTATGATTTCATTAGCAATGGCTTCTATATCTAAAAACGAATGATTTTTTTTTTAATTTTGTACTAAAAAATTGAATACACCACATTTCATATTCCTATAATTTCATCCAATTCTGTGCTATGTACAGAATTTCAAGTCTAGCTCATCATCACAAGAAATTGATTTAATAGAAACGTGGTAAAATGAAGTTATGTAACAGTACACGTCCAACTGCTCAAACGGACCTCTCATTTTGGGTAGGGATTCAAAGCAGGAAAAGTCTTACCAGACTTCTTGGAAATGGGGACAGACTTCATATTTTGTCCCTAATTATGTTTTAAGTACTTGGGTAATTGAGTGATTGAGCTTGACAAGCAGTTAGAAAAAAATACGAGCGAGCCTTACAGTAGTCACATATTATAATGGTGTAATATCTGGCATCTCACCTTGGTAATAAGCAACATTAATATTATATTAGGTATGTGTAACTCTTGAAATAATACTAATTTTTACGGAATTTATCGCGTATATTTAACTTTTTTACCCGACGTTTCGAGAGCTTTACAGCACCCATGGTCACGGGAAGGACTGAGATGTTCAACGTCCAGCTGTCATAGTTAACCGCGGTTACCATAGATTAAAATTTAACTTTTGTTCCGATCTACACAGTATGAGCTTATGATATCAAACGGTGATTCTCACCACCATCCTTCACAGTTAGCTACCGTGGGTAAATCTTTGTTTCAGAGAGCATGAGGGATCTGTGATAGTAAACACCTGGCTGCCGAGCTCCAACACGTCAAGCAAGTTTTGCATGACAACAAGCTTCGGGTCCCGCGCCTACGTCACAGAGAACGAGTGAAGCCGGCCACAGTCGAGCGTGTACCTGCTGTACTGCCATATGTTAGAGGAGTCACTGACAAGATTGGCTACATCTTGAAGCGCGCTTCCATCAAAACATACTTCAAGCCGCCGAAGAAGATTGGTCAGTTTTTACCATCAGTCAAGTGTAACGTCCCTCTGCAAGATGCAGGAGTGTACAAGCTTGATTGTGAATGTGGTCTCTCCTACATAGGACAAACTAAAAGATCAATTAAAACCCGCGTCAAAGAACATATAGCTGATGTGAAGAATCGACGCTCCAGGAAGTCTGCAGTCTGTGAACATGTACAGGATCGCCCCCGTCACTACATCAGATTTGATAGACCACAAATCCTCGCTAAAGAACACCGATTCCTTCCAAGGATGATTCGCGAGGCTATTGAAATCAAAAAACATCCTAATTTCAATAGAGAAGATGGCTGGGTGCTACCATCTGCTTGGGATCCCATAATAAATAAAATTAAATCCCAACCCAAGCATACAACTGCAAGACTCCATGATACCTTATGCTCATACTGTGTAGATCGGAACAAAAGTTAAATTTTAATCTATGGTAACCGCGGTTAACTATGACAGCTGGACGTTGAACGTCTCAGTCCTTCCCGTGACCATGGGTGCTGTAAAGCTCTCGAAACGTCGGGTAAAAAAGTTAAATATACGCGATAAATTCCGTAAAAATTAGTATTATTTCAATGTGTAGTGTTCGCGTAAATATAAGAAATCATTATGTGTAACTCTTTATAGAACCGACTCACTGATCCGAATCACTGAAGTGATTCATAAGATTGGTTCAGTAATGTTTCAAATGCATCATTTGGATCTGAAACATTACTTTGTTCTGTGCTCATTTCGAGCGACGCGTCGCTCGCGAGGCGACTGAACCGCGAGCGACAGAGACAGACTGAGACACCGAGTAGATTAACTACTGTCTCGCGAGTTGCGACTGAGCGGGCGAACTAATTACAATCTATGTAAGTCAGAAAGAGATAACAAATGAAAAGTGTATCAAAATGTACCGATTTTCACTGTCGTTATTCATGTACGTAAAAATAACCTCTAAGGCGGTTCAATTACGTATCAAATATTGTCTATACGGTCCTTTTAGCATGTAATGTTTCCATTAACAAGTTGTGATTTTATGTTGACGGGGCTCTTATCAAATTGTTTATGTTCATTGGCGCCTGTTTACTAAAACATACTGAGTTCTGTTTAAATTACAATTTAAATAAAACCATAAAAAACTGTAGATATAATCAACAAATCACTGTAAATAGAATCGATTTTTAAATACGCCAGCTGGAGATAAATTAGCTAAGCCTGAATAAAGTATGAAGGATCGATTTTTTAAACAATCTTATTATGGTACATATACCATACGTAACCTAAGCACTTATATCATTCAGCATTGTTGCCACATAATATTTCACTGACTCACGTCAGTAATAAGTGCCCGCGACGCAACTTAATGTATTCCTAATCTTCTGTATTTTATATATTTTGAGTCGATGATCCAAATGAGCCAAATGAAACATATCAGTGTTTCAAAACATTTCAGTGATCGAGATGCAGATATTCAAATTGCAAAAATGATACACTACCCACCTCCACATTATTTAGTGAAAAAAGCTATTTGTATTTTTAATCAAAAAAATATCAATTGGGCAGCAACAGAAATAAACCTCAAAATTTATAAAAGCCAAATACTGAAATATTTATTAAAACAATTATTCATTACTTATTAACTTGTCTTTTATTTATGATCTGCACTTTTTCCAGACAGTAAATACATTTATTAATAGTTTACACATATAAATTTGTTTATATAACAATACAAGACAGTGCACGTTCTTTGGTCAAATCAAGTGGTTTCTATTTCTGTTTTCTAAAAATCACTTTTGATTGCAGTAAAGCGAGAGAAAAGATGTTACACATCAAATAGATTACCTTCTGGATGTCATAACATCTAGATACTCTTATATTATTTTTTCTTATAGAATAAGGATGTCAAACGAGCACACAGTCCAAGTGGATGCTGTGGCCCTGTGTGCTGTGTGTGTGGTAAGATGTCTACATCTACATCTATCCTGGAATAAAAAAGAAAATACAGATGTGTTGTCACCCTTGAGGTCAAAAATAGATGTCTTGGTTCCAGTACAGTCTCCAGTTCTCTACACTCACTAGTTGAAACACAGCAGCATTAAGCTGCTAATTCACGCCGGTATTCTGTGAGAATGTGGTCCTCCCCGGTCAAGCCGACCCATTCACGCACTACTATCATGTAGCTGCAGTGAAAATGATCCTTCAGATTGATGCTTGGAGAACATTAATTTAGTGACAATTAAGGTTATGGTGGCTATCAAGGGATACTAGCCATATGAGCAGGACAGAATTATTGCGCTCGAGTGCAGCACAAACACAGGTGCACTCTCTATTCACAATCTCTCATAGTCCAACGGGACAGTTATCCAACACAACTGGAGAGATCAGGCATACAACCAACAACTTTATATGCATGAGGGCACGTTGTTTGATTATTATTTACTTGTTATTAAAGAACAAAATTTTGTATGTACAGTGTTATCTCCAACTACCATTTTTTGATGCAGGTTTTTTAAAATAAATTCTTTTACCTATGTCATTGTCATCTTTTTTATTATTTTTGCGCTTCTTTTTAAATTTAACGGCCTTAGATTTCTGTTTCTTTTTTGAACTAATTGCGATTAGTGGCAAGTCGTCCTCCGAATCCGTCTGTCTATCTCCAAAAGCATCAATCTCCAAGTCTTCTGCTTTTCCATCAGTCACTAGAATGAAACCAATTTGAGTCAATATATAAAATAAAACAGATTTTTTCCAAGCAACTAGATCATTACAGTCCATCTCACAGCATACTTATCGGCAGACTGACAAGCTTCAGGTCGGGTAATAATAGACCGAGGATTGTGCGCACCGTTAGGATGGCGTTTGCTGGGACAAATATCAGTTTGTCCCAGCCGGATATTACGCAGAAACTAACGGAGCGCATAGACGACCTGAAGCAAAAGATCGCTGCTTTGGGGAGGCGGATTCGACGATTTACCGAGAGGTCAAGGCGGTTCAACCAGAATCGTCTCTTCCAGAGTGATCAGAAGAGGCTCTATAAATCATTGGAGCGACCAAAGGTATGTGGAGCGGGCCAAGGACCGGATCAGGCTGACATTATCGCATTCTGGCGTGGCCTGTGGTCAGAGCCCGTAAACCACAGCGAGGGCCCTTGGATGGGAAGTTGTGGCGAGCCAGGGTGCGAGTGTTACGCCTATGGACCCCATCACCATAACGCCGGAAGACGTGGCTGAGGCGGTCCGTAGGGCCCCGAATTGGAAAAGTCCGGGGCTCGACGGTATGCATCATTACTGGCTGAAGGGGTTTATAGTGTGTCACGCTGTGCTCGCCCGACAGTTTCAAGAGGCTCTCGACCAGAAGTCGCTCCCGAGCCTCTTCACTACTGGGATCACTCACTTGGTTCCTAAAGATCAGGATACCACAGACCCGAGCAAATACCGCCCCATCACGTGTCTACCGACCATATAGATAGATAGATAGATAATTCTTTATTGTACACCAAATCAATACATAAACGAAAGAAGAAGAAAAATATATAAGACACCGACATCCATTTTGAGCGCGAGAATCACTCGTCACCTGGAGCTAAACCAGGTGATGTCACGCGCTCAAAATGGATGTCGGGGCGGTGGTAGTGGAACCAAGGAACCACTCCTCATTGACGCGGTCATAGGCAAAGTGGTGAAACGCAACCGTCGGAACTTCTCTGCCGCCTGGAGAGACTACAGAAAGGCGTTCGACTCGGTGCCCCATACATGGCTAAAGAGGGTCCTCGAGCTGTACAAGATTGACTGTACAGTTAGAGACTTCCTCGAGCAGTGTATGGGGCAGTAGAGTACGATCCTTTGTCATCTGGGCGAGCGGATGATGGCTGCGGAGAACCACATAAGGATGAGAAGGGGTATCTTCCAGGGCGATTGTCTGAGTCCAATCTGGTTCTGCCTCTCTGAACCCTCTCAGTAACTTACTGGAGGGCTCCGGGAGGGGATTTCAGCGACGGAAAGGAGGGACAAAAGTGACCCACCTTTTCTATATGGATGACCTTAAGTTATTCGCCTCCAGTCGCTCCCATCTTATGGAACTGCTAAACATCACTTGTGAATTTAGCAGTTCCATTGGAATGGAGCTGGGGACGGATAAGTGTGCGGTCCTCTATGTTGAAAGGGGAAGGGTTGCTAACTCTCGAGGGCATAGACTTGCCTATGCCCGTCAACTTAAGGACCCTTTCCGAGGCTGAAATATAACGATACCTGGGTATGTCACAGAACATCACTGGCATAATTATATATTTATAGAAACCAACCAGATGAGAAAACTATACAGATACCCCTATAATATTTTATTTCAGACTTTGTCCATAAAGATGTTAGTAGAACAATAACTACTTAAAACTAATGTTAGTATTTAACTTTACAAACACTAAAAACAATGGTTTGTAAAATCTGCAACACGGTGCACACAACACATTATGACGTTTTCAAAATTATTTTATATTGTTTGAGAATGATCTTTCTAATTCTTCAATATAATTATTAAACGGTTCTGGTGGGAATTTTAACCCACCATAAAAAGGTGAATCTTTATTATAAGCTTTGAAATGAGTACACAGTGTTGTTTCGTCAACATTAGATTTCTCCTGTAACAAAGCATTGAAGCTAGTGCAGTTATGTTTTTTTGCATCACTTATGTAATAAATACTTTAATACATAAGTCAATGCACATCACTGCCTTCATATACAAAATACTAACAATTCGACACCCTGTAATTGCGATGCCATAGAAATTGTAAATAAGCACGCCTATCTTGGTCTAATAATTGACGATCGGCTAAACTGGAAAGAGCATGTAAATCGTGTTTGTGATATATTAAGAGGGATATTAGTAAAATTTACATTAATCAAACAAAAAATACCTTACAAAACCTCTTTAATGCTCTATAAATCCTTAGCTGAATCTGTTATACAATATGGCTTGTCAAGCTATGGGAGAACCTACAAAACATATCTAGATCGAATATACACACTTCAGCTGCGCACTTTAAAACAAATAGTCCCTAATAATCTCAAAATTAATTTTAAAGATGATTATCGAAAACTATTTGCATTTTGTAAAATTATACCTATTCACGACAAAGTTGAACTAACATTACTAACTGAAAATTACTTTACTGAAAATTTTAAAAGGTAGATAAGTTATTATACTCCACACGCAGAACTGATAATCTAAAACTGCAATTACCTAGATATAATAACTTATACGGAAAAAGAACTTTAAACTATGTTATACCTAATCTAATCAATCAGTTACCTAAATCTTTGAAAGACGTCATTACACGTAAAAACATAAAATATAAACTAAATTTTTTTATGTACAATTAACTCTTACTAAATACTCGTAACACTTTAAACAACTTCTAGTTCTATATTATTGGTTTACTTTACCAACATATTATCTTATTATAAATTTATAAAAATATATGTTATAATCATCCTGTGTCACGATTATTCACAGAATGTAATAAGTTCACCATGTGATTTTACTCTCATCGCCTAAAACTATTTTATATTTTTGTACCCATAAATAGTTTGTCAATTAGAAACATCACATTTAATGCACCAAATTTAAGTTGGTAATAATATTAATGTAACTTTGGTAATGTAATGTATTATAAAGTGTTAATTATAATAATGTGTCGACAGCAATGGTGTACGGAAAAACTCTAATGAGTTTATGTTTACACTAAAACTATTCATTTTTGTAATCATAAATTTCTTAAATAAATAAATAAAAAATAACGCAAAAAAAGACAATTTTTATTTGTTTTTTTTTTTTTACTTTTACACCCATCCACTGCACAATAATTACATGTTTTTGGCATTTCGACGAGTTAGGCCTCATTCGCACGAGAGCTAAAAAAACGTTGCGTCAAAACTCGGCGTTGGCGCTTTTAAAACGTTTACGATGTGATTGTTCATATGAACGCTTTAAAATCACTCTTGTTTCGGCTTTCGCTTCATAAGATGTGAAAATGGTTTCTACTAAATTACTAGCAATAGCAATTTGTGCTGCTAGAAGGCGAAAAAAAAAAGCAAAAGGCATTCTGGGTACATCCTCTGAATGAACAGAGATACTTAAAACGACAGTTTGTGACAATATACGAAGAGTTGAGGCAATACCCGGCTAAATTTTTCAATTATTTTCGAATGTCTATAACAACATTTGACGAATTGTTGGAAATAGTGAGGCCTCAAATAACACTTCAATATACCAACATGCGTTTGTCGATACTACCTGTACAACGACTGGCTGTTACACTGAGGTAAGTAAAACAAAAATAACAAAATTACAAAGCAATTTTTATTTAAGTAACAAAAGACATATTTATTAATTTTAACAATCATTCGGAGACAAGTCTTCTGGTGAATTTATATTATTAATCAATGGGCTTTGAGCAGTTGTTGAGCTTGACAGGTCAGTGTCCGATGGAGATGGGCAAATATTTGGGTTGAAAGTCGTAAGAAAGCTCTGAGCAGATTGTGGCCTAGAACTTTGTGCAAAATTAGCGGGGCGGTATTGACGATTCTCTAAAATCTTAATAACTTTTGATGGATGTTCGGATCGGATGAGGGTTGATGCAAGGTCAGAGTTGGTTGTGACTCTAAATGCTGCTGCTGATATATATTACTGGCTTGAGTGAAGTTTGTCTGTGAGTACAGCTGGTGTGGGGTCTGAGTATAAATGAACGGGGTGTCAGACTGTGAGTACTGCTGATACACATTACGAGTTTGAGCTGATGTTGGTTGTGAGTTGGTATGAGTTATGGGTGTTGGTTGAGGTGAAAAGTTAAAACTTTGGTGACTGAAATATGGTTCAATGTTTGTTCTGTTAAACGGTGGTTGGTTAGGCTGTCTGACTGGCTGGCTGTATGTATTTTGCGTCCTGTTTGTGAAAGTGCGAAGTACTTTTAATATTTCTATTTTAGCTAACATTTTGCTATCATCATCCATCTTTTTTAGTGATTGAACCAATGATAAACAGAATGTTTTATCCTCGTCCATTCCAGACTCATTTTTGATGGCCTTCAAAATTTCACTTTCAAAGGATGATGTAGTTTTCTTTTTCTTTTTTGGAGTCTCTGTAACATTACAAGTGGCAGTCGAAGGTCCAGCGGGTGAATTTTCAGTATTAAATGTTGATGGGCACGATTCTCCAGTATTTTGCTCTGGTACATTTGTTGGAATGCTGTAGTTTCCAGAAGTTTTTGCATCTTTGACGTGTGGAACTAAAAATAGTAATTCGTCGTAATATCTGTATTTTTTTCTCTTTTTTACACCTTGTCCTGATGTAACATCTTTTTGCGCTTGATATTCACGCCGGAAGTTGTCCCTTAAGTGTTTCCACTTTGCTTGTATTTCTTTGCCTGAAAAGTAAAAATCATTAATGTGCCATAAAATTTGATTTCTTACAGATTTCTAGCATCAGGCAACAGTTTTCATGACTTACATTACCAGATTTTACTATACATTATATTATTAAACAAGTCTGCGACGCAATATGGAATTCTTTAAAACCTATGTATATGCCAGAAAAAACAAAGGAAGACTTTGAAAAAATATCAGAAGAGTTTTATCACCGCACTAATTTTCCCAATGTGATAGGGGCTGTCGATGGCAAACATATACATTATAAACATACATTATAAAAATTATTTTTCTATAATTTTAATGGCAATTTGTGATGCAAACTATTGTTTCACTTGCATTGAAGTAGGAGCATACGGCGGTTCTTCTGACTCAAACGTATTTAAAAATACAGCATTCAACAAGCAGTTAGAATCAGGCCAAATCGATTTACCAGAACCGAAAACGCTACCGAATGATCCGAGTGGGAAACCTATGCCGTTTGTTTTTATTGGCGACGTGGCTTTTGCCCTATCTGACCATGTTTTGCGACCATATCCGAGCCGCAACTTGACCGTGCAACAACGTGTTTATAATTATCGATTGACACGAGCACAAAGAATGATTGAATGCAGTTTTGGTATTCTATCAAACAAGTGGAGAATTTTAACATGGGCTATAGATCTTCAACCTGATCGCACTATATCAGTAGTTAAAGCATGTTGCGTTCTACACAATCTTGTAAGAACTAAAGATGGATTCCAATTTGATGATACTTTATTTGACACTACAATACAAGGTCTACAACCGACAGGTCTCAGAAGTAACCACACGGGGCTACAAATATGTGATTATTTTACTAAATATTTCACATCGCCACAAGGTTTTATTCCATAGCAATACCAAGTTATCAATAGACAGAACGGTGACTAAAGATAAATAACTATATACCTACCTATCTATTTGATTATTTAAATAAATAAAGGTACATTATTTACTTACATCGACTATTTTTTTCATCATTGTTGAGGGTTTCCCAGTCCTCTGAGAGTTTTTTGGTTATGTCCTCCCAGGCATTATTCTTTATAATTTTATTTGAGTATTCTGGCAATGTCTTTGCATATAGAAATGGCCGAGCCTCCACCTCTATTATAAGCACTTCAGGATCTACAACCCACGACATCGTATCGAATTTCAAATGACGTAAACGTCCGACTGCTAAGCGAGAGCGCGGCACACTAAATGCAGCGCCGGCGCTTTTTTAGCGCTCGTGTGAATAATAATAAGAAGTTTCATATGATCTATTTCTTTTAACGCCCAACGCCCAGCGTCGAAAATACAACACTGCTCGATAAAAAAGCGCCGCGTTTAAAAAGCGCTTATGTGTGAACATATACTTGGGAACGCATTTGCTCTATTTGAACGCTTTTTTAACGGACGTTAAAAAAGCTCTCGTGCGAATGAGGTCTAAGCGCGGGAAACGGTGCTTGCGGCAGCCTAATGTCGGTTGTATCGTGGACGATACGCAGAGCGGTAGGCATATAACGCGTGGCCTAGAGCGAGTAACGGAGGCCTGCTGCAGCTAACTTCAAACAAACAGCTACCATGCGCTGTCACCTCTGACAACTAAGATGAAATGCCCCACAGCCTGTATTTATACTAACTCTATACTCTTCAGGCTGGAACACAGCAGTACATACATCGCTTTTGGACGGCAGAAATAGGTAAGATGACGAAGGAGGAGTCCATGTGGACCCAGATTGACTCCTAGGCAAGTCCCACCACTAAGTAATGACACTAAGAAATTGGCAAAGGTAGATGGTTGCTAACCAGTTCTAAGTATATCATTAATTCCTGTGAAATAATGTATCTTAGTGACATACACACTGACTGCATTTATACTGGATCTTTAATTTTTGATACAAGACAAAAGTAAAAAAAATGTCTAGAAAATATGATTTGAGTATTCATTCCATGCATCTTCTCCATAAGAGTGCTTTTTACAAGCACTTTGAATTTAGGCAAGGGCAAATTAGTAAATCAGTACATTGTACATGAAACCTTTTGGTACTCATTCTCTCCCACATGATATGATCACTACATTACAATAAACTAAGAACTTATACAACTAAATTAAAGTTAAAAATAATAACTAAACAACTAGGTGGAAGACTGGTCCCTTTATTTTGTGTCCATGGGCTACAGTCCTACAGTAACCACTAGTCATTAAATAAAGTGAAATAGTAATGGTAATTTGAGTAATATCACAGAATGTG
This sequence comes from Parnassius smintheus behrii, assembly GCA_036936625.1. Classification (NCBI taxonomy): domain Eukaryota; kingdom Metazoa; phylum Arthropoda; class Insecta; order Lepidoptera; family Papilionidae; genus Parnassius; species Parnassius smintheus. The sequence continues at coordinate 13,661,102 of JAUPFT010000025.1, forward strand.
TATATCCTTACCTGTTTGAAGATTCCCATTTTCTTCAAATTTTGAATTCTTATTTTCTAAATTGTCGTCCTCAACTTTGACAGATTCAAGGTTAAAATTTTTGTCCTGACAATCATTTTCTATATCACACTCTACTGGCCATATATCTACACGATAAACTGGTGTGAATTTAATGTCATCTCTAGCATCATGCGGTTTTGGTATTGACTGAAACCAAATTCTATTTTTAATTAAGAGGAAAAGTTTAGGGTAAGGTTTAAAATTAAATCACCCGAATTAGGGGGTGGGGGGTGGTTGGAAGAGGTGGGAGAGTTTAAGAGTCATCACTTACTCCTGCCGGATGTGCTGAGTTTTTTTTATTAATTTTTGTAAATCTCATTTTGAGGCTATGTTTTCGTAATGTTTTTGATAATATAAACCTGATTTATGGGGGACCATCAGGGATATTATGATATACCTCAAATTCAGGCAACTTAGTTTCAGATAATTGATAGAATCAGGTGTTACTTTGTGGAAATCCATTATATTATAATAAATGATATTAATAGTTACTTTATAACCATCCGCTAAATCATATTAAATCATGTGTCTTCCCTAGTTGGAAGAGCACCTCCCGCCCTCCCTCAATTGTGTGCACTAATCTCAGAACCACTAGTCCCAACACCACTATTCTAGGAGACACACAAGCCTCCTTAACTAAAAACATTATTAAAATCAAGTACTGGACATCTATACACAACCTTAGACCAATGTTCAGCAGTGGACTTTAATAGGTTGTAATGGATAGAATGTATAATACCGTAGATCCTCCTGCAAGCAACTGCTCCAGAACTGCATTTGACTCAATAGCCTGTTGTTGTAATCTTCTACACCGCTTGAGTTTTGCATGACAGATGAAACAGACAATTAACGGCCTCTCATCCTTATTCATCTGAAAATTATAAAGTGCATAACAAATATGGAAAACTACTTAAATATATATGTTTGTAATATTATCTATTAGCTACCACAATTCTTTTCATCAACATCGTCATCAAGATAAAAGTGACAAACTTATGATTCACCTGATGGTACGTGGCTACTACACCTGCAATGAACTTGTAGCCAAAGCTAAAGAAGACTAAGACGTAATGCTTCACAGCCTGTTATTAAACTGGCTCTTAATATCCTTCAGGCTGGGACACATACTGATGCTTGGTGGAAAAAATAGGTAAGAGCATGATAACTACACAGACTACTAGGCGGGAAAAAATTCTACCACCTAGTGAATCATCATCACTGCAAGAACTCAGTCCTAAGGCATATTTTTTCATTACAAAAATTCGCTTCCATTCCATTCTTCCACAATGTAAATTGAGTCTAGGCGACTTACATCCATAGACTTCGGGTCTTACCAGATTGCCACTATCTAGTGGGGACGACTTTAAAATTAGCTTACCAGTATGAGGCTAAAAATCGAGAATTATGTTGCCCCATCATAGTTCTGTGAGCTATATGGATGCAATTCTCTAATTAATTGATGTATAATTTTAAAAGTAGTAGGTAGACTCAGACCCTCGGGACGACAGAGGCAGTGTTGCCAGATACACTCTAATTACAGCAGATTTACTGTATTTTCACACAATCTACTGTCTACTGTAATACTAAAATTACAGTGTATGGAGAGCACTGTAATTTTCTACAGGCAAAAATCAAAATAGTTTAATGTAAACTGAACACAGCCTCTGTGAAAAGAAAAAATAACATGAACATAACAAAACACAACTAGCTACTAGAGTGCGCGCCACCTCTCTGTATATGTCACAACCCTTGTTTCTATTGTAATAAGAACGAATATCTCTTACTTTAAACGGGCATGATTAGCGGCGGCGGAGGATACTACGCGGGAATTTCCCTTCATAGACTAAAAACCACTTCTTAGTATTCTGCCCTGATACGGAAGAAGGCGGCTAAGTGCATTTTGCCGATTTTGAGCTTTCAGCACCACTAAACAAAGCAAAAAATTCTCTATCGACCAATGTTGGAATCATATTTTTACGATTAATGGTTCCAGAGATATATTAAGCATTTTGGCGGTTAAGTGCAAAATTTTCTTTGCTATCATAAGCTAGAAATCAGTTACGATGCACTGTTACGCTACAAAGCCATTAAGAGATTTTAACGATTTATTTTCTTAGTTGAAGTATAATATTTGATATTGTAAGTAAACTAAGAAAAAATGTAGTTAAACGCATTTTCTAAGCTAAAAGGCAGTTAGCCGTAGATAACTGCTTTATTCCTTAGCAGCATTTTTGCTAAAGTCGTAATAATACGCTAAAAAGCGGTAAACACTATTAGTAGAAGCTAAAAAACAGCTAAAAGCACTTAATTTCTTTTAAGCATAGAATTTAAAAAATGTATTAAAATTACGAAATTCACATAAAAGCAGTCACGACTTTTTAGCGTATGATTAACCTTTGAATTATATTTGAAATAATATTGAAACAGCGGCTAAATGAATGTACTACGCTTAAAAGCATTTAAGTGTAAGTTTAGCAATCGAGGTGTGCGTAGAGAATTCGATCGGTAAAAAGTGCGCCAGAAGTGTATATTTTTTCGTTTGGATTTTTTATTTGGAGCATTGCGTTCTGAGACGTCACGGGAGAAAGCCGCATGCTTAGCACGTCGATTTTTTGGCGCCAACACGTTAGTTATAAGGTAACTAGATACCTACTTAACAATGTTTGTAGTTGCATATTGTATCATTATGATATTATTATTGAGTAATACTACTTAAAAGCTGGTATTTAATCCATCAATTTAAGCCATACACATATTTTAAATTTAAGTTCATATCTTTCTCAACTGGCATCTTCATTATGATTGGCACGTATAGCGTACTAACTAACCACAATCAATATTAAACATTTTAGCGACTCATATCGTAAACCCCTGATTTAATACTTCATCATCATCATCATCATTACAGCCTTTCACAAGTCCACTGCTGAACATAGGCAAAAAAAAAAAAAAAAAAAAAAAAAAAAAACAACACTGATTTAATACTTATAATGTAGTAAATAATAACACATTTTATTTAATACGTTTCTTATATGCCAGCTTTATATTCATGATAAAATATTATTAGAATACAATGCAGCCAAGGATTTTTTTTAATTTATAGTTAGACGTCGGGCCCCATAATTAATATTATTTGCTTTTATGAAGGGCCAAAATGTTTTAACAATATATTTCCTTGCGCATGAGTGTAGATGAAATCTTGTATGAAACTACTATCCTTGCTATACACCAGTTAATAGACTAATATTTTTTCCTTATTTGATATTAAATATTTTACAAACATAACATAGCTGACCTCCTTTCTTTTACATTATTTGAGTACTTATATTATTTTACAGATTGAATAATGTCTCGGTTTAACAGAGGAAAGAAGTTAGTAAGCATGGCAATTAAAGAATCGGCAGATGACCGTAAACCATTTGAACATAATCAGTGGGCCCAGTCGACACGATTGGCTCCCCATTCTTCGATAATTAATTCACTTTGGCCTCGATCATACTCGATGGATATTAAGTTTAAGGAACATATTTTAAGTGATTCTGAATCAGTTGATAAAGTTCTGTCAACTCCAAAAGATGCGTGGGAGCAAATATTCAAACTGGATAATTCGCCATGAAAAAATGAAGATACATCAAAAATTGACTTAACTGATAACGAACATAATTTCGTGAATATTTTTTGTTATGAACAAATGATACCATCTGTAAGCGATGGATTTGATTGTAATGAATTGAGCACTACAGATAAAAACTATGTGCCACCAGAGAGTATGTCCCAAACTAACTCCAAATCCATAGAAAATGAGAACCAATTTATTACTTACTCTTTGCCTCCCACTGTACGTCTTTCAGAATCTGTTGAACAGCACTATCACCTTGAATTTATTGATAAAGATTTTAACTCCAATGATTGTTTGAATGACAAAAATTATGCGCCGGCAGCAAACTTATCGCTGAATAACTCCGAATCGGAAAAATACACAATCCGTCTATTAATTACTCCTTGCCGTCTACAGTACGTCTTCTAGAATCAGTAGTAGAGCACCATTTTTTAGAATCAATCGGTGAAGATTTCGACTTTTCGAGATAAGGACTACGTGCCATCAGCGGAGATGCCACAGAATAGTTCTGATCCCGAAGAAAACGATAATCAGTCTATTTCATACTTATTTCCGACTACTATTCAATATGATAAAAAAGTGAATAAACAAAAGTCAGATTTAGCAGGCACTGAAAAATTTTATATCGAAAACGATATGATTGAGCAGAAGAAAACATCTAAAAAACGATTGCAGCCAAAAACCTTTATTTAAAACATAAGGAAGAGAAGGACAATGAACCCAACCACATTTACTATAGCACAGATTTGGAAAAAGTTATAATGTTACCAAGATTAGAAACTTTTAAGGAAGTAGTTTTTTGTCAAAGACTGGTAGCATTTAATCAAACCTTTGCTCCGATGGGAAAATCTAATACGAATCCATACGCTGTTTTATGGCACGAAGCCATAGCTGGCCGTAAACAAGAAGACATTATTAGTGCCATTAATGTTTTTCTTATGCAGAGTCGAGATTATAATTTCATTGATTTGTGGCTTGACAATTGCGCAGCTCAAAATAAAAACTGGCTATTGTATTTTTACCTAGTCCATATTATAAACTCCAGCGAAATCAGTGCCAAGCAAGTTAACCTTAATTATTTTGAATCTGGACACACCTTTATGAGTTGTGACCACTTCCATCACCTAGTGGAACTTTCAATGAAAAGAAAAAAGAAACTCCACGATTTTCAAGACTTTATTGAAAAGGTGTCTGCTGCCAATTCCGCAAAAGTGACTGTTAAGGAAATGAAAACCTTCGATTTCATTAACGTTATTGACTATACATCTCCAAGAAGAATCCAAACCCACGTGCATATATGCGAAACATGGTGCAAGTAATATTCAAAAGAGGATCGTTTAATTTGTTTTACAAAACTGACTTTGATGGGGAAGTAAACGAACTAACTTTTCTAAAAGATACGTATTTAGAATCTAAAACAGGACCGGTTTCTGTAATAACGTCTAGAACAAATCCAAGAGGCATAAACACTTCAAGAAAAGAGAATATACTGAAAAAACTTAGCAAATTTATGATTCATGAGGGTGATGGACCACTTAGTTGATTTATTGCCCACTATGTTTCCTGACTCTCAGATTGCAAAAAATATAAAAATGAAGAGAACAAAATGTCAAGCAATAATAAACAATATTCTAGGAGAATTGGAAAAACAAGATTTGTGTGCAGGAGCAAAAATTCTCTGTCATGATTGATGAAAGCACTGATATCGGAGCAGTAAAAACTATGTGTGTTGTGGTCAGATATTACTGTGCACTAAAAGGTCAAATTGTTACCAGATTTTGGGACCTAATTCAAATACATGGCGAGGAAAACTCTGCTCCAGTAGCTACCGCCACAGCACAACATCTTTTCGAAGCAGTAATAAAACCCAACGAGGAAAATTCTATTCCTATTGAAAATACTATAGGATTTGGATCAGACAGGTGTAATACCATGATGGGGTGTCACGAATCTGTTTCGAGTCAATTTAGAGCAAAATGTCCCGGAATTATCGTTCTTAAATGTGTTTGTCATTCCCTGCATCTTTGTGCGAGTGACACATGCAAACAGTTACCAGCCGAATGTGAAAAGCTAACACGTGATATTTAAAATTATTTTGCGACCAGTAGCAAAAGACAATCGCTATTAAAAGAGTTTCAAGTATTCACAGAAACAGATATACACAACATTTTGAAATCCATATGCAGTTGAATGATCCCATAACAAAATCATACTTTTTCTTTTTAAACTGGATGTTACCTAAATTTACTGAAACTAATATGCTACACTCACCTGCACGGAAACTTGGCCAAGCGGTTATCTCACGATAGCAAAAGCTTTAAGTGTTTCTGATGAATGTTTGTTATGCAAGTATGTCAAAAAATGTTTACCCTCAAGTTCAAGAGGGCAATTCATTATGTTTAAGTGCACCATGACAAATTCTTTAATTTTTAGTTGAATCGGGTCATTTGAGCGACTAAGTTCACATTTTAAATTTGTGTGTTGTGAAAAGTTTACTGTAAGGTTATTCAATTATTGTGATCTTGTGTCTTAATTAAATAACTAAAGGTGCTTTAAAGCCAATAAAAATGCCATTAACACCAGCACAAGTTGCACAAGCAGTAGCATTAATTGACCAAGGGCTGACACAGCGTGAAGTTGCTATTGTGCTTAACGTACCACGGTCCTCAATGCAGTATTCACTGAAACGATACCAGGAGACAGGCCGCTACACCCGCAAGCCAGGCAGTGGGGGCGTAAGGTGCACATCGGCCCGGGACGATCGTTTTATTGTTATGGAGATTTTGAGAAACCGCTACCTGACCGCTGTTGAGATACGCCAGCGGCTCCAAATCGCAAGAGGCGTTAATGTTAGTGAGCGTACGGTGAGAAGACGAATGGAGGAAGTGAATTTAAAAGCTCGTAGACCAGCATGAGGTCCAGAACTTCTCAGACAGCACCGAGTAGCCCGACTTCAGTTCGCAAGAGAACATGTCAATTGGACCCACGAGCAATGGGCTAGAGTGTTGTTCACAGATGAGTGTCAAATAGCTTTACATGCTCCAGACGGTCGAGAACGAGTGTGGAGAAAAAGAGGAGAGAGGTTTCTACCCATTACCACCACCCAAACTGTGAGTTTCCATGGAGGCTCAATAATGGTATGGGGAGGTGTAAGTTCCGACGCACGTACAGAGTTGGTCATCGTCGATAATCGGCTTACAGCTACTCGATACATCGAGGAAGTTCTTCAGGAGCACGTAATGTCTTATTCGGGATTCATTGGACACGACCAATTCCTCCTCATGCACGATAATGCACGCCCGCACGTCGCACATTGTGTAGAGGAATATCTGGAAGAGGTTGGAATACAAAAATTACAGTGGCCAGCTCGTAGCCCGGACTTAAATCCAATTGAGCATGTATGGGGTATGCTCAAAAGAAAGATAAAGTCCAGCTCCAAACCGCCACAAACTCTAAATGAGCTCCGAAATGCAGCGCTGGCCGCTTGGGACAGCATACCGCAAGTTGATGTCAGAAACATCATTCAAAGCATGCCAGATCGAATGCAAGCGGTTATCAGGGCTAGAGGAGGAAACACCCGATATTAAAACTGATAGACAATAAAGAAACAGACTTAATTTTTAACTTTGTAGTGTTTTTAAAGTGACAATGGAAAGATGTTAATTTTAGTGAAAACATGTTATCTTGAAAAGAAAAATTTCGGTGAAGTAAACATTAAATTTCTATGTTCTAAAACCATTAGAGACACTTATTGAATGCATCTACCCTTAATTTACTGTTAAAAAAACGTTTCAGTGCAAATAATCAGCAAATTCACGAGTGGCCAAGTTTCCGTGCCGGTGAGTGTATTTCAGAGTGAGACTCCAATGATCACAAAACTTAACACTAAAATGAACGATCCCTTTCACGAACTTTTATCAACATATATTTTACATATATGTCATACATTATACAAATACGTATATGACAATGGCAAAAAAAAGATTTCAAAAAGAAATGCCGAAATTTTTTGATTAAAGCGTGCGTAGGCATCCTCAAAAGATTCGCGCTAAATGATCCAGTATTGGTTGGGATATCCAAATTGGATCCTGAAACACGTCTCGATATCTCAGATTGCGATGAATCAATTCAATATATACTAAGCTTAATACCAATATTGACACCAACTTCTATGATAGAACAACAAGCTTTGAAATACCAATGGAGAAAATTGCCAAAGTTAAAAGGAAATTTCGATGCTGCAATACAGCCTGATGAATTCTGGCACAAAGTTTGTAACTAAGAATCTATATTTTTTTTAGAAATATATCTCTTTCATTTGCAAAATACAATATTTTTAATACTAATGTTGCTTTTCAGGTGAAACAGTTGGACTAGTTCCGCTTGATTGGATAAATACATGCTCAACATCTTGGCTCTTCTTAACCCCAATGCGGAACGCGAGAGAATTTTTAGTCAAATTAACGACACCAAAACCAAGAAACGAAATAGATTAATAACCAGGACAATAAGAGGCAACATGTTAGCGCAACAAACCATTCGGCGTCCCAGCACCAGTTGCGTTAACTTTAAACAAACTGAGAAAATGATAAAATCATTTCATTCTGGGATCTACAAAAAAAGAAGCGCTTATTGAGCTACATGATAATGACACTGATTGATTAATGTATAATTATATATAGGTATTATGCTTATTCTAAATTACAAAAGGTAAAATTAAAACAGTATTTTAGTTTATAAAAGATAATAAAAGTTTCTTGAAATCTACTGTAAAATTCACTGTATTTTTTTTTACTTTTATTACTGTAAATTTGAGCATGAAACACTATAATATCATTTGTCTCATCTGGTAACAGTTGACAGAGGTATTATCAAGTTCGGGCTTTCAAAATTCAATGCTACTAAGCCTACAACTATTAAACCTAACCTATTATCAAATGTTTACTTTTAACAACTAACATTACCATTAACATTAGAAAAACTTCTCATATTTACTCGAAAGAAACTAAAAATGCTTGTGGAAGGAACAATTTACAACAAAAACAGATTACAGCTGTTATTTTACTTTGGTATTTTGTGAGCACGGCACCCATTATTCTCTATATTTCTCCTGCGATAACCACTCTTTAAAGAAGTTTTTGACGAGGCAACACAAATGATCTCAATTTCAATTTGTAATTTAAAGAAAATTAAGAAACTTACAAAACAGCTCGTCAATGTTTTATATAAATTTTGTAGGTCAGAGTTCTTTAGTATAGACATGCGTACATCGACGCTTAAACAAATTCTACAAACTTCACGAGGAGCCATTCCTTTTCCCTGTAGCTTGAATAAAATTAATTCTCTTTTTTATCAATAAATAAACCAGTTTTCACAATACACTCCTATCAAAAAATTCTCAAAAATATTAAAATACAGCAAGCCAGACACAACCTACAAACGTCACTAATTCATTTAGACGCCATTTTGAGGAATTTGAGACGCCACCATCAGTGTTGCCAACTCCTAGAAGTTTGAGTCGTTAGACTCAACACCAAAAGTCGCTAATACTAATTCCACCAGAAGCGAACGCAGGATTTTGTATGGTATGTTCTACCTCTCGTAAAAGAGGCCACCGGCATGTGAAAGGTTGGGATAGGTATCTGAAAAAAATTGAAAGTAGGTACATAAGTAATAAGGTTCTAATTCAAATACACATCGTGTAGAACATAGGTAGGTACCTACATATAAAAAAATACTTTTAATTAAATTATATAATCATTGTAACAATCACATAAATTAAAAATACTTGGAAACGTGCATTTGCATTTGTAATAAACAAATAAAAATAATCAAAAGTACAATAAAAAATATTAAATCAGTTATATTCATCGTCGTCACTTAATAATTCAAATAATTCTTCAGAGTCATGCTCATCTAATACAGCCGCAGCAGAAGTAGAGTGTTGAACGTCACTTAAAAGCGGATGTTGCAGTTCAACATTTTTTGTTGTTGCAAAGGAATAGCTCTTGTTCGTTCCAATAAGTTGCAGCACTTCCGACGGTATTTCAAAAGATGCACAATTTTAATTTTGTTTTTTTAACTGATCTCTCAACAGGATCAACGCATTAATAGTTTTTAACGACAATCTATTGCGTTGTTTTGTTTTATTATTTATTATATTCATAGAACTGAAGACTCTTTCGACTTCAGCGTTTGAGTGTGGTAGTGTTAAAATAGTGATTGCCAATTGTGAAATCAAAGAAAAAGAAAATTTTCTCCTACGGCATTTTTATACTGCAAAACCTCAATCCAAAATCGAACAGTGTTAGTAGTGTTGTTCCACTTTATAAAGTTAATATTATGCCATTCTTGCAGCATACCGTCTATAAACTCGTTACTAAAACCTAATTCTTTGGCTACATCGGCTAATGCATTAGTTTTATTCACTTTTAATGTTCCTTCAACATTTAACATTGACATTTTTTCAGGATAGTGACATTGCTTAGTAGTCTTTGCTGAATCTGCTTTATGAGTTTCAGACTAAACTCGATGCATCTCTTTTTTAAATAAATTTTATTTTATTGAGACAAACTTGACTCCAACATTTTCTGTTCAAACGTATAGCCAAGGTGCGGATTCGCGTACATACATTCGTTTGGAACTGGTGTTGTCAACAAATCAAATGTAGGAAAAACTATGTTTTTTCCGAGTGACTGCATGAGAAAGACGAGAGTATCTCATAGTTTTGTGGGATCATTGTCTTCCCCTTCAAATGCTTTTAGTGCTATTTGTACGTCTTTTAAAGTTTGTTTAAGATAAAGCATGTAAAGTTGATTTGAGTCATCACAATACATTCTGTACAAAAGATCAGCTGTGTAGCAATTATCATTACCCATTGCAAATGAAAAATGTAGCTTTAGTTCTTCCCACTGCTCCAGAATCCTACAAACAGCTGGTTCAATTGAGAGCCAACGGGTTGCACAGACTTTCAAAATTTTTAGCGGCTGTTTACCATAATTTATAGTCTCATAAACCTTTTTATATTCTTCTTGTCTTTTAGGCGAAATAGAGAACCAATTGTAGGTTTCCCGTACAAGAAACTCTATGTTTCTAGGTATAGTATTTACGGAGGCGTGTGAAACCGCAAGCTGTAAAGAATGACAAACGCAGCGAATCAATATCAAATGTTTTAAGCCATGTTCTTTCTTGAGTATTTCGACGATACCATTATTTACTTCCACCATCACAGAAGCATTATCTGTACCAATTCCTATCATATTCGCTATTGGGATTTTAAGATCTTTCAAGGAATTCACAAGAACAGCTGCCAGATTTTTTGCATCTGCATATTCTACTAAAGCGAGCTCTAGAAATGCTGATATAATGGCTTGGTTTTTTACACTATAATACCGTATAACGATTCCCAGTGTTTTTGAAACTGAAACATCTGTGGATTCATCAATAAGTACACTATATTTTCGGTCACCTATATCTTCAACCAATGATTGTGTAAAATATGAAGCCAATACCGCAGTTATTATGTTAGTACACTTTGTACGCCCTCATCACTGGCAAACACCTTTTTACACAGTTCGCCTAAATGATCAACAGCTAAAATTGAACAATGTTCTGCAATAAATAAAGAAAGGACACCTTCCGCTTTGCTTGATATTCTCACTAAAGTTTTCGGGGCAATTTTAAAGGGTAAGGTGGCCTGTGTCTTTTTTAAATCCAATTTTTGTTTATGCTTATTAGTTGTTGCATGTTTTCTAATATCGCTCAAGTTATCATAAAACTCTGTGACACATATTTGACATCTTGCTTTAGATGAGTCTCCTGGTTTCAGCCATCCCTTAAATTCAGATTCTGCTTCCCACGTATCTCGATATTTTTGATTTAATATGTTTTTTAAAGAGACTTTAATTTAATAAAGTTTGGTGCGTTTGTTTTCCCTTATTGTATCTCTTGGCACTGTATAGAGTTGACTAAAAATGTATCCAATAATGACTCTAGAACTGATTTAATTTATACCTACTACAAAAGTCGCTAGATAAGTCGCTAAACTATTTTTGTCGTCAAAACTTTTTTTAGTCGCTAAGACTTAAGCAAAAGTCGTCATTTCTAGCGACAAAGTCGCTAAATTGGCAACACTGGCCACCATAGATAAATAAATATGTAACAAGCTACACGCCACGCTATAGCTATACATGTACTCTTATTAGTTTGTGCTATACATATATTCTAGAGATGTTCAATGAACATCGATGTTAAAAATTAAAACATCGATTTTGCCACATGTCGAACATTTAAATATCGATGTCAGTGAACCAAAAATCGATTAATAGGAACTTGTGAACAATGCGAACTCGAGAAATCAGTATCAACTTAATCTTGCATCTCCTATTTAAAGGTTTAAAATTTCGAATTAACCAGATTTCCTAAACGCATTGATCACTTAAAAAAATACCATTATAGTGGCTGCGTTTGGCGGAAAAAAGCGCTAGGAAGCGCTTGTAACCAAAATGGCGAAACTATAGAGTTTTCGGCCAGGAAACGTTTGCTTACTTCAGTAGCGCTGACACAATCCGCCATTTTGCTTATTTATTTTGTTTGTTTTGAAGTAGAGTTTATAAGTTGTTTTGTGCAATTAGTATCAAGTAATATGTAATGACATGAATAAACATATTATACATGTTAGTGTGTCAAACTTAACTGTCAAGTCACGTCACTGCTTCCGCTTTATTATTCTGTGGTATCGTTGCTCGTTATCGGTTGTTGCCTTAAAACTATTTTACGTTAATTGATATCACAGAATTCTTATAACTCCTAACGAAGATTAATATTATTGATATTATTATTTAATTTCACTGCATAGTGCAATTGACTGAATTGCGTGAATGTGTGAGAGCATACTTACAGCTTGGGATGCCTGATGGCTTATGTGTAGTTTGTTAATTTTGATGTGAAACATCCAAAGCCGAGGGGTAAAGCCGATCGTTGGCGTGGAGACGCTTAACATGATAGTATATACATAGAAGCAGTCTGTATTTTGGATACCTATTTGGTTGTCTATTACGGTACACATATCCCGTGTTTTATCTAAAAAGAATAATTTTTTAACAATAAAGTATGTCTGACAGTGATAATTTAGAAAGCGAAAGTGAGCAGCCTCCTACAAAGAAAGCGCACTATGACATTCCATCAAGTCATCAGAAAGTTGATTATTTATTTTTATAATGAAAGTTTTATTTATCTGTGTATTAAGTCCGTGTGTATTCAGTCTATTTTAAGCCTCGGTCATATATATATATATATATATATATATATATATATATATATATATATATATATATATATATATATATATATATATACATATATATATATAAATCATTTATTAACGAAGATTTTTAATAAATATTTCTTAACAGTTAACAAATAGTTTATTAGAGACCATTTTTGCATCAAACAAATATTTATTAGTATTTAAGAAATTATTTATTACTATTCAATAAATCATACTTTTTGAGGTTAGTAATGTACTGTTGATAATACAGACACGTTTATAGTAGTATGCAGCCATTTAACGACAATATTCCCCAAAGAAATACTTACTATTACTAAATCTTCTTTGGTGGAAACAAATAATTTACACAATGTAATAAAGCTTTGTAATTAATCCAATAAAATCAAACATGTGAAAATAAATATATCATATCACTAACTCAACTATATTTTAAATACATTTTATTTATCTAATGTATAATTATTTTTTATTCAGTCACAGTTTTGAAGTTTAAAAATAAAGCTCTAATTGTAACCAAATTTTAAAAATATTAAAAGCTCAAATGTTTGGTTAAACAACTCAGAACAATAACTATAGCAATAAAATAAGCTGCTTTAGTTATTGTTCTGAGGGTAAAAATCATGAAGCTAAGCTGCAAAGAGGATAATTTTTTTAGGATTGGTATCTTCGGAGGTTACCAATGTCTAAATCATCAGTTGCGGTTCAATATATTAACAATTTTTGGCCGATTGAATGACAGAGGATAAAAAAGCACAAAAACAAATAGATGAACTTGATGATGACTCTACTACTATTTGGAAGGAAGATTGGCACGACAAGTGACACGTTTTTGATAAACGGCCAGAAGAATTGGAAGAAATCTCTTTACCACAGCTTGTTTCAAAATATACTAATAAGAGAAAGAGTACGTCAGAAAACAGCACCCTCAAATTATTCGTTATAAAAATAATGATATGACTTAGGATAACAATGAGTATAGAAAAGACATGGTTACCTTAACATTTAGAAATGAAGACAGAAATATTAGCAGATATGAAATTTACAACTATATACGATGAACACGACGACGAAATTTTAGAAAAAAGAAAAGAATTTGAGTCAAATATTGATATTTAAAAGATTATTGTTATATGTCGACAACTGTGTCATGAGGATGAACTGATAGATGAAGAATCAGAAATTCGAGACTTTTCTACAAGATTTCCAGAGCCAAACCCATTTGAAGAATTGTACAGAAATCCGAATGCTGCTGTAAACGAAGATTTACGTACAGCTACACTTAAAAATTTGCCATGTAGTGGCGGTTAAGTATATCCACTACCGCATATCTTCCCGTGGGTGTCGTAAAAGGCGACAGAGGGAACCAGGCAGGAGATGGGCAGCAGTATCTTTCTGATAACTGCAACTGTACAACAAAAAAAAACTGCGGTTACCAAACCGCTCGCCAAGCGTGGCAACTTTGGCAATATACCTCCCATGAAGAATTACACAAATAGATGATCCCCAGTCCCCGGCGGCCTCGCTATTCCTGGCTACGGTGGCGACCATGGTTACGGCGGCACAGGGGGTGCTAAGAATCTCCGATGGAGGTTCGGTTGCCACCTACGACGACTCGACCTGGCAACATTAAACGCACGCACCCTGAGGACTGACGAGAAGATCCTGGAGCTGGAAGAAGAGATAGACAAGTTGCGCTGGAATATTATAGGATTATCCGAGGTCCGAAGAGAGGGGGAGGACACGGTGATTCTCGAATACGGCAACTTGTTCTAACACAAGGAGGGCGACCATCTGTCCCAAGGAGGTGTTGGATTTATCGTCCACAAGTCTCTCGTTAACAACGTTTTAAAGATTAGGAGTGTATCGACGAGGAATGCGTACCTTATACTCAGAATCACCAAACAGTATTCGCTGAAGGTCACACAGGTTTATGCGCCAACGTCGGAACATCCCGATGAGGAGGTGGAGAAAATGTATGAGGACATTTCTAGAGCCATGCATTCCTCCAAAACTCACTATACGGTGTTAATGGGAGACTTCAACGCAAAACTGGGCACAAGAAAGAACAGTGAGCTGAAGGTAGGAAAATTTAGAATAGGGCAACGGAACCCAAGGGGCCAGCAGCTGGCCGACTCCAAAAAGAGGGACTTTTTATGATGAAATCTTTCTTCCAGGCGCAGTCCAACAGAAAGTGGACCTGGTCGAGCCCCGACGGTTCAACAAAAAACGAGATTTTTTTTATAGAAGAGGGGGCAAACGAGCATGTGGCTCACCTGATGTTAAGTGACTACCGCCGCCCATGATCAACCGCAACACCAGGGGAATCGCAGGTGCGTTGCCGGCCCTTTAGAAAGGAGTAAGCTCTTTTCTTGAAGGTCCCCAGGTCGTATCGGTCCAGAAAAATCGCCGGTAGTAAATTATTCCACAGAGAGGTTGTACGCGGAAGAAAACTCCTTTTAAAACGTACAGTGGTGGACCGCCAAGCATCCAGATGGTGTGGATGGTATCGGGACGTTTGCGGCGTAGTGCGTTCACGAAATTTGGCGGCTGGGATTAATCCGAACAATTCCTCAGAGCACTCTAGATAGATAGAATGTACCTATTACGCGGGATTTTTTTTCGAATGGGTTTATGTAATGTGTATGTTTCTTGTGATTTTAACCATTCCTTTACTTGTTTTTCATTCATTTTACCCTTCATGGCTTTTGATAATTTATCAATACTACCAAAACCAGCGGGATTAGATGGATCATAATAAATCCTGTTAATTTCTTCTAGTACGGGGTCCATTTTTCCCACTCAAGCCTTTTACGTATTTTAGTTGTAGAAATTTTATCTCTACTGCTCGGTGTAGGAAACTCTATTTTAGTTATAGATTTTGTTTCTCCTCTACTCGGTGTAAAAAAACTCTTGAACTTCAATCTCAGAGGGTTTGTTCAGATCTTTTGCTTGAAGTTGGTTAGTAAACTCACATATCTTTCAATATTACTTCCAGGAATTTTTTCGTTATCAATTATGACTGTACCTTCATTATCCCAATGTATTTTACTTTTACATGTTTCAACTAAGTTTAATAATAACAGTCTTTTTTATTATAAGTTTTTGGTATTAAACTGAGTATTTGAGCTGGTGTGTATAGTGGATTTTCATCATTTTCTTTACTTTTAATGAATCGATCTCCTCCAACAAAGATTCAGCATCAACTGAAGTTTTTAGATCTCTATCTTTATTTTTAAAACCAATTTTAGACTCATTTGATCTTCATTAGATGTATCAGAATAAATTGGTAATCTCAAGTAAATAAGCAAGTATATAAGCAAGTATATAAGCAAGTAAATAAGCACGTATATAAGCAAGTATATAAGCAAGTATATAAGCATGTATATAAGCAAGTAAATAAGTAAGTATATAAGCAAGTATATAAGCAAGTAAATAAACAAGTAAATAAGCAAGTATATAAGCAAGTATATAAGCAAGTATATAAGCAAGTAAATAAGCAAGTATATTAGCAAGTATATAAGCAAGTAAATAAGCAAGTATATAAGCAACTTTATAAGCAAGTAAATAAGCAAGTATATAAGCAAGTATATAAGCAAGTATATGAGCAAGTAAATAAGCAAGTATATAAGCAAGTATATAAGCAAGTATATAAGCAACTTTATAAGCAAGTAAATAAGCAAGTATATAAGCAAGTATATAAGCAAGTATATAAACAAGTAAATAAGCAAGCATATAGGCAAGTATATATGAAAGTAAATAAGCAAGTATATAGGCAAGTACGTAAGCAAGTATATAAGCAAGTATATAAGCAAGTTAATAAGCAAGTATATAAGCAAGTATATAAGCAACTTTATAAGGAAGTAAATAAGCATGTATATAAGCAAGTATATAAGCAAGTATATAAGCAAGTATATATGCAAGTATATAAGCAAGTAAATTAGTAAGTATATAAGCAAGTTTATAAGCAAGTATATAAGCAAGTACATAAGCAAGTATATAAGCAAGTAAATAAGCAAGTATTTTATTTTATTTTATTTTATTCTCATTGGAAAACTTACAGCTAACATTAACAGTAAATAAATGAATAACAACTAGAAGGCCATTTAAAAGTTTTCACCTATAGACTATATGAACTTTAAAACAATAATTCCAGTCGGTAAAAGATAAACATCGATTAAGACAAATACAGTAAATTAGCTAAATTACACAGAAAACATTCAACAAAAGAATTTTTTCGCTAAAATATTTTTGATTCGAGAAACACTGGTACTAAACAGATCCAAGTCAACGCTATTGGAAATGTCATTAAAAGATCTGCATGCACGTATTATAAAAGAATTTTGCCTGTATTTATTCCGGGTATGCGGCACGTGGAGTAAGCGAGGCTTTCTTATTAGGGTAGCTCTTGTTGTAAAGCCTAATTTACTCAGTAGCTCCGGACAATCAATATGACCATTTGCCAATTTAAAAAGATAAATCATATCTGCTATGCGCCTACGTTCGTGCAGAGGCAAAATATGAAATTTTTTACATCGCGAAATGTAGTTATTAGTGTAAAATTGCGTCTTAAATTGCAAAAAACGTAGAAAACGTTTTTGTACTTGCTCAATCCTATCTATATAAATGTTATAATTTGGATTCCACACTTGAGAGGCGTACTCTAAATGGCTGCGAACAAGAGCGCAATAAAGTATCTTATATGTTTTAATATTATGAAAATCAGTGGAAAATCTCAAAACGAATCCAAGTGCTCTATTGGCTTTTTTAATGATATTGTCAATACGTGCATCAAAAAGTAATTTAGAATCGAAAAATACACCAAGATCCTTTACTGACTGTAATCTCTCTATAGTAGTGTCTTGTAATTTGTAGTGAAAGACAGTGGGATTGGGTTTACGGGTAAAAGTAATGATAAAACACTTGGACACATTCAAGTCAAGTTTATTGCGTGAACAATATCGTTCAAGTTCATTAAGATCACGCTGCAGACCAAGGCAGTCAGAAGTATTTGTAATGGGACATAAAATTTTCATGTCATCAGCATAAAGGATTATTTTGGAGTAAGTGAAGCAGGAACCTATATCATTTATAAAAATCGCAAAAAGCAAAGGACCTAATAGAGATCCCTGCGGTATACCTGAAGGGATTTGCACAGTTGGTGACGTATAACCATTGAGTACTACTGTCTGACAACGATTCTCAATATAAGATTTAAACCACCTAAACAGGTCACCGCTGATACCTACCTCGAGTAGTTTTCTGAGAACTATAACGTGATCTAAACGGTCAAACGCTTTACTGTAATCAGTGTAGACTACGTCAACTTGTAAGCGCTCGGACATGATGTTAGTTAAATAGTCAGAACAGACAATAAGGTTCGAAACCGTGGATCTACTTTTTAAAAAGCCGTGTTGATAATCACTGAGTGTTTGTTTGATGCCATGATATACAGACGAGTATACGATTTTCTCAAAGATTTTGTTGAATAAACAAAGCTTGGATATTGGCCTATAGTTTTCTACACGGTCCTTTGGACCATTTTTATGGATGGGAGTAATAAATGCAGATTTCCAAATAAGAGGTACTATTCCTTCCTTGAGAGAACGTCTGTATATTATTGTTAACGGTATAGTCAAGCTTTTAGCACACTTACTTATAAGAATGGGTGGTATACCATCTGGGCCTGCAGATTTATTAAGGTCAATCGAGTTTAAAAGCTTAAAGACTTCAGTTTCGCTAACTTGTATCGAGTTTATACCCGACACAGTATGTAATCGCCAATTATTGGGCTCATATCGGGTGTTATAGTTATTGCGAACTTTGTGCAAATTACCATAGAAAAAATCGTTAAACATATTACAAATAGTATCCCCTTGGCCTGATGATATGATGTGTCCATACTTCATTACAGATGGACAAGCGTTTGACGCTTTTTTATATTTCACGAAGGACCAGAAGGTCCTTGGCGATTTATTTATGCTGAGTTCTATCTTTGCTATATAATTGTTGAACATTTCGGATTCTAATTGTTTGGCGCGAATTACGTAATACTAAAAAAGACTCATGATCTGACAAATTGCCATATTTTTTATATTTGGTATGATAAAAACTACTTTTACGGATTTTATCGCGTTTATTTTTACTTTTTATTTTTAATTCCCGACGTTTCGGGCGCTTTCCATACCATAAACAATAATTAAAAAAGCTGAAGGTACTCCGGGTTTAACAATGACATCGGGACGTCAGTCATCTCAGTCCCCCGTGACCATGGGTGCTGGAAAGCGCCCGAAACGTCGGGAATTAAAAATAAAAAGTAAAAATAAACGCGATAAAATCCGTAAAAGTAGTTTTAATCATGTGTAGTGTTCGCGTAAATATAAGAAATCATTTTGGTATGATATTTAAACTTTTCCTTCAAAATTTTTATAAGAGGGGTTTTATACCAGGGGGGATATTTAGAAGAAGATTTTACTACTTTTGTTGGTATGTAAGTGCCGCACAAGTTGTTTAGTCGAGTATATAATAGTGACAATGCATCGTCCACTGTGCCCTTAAAAAGATCGTGAGACCATGTAAAATTATCAAGCTCTCGAGATATAGAGGAGAAATCAGTTAAATGGTACATAAACTTAGTCCTTGGCTGGACTGGTAAAGTGTGGTACTCGACAAAATCCGTTAGAACATTAAGAGCCACATGATGAGGGTCTTCAGGCACTAAAGGGTCGGTACATTTTGTTGCGGATAAGTGATTATTACAAAAAATTAAGTCGAGTATTCTGTTGTTGACATTGGTATGAGAGTTATATTGCTGCAGATTACACGTATTTAAGGTGTCAAAAAAGTCGGACTGAATGGACCCCTCAATATTTACTGGACAAAGAGAGTACAAGTCATCGTCAAGAGTCCAAGTTATATTTGGTAGATTAAAATCTCCCAAAATAACGAAAGCATCAGTTAGATTGGTCGTTACTATGTCGTATAACTTTGTATAAAAACAAGCTAACTGTGCAGATAATGAGTTACCCAGATTTAGTCTGCATAAGTAAATCGTACAAATATGCAGTTTATATGTCATTTTCGGTTTGGAACGCCGAAGAGTTAACGATACCCATATGTCTTCGGCAGAAGAACGCCAGTCGAGCCGCTCCTCCACTGCAAGCTCACGCTTAACAGCAATAAGCACACCACCTCCCAACGTTTGATTAGTAACATTATAGTTTCTATCACGTCTCCAAACAACATAACGGTCATCAAAGAGCTCGTCATTACAAAAGTCATCGTTAAGCCACGTCTCCGTCAAGCATATAACATATAACATCATATAAGCAACTTTATAAGCAAGTAAATAAGCAAGTATATAAGCAAGTAAATAAGCAAGTATATAAGCAAGTATATAAGCAAGTAAATAAGCAAGTATATAAGTAAGTATATAAGCAAGTATATAAGCAACTTTATAAGCAAGTAAATAAGCAAGTATATAAGCAACTTTATAAGGAAGTAAATAAGAATGTATATAAGCAAGTATATAAGCAAGTAAATGAGCAAGTATATAAGCAAGTATTAAAGCAAGTATATAAGCAAGTACATAAGCAAGTTAATAAGCAAGTATATAAGCAAGTATATAAGCAAGAATATAGGCAAGTAAATAAGCAAGTAAATAAGCAAGTATATAACATGTATATAAGCAAGTATATAAGCAAGTAAACAAGCAAGTATATAAGCAAGTATATAAGCAAGTATATAAGCAAATAAATAAGCAAGTATATAAGCAAGTATATAAGCAAGTATATAAGCAAGTATATAAGCAAGTATATA
The DNA here is from genome assembly GCA_036936625.1 of Parnassius smintheus behrii. NCBI lineage: Eukaryota > Metazoa > Arthropoda > Insecta > Lepidoptera > Papilionidae > Parnassius > Parnassius smintheus. Next base: position 13,681,885 of record JAUPFT010000025.1, read on the forward strand.
AGCAAGTAAATAAGCAAGTATATAAGCAAGTATATAAGCAAGTAAATAAGCAAGTATATAAGCAAGTATATAAGCAAGTATATATGCAAGTATATAAGCAAGTAAATAAGTAAGTATATAAGCAAGTATACAAGCAAGTAAATAAGCAAGTAAATAAGCAAGTATATTAGCAACTATATAAGCAAGTAAATAAGCAAGTATATAAGCAACTTCATAAGCAAGTAAATAAGCAAGTAAATAAGCAAGTATATAAGCAAGTATATAAGCAAGTATATAAGCAAGTAAATAAGCAAGTATATAAGCAAGTATATAAGCAGGTAAATAAGCAAGAAAATAAGCAAGTATATAAGCAACTTTAAACGCAAGTAAATAAGCAAGTATATAAGCAAGTATATAAGCAAGTATATAAGCAAGTATATAAGCAAGTAAATAAGCAAGTATATAAGCAAGTATATAAGCAAGTATATAAGCAAGTATATAAGCAAGTAAATAAGCAAGTATATAAGCAGTAAATAAGCAAGTATATAAGCAAGTATATAAGCAAGTAAATAAGCAAGTATATAAGCAAGTATATAAGCAAGTGTATAAACAAGTACATAAACAAGTATATCAGCAAGTATATAAGCAAGTAAATAAGCAAGTATATTAGCAAGTATATAAGCAAGTAAAAAAGCGAGAAAATAAGCAAGTATATAAGCAACTTTATAAGCAGGTAGATAAGCAAGTATATAAGCAACTTTATAAGCAAGTAAATAAGCAAGTATATAAGCAAGCATATAAGCAAGTATATAAGCAAGTATATAAGCAAGTATATAAGCAAGTAAATAAGTAAGTATATAAGCAAGTATATAAGCAAGTGTATACGCAAGTATATAAGCAAGTAAATAAGTAAGTATATAAGCAAGTATATAAGCAAGTATAAAAGCAAGTATATAAGCAAGTATATACGCAAGTATATAAGCAAGTAAATAAGCAAGTAAATTAGCAAGTATATAAGCAAGTATATAATCAAGTATATAAGCAAGTAAATAAGCAAGTATATTAGCAAGTATATAAGCAAGTAAATAAGCGAGTAAATAAGCAAGTATATAAGCAAGTATATAAGCAAGTCTATAAGCAAGTAAATAAGCAAGTATATAGGCAAGTATATAAGCAAATGTATAAGCAAGTATATAAGCAAGTATATCAGCAAGTATATAAGCAAGTATATAAGCAAGTATATACGCAAGTATATAAGCAAGTAAATAAGTAAGTATATAAGCAAGCATATAAGCAAGTATATAAGCAAGTATATAAGCAAGTAAATAAGTAAGTATACAAGCAAGTATATAAGCAAGTATATAAGCAAGTAAATAAGGAAGTATATAAGCAAGTATATAAGAGAGTATATAAGCAAGTAAATAAGCAAGTATATAAGCAAGTATATAAGCAAGTATATAAGCAAGTAAATAAGCAAGTATATAAGCAAGTAAATAAGCAAGTATATAAGCAAGTATATAAGCAAGTATATAAGCAAAAATATAAGCAAGTATATAAGCATGTATATTAGCAAGTAAATAAGCAAGTAAATAAGCAAGTATATAAGCAAGTATATAAGCAAGTATATAAAAAAGTAAAGAAGCAAGTAAATAAGCAAGTAGATAAGCAAGTATATAAGCAAGGATATAAGCAAGTATATAAGCAAGTAAATAAGCAAGTATATAAGCAAGTATATCAGCAAGTATATAAGCAAGTATATAAGCAAGTAAATAAGCAAGCATATAAGCAAGTATATAAGCAAGTATATAGTCAAGTATATAAGCAAGTATATAAGCAGATAAATAAGCAAGTATATAAGCAAGTATATAAGCAAGAAAATAAGCAAGTGTATAAGCAGCTATATAAGCAAGTATATAAGCAAGTATATAAGCAAGGAAATAAGCAAGTATATAAGCAAGTATATAAGCAAGTATATAAGCAAGTATATAAGCAAGTATATAAGCAAGTAAATAAGCAGGTATATAAGCAAGTATATAAGCAAGTATATAAGCAAGAATATAAGCAAGAATATAAGCAAGTATGTAAGCATGTATATAAGCAAGTAAATAAGCAAGTAAATAAGCAAGTATATAAGCAAGTATATAAGCAAGTATATAAGCAAGTATATAAGCAACTTTATAAGCTAGTAAATAAGCATGTATATAAGCAAGTATATAAGCAAGTAAATAAGCAAGTATATAAGCAGCTATATAAGCAAGTATATAAGCAAGTATATACGCAAGTAAATAAGCAAGTATATAAGCAAGTATATAAGCAAGTATATAAGCAAGTATTTAAGCGAGTAAATAAGCAAGTATAAAAGCAAGTATATAAGCAAGTATATTAAAAAATAAAGAAGCAAGTAAATAAGCAAGTAGATAAGCAAGTAAGTAAGCAAGTATATAAGCAAGTATATAAGCAAGTATATAAGCAAGTATATAAGCAAGAATATAAGCAAGTATATAAGCATGTATATTAGCAAGTAAATAAGCAAGTATATAAGCAAGTATATAAGCAAGTATATTAAAAAGTAAAGAAGCAAGTAAATAAGCAAGTAGATAAGCAAGTATATAAGCAAGGATATAATCAAGTATATAAGCAAGTAAATAAGCAAGTATATAAGCAAGTATATAAGCAAGTATATAAGCAAGTGTATAGGCAAGTATATATGCAAGTATATAAGCAGATAAATAAGCAAGTATATAAGCAAGTATATAAGCAAGTATATAAGCAAGTATATAAGCAAGTAAATAAGCAAGTATATAAGCAATTATATAAGCAAGTATATAAGCAAGAATATAAGCAAGTATATAAGCATGTATATAAGCAAGTAAATAAGCAAGTAAATAAGCAAGTATATAAGCAAGTAAATAAGCAAGTATATAAGCAAGTATATAAGCAAGTATATAAGCAAGTAAATCAGCAAGTATATAAGCAAGTATATAAGCAAGTATATAAGTAAGTATATAAGCAAGTATATAAGCAAGTAAATAAGCAAGTATATAAGCAAGTATATAGGCAAGTACGTAAGCAAATGCATAAGCAAGTATATAAGCAAGTAAATAAGAAAGTATATAAGCAAGTATATAAGCAAGTATATAAGCAAGTATATAAGCAAGTATATAAGCAAATAAATAAGCAATTATATAAGCAAGTATATAAGCACGTAAATAAACAAGTATATAAGCAAGTATATAAGCAAGTAAATAAGCAAGTATATAAGCAGGTATATAAGCAAGTAAATAAGCAGGTATATAAGCAAGTATATAAGCAATTATATAGGCAAGTATATAAGCAAGTAAATAAGCAAGTATATAAGCAAGTATATAAGCAAGTATATAAGCAAGTATATAAGCAAGTAAATAAGCAAGTAAATAAGTAAGTATATAAGCAAGTATATAAGCAAGTAAATAAGCAAGTAAATAAGCAAGTATATAAGCAAGTATATAAGCAAGTATATAAGCAATAATATAAGCAAGTATGTAAGCATGTATATTAGCAAATAAATAAGCAAGTAAATAAGCAAGTATATAAGCAAGTATATAAGCAAGTATATAAGCAATAATATAAGCAAGTATATAAGCATGTATATTAGCAAGTAAATAAGCAAGTAAATAAGCAAGTATATAAGCAAGTATATAAGCAAGTATATTAAAAAGTAAAGAAGCAAGTAAATAAGCAAGTAGATAAGCAAGTATATAAGCAAGGATATAAGCAAGTATATAAGCAAGTAAATAAGCAAGTATATAAGCAAGTATATCAGCAAGTATATAAGCAAGTATATAAGCAAGCATATAAGCAAGTATATAAGCAAGTATATAGTCAAGTATATAAGCAAGTATATAAGCAGATAAATAAGCAAGTATATAAGCAAGTATATAAGCAAGTAAATAAGCAAGTGTATAAGCAGCTATATAAGCAAGTATATAAGCAAGTATATAAGCAAGTATACAAGCAAGTAAATAAGCAAGTAAATAAGCAAGTATATAAGCAAGTATATAAGCAAGTATATAAGCAAGTATATAAGCAAGTAAATAAGCAAGTATATAAGCAAGTATATAAGCAAGTATATAAGCAAGAATATAAGCAAGTAAATAAGCAAGTATATAAGCAAGTATATAAGCAATTATATAAGCAAGTATATAAGCAAGTATATTAAAAAGTAAAGAAGCAAGTAAATAAGCAAGTAGATAAGCAAGTATATAAGCAAGTATATAAGCTTGTGTATAAGCAACTTTATAAGCAAGTAAATAAGCATGTATATAAGCAAGTATATAAGCAAGTAAATAAGCAAGTATATAAGCAGCTATATAAGCAAGTATATAAGCAAGTATATAAGCAAGTAAATAAGCAAGTATATAAGCAAGTATATAAGCAAGTATATAAGCAAGTATATAAGCAAGTATTTAAGCAAGTAAATAAGCAAGTATATAAGCAAGTATATAAGCAAGTATATAAGCAATAATATAAGCAAGTATGTAAGCATGTATATTAGCAAGTAAATAAGCAAGTAAATAAGCAAGTATATAAGCAAGTATATAAGCAAGTATATAAGCAATAATATAAGCAAGTATATAAGCATGTATATTAGCAAGTAAATAAGCAAGTAAATAAGCAATTATATAAGCAAGTATATAAGCAAGTATATTAAAAAGTAAAGAAGCAAGTAAATAAGCAAGTAGATAAGCAAGTATATAAGCAAGGATATAAGCAAGTATATAAGCAAGTAAATAAGCAAGTATATAAGCAAGTATATCAGCAAGTATATAAGCAAGTATATAAGCAAGCATATAAGCAAGTATATAAGCAAGTATATAGTCAAGTATATAAGCAAGTATATAAGCAGATAAATAAGCAAGTATATAAGCAAGTATATAAGCAAGTAAATAAGCAAGTGTATAAGCAGCTATATAAGCAAGTATATAAGCAAGTATATAAGCAAGTATACAAGCAAGTAAATAAGCAAGTAAATAAGCAAGTATATAAGCAAGTATATAAGCAAGTATATAAGCAAGTATATAAGCAAGTAAATAAGCAAGTATATAAGCAAGTATATAAGCAAGTATATAAGCAAGAATATAAGCAAGTAAATAAGCAAGTATATAAGCAAGTATATAAGCAATTATATAAGCAAGTATATAAGCAAGTATATTAAAAAGTAAAGAAGCAAGTAAATAAGCAAGTAGATAAGCAAGTATATAAGCAAGTATATAAGCTTGTGTATAAGCAACTTTATAAGCAAGTAAATAAGCATGTATATAAGCAAGTATATAAGCAAGTAAATAAGCAAGTATATAAGCAGCTATATAAGCAAGTATATAAGCAAGTATATAAGCAAGTAAATAAGCAAGTATATAAGCAAGTATATAAGCAAGTATATAAGCAAGTATATAAGCAAGTATTTAAGCAAGTAAATAAGCAAGTATATAAGCAAGTATATAAGCAAGTATATAAGCAAGAATATAAGCAAGTATATAAGCACGTATATTAGCAAGTAAATAAGCAAGTATATAAGCAAGTATATAAGCAAGTATATTAAAATGTAAAGAAGCAAGTAAATAAGCAAGTAGATAAGCAAGTATATAAGCAACTTTAAACGCAAGTAAATAAGCAAGTATATAAGCAAGTATATAAGCAAGTATATAAGCAAGTATATAAGCAAGTAAATAAGCAAGTATATAAGCAAGTATATAAGCAAGTATATAAGCAAGTATATAAGCAAGTAAATAAGCAAGTATATAAGCAGTAAATAAGCAAGTATATAAGCAAGTATATAAGCAAGTAAATAAGCAAGTATATAAGCAAGTATATAAGCAAGTGTATAAACAAGTACATAAACAAGTATATCAGCAAGTATATAAGCAAGTAAATAAGCAAGTATATTAGCAAGTATATAAGCAAGTAAATAAGCGAGAAAATAAGCAAGTATATAAGCAACTTTATAAGCAGGTAGATAAGCAAGTATATAAGCAACTTTATAAGCAAGTAAATAAGCAAGTATATAAGCAAGCATATAAGCAAGTATATAAGCAAGTATATAAGCAAGTATATAAGCAAGTAAATAAGTAAGTATATAAGCAAGTATATAAGCAAGTGTATACGCAAGTATATAATCAAGTAAATAAGTAAGTATATAAGCAAGTATATAAGCAAGTATAAAAGCAAGTATATAAGCAAGTATATACGCAAGTATATAAGCAAGTAAATAAGCAAGTAAATTAGCAAGTATATAAGCAAGTATATAATCAAGTATATAAGCAAGTAAATAAGCAAGTATATTAGCAAGTATATAAGCAAGTAAATAAGCGAGTAAATAAGCAAGTATATAAGCAAGTATATAAGCAAGTCTATAAGCAAGTAAATAAGCAAGTATATAGGCAAGTATATAAGCAAATGTATAAGCAAGTATATAAGCAAGTATATCAGCAAGTATATAAGCAAGTATATAAGCAAGTATATACGCAAGTATATAAGCAAGTAAATAAGTAAGTATATAAGCAAGCATATAAGCAAGTATATAAGCAAGTATATAAGCAAGTAAATAAGTAAGTATACAAGCAAGTATATAAGCAAGTATATAAGCAAGTAAATAAGGAAGTATATAAGCAAGTATATAAGAGAGTATATAAGCAAGTAAATAAGCAAGTATATAAGCAAGTATATAAGCAAGTATATAAGCAAGTAAATAAGCAAGTATATAAGCAAGTAAATAAGCAAGTATATAAGCAAGTATATAAGCAAGTATATAAGCAAAAATATAAGCAAGTATATAAGCATGTATATTAGCAAGTAAATAAGCAAGTAAATAAGCAAGTATATAAGCAAGTATATAAGCAAGTATATAAAAAAGTAAAGAAGCAAGTAAATAAGCAAGTAGATAAGCAAGTATATAAGCAAGGATATAAGCAAGTATATAAGCAAGTAAATAAGCAAGTATATAAGCAAGTATATCAGCAAGTATATAAGCAAGTATATAAGCAAGTAAATAAGCAAGCATATAAGCAAGTATATAAGCAAGTATATAGTCAAGTATATAAGCAAGTATATAAGCAGATAAATAAGCAAGTATATAAGCAAGTATATAAGCAAGAAAATAAGCAAGTGTATAAGCAGCTATATAAGCAAGTATATAAGCAAGTATATAAGCAAGGAAATAAGCAAGTATATAAGCAAGTATATAAGCAAGTATATAAGCAAGTATATAAGCAAGTATATAAGCAAGTAAATAAGCAGGTATATAAGCAAGTATATAAGCAAGTATATAAGCAAGAATATAAGCAAGAATATAAGCAAGTATGTAAGCATGTATATAAGCAAGTAAATAAGCAAGTAAATAAGCAAGTATATAAGCAAGTATATAAGCAAGTATATAAGCAAGTATATAAGCAACTTTATAAGCTAGTAAATAAGCATGTATATAAGCAAGTATATAAGCAAGTAAATAAGCAAGTATATAAGCAGCTATATAAGCAAGTATATAAGCAAGTATATAAGCAAGTAAATAAGCAAGTATATAAGCAAGTATATAAGCAAGTATATAAGCAAGTATTTAAGCGAGTAAATAAGCAAGTATAAAAGCAAGTATATAAGCAAGTATATTAAAAAATAAAGAAGCAAGTAAATAAGCAAGTAGATAAGCAAGTAAATAAGCAAGTATATAAGCAAGTATATAAGCAAGTATATAAGCAAGTATATAAGCAAGAATATAAGCAAGTATATAAGCATGTATATTAGCAAGTAAATAAGCAAGTATATAAGCAAGTATATAAGCAAGTATATTAAAAAGTAAAGAAGCAAGTAAATAAGCAAGTAGATAAGCAAGTATATAAGCAAGGATATAATCAAGTATATAAGCAAGTAAATAAGCAAGTATATAAGCAAGTATATAAGCAAGTATATAAGCAAGTGTATAGGCAAGTATATATGCAAGTATATAAGCAGATAAATAAGCAAGTATATAAGCAAGTATATAAGCAAGTATATAAGCAAGTATATAAGCAAGTAAATAAGCAAGTATATAAGCAATTATATAAGCAAGTATATAAGCAAGAATATAAGCAAGTATATAAGCATGTATATAAGCAAGTAAATAAGCAAGTAAATAAGCAAGTATATAAGCAAGTAAATAAGCAAGTATACAAGCAAGTATATAAGCAAGTATATAAGCAAGTAAATCAGCAAGTATATAAGCAAGTATATAAGCAAGTATATAAGTAAGTATATAAGCAAGTATATAAGCAAGTAAATAAGCAAGTATATAAGCAAGTATATAGGCAAGTACGTAAGCAAATGCATAAGCAAGTATATAAGCAAGTAAATAAGAAAGTATATAAGCAAGTATATAAGCAAGTATATAAGCAAGTATATAAGCAAGTATATAAGCAAATAAATAAGCAATTATATAAGCAAGTATATAAGCACGTAAATAAACAAGTATATAAGCAAGTATATAAGCAAGTAAATAAGCAAGTATATAAGCAGGTATATAAGCAAGTAAATAAGCAGGTATATAAGCAAGTATATAAGCAATTATATAGGCAAGTATATAAGCAAGTAAATAAGCAAGTATATAAGCAAGTATATAAGCAAGTATATAAGCAAGTATATAAGCAAGTAAATAAGCAAGTAAATAAGTAAGTATATAAGCAAGTATATAAGCAAGTAAATAAGCAAGTAAATAAGCAAGTATATAAGCAAGTATATAAGCAAGTATATAAGCAATAATATAAGCAAGTATGTAAGCATGTATATTAGCAAGTAAATAAGCAAGTAAATAAGCAAGTATATAAGCAAGTATATAAGCAATAATATAAGCAAGTATATAAGCATGTATATTAGCAAGTAAATAAGCAAGTAAATAAGCAAGTATATAAGCAAGTATATAAGCAAGTATATTAAAAAGTAAAGAAGCAAGTAAATAAGCAAGTAGATAAGCAAGTATATAAGCAAGGATATAAGCAAGTATATAAGCAAGTAAATAAGCAAGTATATAAGCAAGTATATCAGCAAGTATATAAGCAAGTATATAAGCAAGCATATAAGCAAGTATATAAGCAAGTATATAGTCAAGTATATAAGCAAGTATATAAGCAGATAAATAAGCAAGTATATAAGCAAGTATATAAGCAAGTAAATAAGCAAGTGTATAAGCAGCTATATAAGCAAGTATATAAGCAAGTATATAAGCAAGTATACAAGCAAGTAAATAAGCAAGTAAATAAGCAAGTATATAAGCAAGTATATAAGCAAGTATATAAGCAAGTATATAAGCAAGTAAATAAGCAAGTATATAAGCAAGTATATAAGCAAGTATATAAGCAAGAATATAAGCAAGTAAATAAGCAAGTATATAAGCAAGTATATAAGCAATTATATAAGCAAGTATATAAGCAAGTATATTAAAAAGTAAAGAAGCAAGTAAATAAGCAAGTAGATAAGCAAGTATATAAGCAAGTATATAAGCTTGTGTATAAGCAACTTTATAAGCAAGTAAATAAGCATGTATATAAGCAAGTATATAAGCAAGTAAATAAGCAAGTATATAAGCAGCTATATAAGCAAGTATATAAGCAAGTATATAAGCAAGTAAATAAGCAAGTATATAAGCAAGTATATAAGCAAGTATATAAGCAAGTATATAAGCAAGTATTTAAGCAAGTAAATAAGCAAGTATATAAGCAAGTATATAAGCAAGTATATAAGCAATAATATAAGCAAGTATATAAGCAAGTATATAAGCAAGTATATAAGCAAGAATATAAGCAAGTAAATAAGCAAGTATATAAGCAAGTATATAAGCAATTATATAAGCAAGTATATAAGCAAGTATATTAAAAAGTAAAGAAGCAAGTAAATAAGCAAGTAGATAAGCAAGTATATAAGCAAGTATATAAGCTTGTGTATAAGCAACTTTATAAGCAAGTAAATAAGCATGTATATAAGCAAGTATATAAGCAAGTAAATAAGCAAGTATATAAGCAGCTATATAAGCAAGTATATAAGCAAGTATATAAGCAAGTAAATAAGCAAGTATATAAGCAAGTATATAAGCAAGTATATAAGCATGTATATTAGCAAGTAAATAAGCAAGTAAATAAGCAAGTATATAAGCAAGTATATAAGCAAGTATATAAGCAATAATATAAGCAAGTATATAAGCATGTATATTAGCAAGTAAATAAGCAAGTAAATAAGCAAGTATATAAGCAAGTATATAAGCAAGTATATTAAAAAGTAAAGAAGCAAGTAAATAAGCAAGTAGATAAGCAAGTATATAAGCAAGGATATAAGCAAGTATACAAGCAAGTAAATAAGCAAGTATATAAGCAAGTATATCAGCAAGTATATAAGCAAGTATATAAGCAAGCATATAAGCAAGTATATAAGCAAGTATATAGTCAAGTATATAAGCAAGTATATAAGCAGATAAATAAGCAAGTATATAAGCAAGTATATAAGCAAGTAAATAAGCAAGTGTATAAGCAGCTATATAAGCAAGTATATAAGCAAGTATATAAGCAAGTATACAAGCAAGTAAATAAGCAAGTAAATAAGCAAGTATATAAGCAAGTATATAAGCAAGTATATAAGCAAGTATATAAGCAAGTAAATAAGCAAGTATATAAGCAAGTATATAAGCAAGTATATAAGCAAGAATATAAGCAAGTAAATAAGCAAGTATATAAGCAAGTATATAAGCAATTATATAAGCAAGTATATAAGCAAGTATATTAAAAAGTAAAGAAGCAAGTAAATAAGCAAGTAGATAAGCAAGTATATAAGCAAGTATATAAGCTTGTGTATAAGCAACTTTATAAGCAAGTAAATAAGCATGTATATAAGCAAGTATATAAGCAAGTAAATAAGCAAGTATATAAGCAGCTATATAAGCAAGTATATAAGCAAGTATATAAGCAAGTAAATAAGCAAGTATATAAGCAAGTATATAAGCAAGTATATAAGCAAGTATATAAGCAAGTATTTAAGCAAGTAAATAAGCAAGTATATAAGCAAGTATATAAGCAAGTATATAAGCAAGAATATAAGCAAGTATATAAGCACGTATATTAGCAAGTAAATAAGCAAGTATATAAGCAAGTATATAAGCAAGTATATTAAAATGTAAAGAAGCAAGTAAATAAGCAAGTAGATAAGCAAGTATATAAGCAACTTTAAACGCAAGTAAATAAGCAAGTATATAAGCAAGTATATAAGCAAGTATATAAGCAAGTATATAAGCAAGTATATAAGCAAGTAAATAAGCAAGTATATAAGCAAGTATATAAGCAAGTATATAAGCAAGTATATAAGCAAGTAAATAAGCAAGTATATAAGCAGTAAATAAGCAAGTATATAAGCAAGTATATAAGCAAGTAAATAAGCAAGTATATAAGCAAGTATATAAGCAAGTGTATAAACAAGTACATAAACAAGTATATCAGCAAGTATATAAGCAAGTAAATAAGCAAGTATATTAGCAAGTATATAAGCAAGTAAATAAGCGAGAAAATAAGCAAGTATATAAGCAACTTTATAAGCAGGTAGATAAGCAAGTATATAAGCAACTTTATAAGCAAGTAAATAAGCAAGTATATAAGCAAGCATATAAGCAAGTATATAAGCAAGTATATAAGCAAGTATATAAGCAAGTAAATAAGTAAGTATATAAGCAAGTATATAAGCAAGTGTATACGCAAGTATATAATCAAGTAAATAAGTAAGTATATAAGCAAGTATATAAGCAAGTATAAAAGCAAGTATATAAGCAAGTATATACGCAAGTATATAAGCAAGTAAATAAGCAAGTAAATTAGCAAGTATATAAGCAAGTATATAATCAAGTATATAAGCAAGTAAATAAGCAAGTATATTAGCAAGTATATAAGCAAGTAAATAAGCGAGTAAATAAGCAAGTATATAAGCAAGTATATAAGCAAGTCTATAAGCAAGTAAATAAGCAAGTATATAGGCAAGTATATAAGCAAATGTATAAGCAAGTATATAAGCAAGTATATCAGCAAGTATATAAGCAAGTATATAAGCAAGTATATACGCAAGTATATAAGCAAGTAAATAAGTAAGTATATAAGCAAGCATATAAGCAAGTATATAAGCAAGTATATAAGCAAGTAAATAAGTAAGTATACAAGCAAGTATATAAGCAAGTATATAAGCAAGTAAATAAGCAAGTATATAAGCAAGTATATAAGAGAGTATATAAGCAAGTAAATAAGCAAGTATATAAGCAAGTATATAAGCAAGTATATAAGCAAGTAAATAAGCAAGTATATAAGCAAGTAAATAAGCAAGTATATAAGCAAGTATATAAGCAAGTATATAAGCAAAAATATAAGCAAGTATATAAGCATGTATATTAGCAAGTAAATAAGCAAGTAAATAAGCAAGTATATAAGCAAGTATATAAGCAAGTATATAAAAAAGTAAAGAAGCAAGTAAATAAGCAAGTAGATAAGCAAGTATATAAGCAAGGATATAAGCAAGTATATAAGCAAGTAAATAAGCAAGTATATAAGCAAGTATATCAGCAAGTATATAAGCAAGTATATAAGCAAGTAAATAAGCAAGCATATAAGCAAGTATATAAGCAAGTATATAGTCAAGTATATAAGCAAGTATATAAGCAGATAAATAAGCAAGTATATAAGCAAGTATATAAGCAAGTAAATAAGCAAGTGTATAAGCAGCTATATAAGCAAGTATATAAGCAAGTATATAAGCAAGGAAATAAGCAAGTATATAAGCAAGTATATAAGCAAGTATATAAGCAAGTATATAAGCAAGTATATAAGCAAGTAAATAAGCAGGTATATAAGCAAGTATATAAGCAAGTATATAAGCAAGAATATAAGCAAGAATATAAGCAAGTATGTAAGCATGTATATAAGCAAGTAAATAAGCAAGTAAATAAGCAAGTATATAAGCAAGTATATAAGCAAGTATATAAGCAAGTATATAAGCAACTTTATAAGCTAGTAAATAAGCATGTATATAAGCAAGTATATAAGCAAGTAAATAAGCAAGTATATAAGCAGCTATATAAGCAAGTATATAAGCAAGTATATAAGCAAGTAAATAAGCAAGTATATAAGCAAGTATATAAGCAAGTATATAAGCAAGTATTTAAGCGAGTAAATAAGCAAGTATAAAAGCAAGTATATAAGCAAGTATATTAAAAAGTAAAGAAGCAAGTAAATAAGCAAGTAGATAAGCAAGTAAATAAGCAAGTACATAAGCAAGTATATAAGCAAGTATATAAGCAAGTATATAAGCAAGAATATAAGCAAGTATATAAGCATGTATATTAGCAAGTAAATAAGCAAGTATATAAGCAAGTATATAAGCAAGTATATTAAAAAGTAAAGAAGCAAGTAAATAAGCAAGTAGATAAGCAAGTATATAAGCAAGGATATAAGCAAGTATATAAGCAAGTAAATAAGCAAGTATATAAGCAAGTATATAAGCAAGTATATAAACAAGTGTATAGGCAAGTATATATGCAAGTATATAAGCAGATAAATAAGCAAGTATATAAGCAAGTATATAAGCAAGTATATAAGCAAGTATATAAGCAAGTAAATAAGCAAGTATATAAGCAATTATATAAGCAAGTATATAAGCATGTATATAAGCAAGTATTTATGCAAGTATATAAGCAAGTAAATAACCAAGTATATAAGCAAGTATATAAGCAAGTATATAAGCAAGTATATAAGCAAGTAAATAAGCAAGTATATAAGCAAGTATATAAGCAAGTATATAACGAGAACGTACATTTTATTTGCACCATAAATGTATTTTATAGGATCTAATGAAGTGACTCTTAGTAAAGGAGTCATAACATCACCCACAATCTGAGGATCGATAATGTCGCAATGTAGAAATAGTTGAGATGGCAACCCTAAGTGTATATTAGGAGGACACTTTCCAAAATTTCTCTCTAGGCGATTTTTATTTGGTTCATAACCTAGTTGTAAACTTAATTTGGGTGATAATGTTACGGATGTTATATTTTTATCCAAAACAGAAATAGACACAAATTTTGTTATTTCATCATAGCTAAATTTCAAGTTCTCTCCGATACCATTTAACACTCTTAAAATATGCTCAACTTTATCATAGTTGGTAGCTGGAATATGGTTTTGTAGTACACTATGTATGGTTTATCTTCATTAGGCATTAACATAGATTTTGTAATGTATATAACATTTTCATGGTCTTGAACAGTAATATCCATGTACCATACATGGATATTGAAACTCGACTACTCCAACCGACCATTCACCTTCTGATTTAATAGCTTTTGGTAATTTCGTTGAAAAATTTGTGGTCTTGTTATCAGGAAAGTATTCCATTGAACTATTGCTGAGCAAAGTTAAATAAAAACTTTCTTTATTCATATTTCTTTTAAACTAGAAGCTAAAATCCAACTGTTAAATTTATCTGGATAACCTTTCCACTTCATTAATACTTCTTTTCTGTTACCTGAATAACGAGTGTCAATTATTTTATATTGTGAGGTGGGGTTGTAAGTGATTTTCTGTAATTCTCTTTCATAAAAAGTACCAACTATTGGTTCATTTTGTAAATCTGTTATTGTATAAACAACCCATGGAGATCTATCAATCATTGAAGATATAATAAATATTTCATCACTCCAATTTGATTCATATACTTATTGGAAAACATGTTTATATTTAGTTATTCAAACATAATCACCCACATTGAAATTTGGATTTAGGATTTTCTAAAGAAAGTTTGTTTGACCGTCTATCATAAAGATTAGTCCAAACTGTTATTTATCTGCTTATATACTTACTTATATACTTGCTTATATACCTGCTTATTTACTTGCTTATATACATGCTTATATACTTGCTCATTTACCTGCTTATATACTTGCTTATATACTTGCTTTCATACATGCTTATATACTTGCTTATTTACTTGCTTATATACTTGCTTATATACTTGATTATATACTTGCTTATTAACTTGCTTATTTACTTGCTTATATACTTGCTTATATACTTGCTTATTTACTTGCTTATATACTTGCTTATGTACTTGCTTATATACTTGATTATAAAGTTGCTTATATACTTTCTTATTTACTTGCTTATATACTTGCTTATGTACCTGCTAATATACTTGCTTATGTACTTGCTTACGTACTTGCCTATATACTTGCTTATATACTTGCTTATTCACTTGCTTATATACTTACTTATATACTTGCTTATATACTTGCTTATTTACTTGCTTATATACTTGCTTATATACTTGCTTATATACTTTCTTATTTACTTGCTTATATACTTGCTTATATACTTGCTTATATATGTTTAATTTATTTGCTTATATACTTGCTTATATACTTGCTTATATACTGGCTTATTTACTTGCTTATATATTTGCTTTTTTACTTGCTTATAAGGTTGCTTATATACTTGCTTGTATACTTGCTTATATATTTGCTTATTTACTTGCTTATATACTTGCTTATATACTCGATTATATACTTGCTTATTAACTTGCTTATTTACTTGCTTATATACTTGCTTATATACTTGCTTATATACTTGCTTATTTACTTGCTTATATACTTGCTTATATACTTGCTTATTTACTTGCTTATATACTTGCTTATATACTTGCTTATATACTTGCTTATAAAGTTGCTTATATACTTTCTTATTTACTTGCTTATATACTTGCTTATATACTTGCTTATGTACTTGCTAATATACTTGCTTATGTACTTGCTTACGTACTTGCCTATATACTTGCTTATATACTTGCTTATTCACTTGCTTATATACTTACTTATATAATTGCTTATACACTTGCTTATTTACTTGCTTATATACTTGCTTATATACTTGCTTATATACTTGCTTATTTACTTGCTTATATACTTGCTTAAAATAATTGACACTCGTTATTCAGGTAACAGAAAAGAAGTATTAATGAAGTGGAAAGGTTATCCAGATAAATTTAACAGTTGGATTTTAGCTTCTAGTTTAAAAGAAATATGAATAAAGTTTTTATTTAACTTTGCTCAGCAATAGTTCAATGGAATACTTTCCTGATAATAAGACCACAAATTTTTCAACGAAATTACCAAAAGCTATTAAATCAGAAGGTGAATGGTCGGTTGGAGTAGTCGAGTTTCAATATCCATGTACCATGTTTACTGTTCAAGACCATGAAAATGTTATATACATTACAAAATCTATGTTAATGCCTAATGAAGATAAACCATACATAGTGTACTACAAAACCATATTCCAGCTACCAACTATGATAAAGTTGAGCATATTTTAAGAGTGTTAAATGGTATCGGAGAGAACTTGAAATTTGGCTATGATGAAATAACAAAATTTGTGTCTATTTCTGTTTTGGATAAAAATATAACATCCGTAACATTATCACCCAAATTAAGTTTACAACTAGGTTATGAACCAAATAAAAATCTCCTAGAGAGAAATTTTGGAAGGTGTCCTCCTAATATACACTTATGGTTGCCATCTCAACTATTTCTATATTGCGACATTATCGATCCTCAGATTGTGGGTGATGTTATGACTCCTTTACTAAGAGTCATTTCATTAGATCCTATAAAATACATTTATGGTGCAAATAAAATGTACGTTCTCGTTATATACTTGCTTATATACTTGCTTATTTACTTGCCTATATACTTGCTTATATACTTGCTTATATACTTGCTTATATACTTGCTCATATACTTGGTTATTTACTTGCTTATATACTTGCATATATACTTGCTCATATACATGCTTATTTACTTGCTTATAAATTTGCTTATATACTTGCTTATATACTTGCTTATATACTTGCTTATATACTTGCTTATTTACTTGCTTATATACTTGCTTATATCCTTGCTTATATACTTGCTTATCTACTTGCTTATTTACTTGCTTATTTACTTTTTAATATACTTGCTTATATACTTGCTTGTTTACTTGCTTATTTACTTGCTTATATACTTGCTTATATACTTGCTTATATTCTTGCTTATATACTTGCTTATATACTTGCTTATATACTTGCTTATGTACTTGCTTATATACTTGCTTATTAACTTGCTTATTTACTTGCTTATATACTTGCCTATATACTTGCTTATTTACTTGCTTATATACTTGCTTATATACTTGTTTATAAACTTGCTAATATACTTGCTTATTTACTTGCTTATATACTTGCTTATATACTTGCTTATATACTTGCTTATATACTTGGTTATTTACTTGCTTATATACTTGCATATATACTTGCTTATATACATGCTTATTTACTTGCTTATAAAGTTGCTTATATACTTGCTTATGTAACGCGCTCCAGTCGACGACACAACTAGCGCCATCTAGAGTCAGGAACGAGAGCGAGGGGAGCGTTGCAGTTTATGACATCACAAATCTTTCGACCGACAGCGCCACCCGAAGAACTAAGTTTCTAGAAAATCTATACTCGAACTCTCGGTACCTTGCGCGTGTTTACTTGAACATTCCGGATATTTTGCTAATTTAAATAAATAGGTGGCGCAAGATGCGATCGTGGCAGAGTTGAACTCAGCGACACAAGCGAAGCTCGGAGCGGAATTAAGTGAATTAGTGTGTTTAATTATTAGTGTTTTAACTTTAATTTGTGTAAAGTAAATTAAAGTGTTAATTTAGGTAATTTTATCGGCAATTTTTATTGTCACGAACCCTAAGCTCGTAACAATTGGTGTCAGAAGTGGGATAAAATAATGCCAATTTTACCTAAGGAGGAAACGGAGGGTGTCCGTACCCGAAGTCAACGCCAGCAGGAGACGGACCAACGAAGATTTGGTGGTGCAACGCCGCAGACGTCGGAGGGCCAGCCACCGGCTGCAGGCCCGTCGGTAGCTCCTACATCTGCCGCACCTGACTTAGGTGCTCTGATGGTGATGCTGCAGGAGCAGGCTCGCCGACAGGAGGAACAGGTCCGTCGGTTGGAAGAGCAGCTGCGGGGCGGACAGGATGAACAGGCTCGCCGACAGGAGGAACAGGCCCGTCAGCAGGCGGAACAGGCTCGTCGATCGGAAGAGCAGATGCTCCTCATGAAGGACCTTCACGCTACCTTTGGGAAAGAGATAAGGCAGGTGAAGGATAGGGTTGCTCAACACGACAACCGCCTGTCGGAAGCTGAAACCCGAATCGAAGAACATGAAACCCGAATCAACCATGTGAACAATCGGGTTGACAACGTGATGGCTGACGTGAAGAAAACGCTAAACGACCTCAAACTTGGGGATGGAACTACAGCTCCCGTAGTAGCTGCAGCACCTTCGCTACGTGGATTCAAAATGCCGCCGTTCGACGGGACCTCTTCCTGGTCAGCCTACAAAATCCAGTTCGAGGCCGTCATGGAGGCGAACGGCTGGAATAAAAGCCAAGCCATGACTGCACTCACCCTAGGCCTGCGCGACCAAGCCTTAACTGTGTTGGAAGCTCTCGGTAAGAAAGTGACCTATGAGCAGCTTCTTGAGGCCTTGGAGGCGAGATATGGTGACGCTCACCTGGAACACGTCTTTCGCGCGCAGCTTAAAGATCGCGTGCAACGCAGCAACGAAAACCTGCAGCAGTGGGCCCTTGAGGTAGAGAAGATGGTTCGTAAAGCATACCAGTCTGTACCTGCGCTCATTGGAGGGAACCTGGTGCAAACATTCATCGACGGCATCCGCGACCTGGAAGTCAGAGCTGCTGTGAGGCTCGGGCACCACGAGACGCTTAAGGACGCCTTGGCCCATGCACTGGAGGTAGAAGCCGTGCGGCAGGATCATCGTTCCCATCGCGTCAGGGAGGTAGCGGCAGCTACAGTTCGCGACCGCAACAAAGGATACAGCCCTAGGTGCTATGGCTGTGGGGAAAAGGGCCATCTTCGATCCAGCTGCCCTAAGCGAACCCTAGAAAGGGAAGGTGAACGATCCCAGGAGGGTAGTGCGGCCAACAGCACCGCCCAGCAGCAGCAGGGAAACGAGTAAAAGCCAGAATTGCGGGGCGGGTGCTGGCTGATGTTAAAAGAGCCCCAAGGATCTCGATCTCACAAACCCATGATGGGAACAGTAAATCATCAAGGGCGAGGTCAACGGAATGCCGTGTAAACTGACCATAGACACTGGAGCCTCTCGTACGGTTGTTAGTTCCCAATTTATAAGTCAGTTCCTTGGGGACTCCGCATACAACCGAGAACGCATTAATTTGGCAACAGCCACCGGTCAGCGTATACCCGTCCGTGGAGAGAAGGAGATGGAGTTGAAGCTTGGCAACGTGATCTACCTGCATAATGTCATCGTGGCTGATATAATGGACGACTGCATCCTAGGCCTAGACTTTATGAGGAATAATTGTTGTGAGATCGACGTTAAGCAAGGTGTTTTGAAATGTGGACAGGAGGAACTTTTTATGGAAGGTGCGTTACCAGGGAACGTGTACAGCATTAAGAAGATTGTTCTTCCGCCGAGATCGGAAACGATTGTTCCGGTTAGTCTTCCCCGAAACGCTGGGCAAGCTCACCGTTGTGTACTTGTGGAAAGGGTAAACAATGACCTTCCATGGAAAGTAGCTCGAAACTTGGTCAGGACCACTGACATCTCAGGAGTACGTGTGCTGAACCTTTGCGACCAGGACCAGATTATAGAAAAAGGCACATTAATTGGTACTTGTGAGGAAGTGGATTGGTTACGTCGGTGCCAATATATATCGAGTGGGACCCCCAGCAAGGATGCAGAAACAAGAGTGACCACACTTTTGGAAGACTGTCGCAGTGTTCTGTCCCCGAACGAATTGGTCAAGGCGAAGAAGTTGTTACTCGAGTACGCCGATGTATTCTCATCAAACGATGCTGACATAGGAAAGACTGGTTTAGTTCAACACAAAATAAACACAGGTGAAGAGTTGCCTATCCGTCAGCGGCCAAGACGATTGCCGGTAGCACGTGAAAAGGAAGTGGAAACCATGATTGAAGGAATGGTGAGGGATGGTGTTATTGAACCTTCCTCTAGTCCATGGTGTTCGCCGGTGGTGCTGGTGAAAAAGAAGGATGGCAGCATGCGGTTCTGTGTTGATTACCGCCGTCTGAACGACGTTACAAAGAAGGACAGCTATTCCTTGCCAAGAATTGATGACACGCTGGACATGCTTACAGGAGTAAAATGGTTTAGCACGCTGGATCTAAAAAGTGCTACTGGCAAGTTGAAATTGACCCTAAGGACAAGGAGAAAATTGCGTTCTCGACGGGAAAGGGTCTGTGTCAATTCAAAGTAATGCCGTTAGGGTTGTGCAATGCTCCAGCAACGTTTGAAAGGCTGATGGAACTTGTACTTACCGGGCTAATTGGCGATGCCTGTCTGGTCTACTTGGATGACATCATCATCGTGGGTCGTACGTTTGAGGAACACCTTCAAAACCTGGAACGCGTGCTTATGAAGATTCAGAGTGCCAACCTCAAGTTGAACCCGAAGAAATGTTCACTATTCCAATGGCAAGTTAACTTTTTGGGGTTTGTAGTATCGGAAGAAGGTATCCGCACAGATCCAGAGAAAATCGCCGCTGTCAAGGATTGGCCGGTTCCAAAAGACAAGACGCAGGTTAGAGCATTTTTGGGTTTATGCTCCTATTACCGGCGATTCGTGAAGAACTTTGCAGATATAGCCAAACCTCTGCACAAGCTAACGGAGGAGAAGCGACATTTCTGCTGGGATGAAAGTTGCAATATCGCATTCCAGGAGCTCAAGGACCGTCTGTGCAAAACACCTATTTTGGGATACCCTGATGCAAGCAAAGAATTTATAGTTGACACAGACGCAAGTGATATAGGACTTGGCGGTGTGTTGTCTCAACGGAGTGGTGACCAAGAGGTCGTGGTAGCGTACTTCAGCAAGTCGTCAAAACCGGAAAGGAACTATTGTGTCACAAGACGCGAATTGCTCGCTTTGGTAAAGTCGTTGCAGCATTTTAGCAAATATCTTCTGGGACGAAAGTTTCACTTACGAACTGACCATGCTGCACTAAAATGGCTATTGCAGTATAAGCATGTCTAAAAAAATCAGTCCTGTAAAAAAAGAGTTTGAGCCAGAAGCCCTGCTCCTACGCGCCTCCAAGAGCTTTCAACTTGTTATTGAAGAGGACTGGAACGCCATACAACAAGATTTCATGGTAGGGGCTAGGCTAGGGGACGGTGAATACACCTTGTTAATAAACAATTTGTACAAGAATTTTGATTAAGCGTTTTTTTTTGACATTCTTTATTAAGCGAAATTGGGTTTTGTAGATAAACTAGTTCATGAAGTCTTCTGTCGTTTTGGAGTACCTTTAGAGATTCACAGCGATCAAGGAAGGAATTTTGAGTCTCAAATATTCCAGGAAACTTGCCGAGTTATGGGTACTCATAAAACAAGAACGACTTCTTATCACCCGCAATCTGATGGAATGGTGGAACGATTTAATCAGACATTGGAGAGGTACCTAGCAAAAGTTATAGACAATCGGCAACGAGATTGGGACAAGCACATACAACCGTTTTTGTTGTCATATCGAAGTTCTGTTCACGAAAGTACAGCAGTGACACCAGCTTTCGCAAACTTTGGAAGAGAATTACGGCTGCCTGCGGACCTGATCACCGGGATACCACCTGATGCCCCACGCAGTATAACCGATTATGCAAATGACTTGCGGAACAAAATGAATGACATTTATGAGCACGTCAGACAATCGGGCCAGCAAATGTCTGAGAAAATGAAAACCCGGTACGACCGAAAAATGAACAATAAAGGGTTTAACGAAGGTTCATTAGTGTGGTTGCACAATCCAGTCCGCAGCAAAGGGAAATCTCCTAAGCTTCAAGCTAAATGGGACGGCCCGTACCGTACCGCCCGGCCCGTACGGATACAGAAAGGCGCAAGAGGGACTCCTAAGATCGTCCATGTGGATCGCTTGGCGCGTTATTGTGGGACCGATAATGCTCGGGACGAGCATGTCTTAGGAGGGGGCAGTGTTACGCGCTCCAGTCGACGACACAACTAGCGCCATCTAGTGGCAGGAACAAGAGCGAGGGGAGCGTTGCAGTTTATGACATCACAAATCTTTCGACCGACAGCGCCACCCGAAGAACTAGAAAATCTATACTCGAACTCTCGGCACCTTGCGCGTGTTTACTTTAACATTCCGGATATTTTGC
Source organism: Parnassius smintheus behrii (assembly GCA_036936625.1). NCBI lineage: Eukaryota > Metazoa > Arthropoda > Insecta > Lepidoptera > Papilionidae > Parnassius > Parnassius smintheus. The sequence continues at coordinate 13,704,151 of JAUPFT010000025.1, forward strand.
TAATTTAAATAAATAGGTGGCGCAAGATGCGATCGAGGCAGAGTTGAACTCAGCGACACAAGCGAAGCTTCGGAGCGGAATTCAGTGAATTAGTGTGTTTAATTATTAGTGTTTTAACTTTAACTTGTGTAAAGTAAATTAAAGTGTTAATTTAGGTAATTTTATCGGCAATTTTTATTGTCACGAACCCTAAGCTCGTAACACAGTTTAAAAACTCAAAAGGACAGGTTGCGAGGTGGATTGAACTACTGCAGGAATACGACTTTGAGATCGAACATCGCAGCGGGAAATCTCATGGCAACGCAGATGCATTGTCAAGAAGACCTTGTCCTGAAGATTGCAAACATTGTACTAGGCAAGAGAGCAAGGAAGTGGTATCCGTGAGGATGCTCAGGCCAGACCACCTCTGCAACGAGTGGAAGGACAGCTTACTACATGCACGGCAGGAAGATCCGGACATCAAGCCGATTCTGGAATGGATAAAGGCCAGTGCTCCCAAGCCCAAGTGGAGTGACGTCTCAGCGATGAGTTCGACCACTAAAAGCTATTGGGCCCAGTGGGACAGCTTGCTGCTTCAGGATGGAGTTCTGTGTCGTAAATGGGACGATGGTCGAAGAGACAGCTGTCGTTTGCAAATGGTTGTCCCTAAAGCTAAAGTGTCGAATGTTCTACAGCTGTGCCATAATGGTCGTTCAAGAGTCCATCTGGGAGTTAAACGAACTCTACTGAAGGTTCGAGAACAGTTTTACTGGGTCCATTATCGTGACGATGTCGAGGATTGGTGTCGTACATGTACAAGTTGTGCAGCCGTGCGGGGACCTCACCCACGTAGTAGGGGAGCACTGAAATCGTACAATGTTGGTGCACCACGGGATAGGACAGCCCTTGACATTGCGGAGCCGTTACAGAAAGGCGCAAGAGGGACTCCTAAGATTGTCCATGTGGATCGCTTGGCGCGTTATTATGGGGCCGATGATGCTCGGGACGAGCATGTCTTAGGAGGGGGCAGTGTAACGCGCTCCAGTCGACGACATTACTAGCGCCATCTAGTGTCAGGAACGAGAGCGAGGGGAGCGTTGCAGTTTATGACATCACAAGTCTTTCGACCGACAGCGCCACCCGAAGAACTAAGTTTCTAGAAAATCTATACTCGAACTCTCGGTACCTTGCGCGTGTTTACTTGAACATTCCGGATATTTTGCTAATTTAAATAAATAGGTGGCGCAAGATGCGATCGTGGCAGAGTTGAACTCAGCGACACAAGCGAAGCTCGGAGCGGAATTAAGTGAATTAGTGTGTTTAATTATTAGTGTTTTAACTTTAATTTGTGTAAAGTAAATTAAAGTGTTAATTTAGGTAATTTTATCGGCAATTTTTATTGTCACGAACCCTAAGCTCGTAACACTTATATACTTGCTTATATACTTGCTTATATACTTGCATATATACTTGCTTATTTACTTGCCTATATACTTGCTTATATCCTTGCTCATATACTTGCTTATCTACTTGCTTATTTACTTGCTTCTTTACTTTTTAATATACTTGCTTATATACTTGCTTATATACTTGCTTATTTACTTGCTTATTTACTTGCTTATATACATGCTTATATACTTGCTTATATTCTTGCTTATATACTTGCTTATATACTTGCTTATATACTTGCTTATTTACTTGCTTATATACTTGCTTATATACTTGCTTGCAAAGTTAATAAGCAAGTATATAAGCAAGTATATAAGTAAGTATATAAGCAAGTTAATAAGCAAGTATATAAGCAAGTATATAAGCAAGAATATAAGCAAGTAAATTTGCAAGTAAATAAGCAAGTATATAACATGTATATAAGCAAGTATATAAGCAAGTATATAAGCAAGTATATAAGCAAGTATATAAGCAAGTATATAAGCAAGTATATAAGCAAGTATATAAGCAAGTAAATAAGCAAGTATATAAGCAAGTATATAAGCAAGTAAATAAGCAAGTATATAAGCAAGTATATAAGCAAGTATATAAGCAAGTATATAAGCAAGTAAATAAGTAAGTATATAAGCAAGTATATAAGCAAGTAAATAAGCAAGTAAATAAGCAAGTAAATAAGCTAGTATATAAGCAAGTATATAAGCAAGTAAATAAGCAAGTATATTAGCAAGTATATAAGCAAGTAAATAAGCAAGTAAATAAGCAATTATATAAGCAACTTTATAAGCAAGTAAATAAGCAAGTATATAAGCAAGTATATAAGCAAGTATATAAGCAAGTATATAAGCAAGTAAATAAGCAAGTATATAAGCAAGTATATAAGCAAGTATATAAGCAAGTTTATAAGCAAGTAAATAAGCAAGTATATAAGCAAGTATATAAGCAAGTATATAAGCAAGTAAATAAGCAAGTATATAAGCAAGTATATAAGCAAGTATATAAGCAAGTGTATAAGCAAGTATAGAAGCAAGTAAATAAGCAAGTATATAAGCAAGTATATAAGCAAGTATATAAGCAAGTATATAAGCAAGTATATAAGCAAGTATATAAGCAAGTATATAAGCAAGTATATAAGCAGGTATATAAGCAAGAAATAAGCAAGTAAATAGGCAAGCATATAAGCAAGTATATAAGCAAGTATATAAGCAAGTATATAAGCAAGTATATAAGCAAGTATATAAGCAAGTATATAAGCAAGTATATAAGCAAGTATATAAGCAAGTATATAAGCAAGTATATAAGCAAGTATATAAGCAGGTATATAAGCAAGAAATAAGCAAGTAAATAGGCAAGCATATAAGCAAGTATATAAGCAAGTATATAAGCAAGTATATAAGGAAGTATATAAGCAGATAAATAAGCAAGTATATAAGCAAGTATATAAGCAACCTTATAAGCAAGTATATAAGCAAGTAAATAAGCAAGTATATAAGCAAGTATATAAGCAAGTATATAAGCAAGTATATAAGCAAGTATATAAGCAAGTATATAAGCAAGAAATAAGCAAGTAAATAAGCAAGCATATAAGCAAGTATATAAGCAAGTATATAAGCAAGTATATAAGCAAGTATATAAGCAGATAAATAAGCAAGTATATAAGCAAGTGTATAAGCAAGTATATAAGCAAGTATATAAGCAAGTAAATAAGCAATTATATAAGCAAGTAGATAAGCAAGTATATAAGCAAGGATATAAGCAAGTATATAGGCAAGTAAATAAGCAAGTATATATGCAAGTATATAAGCAAGTATATAAGCAAGTATATAAGTGTTACGAGCTTAGGGTTCGTGACAATAAAAATTGCCGATAAAATTACCTAAATTAACACTTTAATTTACTTTACACAAATTAAAGTTAAAACACTAATAATTAAACACACTAATTCACTTAATTCCGCTCCGAGCTTCGCTTGTGTCGCTGAGTTCAACTCTGCCACGATCGCATCTTGCGCCACCTATTTATTTAAATTAGCAAAATATCCGGAATGTTCAAGTAAACACGCGCAAGGTACCGAGAGTTCGAGTATAGATTTTCTAGAAACTTAGTTCTTCGGGTGGCGCTGTCGGTCGAAAGATTTGTGATGTCATAAACTGCAACGCTCCCCTCGCTCTCGTTCCTGACACTAGATGGCGCTAGTTGTGTCGTCGACTGGAGCGCGTTACACTGCCCCCTCCTAAGACATGCTCGTCCCGAGCATCATCGGCCCCATAATAACGCGCCAAGCGATCCACATGGACAATCTTAGGAGTCCCTCTTGCGCCTTTCTGTAACGGCTCCGCAATGTCAAGGGCTGTCCTATCCCGTGGTGCATATAAGCAAGTATATAAGCAAGTATATAAGCAAGTAAATAAGCAAGTATTTAAGCAAGTATATAAGCAAGTATATAAGCAACTTTATAAGCAAGTAAATAAGCAAGTATATAAGCAAGTATATAAGCAAGTATATAAGCAAGTAAATAAGCAAGTATATAAGCTAGTATATAAGCAAGTAAATAAGCAAGTATATAAGCAAGTAAATAAGCAAGTATATAAGCACGTATATAAGCAAGTATATAAGCAAGTATATAAGCAAGTAAATAAGCAAGTATATAAGCAAGTAAACAAGCAAGTATATAAGCAAGTATATAAGCAAGTAAATAAGCAAGTATATAAGCAAGTATATAAGCAAGTATATAAGCAAGTATATAAGCAAGTATATAAGCAAGTATATAAGCAAGTATATAAGCAGGTATATAAGCAAGAAATAAGCAAGTAAATAGGCAAGCATATAAGCAAGTATATAAGCAAGTATATAAGCAAGTATATAAGGAAGTATATAAGCAGATAAATAAGCAAGTATATAAGCAAGTATATAAGCAACCTTATAAGCAAGTATATAAGCAAGTAAATAAGCAAGTAAATAAGCAAGTATATAAGCAGGTATATAAGCAAGTATATGAGCAAGTATATAAGCAAGTAAATAAGCAAGTATATAAGCAAGTATATAAGCAAGTATATAAGCAAGTATATAAGCAAGTAAATAAGCAAGTATATAAGCAAGTATATAAGCAAGTATATAAGCAAGAATATAAGCAAGTATATAAGCATGTATATAAGCAAGTAAATAAGCAAGTAAATAAGCAATTATATAAGCAAGTAGATAAGCAAGTATATAAGCAAGGATATAAGCAAGTATATAGGCAAGTAAATAAGCAAGTATATATGCAAGTATATAAGCAAGTATATAAGCAAGTATATAAGTGTTACGAGCTTAGGGTTCGTGACAATAAAAATTGCCGATAAAATTACCTAAATTAACACTTTAATTTACTTTACACAAATTAAAGTTAAAACACTAATAATTAAACACACTAATTCACTTAATTCCGCTCCGAGCTTCGCTTGTGTCGCTGAGTTCAACTCTGCCACGATCGCATCTTGCGCCACCTATTTATTTAAATTAGCAAAATATCCGGAATGTTCAAGTAAACACGCGCAAGGTACCGAGAGTTCGAGTATAGATTTTCTAGAAACTTAGTTCTTCGGGTGGCGCTGTCGGTCGAAAGATTTGTGATGTCATAAACTGCAACGCTCCCCTCGCTCTCGTTCCTGACACTAGATGGCGCTAGTTGTGTCGTCGACTGGAGCGCGTTACACTGCCCCCTCCTAAGACATGCTCGTCCCGAGCATCATCGGCCCCATAATAACGCGCCAAGCGATCCACATGGACAATCTTAGGAGTCCCTCTTGCGCCTTTCTGTAACGGCTCCGCAATGTCAAGGGCTGTCCTATCCCGTGGTGCATATAAGCAAGTATATAAGCAAGTATATAAGCAAGTAAATAAGCAAGTATTTAAGCAAGTATATAAGCAAGTATATAAGCAACTTTATAAGCAAGTAAATAAGCAAGTATATAAGCAAGTATATAAGCAAGTATATAAGCAAGTAAATAAGCAAATATATAAGCTAGTATATAAGCAAGTAAATAAGCAAGTATATAAGCAAGTAAATAAGCAAGTATATAAGCACGTATATAAGCAAGTATATAAGCAAGTATATAAGCAAGTAAATAAGCAAGTATATAAGCAAGTAAACAAGCAAGTATATAAGCAAGTATATAAGCAAGTAAATAAGCAAGTATATAAGCAAGTATATAAGCAAGTATATAAGCAAGTATATAAACAAGTAAATAAGCAAGTATATAAGCAAGTATATAAGCAAGTAAATTAGCAAGTATATAAGCAAGTATATAAGCAAGTATATAAGCAAGTATATAAGCAAGTATATAAGCAAGTATATAAGCGAGTATATAAGCAAGTAAATTAGCAAGTATATAAGCAAGTATATAAGCAAGTATATAAGGAGGTATATAAGCAAGTATATAAGAGGGGAACGCAATTCCGCTCGTGACAAAAACTGCTCGGGGCAAGTGGAACAATAACACCAAGGCGACCCCTGTCACGCTATCCGTGAATTTTTGCAACATCACGGGAATTCATTCCAATCTTAACGCTGTCCATTACTATATGGAGACGGCGAGGCCGGCTTTGCTCTTTTTAACAGAGACTCATGTGTCCTCTCCGGCTAATACCTTCATATCTCTTCTACGCAGGGTACACATTAGAACATTCCTTTGTACCACGGGCTGGAGTTTGCGTATACGTCAGAGAGGATATCTGTTTTTGACGCCTCGGCAGTCTTGAAGATATGGACCTGTCCATCCTATGGTTGCGCGTAGACGGCGAAGACCATCCCCGCGTCTACGAATGCATCTATAGGTCCCATAGGGGTAATACCGAAACAGACTGACTCCTTGACCACGTCCAAATGGCTACATATTCCGTGCTACAGCAGATCCCATGCGCAGAGATCGTGATTCTTGGCGATTTTAACGCCCACCACGCCGAATGGCTCGGTTCACGTTTAACCGATCATGCGGGGAGATCTTTTAATGACTATTATACTTATGCTTTGGCATATGGTCTGACCAAACTGGTTATTGCGCCAACGCGGAATCCAGATATGGAGGATCATACACCTACCCTGTTGGACCTCTCATCCGGACGGATATCGGGTTTCCGTCGACGTCCCTTTAGGCTCGTCGGACCACTGTCTTTTCCGGAGTGTGTTGCCAGTCAGGTTAACGTCGCGATTGCATTCTGCAGGTTGCCGCCGTGTTTGGCACTATAGGTCGGCCGATTGGGATGGGTTGTGGTCTTTTATTGCATCCTACCCTTGGGGGCGGGTATGCTTCTCGCCGGACTATCCTAGCGTTGTTGCTGATTCTGTCGCTGATGTGGTACTTCAGGGTATGGTAATTTTTATACCGTCCTCTGTGGTGCCCATCGGAGGCAGATCCCAGCCATGGTTTAGTCGCTCCTGTACAATAGCACCATGCTATAAGGAGGAAAGATGCATCAACGACTCAAGATGTTAACACCAGCGCTCTTAAAAAAAGTATGTTTCCGCCTCCACGTCCTTCAGAAGAGTCATTGTCAAGGCAAGGTCCAAGCACGTCGGCATAAATGGCGAGAAGCTAGTTCGCCTTCCTTCGGGAACCCATGCATTCTGGTCTCTCACCGAGGCTGCCAAGGGAACTTCTGTCAGTCATCTCTACCATCCCTGTACAGAGAGGACGGCTCACTTGCCCATGCCGCAAAGGAGGAAACCAATCTTTTAGGCTCTCTCTTTTCACCCGATCCCTAAAAAAGGTGACCGCTCAGACCCATCCAACTACAGGCCTATCGCCATCAACACATTTTCTCCAAAATATTGGAGTCTATTTTAATCTGCCAGCTCGTGAGGTACCTTGAGGATCATCAGCTGATCAGTGACCGCCAATACGGTTTACGTCGTGGTCGATCAGTTGGTGATCTTCTGGTCTACCTTACTCATAGGTGGGCGGAGGCAGTAGAATCCAATGGGGGAGGCATTGGCCGTTAGTTTGAACATAGCGAAGGCCTTCGATCGGATCTGGCACAAAGCGCTTCTTTCGAAGTTCCCTGCCTATGGGCTTACAGAGAAATCGTGCGATGGGATCACTAGCTTTCTTGCTAATCGGAGCATCAAGGTCGTAGTAGGCTGTGCACGCTCTGATTACAAGCCTATTAACTCTGGTGTTCCACAAGGCTGCGTGCTATCACCAATGCTGTTACTTCTGCATATCAAGGATATGTTGCAAACTGATAACATTCATTGCTGTATGTAGTCGACAGCACTGGTGACGCCTTATACACAATATTTCTCGAGAAATCGTCGCCGAATACCGGGACAAACTTGGGTCTGAAGTCGAGTCTTTGCTGAACAGAGTGTCGAATTGGGGGCGATTAAAGCTAGTCCAATTCAATCCCCAGAAGACACAAAATTGTGCGTTAACCGCTAAAATGAACCCTTTGTCGTGTCTCCTCAGTTGCAAAGGCACTCCCCTTGCTGCCTCAGCTAGCGTCAGAATCCTCGGCGTCGACATATCGAATAGTGTACAGTTTTGTGTTCACTTGGATGGGAAGGCCAAGTTGGCAGCTCAACAGAGCGAGACAGTATTTCAAGATCAAACGGAATATTATTCTCATCACTGCGCCGGGGCACCCCAGTGTCAGCTCCTTCGACTTGACCGCATCTAGCGCACAGCAATTTGAATCCTCAACGACCGAGTGCTTTCTGATCGGCTCGATTCATTGGCGCTGCGTAGGGATGTTGCATCGCTTTGCGTTTTCTATCGTATCTACCATGGCGAGTGTATGGGTGTTATGTTATACAGTTATGCTGTTTTTTTACTTGTAGGGATAAAACCACGATGTAAAAGCAACAAGTTACTAAACAGAAACGTATTGTTCAAATGCTATATAACTGGTATCAAGTAACTCCGTCCAAGTCTGTTTACTGCTGAAGACGATGCGGATGAAAGCCACCACGGCCCATAAACAGACGTAGATTGTGGTTTCGGCTCTTATACAAATTATGACCCAGATGGTGCTCAAGAAGGTGAATCTAGTAAACCAGATTATGAGATTTTCAGTTCGAGAAACTTTAGGTTTATGCATTCCACTAAGATTAGTGAAATCCCACTTTGATACGGGGATCCGGGTTCAAGTGAGGGCGATTCGATATCGCACCAGGAAGTAGATGAGAGGTCTTGCAATGACCTACCGGTCACAGAAAACAGCGTAGAAGATGGAGTAGTGGGCTCTCAGGAACCTCATTCATCATGTCACTACCATCGAACTGAAAAAATAGATCAAAATCCAACCGACATATTATCAAATCAAACACTATAGACTGTCAATGAGCCTTCGCCAACTACCCTAGCCCAGGATGACGCAGAACGGGTAGATATTTTTGATGACATTCCTGATTTTAGCTTCGTTCAAACATTACCCGGCCCACCCGTGCAAGCCGCAATTGAAAAAGATGTTTTCGATTTCCGAGTATTTAGAGAACTGCACGAATACATACGGCAAGTCATTAGTAAACCAAAACCAGCCGCACACTAGACACTCAAGACACAGAGTTTTTCTTAAGATAAATGTAGAGGAGATTTATAAATTTCTTGGTCTTTCTCTGCTTTCCGGACAAATTCGCCCCATAGCCGGTACCATCTGTAGCCGCACTGTCTCATTACATTGCTCATTGTTAGTATTGGTATGACGTTACACCCATAGGCGTCAACGTCAGTGGCCGTATTTGTCGTATTAAATAATGTAAAATATATGTAATATGGTAGTACGGCTGTAGACGCTGTGATAAAATGTATGGGATTTTGAAGTGTCATATAATGATATTTGCAAATATTCAAGTGTCCCGGAACGTGTAAAACCGTAAATCAAAAACTTGAAATTTTCAAAAAAAATAAAAAATACTTTGTTTAGAAAACCTACGTTGACCCTTGGAAGAGTCGCAACATTGCACGCGGGTGGCATTGGGGGACGGCAGCGTTATTGTCGGCACAACAGAGTATCTTCTGTATAAACCGAAAGTCGGCACGTCCTTTGATTCGTTAGAGAACGTGCGGCGAAATAAAAACTTACTAAACTTTACTTGAAACATTTTATGGAATTCTAAATTTTTAAATTTTCAAAATGCGCGCCATGTTCTTGAATACACAAGTTACATCGCCGCACAATGTTGTCCCGAAGCCTGCTCAACTTAGGAAATGGTCCATTTCAGGCCCAGTCTATGTACAATATACCGTAAAATAGCGAAAAATTCAAAGACTTTATTAAAAATAAAATAAGAGAATAAATCAAACCAAAACCGACAGCAGCCTAATGTCAGGGCTCAGACTGTGAACTCAAAAGGTTGTGGGTTCGAATCCGCCATTCGACTACTGACGTGAACCACTCCTAACACAAGCGTTTTAAGCTTACCAGGAGGGGTAATAGGGAATATTAGTAATGTTAATTAATAGGATTACTAATATTTCAATTTAAAAAAAATGACCTGTTAAAAATAAAAATGCAATACCAATTTTTAATGATTTTACAAAATGGCGCCCTTCCAGTCATAAAATTTTATGTGACTTGAGTCATGAAATAATGTAGTGTGATATTTGTTTTATTCCGATCTTGTTCGTGCAGCTATGAAATCGTCAAGGCGTTTATTGTGTTTCTTTTGGATTTATTTGGCAATTTGTTTTTTTTTTTGTACTTTGAATCCTTATTGCTTGTTTGACTCTGCTTTTGTTTTATAGACTTCATGATTTACGTGAGATTTTGATTTCATTGATATCGGACGTCTGTAGAATCACATTTTGAGTCACTAAGCATCAATCACCTTATGACAGATAATAGCTAACGTCAAAATGAAGTCAATTCGTATAGTGTTGCAGTTTTTGGCAATAATAAAATATTAATATCACGGAAATAAAGGCAAATTCGTGGATTTGAATGACCAAAAGTGGTGTAATATATTATTTAAATTTATTTTCCTACATGTACAAAACCAGGCTTACGCTTCATACAAATTTGGACCGTCTCCTTTCGTTCAGGATGTAGAGCTTGGGCTTTTAATTTGTCAAAGGCGGCGACAATACGATTGCGCAGTTCATCTTCAGTTTCGGAGATCTTTGGGTACACTTTATTTTTGATACCCCGTAAAAAGAAGTCTAGAAGAATGAGGTCGGGCGACCGAGCTGGGCACCTGCGGGGACCATAATTAGCGCCCTATCAATTTTTCGCCGAACATGGTGTTAAGCCGCTCTCTCGCGAGGAGTACGGAGTGTGAAATGACTTCCTGTATTAACGGTAAAGGTAGAAGCATTCTTGATTTCTTTCTTTTTGTTCTTTGCGAAGTCTCAGTGTGTAAAATATTTAACAATTTTTTTACACATCTCAGTTTATTAATTTAATAATTTTTAAGGAATCATCTATAACCAAGTTTACAGTGTGCAAAACAAGGCATATTACATATTTCTAATAGTCCAACCATTTTTACTATATTGGCACCATTATCTGTCGTGATGTACATAACTCTGCCATTTACCAGATTGCCCACTCCGTCAATATTTAATCAATCAAATATTCAACATCTTTTAAATGATCTGATGTATGTGACTCTGTCAAAGGTTAGTTAGTACACAACTTTCAAGGCAGTTACAAAGGAAAGAGTGTACAGTAATTGTGATGTATGACTCCATGGAATTATTTGTCCAAACATCTATCGTCAGTGACACCCTATCAACTTCAGATAAGATTACAATATTGTTAACAACATACATTACTTGTAACAAAAATGAAACAGGAACTCAAACTGAAAATGAAGAAAATGTTCATGTGGAAACGGACAAGAGTGCTTTGAGTTAACAACCGAAATAATCAATTTCATTCGAAAGAAGCAAATTAGTAAAATTATGTAATAAATGTAATACAATGTATTACATCTAAATACTAATTAAAAATATTAAATAACTGATGATTGATGTAATATGATCACCGGAGTTTCATCGGTTTATGTCCGATTACTTTCACCGGTGATTCGGGTACAAACTATATACTTGTGTCAATCATTCATTTCTATAGTGACCAAATTACTATATTACATTTCGTCACGCGTTCCAGTACATTCGGATCAAACCTTCAAATGGATCATTTCGGGATCCAGTACTCTGTGAGTCTGTGAGATCCATTGGAAACCGAAAATTTTCTATTTGAGATTTGTAATAGCGTCATCTACTACATGCTATAGGTAATAAAGTTATTTTATAACTTAAACTTATTGACTTTCAAGGTGGTAAATACAATCGACGCTAGATGGCATAAACACAAAAACCTCAAGTGATTCAATTGATTTGATTTGATTTTGATTGATAACTTTATACAATACCAGCGGACCCGACAGACTTCGTCCTGTCAAAAAGATTTGTAATGTGGCAGTTTTTTTGTTCCTACGTATTTTAAAGAGTAAAAAATTCTCCTGAACAGAACCGTCACCCTGGTAATAGGGCGTTGTGAATAAAAAATAATTAAATAAAACATATTATATAAGGATTTAAAAGTAATCGCTTTATTGTTAATCATGTGAATCATAATTATTAACAAAAATAGTTTTATTATCATTGTAGTGCTTTATGATATACGATGTTTTTTGTTTGATTACCTGGCGCATAGACAAACAAATCTGATGGTTTTCCAACACGGGAACAGGCAACATACAATTGACCATGTGAGGAACATTGGTTTTCCAGATAAATACCACAAACACTTAATGATTGCCCCTGGGACTTGTTTATGGTCATAGCAAAAGCAAGCCGCACTGGAAACTGAAGTCGTTTAAACTGAAATGGCACATCAGTCGGAATCATTGGGATGTGCGGTATGAGAACATCTTCTCCTTTATACTTTCCTTTGAGTATAGTTGCTTCTATCACGTTGTTTAGTAATTTTTTATCGCTAACAGTGTTCCGTTGCAAAGACGCGGTTGGTTGATATTTTGAAACATTATGACAACCGATCCAACCTTTAATTGAAGATAGTGAGGTGGCAATCCTGGCAAGTCCAGCGAGTTTAAAAATTCCGGTGGATAGTTGACTACATCATCTTGGTTAGTAGCCGAATCAACTGATTTATATATCCTCGATTCGCCTGTAATTTGTTCCTGAATTTTGAAATTTAATTCATTTACATCAATGTTTTTAAGCCAATGTAGCTCGTTCGCTCAACCAATCATGGTTTTTGTAATTTTGAGAAACATTTGGAAACACCTTCTGAATGAGTTCATCTTTTGATCGAGTTAACTGACAAACACTTTGAGGAAAGTTAATGCAGCCAGTCAACGTGTCTATAGGGAATTTGCCATTACCAATGTCAATGAGTTGTTTAGAGAATGTTTCCAGATTGGTCTTTTTGCAACTCGACACGCATATTCTTGCTTAAATGAAATACTTTGACATGTTTCCACAAATTGGAAGACTTTAGACATGCATTGAGTTCATCTGCTGGCGTTGATCGTGGAATCGCGGACAATGTTTGACGAAAATCTACTGCTAATAAAATCAATGCACCACCAAATCGGTTATAATTGCTCCGTAGATCTCATAAAGTTCTGTCTAAAGCCTCGAAAGATTTTTATGTGCCATCGTGCATTCATCCCAAACAATAATTTTACATTGCTGCAAAACCTTTGCCATTGCAGAGTTCTTCGAAATTTTGCAGGTTGGAGTTTCAATGCTTTGCATATTTAATAGCAATTTTAGTGCTGAATAGGCTGTTCGACCACCTTCAAGCAAAGTTGCTGCAATTCCAGAGGAAGCGAGTGCAAGTGCAATTTTATTTTGTGAGCGAATTGTTGCTAATTTTATAGAAATCAAAAAAGTTTTTACTGTACCAGGTTCATTTCGGTCGTCACGTTCTTGTGCAGTACGATTAGATCGGTAATTAGCTTGGTTTGTAGTATTTCGTGTTCTTCTACCTAAATTGCTTCGTCATATCATAGCATATCAAATATAAATTATTGTGTCACTAAACACTAATTAAGTAAACACTCTGCATAATACACGATATACGAATTTATTTCGTGTATTAGTTAACAAAAGTAAACTCAGTAGATTAGGTTACAGAAAATCCAAGAAAAACAACACAATGTACAACGGCAAATCGACATTGTCAGTTTGTTGTTGTTTTTTTTTCTTTATTTGATTTGACTTGAAGTCTTTCAAGCCGTACCAATGTTTTATGTCTGTAAAATTGGGATATTAAAAGTTATATTAACGCGATTTGTATTTGGCTGATGTAATGACGTGAAAACTAATGCATTTTATGTCGCGTGCCGACAGTAAAACAAAAGAAATTTAATATAAACTTTATGCAATAGCAATAAAGCTCAAATTGACTACGTTTTGGTTAGAAAACGTTTCTATGGGAAAAAGAAAAGGGCTGTTTTAGGGATTTTTCCGGCAATTATTCTAATTTTTCTCACCGTAAAAACCATCCTTGAACTCCAACGAACATTTATAAAAAAAATTGGCCAAATTGGTGCAGGCGTTGTTGAGTTATGCGCTTACCAACACATTTTGCGATTCATTTTTATATTATATTTATTTATTTATTTGTCAGAATAAGGTAATACATAATGGTCTTAAATCTAATACAGAAGTTCGCTTATTCTGCCTCTTTTATAGGCGTACAAATATTAAATCGTCTTAATTTAATTTCGACATAAAATTTTAATACAAAACTATAAAAAATTAATTATGGATAAATGTTATACAATTATGGATAAATGTTATACAAACAAAATTAGTTATTGAAATATTCAGAAAGACTATAAAAAAACTTGCTGAGAAGCCATTCTATCAACTTTCGTTTAAACGTTTGACTTGTTTCATTCTTTATTGTGTCTGGCAGACGATTGTATACACGGATTGCCATGTAGTAAGCATTCCTGTTAAAGAATGAGGTGCCTGATTTAGGCAAGAATAATTTATTTTTGTTCCTAGTATGCCTCTGTGTTACATCAGACTGTTTTATAAATAAATTTAAATTTTGTCTTACAAACAAACAGATATCCCTCACATACATACACGGTAAGAGAAAAACGTTTAATTTCTTAAAATGGGATCTACAACTTTCACAGTACCCCAAATTGCATACAGCGCGAATACATTTTTTTGTACTACAAATGCTTTCTGGCTATCGGTTGAGTTACCCCATAACAATAACCCGTAGCTTAGAACTGAGGAAACATAACCATGATATGCACATAGAGCTGCCTCTCGCGACACTGTTCTCCGTAATCGTCTTAGAGCATAAAAAAAATCGGTCTAATTTCTTACAAATTTCAAAAATGTGCTCCTTCCAATTGCATTGTTCATCAAGTGTGATACCCAAAAATACTGCAGATTGTACCTTTTCTATCGATTTATTATGAAATTTAATGTTAATGTCTATTTTTTTTGATTTGTATGTCGTAAATTGTATTATTTTTGTTTTGTCAAAATTAATATTAAGGTTATTTAATTCAAGCCATTTAACTACGTCACGAATAGAGTCATTGATTTGATTATTAAAATTATTTATGTTATTAGCCTTTATTATTAGGGTTGTATCATCGGCGAAAAGAATGCATTTTTCTTTCGTAGCTTGAGGTAGGTCATTGATATAAATTAAAAATAAAAGCGGGCCTAAAATACCACCTTATGGAACACCATATTTAATAATTTTATAATCTGATCTATATGATGATTTTAGTATTTGTTTGTTTTTAGGCACCATCTTACAGATTTCAGTGCATTGCCTTCTGTCTTTCAAATAACTAGCTCTCCAATTATTTGCTTCACCACGAATACCATATTTTTCTAATTTTTGAAGCTGTACGAGCAAGTACATGATATTTCAACAGTTTAGAAAATAATGCTGATATCGCGCCTGCGCGCGCGACACGTTCACTATAATTACATTTTTTATTCATAAGTATTTTCAGTACAATAAACGCTCTCTACGGAAACGGACACAGTTTTAATTACCACATCCCGTAACGTAGAAGATACTACCTACATTAATATACTACATATCAATTATATGTAGAGGGTCACAATTCACAAAATACCCCCTACATTTTGGTCCTTCGAGCTTTCGACGTGAACTAAGACTTGCATATTACGTCTACAATAGTTCAACAGTAAAGTGTATTTGAAAAAAAAAAAAAAAGAAAAAAAAAGAGTAATTCGTGATTCTATCTGTAGTGTCACTTTGGTTGCTGGCCTCCCACAAGCGGGTCTCACCAGCTTGATTGAGGTGCATACTACGGTAAGAGTCGCAGTCACACGTATCTGAAACCAACTATTTACAACATCGTTCTTAAACCATGGAGAACCTACTTCAACAACAGAGAACAATCATTGAATCTATCCTTAAAATTGAGGCTAACTTCAAAAAGGATTCTGATTCACGTAAGTCAGGAACATACATACAGAAAAGGTTGGATGCTTTGAATGCTCAATGGGAGGTGTTCAACATGAATCATGGTGTTCTAAAAAAAAACAGACAGTGACTTGGATGACGACTATTTCATCAATGATACCTACACCACCACAAAGAAGCGGTACGAAGCGATTCGTGACATGCTGGCGAACTACGAGGTGAAAACTGCGGAAACTGGAGTACCATCAAGGTCTGATGAGTTCATTAGCCAACAACGCACTAATTTCCGGGCGCTCTCTAGGGTGATTAAAAACATCAACACCAAAGAGTTGACAGAAAAGTGGGAAATTTGTGACAAACTGAATTCGCTGCAGTCTCGCTGGAAACTGATCGACGAACTCCACTGGCAAATCGATAACCTGACTTCTGGCGGTGATGTAGGCTACGAAGAAGAGTTTTCTGCATACGAAACCTTGTACGAAACTACAAAAAGGGATTTGAATCGTAAGCTTAACTCAGTATCTCAACAGCATCAGCAAGTGCCTACAATTGAGATTCCTTCTTTTTCTGGTAATTATACCCAGTGGCCTACATTCATGGACCTCTACTGTGAAGCCATCCACAACAATGTCATGTTGACAAAAACGCAAAAGATGCAGCACCTCAAGGGCAAACTTAAAGGCGAGGCGGAGCGCATCGTACAGCATCTTACAGTATCAGCTGATAATTACGACACCTGTTGGGAGATACTCACCCATAGGTACAACAACCGACAACTTTTGTTTACAAAACATATACAAACCCTTATGGGACAAACGGCGTTGCAAACACAGAATGCATACGAGCTGAAGAAGCTACATGACACAAGTGTCGAGACCATACATGCTATTCACAATCTGGGCATCGACACAACGACTTGGGATCCGATCCTGGTGCACATTCTCACTGGCAAATTGGACTCCGACACGTATGCAGCCTACATGGAGATCAGAAAGGCTCCGAGAGAGCTACCTTCCTTGGATGAGCTGATAAACTTCTTGGAAAACAAGTTTACTGCGCTTGAACCTGTTCAAAAGAAGAGACAGACACCTAACAAGTCAAACAATTCGACCAACAAGGAGGCAACAGCTCAATTTAAGAAGGACTTTAACAACACCAACAGGCGTAGTTTTCTTCGAGCATATCATACAAGCACAGACAAAAATTGCCCGCTGTGTAAAAACAATCATATTTTACTCTACTGCAAGTCGTTTCAAGACATGTCACCGGAAGACAAAATGAGGTCAATTTCGCAACTACATATTTGTCGCAATTGCCTGTACTTACACAACGACAATAAATGCAACTCCAACAAAAGATGCCGCGTGTGCAAAGAAGCACACCACACAACATTGCACGATATTTACCGCAAAGTTGAAATCGCGGTCTCAAATAACGTTATACCTAGCAACAAGCCACATACGTCACAGCAAAAGGCAAACCACGTGTCTGGAAATTATAACGAAGTCCTACTAGCGACCGTTCAATTAAAGGTGATGGCAGCTGATGGATCGACTGTTCAATTGCGATGCCTTCTCGACCAAGGATCACAGATAAATCTAATAACTGAAGATGCTGCGCAACGGCTGGGACTGCAAAGACAAAATCGAAACGCCACAGTCTCAGGCATAGGGACGTCAGCACATCATAGCAACGGAACCGTACGGTTAGACTGTGAGTCTTTGTACGGAGGCCATTCATTTACAATCGAAGCCATGGTAATGGCCAACATGCTCAGCAACCTGCCTAATTACACCTTCGAAAAACAAGACTGGCCACATATTCAGAACATACAACTGGCGGATCCCGACTTCAACATCTCGAGACCAGTGGACGTTCTGTTAGACGCTGGAGTGTATGCTGACATAGTAATGAGTGGTATGCTACGAGGACCCTCACACGCACCCATGGCTCAACAGACAAAAGTGGGCTGGGTACTGCTGGGCAATATCAAAACCTTCAACTGCCACGTGCTCATTAATCTTGACGATGTATCTCGATTTTGGGAGATGGAGGAGATAACCGAAACCAATCACAATCTAACATCAGAGGAAGAATACTGTGAATCTATTTATTCAACCACAACAACAAGAAAAGAAGACGGACGATATGCAGTCAGACTTCCAATGAAAATAAACTACGAACAAACCTTGGGCACTTCTAAGCCACAGGCAATCGCACAATTTCGGCAGTTAGAAAAACGATTGGCCAAACAGGAAACATTTTCTACGTCATACAAGAAGTTTATTGACGAATATCTACAACTCGGCCACATGAAGCTATGCACTGAACACCATAAACCAAGCTACTTCTTACCTCATCACGGCGTACAAAAGCTGGACTCAACAACTACAAAATTGCGCGTAGTCTTTAATGCCTCTGCCAAGACAAGTACAGGACAAAGCTTGAACGATCTCATGGAGTGCGGGCCTAACCTCCAACAAGACCTACAATCTATGATTCTACGTTGGCGAGCCTTTCAATACGTCTACACTGCAGACATTGAGAAGTTTTACCGTCAAGTACTGATACACGATGAAGATCAACACCTGCAAAAAATTGTATGGCGTGACTCTGCTATAGATCTCATCAAAGAATACCAACTGTGCACTGTAACATATGGTACCAAAGCTGCACCATTTTTGGCAATGCGCACCATAATACAACTCGTAATGGACGATGGACACCGCTATCCTCTCGCGGCAGAGATCTTTACTCACCAGCTGTATGTGGATGACCTACTTGGTGGCAGCAACGACATGTTAGAAGCACAAGACGCTCAAAACCAATTGATTGACCTGTTAAAAGGCGGTGGGTTCAATCTTCGCAAATGGGCTAGTAACCACCCCAGATTGCTTCAACCTTTACCTGAACATCTCATAAGCCAGAATATGTTTGACTTCAAGGACGCAGAGAGTAACAAAACACTCGGCTTAACCTGGAATCCGCACACTGATCAGTTTACATTCAAGGCGCCACTTAGTAACACACGTGACGTCACAACGAAGCGGACATTGCTCTCTGATCTATCAAAATTATATGACCCACTTGGTTGGCTGTCTCCGGTAACAATGAAGGCAAAACTCATATTTCAACAAGCTTGGCTTGCTTCAACAAATTGGGATGAACCTCTTCCGGAAGACATACAACAAGAGTGGACAACCTTTCAACAAGAATTGCCCACTATCAATACCATCGCTTTACAACGCTGGATTGGTAACACTAAACAACCCATCGAGTTACACGGATTCAGTGACGCCTCCGAGAAAGCCTACGGCTGCGTTATCTACTGTAAATCTATTAGTGAAGAAGGGCAACAATTTATCACGCTGGTGGCGGGAAAAACTAAGCTCGCACCATTAAGAAAACCCCCGTCTTTACCACGGCTTGAACTATGCGGTGCCCTACTACTGTCTCGACTTATGAAAAAGGTCATAGAGTCAATAAACTCACAGATTGTAACAATACATGGTTGGACAGATTCTATGATCGTGATGGGTTGGTTACAAGGGGGGCCTTCAAGATGGACTACATTTGTGGCTAATCGCGTAACACAGATCACTGTCATCATGCCATCGGGATGCTGGAGGCACGTCAAGTCTGAATATAACCCAGCAGATTGTGCCAGCAGAGGCCTAACTCCACTACAACTGGCGAATCATCATTTATGGTGGGGACCTATTTGGCTAAAGGACAACGATCTCCCACTTCAAGACCAATTCCACACAACTGTTGAAGAGAAAAAGGTCAAACAAGTTTGCGTGTCACAAAGGTCGATGCCATTAATCGGAGAACTTTTAAACAAACACAGCTGTATGGCACGCGTAACTCGAATCCTAAGTTGGATACTTCGGTTCATAAACAATGCACGTGACGTCAACAATGCCATGCGGTCATCGTACTTAGCAACGAGTGACCTGCAGAACGCACATAATGCAATTATCAAGGCTATACAAACTAATCATTTCGCCGACGACATTGCACAACTCAATAAACATCATAAAGTGCGAATAACAAGCAGTATTTTAAACTTAAATCCATTCCTGGACAAACACGAAATCTTACGTGTAGGAGGACGTCTGGAAAATGCCAACTTAAGTCAAGAACAAAAACATCCAATTATCGTACCTTACAATGACAGGTTAACGGAGTTACTGATCGACCAAGCGCACAAGAGGACCCTGCATGGTGGAGCCAGACTAACTCTATCATATCTACGCAACAGATATTGGATTATCAGCGGTTTGAGAGCAGTGAAAAAACGACTTATACGGTGCATCACGTGTCATCGCTTCAAAACTATCAACAACAACCAACTTATGGGTGATTTACCTCCTCCACGCGTCACACCATCGAGGCCTTTCACACACACCGGTGTAGATTTCACTGGGCATGTGGAGGTAAAGGCTAACAAGGGCAGAGGAATAAAGACAATGAAGGCCTACGTAGCTGTATTTGTGTGTCTGTGCACAAAAGCTCTTCACCTCGAACTTGTCTCCGATCTCAGCACAGTGGCTTTTCTGAACGCCTTGAAACGAATGTGTGCCCGCCGAGGAAAGCCTCGTCACATCTACAGCGACAACGGCACCAACTTCGTGGGCGCAGCAAGAGCATTGGAAAAACAACGAAAGGAGGCATTACAATGCTACATAAACAATGACGTCATAACTAACATATCAGAGTGGGGCATTGAATGGCATTTTAACGCTCCTTCCTGGCCTACTGCTGGTGGACTCTACGAAGCTGCAGTAAAAAGCCTGAAACATCACCTCAAACGAGTACTTGGGGATCAAAAACTTACGTTCGAGGAATTTTCTACACTGTTGGCGCAGATTGAAGGATGTCTCAACTCTCGCCCCTTGGTGGCGTTGTCAGAGAATATCGAAGACCTTGACTGCTTGACACCAGCTCACTTCCTAATCGGCGAGCCTTCTCTAGAATCACCACTATCCGCTGAGGGTAATGACATGACCTTCTCTACAAGATGGCAACTTACGGAGAAAATGTACAAGGACTTCTGGAGAAGGTGGTCTACTGACTATCTTCAAACTCTACAAACTCGAAGCAAATGGCACTTCCCTACTAAAAACTTAGAAGTTGGGGACGTCGTTATCGTCAGAGAAGACAACATTCCTCCTGCCAAATGGATCCTGGGACGGGTGTTGGAGACTCACCCAGGTGCGGACGGCCGGGTACGAGTCGTCACACTGAAAACTAAAACAAGTAATATGAAGCGACCGATTACAAAATTGTCACGCCTTCCGTTGGATCCGTCATCTTATACAACTGCATCTTCTGACGTTGACACTACGAAGCCTGCAATAAATACGCAAAGAAAACGAAGAAACAACAACGGCAAAAAACACTTCAACAACCTTTTTTGTACGTTACTACTTATATTTTCGATGTGTGTTGGACCTACTACGCAACAAATGATCAACATAACAAGGCTTAGCAGTTCAAGAGTCGTTTATTTTGACAAGGTGTCTGATGTGCAGATTATTCAAGATACGTGGAAAATGGTTGTATACTACAACATGACGACATATTGGCGGAGTTTGGACAACATACAAAACTATGTCAACCATTTGAACACATTATGCAAGAATGAAGCAGCCTATCTTACAATTTCATCCCAGTTTCAACACGAACTTAACGAAATTCAACACTATAACGATATCTTACGATCAGAACATGGACCGTCTCGAAGAAGAAGAGGACTAGTGAATGGAATAGGATACCTAGCAAACTCCCTTTTTGGTACTCTGGATGAGAGATTTGCCAATCAGTACGTGAAGGATATCAACATAATCCAGTCAAACGAAAATCATCTATTGAATCTCTACAAAAATCACACATCGATCATCGAAAGTGAATATAATCTTCTAAAAAGAAACGAGGAAGTAATGAACACACAATTTCGTATCATCGACAATCATCTCGCTGAAACGGAAAAACGCATACAACTCAGCCATGACAATGCTATGTACATAACAGCTACCGCTCTGGCCGTGAACTTGATCATTTCAAACATACGACAAATACAACAGCAACTCCTAGACCTAGTAACTGACGTGAAGGACGGGAGAGTTGACACCCATCTCATCAAGCCCAACCAATTTGAAGATCAGCTCAACATCATCTCCGGTCATTTACCAAGCGAGTTATCGCTACCCTGTGTGAACACACGCCATTGCACGCGAAGCCTATACAAGCTGGCGCGAGTGCACGTGCGCTTAACAAGTGCATACATAATATTCGAAGTGAAGCTACCGCTAATAAACAACGAACAATATGAACTTAACCACATCATTCCTATTCCGCAAATAACTGGACACACAGAGAAAACTATAGTACTCACATCTGAATACCTTGCTGTAAACCTAAAAGGGGACATGATAATACCCTTAGAAAACCGAGATGTATCATCATGCTTAAATCTGCAAGAAAACAAAATGTTATGTGCTATCAATCAACCTATTTACAACATTAAGGTAGCCGATACATTATGTGAAGCGCAAATATTAAACAATGGCGACTCATCAACATGCCGCACAAGAGTATTGGATTGCAACGACAGGTGGGTGCGATTACACAATCGTGGCGCGTGGCTGTTCTCCTGTTGCGAAGACTGCACGATGCGCATTTTCTGCCCAGCTGGAGTGACGTCACAGCACTTACACGGCACGGGGATTATGTTACTCGGACTTGGGTGTATGCTCAAGGGAGAAAGCTTCATCATTCATGCTCGCAACGACTATCACAGCGAGTTGAAACTAACAGGCAGTGAAGAAAGAATGTACATGCGTGAATCAAGCCTGAACCACATACTGACAGACTTTAATCATACATTTGGACCTGAAGATCATAAAGACGCCTTACAAGAGCTGAAAAACAACATTGATAAGGTCAAGGAACAGCAACAAACACTGAGTGTACAATCACTCACACATGACACACACAACTATGTGTTGTACACCGTAGTCGGATTTATTATTGTAGCCTTCATTGCATGGGGGACATTCCGGCTGAAAAGAAGACGTCAAGGCTGCAGCGTGAATCTTCGCGACAAGCCAGACCCCAACAATGTCGAGCAGCCAACCCAAGGACATTCATCGGAGCATGGGGTCTCGGACATCGATAGTGTGGATGCGGTGATCGCTACGGCTGCCCGTAAACTCAATAGGGGTTCATCGCCTTAAACTTTCTTCTTGTTTATAAAATTGGCAAGATGTACGAGCAAGTACATGATATTTCAACAGTTTAGAAAATAATGCTGATATCGCGCCTGCGCGCGCGACACGTTCACTATAATTACATTTTTTATTCATAAGTATTTTCAGTACAATAAACGCTCTCTACGGAAACGGACACAGTTTTAATTACCACATCCCGTAACGTAGAAGATACTACCTACATTAATATACTACATATCAATTATATGTAGAGGGTCACAATTCACAAAATACCCCCTACAGAAGCAAAATGTCATGTTCTATGTGGTCAAAGGCCTGAGTCATGTCTAATAGTACTGCTACTGAACACTACACACTGACTTGGATGACGACTATTTCATCAATGATACCTACACCACCACAAAGAAGCGGTACGAAGCGATTCGTGACATGCTGGCGAACTACGAGGTGAAAACTGCGGAAACTGGAGTACCATCAAGGTCTGATGAGTTCATTAGCCAACAACGCACTAATTTCCGGGCGCTCTCTAGGGTGATTAAAAACATCAACACCAAAGAGTTGACAGAAAAGTGGGAAATTTGTGACAAACTGAATTCGCTGCAGTCTCGCTGGAAACTGATCGACGAACTCCACTGGCAAATCGATAACCTGACTTCTGGCGGTGATGTAGGCTACGAAGAAGAGTTTTCTGCATACGAAACCTTGTACGAAACTACAAAAAGGGATTTGAATCGTAAGCTTAACTCAGTATCTCAACAGCATCAGCAAGTGCCTACAATTGAGATTCCTTCTTTTTCTGGTAATTATACCCAGTGGCCTACATTCATGGACCTCTACTGTGAAGCCATCCACAACAATGTCATGTTGACAAAAACGCAAAAGATGCAGCACCTCAAGGGCAAACTTAAAGGCGAGGCGGAGCGCATCGTACAGCATCTTACAGTATCAGCTGATAATTACGACACCTGTTGGGAGATACTCACCCATAGGTACAACAACCGACAACTTTTGTTTACAAAACATATACAAACCCTTATGGGACAAACGGCGTTGCAAACACAGAATGCATACGAGCTGAAGAAGCTACATGACACAAGTGTCGAGACCATACATGCTATTCACAATCTGGGCATCGACACAACGACTTGGGATCCGATCCTGGTGCACATTCTCACTGGCAAATTGGACTCCGACACGTATGCAGCCTACATGGAGATCAGAAAGGCTCCGAGAGAGCTACCTTCCTTGGATGAGCTGATAAACTTCTTGGAAAACAAGTTTACTGCGCTTGAACCTGTTCAAAAGAAGAGACAGACACCTAACAAGTCAAACAATTCGACCAACAAGGAGGCAACAGCTCAATTTAAGAAGGACTTTAACAACACCAACAGGCGTAGTTTTCTTCGAGCATATCATACAAGCACAGACAAAAATTGCCCGCTGTGTAAAAACAATCATATTTTACTCTACTGCAAGTCGTTTCAAGACATGTCACCGGAAGACAAAATGAGGTCAATTTCGCAACTACATATTTGTCGCAATTGCCTGTACTTACACAACGACAATAAATGCAACTCCAACAAAAGATGCCGCGTGTGCAAAGAAGCACACCACACAACATTGCACGATATTTACCGCAAAGTTGAAATCGCGGTCTCAAATAACGTTATACCTAGCAACAAGCCACATACGTCACAGCAAAAGGCAAACCACGTGTCTGGAAATTATAACGAAGTCCTACTAGCGACCGTTCAATTAAAGGTGATGGCAGCTGATGGATCGACTGTTCAATTGCGATGCCTTCTCGACCAAGGATCACAGATAAATCTAATAACTGAAGATGCTGCGCAACGGCTGGGACTGCAAAGACAAAATCGAAACGCCACAGTCTCAGGCATAGGGACGTCAGCACATCATAGCAACGGAACCGTACGGTTAGACTGTGAGTCTTTGTACGGAGGCCATTCATTTACAATCGAAGCCATGGTAATGGCCAACATGCTCAGCAACCTGCCTAATTACACCTTCGAAAAACAAGACTGGCCACATATTCAGAACATACAACTGGCGGATCCCGACTTCAACATCTCGAGACCAGTGGACGTTCTGTTAGACGCTGGAGTGTATGCTGACATAGTAATGAGTGGTATGCTACGAGGACCCTCACACGCACCCATGGCTCAACAGACAAAAGTGGGCTGGGTACTGCTGGGCAATATCAAAACCTTCAACTGCCACGTGCTCATTAATCTTGACGATGTATCTCGATTTTGGGAGATGGAGGAGATAACCGAAACCAATCACAATCTAACATCAGAGGAAGAATACTGTGAATCTATTTATTCAACCACAACAACAAGAAAAGAAGACGGACGATATGCAGTCAGACTTCCAATGAAAATAAACTACGAACAAACCTTGGGCACTTCTAAGCCACAGGCAATCGCACAATTTCGGCAGTTAGAAAAACGATTGGCCAAACAGGAAACATTTTCTACGTCATACAAGAAGTTTATTGACGAATATCTACAACTCGGCCACATGAAGCTATGCACTGAACACCATAAACCAAGCTACTTCTTACCTCATCACGGCGTACAAAAGCTGGACTCAACAACTACAAAATTGCGCGTAGTCTTTAATGCCTCTGCCAAGACAAGTACAGGACAAAGCTTGAACGATCTCATGGAGTGCGGGCCTAACCTCCAACAAGACCTACAATCTATGATTCTACGTTGGCGAGCCTTTCAATACGTCTACACTGCAGACATTGAGAAGTTTTACCGTCAAGTACTGATACACGATGAAGATCAACACCTGCAAAAAATTGTATGGCGTGACTCTGCTATAGATCTCATCAAAGAATACCAACTGTGCACTGTAACATATGGTACCAAAGCTGCACCATTTTTGGCAATGCGCACCATAATACAACTCGTAATGGACGATGGACACCGCTATCCTCTCGCGGCAGAGATCTTTACTCACCAGCTGTATGTGGATGACCTACTTGGTGGCAGCAACGACATGTTAGAAGCACAAGACGCTCAAAACCAATTGATTGACCTGTTAAAAGGCGGTGGGTTCAATCTTCGCAAATGGGCTAGTAACCACCCCAGATTGCTTCAACCTTTACCTGAACATCTCATAAGCCAGAATATGTTTGACTTCAAGGACGCAGAGAGTAACAAAACACTCGGCTTAACCTGGAATCCGCACACTGATCAGTTTACATTCAAGGCGCCACTTAGTAACACACGTGACGTCACAACGAAGCGGACATTGCTCTCTGATCTATCAAAATTATATGACCCACTTGGTTGGCTGTCTCCGGTAACAATGAAGGCAAAACTCATATTTCAACAAGCTTGGCTTGCTTCAACAAATTGGGATGAACCTCTTCCGGAAGACATACAACAAGAGTGGACAACCTTTCAACAAGAATTGCCCACTATCAATACCATCGCTTTACAACGCTGGATTGGTAACACTAAACAACCCATCGAGTTACACGGATTCAGTGACGCCTCCGAGAAAGCCTACGGCTGCGTTATCTACTGTAAATCTATTAGTGAAGAAGGGCAACAATTTATCACGCTGGTGGCGGGAAAAACTAAGCTCGCACCATTAAGAAAACCCCCGTCTTTACCACGGCTTGAACTATGCGGTGCCCTACTACTGTCTCGACTTATGAAAAAGGTCATAGAGTCAATAAACTCACAGATTGTAACAATACATGGTTGGACAGATTCTATGATCGTGATGGGTTGGTTACAAGGGGGGCCTTCAAGATGGACTACATTTGTGGCTAATCGCGTAACACAGATCACTGTCATCATGCCATCGGGATGCTGGAGGCACGTCAAGTCTGAATATAACCCAGCAGATTGTGCCAGCAGAGGCCTAACTCCACTACAACTGGCGAATCATCATTTATGGTGGGGACCTATTTGGCTAAAGGACAACGATCTCCCACTTCAAGACCAATTCCACACAACTGTTGAAGAGAAAAAGGTCAAACAAGTTTGCGTGTCACAAAGGTCGATGCCATTAATCGGAGAACTTTTAAACAAACACAGCTGTATGGCACGCGTAACTCGAATCCTAAGTTGGATACTTCGGTTCATAAACAATGCACGTGACGTCAACAATGCCATGCGGTCATCGTACTTAGCAACGAGTGACCTGCAGAACGCACATAATGCAATTATCAAGGCTATACAAACTAATCATTTCGCCGACGACATTGCACAACTCAATAAACATCATAAAGTGCGAATAACAAGCAGTATTTTAAACTTAAATCCATTCCTGGACAAACACGAAATCTTACGTGTAGGAGGACGTCTGGAAAATGCCAACTTAAGTCAAGAACAAAAACATCCAATTATCGTACCTTACAATGACAGGTTAACGGAGTTACTGATCGACCAAGCGCACAAGAGGACCCTGCATGGTGGAGCCAGACTAACTCTATCATATCTACGCAACAGATATTGGATTATCAGCGGTTTGAGAGCAGTGAAAAAACGACTTATACGGTGCATCACGTGTCATCGCTTCAAAACTATCAACAACAACCAACTTATGGGTGATTTACCTCCTCCACGCGTCACACCATCGAGGCCTTTCACACACACCGGTGTAGATTTCACTGGGCATGTGGAGGTAAAGGCTAACAAGGGCAGAGGAATAAAGACAATGAAGGCCTACGTAGCTGTATTTGTGTGTCTGTGCACAAAAGCTCTTCACCTCGAACTTGTCTCCGATCTCAGCACAGTGGCTTTTCTGAACGCCTTGAAACGAATGTGTGCCCGCCGAGGAAAGCCTCGTCACATCTACAGCGACAACGGCACCAACTTCGTGGGCGCAGCAAGAGCATTGGAAAAACAACGAAAGGAGGCATTACAATGCTACATAAACAATGACGTCATAACTAACATATCAGAGTGGGGCATTGAATGGCATTTTAACGCTCCTTCCTGGCCTACTGCTGGTGGACTCTACGAAGCTGCAGTAAAAAGCCTGAAACATCACCTCAAACGAGTACTTGGGGATCAAAAACTTACGTTCGAGGAATTTTCTACACTGTTGGCGCAGATTGAAGGATGTCTCAACTCTCGCCCCTTGGTGGCGTTGTCAGAGAATATCGAAGACCTTGACTGCTTGACACCAGCTCACTTCCTAATCGGCGAGCCTTCTCTAGAATCACCACTATCCGCTGAGGGTAATGACATGACCTTCTCTACAAGATGGCAACTTACGGAGAAAATGTACAAGGACTTCTGGAGAAGGTGGTCTACTGACTATCTTCAAACTCTACAAACTCGAAGCAAATGGCACTTCCCTACTAAAAACTTAGAAGTTGGGGACGTCGTTATCGTCAGAGAAGACAACATTCCTCCTGCCAAATGGATCCTGGGACGGGTGTTGGAGACTCACCCAGGTGCGGACGGCCGGGTACGAGTCGTCACACTGAAAACTAAAACAAGTAATATGAAGCGACCGATTACAAAATTGTCACGCCTTCCGTTGGATCCGTCATCTTATACAACTGCATCTTCTGACGTTGACACTACGAAGCCTGCAATAAATACGCAAAGAAAACGAAGAAACAACAACGGCAAAAAACACTTCAACAACCTTTTTTGTACGTTACTACTTATATTTTCGATGTGTGTTGGACCTACTACGCAACAAATGATCAACATAACAAGGCTTAGCAGTTCAAGAGTCGTTTATTTTGACAAGGTGTCTGATGTGCAGATTATTCAAGATACGTGGAAAATGGTTGTATACTACAACATGACGACATATTGGCGGAGTTTGGACAACATACAAAACTATGTCAACCATTTGAACACATTATGCAAGAATGAAGCAGCCTATCTTACAATTTCATCCCAGTTTCAACACGAACTTAACGAAATTCAACACTATAACGATATCTTACGATCAGAACATGGACCGTCTCGAAGAAGAAGAGGACTAGTGAATGGAATAGGATACCTAGCAAACTCCCTTTTTGGTACTCTGGATGAGAGATTTGCCAATCAGTACGTGAAGGATATCAACATAATCCAGTCAAACGAAAATCATCTATTGAATCTCTACAAAAATCACACATCGATCATCGAAAGTGAATATAATCTTCTAAAAAGAAACGAGGAAGTAATGAACACACAATTTCGTATCATCGACAATCATCTCGCTGAAACGGAAAAACGCATACAACTCAGCCATGACAATGCTATGTACATAACAGCTACCGCTCTGGCCGTGAACTTGATCATTTCAAACATACGACAAATACAACAGCAACTCCTAGACCTAGTAACTGACGTGAAGGACGGGAGAGTTGACACCCATCTCATCAAGCCCAACCAATTTGAAGATCAGCTCAACATCATCTCCGGTCATTTACCAAGCGAGTTATCGCTACCCTGTGTGAACACACGCCATTGCACGCGAAGCCTATACAAGCTGGCGCGAGTGCACGTGCGCTTAACAAGTGCATACATAATATTCGAAGTGAAGCTACCGCTAATAAACAACGAACAATATGAACTTAACCACATCATTCCTATTCCGCAAATAACTGGACACACAGAGAAAACTATAGTACTCACATCTGAATACCTTGCTGTAAACCTAAAAGGGGACATGATAATACCCTTAGAAAACCGAGATGTATCATCATGCTTAAATCTGCAAGAAAACAAAATGTTATGTGCTATCAATCAACCTATTTACAACATTAAGGTAGCCGATACATTATGTGAAGCGCAAATATTAAACAATGGCGACTCATCAACATGCCGCACAAGAGTATTGGATTGCAACGACAGGTGGGTGCGATTACACAATCGTGGCGCGTGGCTGTTCTCCTGTTGCGAAGACTGCACGATGCGCATTTTCTGCCCAGCTGGAGTGACGTCACAGCACTTACACGGCACGGGGATTATGTTACTCGGACTTGGGTGTATGCTCAAGGGAGAAAGCTTCATCATTCATGCTCGCAACGACTATCACAGCGAGTTGAAACTAACAGGCAGTGAAGAAAGAATGTACATGCGTGAATCAAGCCTGAACCACATACTGACAGACTTTAATCATACATTTGGACCTGAAGATCATAAAGACGCCTTACAAGAGCTGAAAAACAACATTGATAAGGTCAAGGAACAGCAACAAACACTGAGTGTACAATCACTCACACATGACACACACAACTATGTGTTGTACACCGTAGTCGGATTTATTATTGTAGCCTTCATTGCATGGGGGACATTCCGGCTGAAAAGAAGACGTCAAGGCTGCAGCGTGAATCTTCGCGACAAGCCAGACCCCAACAATGTCGAGCAGCC
The DNA here is from genome assembly GCA_036936625.1 of Parnassius smintheus behrii. Lineage (NCBI taxonomy): Eukaryota > Metazoa > Arthropoda > Insecta > Lepidoptera > Papilionidae > Parnassius > Parnassius smintheus. Next base: position 13,734,566 of record JAUPFT010000025.1, read on the forward strand.
AACCCAAGGACATTCATCGGAGCATGGGGTCTCGGACATCGATAGTGTGGATGCGGTGATCGCTACGGCTGCCCGTAAACTCAATAGGGGTTCATCGCCTTAAACTTTCTTCTTGTTTATAAAATTGGCAAGATGTACGAGCAAGTACATGATATTTCAACAGTTTAGAAAATAATGCTGATATCGCGCCTGCGCGCGCGACACGTTCACTATAATTACATTTTTTATTCATAAGTATTTTCAGTACAATAAACGCTCTCTACGGAAACGGACACAGTTTTAATTACCACATCCCGTAACGTAGAAGATACTACCTACATTAATATACTACATATCAATTATATGTAGAGGGTCACAATTCACAAAATACCCCCTACAGAAGCAAAATGTCATGTTCTATGTGGTCAAAGGCCTGAGTCATGTCTAATAGTACTGCTACTACAGGTATCCTTTGAGATATGCTTTCGGTGACAAATTTAATAAGATGAAAGCGTGCAAGTGTAGTTGAACTTTTCTTTACAAATCCAAACTGCTGCCGATTTAATATATTATGCTTTGTAAAGAATAAGTTTAATCTATTACACATAGCTTTTTCAAATATTTTCAATAACACAGGTACGAGAGTAACTGGTCTATAATTATTTACTGATGCCTTGTCACCTTTCTTAAAGAGTGGTTTTACAATTACTTGTTTTAACTTCGATGGAAAGATGCCTTTACAAAACGATAAATTTATCACAAAGCTTAAAATTTCAGATATGCTATTTGCACACGCTTTTAATATTTTCGTTAAAATTTCGTCGTATCCGACGGATTTACTATTATTAAGATTCATTATTATTTTACGAACCTCATAACAATCCGTAGGATATAGAAAAATTGTTTTGTCATTCGTTACAATCTGTTTAAGAAGATTATGATTTTTGTCGCGTTTTGTAATATTACCTATAAAGTGGTTAATAAAAACTTTTTGTGCATCAGTGTACTTAATGTTATTATACGTTATGTAATCTACGCCCTGTGGTTTACACATTATATTGTTTTTGATAACATTCCAAGTTGCTTTGCATTTATTAGAACTGTTGCCTATATATTTATTATTTACATTTTTTCTGGCAGTGTGGATACATGTTTTCAATATGCGACTATAGGCATTGTATTTTTGTTTATTTAGATTTTTATTAGCATTGCCATGAATATATTTTAAATACAGATTTCTTTTTGTGATTGTTGCCTTTTTTATCCCTTTAGTAATCCACCGCGCTCTCATATTTGTATTTACTATTTTTATTCTAATGTTTGGAAAGCACAAATTATAAAAAACTAAAAATAGATCATGAAAATAGTCAAAAGCTACGTCAATATCTTCTATTGTATATATGTCAGACCAGGATAATGCCCGCATGCAATGATTAAACTTAATTATATTACTTTGACAATAATCCTTTCTATATTCAAACCAGTATGTAGTTATATGTTTTTCAGACATATTTACGCTGAGGGTCTGCGCTGTTTCATGATCTGACAAACCCAGAAAATGAATGCCCGAATCAGCTTGTATTATGTTGCTAGCAATATAATCAATACACGCTTTATTTCTAGTAGGTATTCTTATGTGAAAGTCAATATTATGATTATTTAATTTACTTGTTAATTCAACTGTTGGTTTAGTCTGTTTTAATATATCTATATTCCCAATCACCCGTTAATACTAATTTAGTGCTCTCTTTTTTATTAGTCAGTTTTTGTAATAATATATTAAGTTTTACAAAAAATGCTGGCAATGTTTCAGGTTAAGGTATTCTATATATGCAAATAATAATCATGTTTAATTGACTTAATTTAATTCCACAACATTCAAAACAATACTCACAGCCTAATTCGTTTGTTATCACAATTGATTTATATTTAATACCTTTCTTAACAAAAATACAACTACCACCTCTTTTTTCATTAAGACGTGAAAAGCTTGCGGCAAGTTTAAAGTTATTAATGGAAATTCTGGCCTTCCGACATCTGCGGCGTTGCACCACCAAATCTTCGTTGGTCCGTCTCCTGCTGGCGTTGACTTCGGGTACGGACACCCTCCGTTTCCTCCTTAGGTAAAATCGGCATGATTTAATCCGACTTCTGACACCAATAGTTACGAGCGAGTTACAATTGAATGTTACGAGCTTGAGGTTCGTGACAATAAAAATTGCCGATAAAATTACCTAAATTAACACTTTAATTTACTTTACACAAAGTAAAACTTAAAACACTAATAATTAAACACACTAATTCACTTAATTCCGCTCCGAAGCTTCGCTTGTTTCGCCAAATCAACACTGCCTCGATCGCATCTTGCAGCACCTATTTATATAAATTAGCAAAGAAGCATCCCGAACATTCAAGTAAATGCGCGCCAGGCAACGAGTGTTCGAGTGTAGATTTTCCAGAAACTTAGTTCTTCGGGTGGCGCTGTCGGTCGAAAGATTTGTGATGTCATTTTCTGCAACGCGCCCCTCGCTCTCGTTCCTGACTATTTCCAAATAATCAATTTTGCTGAAAAGTCCTGCAATGTTCTAATGTAATATATTCAATTTAGATTTGTTCACGAAAAAAATTATTTGTTGACTGTACGCTTTTATTCTGTGGCTTAAAATAATAGGGTATCGTACCTTTTAAAGGTTGTTTTTTACTAGCTGTGGCAAGGTCAATGTGAATATGTGTTTCTTGTTTTTTTAATTGTTGTTTAAATAAATATGGAATTGTACCTTTTTTGAATTCGTATGGCAGATTTGTGTAAGATTTTTTGAAGCCTTTATTGGTTTTAAAGAAATTTATACTATTTGAATTAAGTTTATGTTTACTAACTATAAATTTTTTATCGTAATCTTCAGAGTCAATGTGAAAGTTTATTATTTTTGCTCTATTAATATTACCATGAAGTCTTAAAAATTTACAATTTTGATATAACCGAGTAACACAGTACATATGATTATTCAGAGATTTTTCTTTTAGATAATTATTTTTCTGTCCCATTATAAGTATAACTCTGTCGTTGCTACTCAACTCATTTTTGTTGCAATATTAATTAATGTTACAATATGATAATTTTTTTTTTTTTTATAGAAGAGGGGGCAAACGAGCATGCGGCTCACCTGATGTTAAGTGACTACCGCCGCCAATGATCAACCGCAACACCAGGAGAATTGCGGGTGCGTTGCCGGCCCTTTAGAAAGGAGTAAGCTCTTTTCTTGAAGGTCCCCAGGTCGTATCGGTCCGGAAAAATCGCCGGTGGTAAACTATTCCACAGAGAGGTTGTACGTGGAAGAAAACTCCTTGTGAAACGTACAGTGGTGGACCGCCAAGCATCCAGATGGTGTGGATGGTATCGGGACGTTTGCCGTGTAGTGCGTCCACGAAATTTGGCGGCTGGGATTAATCCGAACAATTCCTCAGAGCACTCCCCGTGATAGATGCGATAAAATACGCAAAGAGATGCAACATCTCTTCGCAGCGCCAGTGAATCAAGCCGATCGGAAAGCACTCGGTCGTCGACGATTCGAGCCGCTCTGCGCTGAATGCGGTCAAGTGGAAGGAGCTGGTACTGGGGAGCCCCAGCCCAGAGATGGGAACAATATTCCATGTGCGGCCGAACCTGCGCCTTGTAAAGTTGCAGGCGGTGTGCCGGCATGAAATACTGTCCCGCTCTGCTGAGCACGCCAAGCTTTTTAGAGGCCAATTTGGCCTTCCCTTCCAAGTGACCACGAAACTGCACGTCACTCGATATGTCGACGCCGAGGATTAAAATATCTGAAGACGTCGCGTTCGGCTTAATTATAGATAACACATCATATTTATCGTTCCACGTGTTTATCCGTGAATCTCTACTTTCTAGCGATAGTCCTCGTGCCTGTTCATCGCCAAGGATATATATTTTATTTTTTTCACTATTTGTTAATGTTTTGCTTATGTTGCGTTGTACTGTTATTGGTGATATTTATTTATATCTTCGTTACAAATCTTTTGTTCATTGTTTCCGATTTTTGATGTATCTTGCTTAATGTCCTCAACATTTAAAGTCTCATTTTTCAACTTCTCTTGTAAGCATTTCGTAGCACTCTGATTCTTAAATTCAGAAACGGGCGTGAGGGGCGATTCAGTAGCAACATCATAATCCGGCTTCTTTTTATTTAAAATAATATTGGAACGTTTTTTGGGAGTGCCCTTCTTGGGTGTATTTACATTCAAAAGTTTGACATAAACACCCAAATGTTTTTTATTGTCCTCGATAATTTTTTTTAAATTTGTTGTTTCAATGTTAAGTTCGGCAATTTCTGCGTGTGCACTTTCTAGTTGCATCTTTAAATATTCTATTTCGCATTTCATTTCAGTTATGGTTGAATTATCCATTAATGACATGTTGGGTAGGCTCTGAAGAGTTTCGTTAGGGGTAGAACTGTTAATGTCATTAATATCTTCTACTACTGTACAGTTGTCCGTTGATCGATTATTACTAAAGTTTTGTTTTCTAATTTGTTCAATTATTATTGTTTTGTCATATTTTACCAAATTCAAAGAGACTGGTGAATCATCTACTAGCTTATTCTTATTATTTAGGCATGATTTACATTTCCATGAGCTTTTGCTACTTTTGTTCATTAGATAAAACCTTTTTGCTGACACGTTCGCACATTGAATATCATATTTTTTCTTACATAAAGTGCATATTAGATATTCATTATTTTCTTTAATAACATTACATTTGGCACATAAAGCATTTTTTTCGACGAGGATGCCATATTTATTTCATATATTTTACTCTTTTATATATATGTATTCTTATATTAATTAAAATTATATGAAAAAAATGTGTTGGATTAGAACTCTGGTACAGAGCGTTCCAAGTAGGTTCTCGAAACCAATACACCACGATGGTAATGCAGATGCAATTAAATTTTGTAGTCTTATTCACGATTGATGTTTGATTCACGAGCGATCCGGTCCAAAGTTCATTGTGTCGTTTCATAAATGAGCCGCTTAGTAAACAAGAAAGTTTCCGTTACGATTCTTGAATTTAAAAATAATCTCTCTTCCACTAAACACTGTTAATCACTGTTAATTTTTTATCACGTAGGACCTTATTAAGAAAGTTTTTGCGTTTAAAATTTTTTAATACCTATTTATACAACGAAGATCTAGTCTTACACTATTTACTACAAAATACACCATAATATCTAATTGTATGGAGTCACAAACAATTCACGTAATCCACAGGTCACTATATACACTTTTTTCACAAAAGTTTTTCTTTTTATGCACTTTTACTATTTTATTCGAATAATATATGCGGAGACGGTATGTACGCTGCTGACTCGGCTTGCGTCGTATTATTAATATATATTTTATAATATATATTTTAAATATTTAATAAATTTGCTTATTCTCAAATTTCATTTCTAACAATATACAATTTCATCTTACTTTAGATAGATAGATAGAATTTTTTTTTATTGCACTCAAACAAAACAATTTGGTACAAAGATGAACCTAATGCCGAAAAGGCATTCTCTGCCAGCTAACCTTTTGTAGTGTGGTGAGAGCTATTGGTAGAGCCGCGAGAGAAAAAAAACTAACTTATTTATACATACTATTCAAAACGTATTATAATATAATAGTACCCGGTCGACCGAGCTTTGCTCGGTATTTTTCGCTTGATTTTTTTTTAATTCGTGTGTTTTGGAAATTATATTTAGATACAAATTACATAATGATGAAATATAAATAATATTTTTTGATCTTAGCGACATAACAGAAAAAACGGAACTGGTTATTTGAATAAAAAATCAGGAGCGCAATTATTTTAATTTAAATTTTCGTGTTTTTAAAAAATACTAAAAAAAAGGCTCGAAAAAATAGATTTTCTCAAAAAAGAAAGGAACTTGAAAAAAAAAATTAAAAAAAGTCGGTCGGTCGGTCTGGGCTCGAACCGGGGTTTTACGATACTGTGACCGCCCATTATACCAATTAAGCTATTTATAATCATTAACAATCTGTCAAAATTTACCTTCTTCTTCTAACGATATTGTAGCAGTTTGTCATTGCCTAAAACACGGACAAAAAGACATTTTCTAAAAAGAAATCCTAGCTAGATCGATTTATTATCCCCGAAACTCCCTGGACACTAAATTTTATGAAAATTGTTGGAGCCGTTTCCGAGATCCCGATTATATATATATATATACAAGAATTGCTCGTTTAATAGTATAGGATTATGTATATGTTAATTTATACATATACAACGTGTCCCAAAATTCAACGATAAGCCAACACCGGAGGATAGACCTACCCTGGACTAATCAGGGAAAAAAAGAAAAAAATATATATTCCAATAATATTTTAAGTTATATAAAAAAAATGAAATTCTTCAGAAATTGAGACCGTTTATGATATTTTTCACTACCATGACCACAATTTTTTTAATATTTTTTCTTTTTTTTCATAGGCAACCTGAATAGTACTGCTATCTACCACAATTCTTAAAAACTCCAGAATAACTCTTGTTTTATCACGAAAATTAATGAAACTTATTTTATTCCCTAAATTTTTTGAAGACTTTTACTTTTAACCAAATTTAACTTATCGTGGTGTAAAAAAAGAGTATGAACACTAGTATGGCAAGTTTTTTTAAAAATTGACGCAACTAACCAAAATTCGAAAATGGTATAATACTCTAGGAAAACAAGTTATAAAAAAATATGGGCCTATTTTTTCTTAACAGGGGCCAAATGACGGTCGGGTGTAATAAAAGTATTAGTTCTTGAAACGTTTAATATTTCAAAACAAATGGTACAAACAGTTTCACGTGTAATTTATTAAGTTATTAACATTATAGCACATGTTCGAACTGTTTGCCACCAGCATTAATACATGCACGACATCGCCTTAAAAATGATCGTTTTATTTGTCTTGCACATCTTCTGCTATTAATGTAATCAGCAGCCTGAGTGATATTTCGACGAAGCTCGTCCAATGTCGCAATGGGTTTTGAGTAGACCCTGTTTTTAAGACAACCCCAAATAGAAGAAGTCCAGGGGGTTCAAATCGGGTGAACGGGGTGGCCATAAGATAGGACCAAGTCGCCCGATCCAACGCCCTGGATACTCTTGATTTAAATATTCTCGCACAGGACGGGCATAATGTGCTGGGCAACCATCATTTTGGAACCACATGTTTTGAAGATCACTTAAGGGCACGTCGTTTAACAATTCTTGCAAGTCATTTTGTAAAAAGTTTAAATAACTATTGCCATCTAAGTTTCCTTGTAACTCAAGGGGCCCAATTACTTTTCCATTTAATATGCCGGTCCATAGGTTAACCTTGAATTGATATTGGGATTTGTCTTGTCTCATCAAGTGTGGATTTTCATTAATCCAACTATGTAGGTTGTGAAGATTTAAATACCCATCTTTCTTGCATGTTGTTTCATCCGACCATAGAATTTTGTCTAGGAATTGGGGATCTTCACTGTGCCTTTGCAGCATCACACGGCAAATTGTGACTCGTAGCGGATAGTCCCGCAGTAATAACGTCTGCACACGCCTGTAGTGATATGGGTGAAGTTTGTGACGTTTTAATATTCGATGTGCAGAAATTTTCGGGATTCCTGTAGCTTCTTCTATGGCACTTACCGAAGTAGTTGAGTCATTTTCTATCTCATTGAGAACTTCTTCATCACGATCCAATCTAGGTCTTCCAGTGCTTCTCCTATTGGATGGCATACGACCCTCCGAAAACGCTTGATGCTCATTAATAAACACTCAATAATCAGGATATCTTTGCGCATTTGGGTATCTTTCTCGATACAGTTTGCTAGCAGCGTTAGCATTACATCGGCATTCTCCATAGATTAAATGCATATTAGCGTATTCCTGTGGTGTGTACGGTTGCGGCATGTTAAACGCCAAACAGTCCAAAATGCGCCAGAACTCTAAATCACAAAACACACAATCGTAGTCCAAGATAATGCCAGGTCAGTTCAGTTTGCAGATCACTTCCAGTCCAAATAATGCCAGGTCATTTAAGTTTGCAATCCAAACAGCCAAGCCAAAAGTCGATAGTATGTACGAGAGCCACGTGAGTTGAATTGGGAACGGTGCGCAGTAAACAAAGGAGCAGAGCGTACTAAACTGACTTGCTGAGAATAATAACAGCTTCTCTACCTGCCCTGTTGTTGTCTCTTTTTAACGTAAATGTCTCTATCTATCTCTCTCTAACATCTAAGGTATTAATGCCCCGTTCAAATTCCTACTATTCGTGTCTGTGGTCGTTTCGTTCTTACGCTGAATCTCCCATTGTTGCCGATATATTCATGGAAGACTTTGAGGAGAAAGCCCTCCTTACTGAACCTGTTACCCCAAGGTTCTACAAGCGGTACGTAGACGATACTTTCACAATTTTACCATCAGACAAAGTAACTGCATTTTTAGAACATCTTAATTCCATAAACCCTAAAATTCAATTTACTATGGAGTTAGAGGCAAATAATTCCTTAGCTTTCCTAGATGTGTTAGTCATCCGAAATCCTAACAACACCATAGGTCATACTGTGTATAGAAAGAAGACCCTTACAAACCGATACTTAAATGGTGAATCTCACCATCATCCTTCACAGTTAGCTACCGTGGGCAAATCTTTGTTTCAGAGAGCACGAGGGATCTGTGACAGCAAACACCTGGCCGCCGAGCTTCAGCATGTCAAGCAGGTTCTGCACGACAACTAGCTTCGGGTCCCGCGCCTCCGTCACAGTGACCGAGTGAAACCGGCCACAGTCGAGCGTGTGCCTGCTATACTACCATATGTCAGAGGTGTCACAGACAAGATTGACTACATCTTGAAGCGAGCTTCTATTAGAACATTCTACAAGCCGCCGAAGAAGATAAGTCAGTTCTTACCATCCGTCAAGTGTCATCATCATATTCCTCTACAAGATGCAGGAGTATACAAGCTTGATTGTGATTGTGGTCTCTCATATATAGGGCAAACAAAGAGATCAATTAGAACCCGCGTAAAAGAACACACAAGCTGACGTGAAGCATCAACGTTCCGGGAAGTCTGCAGTTTGCGATCATATTCTAGATGGCCCCAACCATTACATCAGATTTGATAGACCACAAATCCTCGCGAAAGAACATCGATTCCTACCAAGGATGATATGTGAGGCTATTGAAATTAAAAAAACATCCTAATTTCAATAGAGAAGGAGGCTGGGTACTACCACCTGCTTGGGATCCTATAATTAATAAAATTAAAACTAAACCCAAGCCTATACCAAATAGCTAGCCAAGATTAGACTCAAACAATCGCCCTGGAAAATAAATCTTCTAATCCTTATGCGGCTTTCCGCATCCGTCATGCGTTCGCCCTGATGACAAAGGATCGTACTGCACTGCCCTGTACACTGTTCAAGGAATTCTCTAACTGTACAGTCCATCTTTTATAGCTCGAGGACCCCTTTTAGCCATGTATGGGGCACCGAGTCAAATGCCTTTCTGTAGTATATCCAGGCAGCGGAGAAGTTCTGACGGTTTCGTTGTAAGTCAATGAGGAGTGGTTCCTTGATTCCACGACCACCGCCCTGAGATCAGTTTTGAGCGCACGACGTTACCTGATTCGAGTTTAGGTGACGAGTTATTCTCGCGCTCAAAATGGATGTTAGCGTCCTATATATATATATATATATATATAAGACGCTAACATCCATATAGCCCAAGCTAATACCACTGCAAGACTTCAAAATACAGTTAGTTCATTCTGCGTAGATCGGACCAAAGACAATAATTAAAAGGCTGAAGGTACTCCGGGTTAACTTCGACATCGGGACGTCAGTCACCTCAGTCCCCCGTGACCACGGGTGCTGGAAAGCACCCGAAACGTCGGGTATTAAAATTAATATAAATAAAACGCGATAAAATCCGTAAAAGTAATATTAATTAAGCCAAGGTTCTGAACCTGCCTAACATATTCTAAATCTACACTGTTTAGAGTGACCTTAGGTAGATGTTGATAGTCAAGTCGACATGTAATTTTTCTGCTCCCTATGATGATAACCTGTGTTTTGGCAGGATTTAATATTAGCCCATGACATCTCGCCCACTGAGGAACTGCAGCAAGATCAGAATTCATTCTGTAAACAGATGAATTTAGGTCATTTAGACTAAAATGTTGATACAACTGGACATCATCTGCGTACAGGTGATACTTGCTGAAATTTATTACAGAAACAAGTGCATTGATAAACACAGAAAAAAAGCAACGGAGATAAAACACCTTGAGGAACACCAGCAACAACTTTACACCAATCGGAGTACTTATCATCAACACGTATGCGTAGCCGGCATCCTTGAAGATAGGAACTAAACCATTGTAAAACTGACGATGTTAAATTCAGAGATTTCATAATTGCTAACAGGATGTCATAGTCAATATAGTTAAAGGCGTTACTGAAATCTAGAAGGACAAGAAGAGTGAGTTGACGATTATCCATCGCGACGCGGATATCATCAGTTATTTTAATTAAGGCCGTGGAAGTACTGTGCAGAGATCGGAAACCAGACTGAAAAAGATTAAAGACATTGTGTTAGTTTAGAAATTTTGAGAGTTTTTTTTTATAGAAGAGGGGGCAAACGAGCATGCGGCTCACCTGATGTTAAGTGACTACCGCCGCCCATGATCAACCGCAACACCAGGGGAATTGCGGGTTCGTTGCCGGCCCTTTAGAAAGGAGTAAGCTCTTTTCTTGAAGGTCCCCAGGTCGTATCGGCCCGGAAAAATCGCTGGTAGTAAACTATTCCACAGAGAGGTTGTACGCGGAAGAAAACTCCTCTTGAAACGTACATTGGTGTACCGCCAAGCATCCAGATGGTGTGGATGGTATCGGGACGTTTGCCGCGTAGTGCGTTCACGAAATTTGGCGGCTGGGATTAATCCGAACAATTCCTCAGAGCACTCTCCATGGTATATGCGAAAGAAAATGCAAAGAGATGCAATATCTCTTCGCAGTGCTAGTGAATCGAGCCGATCGGAAAGCACTCGGTCGTCAAAGATTCGAGCCATTCTGCGCTGGATGCGGTCAAGTGGAAGGAGCTGGTACTGGGGAGTCCCAGCCCAGAGATGGGAACAGTATTCCATGTGCGGCCGAAACTGCGCCTTGTAAAGTTGCAGGCGGTGTGCCGGCATGAAATACTGTCCCGCTCTGCTGAGCTCGCCAAGCTTTTTAGAGGCCAATTTGGCCTTCTCTTCCAAGTGACCACGAAACTGCACGTCACTCGATATGTCGACGCCGAGGATTCCGATACTGGCGGAGGCAAAAAGGGGAGTGCCTTGAAACTGAGGAGATACGACAAAGGGGTTCTTTTTAGCGGTTAACGCGCAAACTTGTGTCTTCTGGGAGTTAAACTGGACTAGATTTAGTCGCCTCCAATCCGAAACTCTGTGCAGCAAAGACTCGACTTCAGACACAAGTTTGTCCCGGCACTCGGAGACGTTTTCCCGAGAAATACTGGCTCGTCCGGTGTAAAGAGCATCACCAGTGCTGTCATCTGCATAGCAATGAATGTTACGGGTTTGCAACATATCATTGATATGCAGAAGAAACAGCGTTGGCGATACCACGCAGCCTTGTGAAACACCAGCATTAATAGGCTTGCAATCGGAGCTTGCACCGTCTACAACGACCTTGATGCTCCGATCTCCAAGAAAGCTGGTTATCCAATCGCACAATTTCTCGGGAAACCCATAGGACGGGAGCTTCGAAAGAAGCGCTTTATGCCAAACCCGATCGAAGGCCTTCGCAATGTCCAAACTAACGGCCAATGCCTCCCCCTTCGACTCTATTGCCTCCGCCCATCTGTGAGTTAGGTAGACCAGAAGATCACCAGCTGACCGACCACGGCGAAAACCGTATTGGCGGTAACTAATCAGCTGGTGATCCTCAAGGTACCTCATGAGCTGGCAGTTTACAATGGACTCGATTGTTTTAGAGAACAAGGAGGTGATGGCAATAGGCCGGTAGTTGGACGGGTCTAAGCGCCTTTTTTAGGGATCGGGTGGACGAAAGCCGTCTTCCATGATTTTGGGACTACGCCTAGGGAGTAGGTATACCGGAAAAGATGCGTTAAAACCGGTGCCAATTCTGGAACACACGTCCTCAGCACAATTGGGGGGATTCCGTCAGGCCCACTCGACTTGTGGATGTCCAGGGAGAAGAGTGCTTTGCGAACCGAGCGCTGTGTGAACTGCACTTCCAGCATGGAGCACTCACACCGCGGGATGGTCGGCGGCGTACCCTCTCCGTCATCGAGGGTCGAGTTGGACGCAAAGAAGATCGGCTTTCTCCTTTGCGGTATGGGCCAGTGAGTCGTCCTCCCTGTGCAGAGATGGAAGAGATGGCTGACAGAAATTTCCCTGGACAGCCTTGGCGAGAGAACAGAATGCACGGGTTCCAGAAGGAAGGCGAACTAGTTTCACGCCAATTCTGCCTATGTGCTCTGACTTTGCCTTGGCAATGACTCTTTTGAAGGACCTAGAGACGGAATTAAACTTCTTTTTTAGAGCGCTGGTGTTTACATCCCGGGACGCTGATGCATCAACCCAGGCTTGGTAGCACTCCTGCTTATAGCATGATGCTATTTCACAGGAGCGACCAAACCATGGCTGAGATTTGCCTCCAACGGGCACCACAGAGGAAGGAATAAAAAGTTCCATACCCTGAAGTACCACATCAGCGACAGAATCCGCAACAACGTTGGGATCGTCCGGCGAGAAGCAAACCCGTCCCCAAGGGTAGGATGCAAAGAAAGACCGCATCCCATCCCAATCGGAGACCTATAGTGCCAAACACGGCGGCAGCCTGCAGAATGCAACTGCGATTTCAGCGTGGGTGGTACCACACTTCGAACAAGACAATGGTCCGAGGAGCCTAAAGGGGCGTCGACGGAAATCTGATATCCGTCCGGATGAGAGGTCAGCAGAAGGTCCAACAGAGAAGGTGCATGATCCTTCCTTCCTCCCTTTCCATGATCTGGAATCCGCGTAGGCGAAGTAACCAGTTGAGTCAGACCATATGCCAAGGCAAAATCATGAACAGATCTCCCCGCATGATCGGTTAAACGTGAACCAAGCCATTCGGCGTGATGGGCGTTAAAGTCGCCGAGGATCACGATCTCTGCGGAGGGGATCTGCTGTAGCAACGAATCTGTAGCCATTTGGACGTGTCCCATTGACCGTCCCAAGCCCGTATGCGAAAGGAGGAGGGCAGACTGAGGAGAGACCAAACCAGTCGTAAGAGGTCAACGCCGAGTATCAGGCGGCGGTTAACTAACCCGAATAAAACCAAACCGATGGTGATAGAAAATGATTACCATCACCCGCTACACTGTGGTAATGCACAGAATCGGGGCCATTGGCTTTACTGCCCGTGCCGAGAGGTAGAAAGCCTCAATAAAATTTCACCCCAATCCTACGGTGGGAGACGCGCCAAAAGGATGTATGGCTTGGGGTCCCAGTCACTAGCGCCAAACTTGGTGAACCAGGCGAACACCATTGTACATAGCCTTCTCTCAGGAATGGCGTCACCCTGAGAGTGACCCTTTTATCGTCCATACTCGTGGGAATCAAAATGCAGAACAATGAACACAACAAATTCTCCATAAAGAATTCTTCCAAGCAAGACCGAGATCCTTTTCTTTTAGTGGCCGCCCAAGTATTGATATACAATCTGAAGATGCAGATTTATGGAGTCCTCCAGGTCAGACGGACATCTTCCAACAACAAAAGGATGAACAACCAATCAACGAATGGCAGCGAGGCAAAGTACCAAATAAAAAACGTAAAAGACCCGACAGCCCAACGGAAAGTGTAAGTACAGAACAGAAGTACACAAGACAAGTCAACTATAAAGTTCCTGTTCGAAACCAATTCGACATCCTCAGCGACGAAGATCCTGAAATCGCACCTAAAACTAAAGAATATATACCAAAACCAGAACCAATTTTTGTGACTGGTATTGTCAACATAACACCCTTAAGGGAACTTATAGTCAAAGTTGTGGCTATAGATAAGTTTACAACCTGTCGGAAATATCTGCGAACCTGGCTTGATGACGTCATGCAATATGTAGAGATAGCAAAAAAAATCGAGATGCAAAAATGAAATAGATTTTTTGTGCGCCAATTTATTTTTATACTTCTATACAACGCCTTAAAATAAATTTAAAATAAAAAATACATTCCTATTAAAAATAAAACTATTTGTATATATCAATGTAACGCTTTTATACTGGAAAAAGTAAATACAAGAAACCATATTAATTATAAAGGTTTGTTGTTAGAAATGCTTTTTTTAGTAGTTTCTATTCTAGGGTAAGTATAATAAATTAAAATCAAATAATTTTCAAGCCATTTAATTAGCAGGTATTTAACATTAAAATTCTAATTTAAAACAATTATGTACTGTCATTTTCAAAAGTGGTCTATTAATTTTTAAAAAGCCTCAACACCATACATTGTTTCGCTGTCGTTGTTGTCAAATTCTTCATTGTCTCTGAAAATGTTGTCATCACTTTCGTTGTCACTATCTTCTCCACCTAATGAAATTACTAATTCCTGTTCCTCAAGTTCATATAATCTATCAGCATGCCAAAACTTGTCTCTTAAGCGATCGACATGGTTGCATTCTTTTTTCCAATCTTCTGGGGTTATACTCTGTATCGCTTCCTTTGTTAGTCTTTCTATATCTTTTTCTGATTGGTGTACATTTTTGTCCGCCACCCCTTGCTTCATCAAATTCCAAATATACTCAATTGAGTTAAGGTCACAATTTTTTTTTCAATGGTAGGGTGGCAGACGTAATACCTCTTGTCCATGAGATCTAAATATTTCATCGATGAAATATACCTTCTTGGGCTTATGTCTTTTAATTAACATATACAGTTCTCTTTTTGTCATTTTCTCGTCAAATTTGATGTTGTGTTCTTACAGCCACATTTGCATTACGTTTTTACGTGCACTGAAATTTAGCGGCTTATTCACCTGCTTGCTGTGGTACGGTGTGTTATCCATGACAACGATACCGTTGGGTTGAAGATTCGGTATCAATTTCTCTTCGATCCATTTTGTAAAATTTGATGCATCCATTTCGTCATGGTAATCACCGGTTGTTGACTTACATTTATAAAGGAGCTCGGCACCTTGTACGAAACCATTCTCATTGCCTGCGTGTACCACAATCCAGCGCTGACCAGGAGAATGATTAGTTCGAATACTGGAATCACTACTATTTTGCCAACATTTCGAGACAGTGTAATGTGAATGTATCCAGGTTTCGTCGATGGAGGTCACTGGTTTTTTTCGGCACCACATTCGTCATTTTCTTTCAATCGCCTTAAATATTTTGCTCTCCAGGCTGCTATTTCAGGTCTTTGCACCAAAAAATGGCGTTTACGTTTACATTTCTTAAACCTGTACCCCAAAGAATTTATTAGTATATTTCTTAGAGCGTCTTTTTGTCCGGGAAAGTTCAGCTCCTGCTTGGCTTTTCTCAAAATCTTTTTTAATGTAGGTATTTCTTTTCTGGTGGTATAAAAACTTTTAACTAAAGAGCGTATGGTGCATAAATCAAAACCATCTAGATCAATTTTCGTTTTGTATTTTTTACGCTTCTTCCGTGGTGTCGAGAACATAATAGTGTCCGTGGTAACTGAAGCTGACGTACTAGGTTGTGGGTCTTCTTCGAAGGACGTCATCTCTTCCTGAACATTTGCCTCTGTAGTTGATTTTGACAAAACTTGTAACTTTTTTGCTTCACTTTTTATTTTCATTATGGTCGTTTTAGATAAACCAGTTGCTGCACATGCCCTTTTTGTTGCTTGTTCAACCGGGATACTGAAACAGCCTTGTTGTTTTTCATTGTCAAAGAATTTAATTACTTTGAGCACTAAATTCCGCTCGGCACTATGTATAGTCTTACCCATCTTGTAAGTAGTCTATTGTAATAATAGTAATATTTCCCCAAACAGTGAAACAATAAACAATAATGCGATTACAAAAGCGAGATTAATACACGTGCGTCGGCGCTTGCGTTGGCAACGGTACCGGATAGACGATAACGGGCGGAGGTGCGGGGAAGCGCGAAGGGAAGTGCATTCCAGCGAAGTTTGCAGATATTTCCGACGTGTTGTACGATGACTACGCTAAGATCAGGACATATCAATAAGCTAATGCCTGTTGACATCGAAACCTATAAAACAATAAGAGACAATCTAATTAAAAATAACATCAACCACTACACTTACAAACTTAAGAGTGAAAGGGCGTACAGAGGCTTACATGCGTCAGAAAATATTGACATGATTAAAGAAGAGCTGCAAGCCAAAGGGCATGCCATACGTCAAATAGTCAACGTATTGCATAGAACAACAAAAGAAAAACTACCCCTCTACTTTGTAGATTTAGAGCCACAAGCCAACAATAAGGATATTTTCGGTATAAAATACATCAACCATGTCAAAGTTACAATCGAAGCACCTTACAAGAAAAAAGAAGTATTGCAATGTAAGAGATGTCAAAGATTTGGGCACTGTAAAAATCAATGCTTTAGACCTTTTCGATGTGTCAAATGCGGAAATGATCACCCAATAGGCACATGTACCAAAACTCCTGAGTCAGAAGCAGTGTGCGCTAATTGTCAAGGCAAACATCCGGCGAGCTACAAAGGTTGCATTAAATATAAGCAGTACAAGGAAAAAATTCTAATCCTTAAACCATCCTAACAACCCAAACAAACACACGTTACTACACACCCAAAACAGAGCATCAACGAGAATGACAAATCAACGCACCATACAGGCTTCAGCTGTGACAATTCTTTTACTCAGTCACGCGTTCCTATTTTGGACGCGAGCCAACAGAATATAACAAGCTTATTGGACACAATGTTTGAAAGATTCCAAAAAATCATGAAAGACATGATGGACAGCATGATTGATCAGATGATCAAACTAATTACACGACTTACCGACACACAGTACACAGAGGGACTAAATATTCGTATTATCACCTGGAATGCCATTGGGCTGACCGACATACGGAAAGAACTTGAGATATTCATAAACACTGAGAATATTGATGTTGCCCTGATATCTGAAACAAGACTTACACCTAGATCACATATAAAGTTCCATAACTATACGATCTATAGAACCGACCATCCTGCTGGAAATTCTCATGGTGGCACTGCAGTGATACTGAAAAATAACATAAAGCATTACCTTCTCGAAGTATACAAAACAGAAAAAATTCAGGCAACAGCAATTAAAATACACCACAAAAACACTGAGACAACATTCACTGCAATCTATTGCTCTCCACGACCTAAAATCGAGGCTGATGAGTTCAATCTGTTTTTCAACAAATTGGGCCCAGTATTTATCGATGAGACTTGAACTCCAAGCACACTTTCTGGGGATCAAGACTGATCAACCCTAGGGGCAGATAGCTATATAAAGCCACTCTAGATCTCAATCTCGAATGTATCTCGCACGGAGAACAAACGTACTGGCCAACGGACTATAACAAAGTACCAGATTTGCTAGACTTCTATATTTCAAAGAATCTTGGGCAAAACTATTTACAGATTGAAAAATGTGAAGATCTGTCATCAGATCATACTCCAGCCATTCTAAATATTTATAAACAGGCCATTTTCCTTAAGCCACTCCCCAAGATCTACAACAAACGTACCAACTGGGACAAGTACAGAGAATTTATACGTAGTAACACTGAGCTAAACATAAGTCTAAAAACAAACGATGAAATCGAAGCCGGCGTTGAAAAATTCAACAGCATTGTACACATGGCTGCCACCGTTTCCACTCCTAAAAATAGGAAATCAAAAACAAAACAAAAGGAATACCCGAGAAACATAATCGCAAAGATCATTAAAAGACGCAAATTAAGAGGAGAATGGCATAAAACTAGATATCCTTCCGATAAATCTCAGCTAAACAGGGCAACGAAGGAACTGAACGACATGATTAAAGAGCATGAAAATTGTTTTGTACAAAGTCACCTATCTCAACTTACATCACTAAAGGATACTAATTATTCACTGTGGCGCGCAACCAAGAACCTTAAGCAACCAAAAGACCACATCCCGCCTCTGAGAAAACTGGATAGAAGCTGGGCTAGGACTGATGTAGAAAAAACAACAGCATTCGCAGTACACCTAGAAAAAGTATTTACACCACTACCTTGTTCCGACCCCGATAATGACGATAACATAGCGAATTATCTACAGTCTCCAAATCAATTATGTCCCCCATTAAAAGCAGTAAGTCCTAAAGAAATAAGACGGGAGATAAAATCTCTTTCACTCAATAAAGCTCCGGGGTACGACCTATTGGACTCCGTGCTGTTAAGCAATCTTCCGAGGAGTGGCATAATATATTTTGTTACACTCTTCAATTCATCTATAAGACTCTCCCACTACCCGGGACAGTAGAAAATTGCTCAAGTATTAATGATCCTCAAACCTGGAAAGCAGCCGGAAGAAGTCTCATCCTACAGACCAATAAGTCTCCTTCCACTGGTGGGGAAACTGTTCGAAAAAGTTATCCTCAATAGAATGCAATCTCATCTGAATGCTATTCTTCCTGGGCACCAATTTGGATTTCGACAAAGGCATGGAACCATTGAGCAGGTTCATAGATTGACAGATACCATCGGTTATACACTTGAAAATAAGAAATATTGCTCGGCTGTGTTTCTGGATATAAGTCAGGCATTTGATAGAGTCTGGCACGATGGCCTCTTATTCAAGATCAAAAAACAGCTGCCGCATTCCTTCTATTTTTTACTGAAAACCTACTTAAACAAAAGATGCTATGAAGTTAAACTGAACAACACCACGTCTGACCTGTTTGAAATCAGATCAGGGGAGCGTATTAGGGCCTATACTATTACTTATATTCACTGCTGACGTCCCTCTTGATGATGAAATCTTTATTGCCACATACGCTGATGATACTGCAATAATGTCAGTTAATGCCAACCCAACAATCGCATCAGCACATCTCCAAAAACATATTGATGAGATAGAAAAATGGCTGAAAATATGGAGGATTAAAGGCTAATCAAAGCAAATCAATTCACGTCACCTTCCCTCTAAAAAAAGGTGACTGTCCACCAATTACACTGAACGGAGAACAAATCCCACACTATAGTGCCGCGAAATAACTAGGTATGCATAGGGTAGGGTAGGCTGGATAGGAGGTTGACCTGGCAGACACATATCTGGAGCAAAAGAAAAGACCTGGACGCAAAATTAAGATCTGTCTATTGGCTGACTGGCAAAAAGTCTCAGCTAACAAACGAAAGCAAAATAGCAGTTTACAAAACTATTTTGAAGCCAGTATGGACATACGGCATAGAACTTTGGGGAACAGCAAGTAATAGCAACATAGAAATCCTGGAAAGATTTCAGACTAAAGCTATTAGATCTATGTTCAACATTCCAAAATGCATTCACAATAAATATATTCTGCACGACTTGAGGCTAAACACTATGAAACATGAAATCGCTGCTAGAAGCTTAAAATACCAACAAAAATTAACTTCACATGTTAACTCTCTGGCTGCTAAATTAATGGGTTCTGGAAGTACCGTGTACACAAGACTGAGAAGGAATAGCGTTCCAAATCTCGTGAAACGATTTACCAAAGAATAGTGGAAATGGTCAATTGACAACCCCCCCTGCTTTAAGAAAGAAATAATCAGACATAGCTCAGTCAAGGAAACAGCTAAATGTCCACGACAGATTGCTGTGTAAGCGGGATAGAAAAGAAAAAAAAATTTGGACGTGGTCGAAGAGTCGGTCTGTTTCGGCATTACCGCTATGGGACCTATAGAGGCACCCGTAGACGCGCGGATGGTCGTCGCTCTCTACGCGTAGCCAAAGGATGGACAGGTCCGAACGTTCAAATCTGCCGAGGCGTCGAGAGCAGATGTCCTCTCTGACGTAAACGCAAACTCCACCCCGAGGCACAAAGGAGTGTTCCAGTTTGTACCCCGGGAGGAGAGATACGAGACATCAGCCGGAGAGGACATCTGGGTCTCGGTCAGAAAGAGCAGAGCCGGCCTCGCCGTCCCGAGATGGTAGTGGACGGCGTTTAGGTTAGAGTGAAGTCCCCTGATATTGCAGAAATTCACGGACAGCGTGGCAGGGGTCGCCTTGGTCTTGTTGCTCCGTTTGCCCCGAGCAGTTGTAGTCTTGGGCGGAATTTTGCCCCCCCCCCCCCATTCTCCAGGGGTGCTGGTACCCTCCTGGGGTAGTCTATCATTATTTAATTCAGCTACCATGTTGATGGGGGGGGGGGGGATTTGGGCCTCCGGCCACCTGCACTCACCAGAAGAAACGCGGAAGCAGAGCTTCCACTTCACGCCGGTATTCTGTGAGGTCGTGGTACCTCCCCGGTTTGAGCCGGCCCATACATGCAACAGCAAAGCTGCCGCGTGGCTCTGCCACTGGTAAAAGAGTTGGCCATGAACAACCTTTTCAAGAATTTTGGAGAAGAAGGAGAGGATAGATATTGGCCTATAGTGGCTGAAATTAGTAGGAGAGCTATTTTTGGGGACAGGAATCAGGAACGCTTCTTTCCACTTGGTAGGGAAGGTACTGGACGAAAAGTTGAAATTTATTAGGTTAGTGATATGGGAAACTATTTGGTCCAAAATCGGCAAAACCATGTCACGTCCAATATTATCTGGGCTGACAGCTTTGCTGAATATGACGGATGCAATTTTTTTACTTCATTATCAGTCACTGGTTCAAAACAGAAAGGGGTACAACATGGTAAAAGGAAAGAAGTTATATCTTTAATAGTATCGCTTTTGGCTGTTGAGTCCAATGAAACTGGCAAAGAGCAAAAGTGTTTGTTGAGCGCTGTTAAGTCAAGAGACTGACTAACATTCTGTTTGCTTTTACCAAAGCCCAGGCTGCGCAAAAACTTCCATAAATTCTGGGTTGTGCAATTCTCAATAGTATTGTGAATATGTCGGCATTTGGCATTTCGTATCACCTGGTTGTAGCGATTTCGTGCTTTCTTAAATCTTTCCCAGTTCTCATCACTAGGCGAACGTTTATGTTTTCTTTTAAGGCGGTCCCTACGTGCCTCAAGAGATCGAATATATGGTGTTAACCAGGGTGCTGGTGCCCGTTTCATTTTTACTGGTCTTAAAGGTGCTACGTTGTGATAAGCTTTCGTTATAATGTTATTGAGTAACTGCAGTTTATTGTCAATATTATTAGTGTTATAAAAGTCTGCCCAATTAGCATTGCATGTCTCATAACTTAATAGCTGGCGATTCATACGGACAAGGTTACGGTGAAACATAATTTTGGGAGATGATTTAGTGGATTTAAGAGCATATGATGCCTAAATTAGATCATGATGGGAAAATCCAGGAGCCACGAATTGACCATGTAGAGATATACGATCGGGATCAGATGTAAGGATTAAATCCAGTAAAGAGTTAGTGTCATTGACGTGATAGGTAGATTCGAGGTCAAGAATTTTAATATTACTTGATACACATATGCGTTAGCATCATTTCGAATAAGGCAGGTGTTAAAGTCACCCATGAAAATGGAGTGGAAGTAGTTTGGGATATGCATCTCAATCAGCTGTTCCAATTCATTGAAATAATTTACAGAAGGAGATGCATACTTTACATGTCTAAAAATAAGGATTGTAACATTTATTTGCTACAAAATTAAACTTTTAACTTATACTCATATAAGGTGATTGAAAAGTGATATTAATATAATCATATTAAATAAATCATTTGCCATGAAATCTTTTGAAGTGTTACTTTTAGTAAACCCTGATATTTTTAACTCATAGATGTAACAAATGAATTTAATAAAATGTGAAATCATTTTTAATTTAAGTAACAATATTATAATAAAAACCCTTAAATAATAAATACTCCTGATACTCCGCAATCTGTATTGTTTATTCGATTCGCCTGTTTATTCAGATCGTTCGGGATTCGGTCGGTTTTCGGCTCAATCACCATTTTACCAATCACGAGTTAAAAAGGTTCCGTCAATTGTTTGTAACCGGTTGTTATGGTACATTAAAAACAAATGAATGAACCATCAATACCTTTAAGCGTACCAGCACAAACGGTTGAATCATGCATGGAGGTTAGAGAACAGGCGAACGATCGATGTAGAAAATAGTGTCCCAGAAATACGGACAAAATAACTGAGGCGCTGCGGTCGCTAAGTTGTCTGAATAAAAGCGGGCTGTTGTGCGCTAGTGTGAAATGATTATAATATAATTCAAAGAGAAAAAAGAAAATAACGAAATTATTATTATTTATTAATACATAAACCATGTTTGTTATAATTTTAATTACTACAAATATTATAAATTATTATAAATGTAAATTACTAATTATTATTATTTTTATATTATTTCACCTTTTTAATGTTTCTTTTTGCCAATAATTAAAAAATTACTTCCCTGATACTACTTACCGAGGGCAGCGCGGCTATAAAATCTATAAATTTTCAGGGACAGGCGGGCTATGATTTAGTAGGTAGCATTCGTTCTCCTGTTCTCTAGCCTCCATAGAATCATTAGGGTTTTTGGGGGGCCGTAGATGGATTGCCGCTCCTGTTTTGTCGCTTGAATAAGTGTTTGAAGTGGATTATGATTCGTAAAAGTGATGCGATTTCGTGAATTAGATAACCGCGCGTGTGAACTGTTAGAGAAAACAACGAAACAAGTGCTTTGATGTTGATATAAACCTCAAGGTATTTTGATTGCTTGGGCGCTTTATGAACTTGAGTGGCTGTCGTTATCAACTGTCCGCTGTCGTAAAAATCTCCCAAGGGCTTCGCAATGTGGCGCATCAGCATATTATGAAGAAAAAGAATACAAAAATGAAGATTCTGAAGGAAATGATCAGAAAAGCTAGAACCCAGAGCCTTAAAGCCAGTTAATAAAAAAAAGTAATCAGGCACACGTCTACTACGGCCGCTACTCATAGATAAATAAATATCTAGCAAGCTACCGCTACTCGAGTTTTGGCGCGAACTTGGCCGTAGACGGATTGTCGCTACTGTTTTGTCGCTTGAATAATGGTTTGAATTGGATTTTGATTCGTCAAAGTGATGCAATTTTGTGAATTATGTGTCTGCACGTGTGAACTATTAGAGAAAACGACGAAACAAGTGCTTTGATGTTGATGTAAACCTCAAGTTATTTTAATCGCTTGGGCGCCTTATGAAGTTGAGTGGCTGTCGTCATCAACTGTCCGCTGGATTGAGCTGTCGTCAAAATCTTCCAAGGGCTTCGCAATGTGACGCATCAGCATATTGTGAAGAAAAGAAAAAAAACGCAGGAACCTTGGAACTGGACTGATAAATCTATATGGATTGAAACTTATAAAGTATGGAGTGTGGAAGTAAGTAGTACAGACTGTGTATTAAAGTGTCCATAAAAACCTGTAAATTTTAAAGAACGCACCGAAAAATATTAGTGGGATAGACGACTTTTTCGAGGTTATATTTACTAAATAAAATTATTTTAGATTTTAGAGCTACTGACCAGTTTAGCGGCACACTTCAAACCATCGAAACTGCTAAGTTCATTTCATCCCACTAGCTACTCCAGCTGTTGTGGAGGGTTTTTGAACTGTTATTTACTGCTTACAGATGACCACTTTTTCAACTATTCTACTTTGGGAGTTGGTACTCCTTACTTTTACACTCCATATTATAAAGATTATAATATACAGAAGACTTGGCTTTAGCCTTTGTGACTTTTGAAAATATGAAGAATTAAAGAAAATAAGACTTGGCTTCGGCATTTATGGTTTTTGAAGAGATGGAAAGAAGAAAAATAAGACTTGGTTCCGGCCTTTACACTTACACAAAAAAGACAAGGCTGTATGCTTTAGTCCCTTTGCCTGCTCTCTCGAGCAAATAATAAAAACAACAACAACAATCTCCGATAATAAAGGAGTAATAGCGTAGAAAGAGAAAGTAGGTTTCTCTGTCTACGAGTAATAGTGTATGTACGAGTAGTAAGTGTTCTGGTTCTCTAGTAAGTATATACGCAGTAATCTATGCTTCTGGTGTATTTATCATAGACCGTCATAGACGTATGTCTCTTATATCTATGGGTTTTATTTCTCTGTCTACGGTTTTATCATTTTTGATTTTGAAAACCACGGCTTGAAAACGTAAAAAAAAGAATTTAATCATATTAAAGCTATAAGAAACAAAAATGGCCTTTAGTGATGTTTGCAGAATTTGCTTAAGAGTTAATGTACTCATGTTTATACTAAAGAAGACTGGCCTCCAAAATTTATATAAAACATTGATGAACAGTTTTGTAAGTTTGTAAATATTTTTTAATATTGTGGACTGAAGTTGCGGTGATTTATTGTTATCGCTGAAGATTGGGGCAGGCTTAGGTACAGCGTATGAAAAACAACAGTTAACCTGGAATCGTGGGTTACACTAAAATCAGTAACATTGTTGAAGTAATATGTACTAGAGACGTACTAGAAGAGACACCCAGACTTAGCTTGCAATACATGTTAGTGCCCGCGGGCTCAAACTTACTGAATCTGTGCCATAAAAAGGTACCCTGTGCCTGCTGCCATTCGACCCGCACTGCTTGCTGCTTAAATTTCGTTCGCGATATCTTGTCTAGTATATTACTAAAATGAATATTGTGTCTAGAAATTAACATATACCATGGTTAGATCTTTCACACTGTTAAAGCCATTCTATTGGACTATTAAAGTGGGATAATAAAGTGCACATGTGTCCTCAGACACAGAAATTCCCTCACTCATGTTTTCATATTCCTATCAGATTGGGAAATCAAAATAGGGAATAATGTGCACGTGTGCTTGCTTACACATACATGCAATTAATTTTGTCCTGTGCTGATGTAGATATATTTTATTTGTATCAAGGATGGGTAAGTTCGAGCGGGGTGGTATTGTGCTCTCACAGAATACCAGTGTACAATAGCAGCTTAAATACTGCTCATGTTTTAAATGGTGAGTGTAGAGAACCGGAGACCCATTTTACTAGAGGTGAGGATTTCCCTCTTGTTCCTCAGAGGTGACAACGCCATCTGCATTTTGATTCTTATTTAGGGATAAATGTAGGTAATGTAGAATGTAGTCTATGGGTTATGGGATTTATTTATCATGAGGTGGGCTGTGTGCTCAGTTGTTACCCTTATTGTATAAGAACAATTAAGCAACAGGCCAGCAGTTGAAACAACTGATATAAGCCTGTATCTTGGTTTCAAATCTGTATTCACTTCTCAAGATATAAACCGGGCCTAATACTAGAAAGATCTGACGGCTTCTATAGATGGCGCTGTAATCTTAAGCGGTATGTATTAATTTACGTCCCAGGCCGGCAACCTTTAGCAGGGTCAAAGAAACCAACTGCTCAGTAATGGAAGCAGCAAGTCAAAAAGAGCCAAAAACAAAATAAAATCGATCGATGAGCTGCACTGATTTGTTGCGGGCCCTTTATGAGTTGCTGTTTCCATTACTGACCAGCAATAAAATATTTGTTTATCCTATCTGTTCCTAAAATGGTTTAATGCTTGTGCTGATATCACTTTTGATAGCAACTTGTTCCATACTTTAATCTCTCTTAGGCTAAAATAGGTAAGTAATATTGTGACATTGCTTTAGTCAATTTGAAGTGATGCCTCTAAGATGTGTGATGTCTCTAGTATTAGTAATGGAATAATATAGTTTGTCAAAATTTTTTAGATCATAGTCACTATGTATCATATGTTTCCACTCATTCTCAGTGATCTTTCAGAGTTGTAAGCTTAAGTGTCTGTAGACTTTCCTGATATTGTATGTTTTCAATGCTCTAGGAACTTGAATATCTCATTGAAGCTTCACCAGCAATTATTAATTTAGAATAAATATTCCATAATAGGTTGAAAATATGTTTTATATATTTTAAATATAATTTTTGGTATTATTATTACTGGCCATAGTTGCCACCATGGGCAGGTTATTCTAGTTTTATTAGGAAAAGATCACTGCTCACATGCGTACGAGATAAAATAATCTAATTGTTAGATGTCCAAACTCATTTTAAACTTCATACTGCAGTTGATATAAAGTCAAGAAGGTTGAAACTCTGCAAGGGGAACTTGCAGTTTTAGTATTGTATATTGTTATTAAATTCCATTTGAAACTAAGTGACAATGGTCTAATATTTAAGGGTGCAGAATGCAAACTCTAGAAAGTGGTAAGTTCAAATCGGCCATTTGAGTATTGTTGTAAATTATTTCTTATGCAAGTATTTGCAGTTTACTTAAAGTGAATAAGAGAAATATTTGTAATGTTAATAGTTATGTAATAGTTTGAAGTTAATATTTAAATGTAGGTTTAGTAGGATTGAATTCTGAAAGTGTGAACTTGAAAATATGTGTTAGAGTCCCAAGATCTACTTCTTTCTAAATTATATATGTTAATGTCAGGGAAACTCTTACTTACTTGACACTCATTTTAAAATAATCAGAAAATTGTGTCCATATTATGGCTTGCAGAACAACAGTTACAACAGATGTGGAAACATAGTTCTTAAGTGATCCACTAGGTGGTAGGATATTTTTCTACCTAGAAGTCTGTCTGGCTAGATATCATCCTCATACTTCTTTCTGCCACCAAGCAACAGTACGTGTCCCTGTCTGAAGACATTGAGAGCCAGGATAATAACAGGCTGTGAATCATTACATGTTAGTCCTCAGAGGCAACATCGCATCTGTAGCCGTTGCATGAAGTTCATTGCCGGTGCTCATGGGCTGCAATAGGGTTATTTCATGTCAATTTCAACACAATTTTGGGAGATTTCCAGAATTGATGTCTCAGATTTTCACGATTTTTTTGATGCAGCAATATTACTTATGAAAAAATACCAAATTTCAGTTATGTAATACAATTATTTTTAAATCTGCCCTGTATCTCTTGATCCCATTGAGATCCCATGATAGAATTTTTCTGTATGTATTAAGACATTATAAACTATATTTGATAATTTTTAAATTTTTTAAAATTGGCAATTTTTTAAAAATTTAAATTTTAAAATTTTCATTTTTTTAAATTAGAACCCTATCTTGTGGGTATCATTTTATATTGAAACCCCATTCAACAGCTTTAAAATGAGACCACTCCCAGGTTTATATCATCATTGGTTGTCAGTCTATAGGCATCCAAAGATGCCAAGACATGAAATTTTTTCATTACTATGTAACTGAAATTTGGTATTTTTTCATAAGTCAGTAATATATTGCTGCATTAAAAAAAATCATGAAAATCTGAGACATCAAGTCTGAATCAGCGTGTTGATTTGACATGGAACGACCCAATAGCCACATACCAGCTGGTGGATTGTAAGTTTGTTTGTCACTTGAATGTTATAAAAAAATGATGTTGATGAAGAGAATTGTGGCAGCCAATAGATTCTATTAAAAACTTGTATAGTATAGTTTTCCATATTTATGATAGACTTTCGTATTTTCAGATGGATGAGGATGAGGAGCCTATAATTGTCTGTTTCATCTGTCATGCAAGACTCATTTGCTGCAGAAGATTACAACAACAGGCTATTGAGTCAAATGCAGTTCTGGAGCAGTTGCTTGCAGGCGGGTCCATGGTATACATTTCATCCATACAGCCTATAAAAGTTCATAGAGAAGATCATTTTGCCAAGCTCCACAGGTTGGCAACTGCAGTTTATATTAATCTTAGTTGTTATCAGGAAGATGCTCGTCTCTGTCGCCTCTTACGACACCTGTCTCATGGCTTACCTACTGTTGTATATAAACGAAATATTATATATAATTAATATTATTGTGCACCCAGGGTAAATGGAGCAAAATAGTGACAAAATTGTACATTAGAAACCGGACACGAAACAGAAGTTGACAATGCAAAAGTTCGGAGGAAGAAATTAAATTAACTATGGGTTATAACAGGAGAAGAGTCGCAAAAGATTAGATCAGGCCTTTACCAAGAGGCACACTAAACTCCAAAACATATTATAATAAATCTGAATAAGAAGGGAATAGGATATGAGTTTCAGGATATAAAGGTTACATTTATTATTATTGGGGTATCTATATAATTTTCTCACCTGGTTGGGTTATATAAATATATAATTATAAATTAAAATGAAAAGATAAATGTACATAAATATCAATAAAATAAAATAAATACAAAAACTACATAAATAAATAAGATCCAACCAGATGGGAGCCCTCGGCAGGGGAGACCAAACGGCCGAGGATTAGGGGGAAAGGGAAAGAAACCGGCGGACGATGCGGGCGGTATCGAGGAGCACCGCCTTCTGCATTTGAGCCCGGAGCGGTCCGTCACGGAGTCCCAGTCGCCTCAGATGACCCGAGAGGCTGACTGGGATTAGCCCATTCGCAGAGACGACTACGGGAATAATTTCGGTCGGCATACCACCCCACATGTCGGTCACCTCGTGAGCCAGGTCCAGATATTTTGTTTGTTTATCTGTTTCGCCTTTCACGAGGTTCTCTTCATACGGAAAGGCTACATTATTATTATGTTTTTATTAACTATAAGTTCCGGTGTTCCTAAGGGTTCTCATTTGGGACCAGTCTTATTTCTTTTCTTCATAAATGATATTAAAGAATGTTTTCTGTTTTCAAAATATTTCTTATATGCTGATGACTTAAAATTTATGAGAATAATTAAGAGTGATGGTGATACTAAATTATTACGAAGTGACATTGATAGACTAATCCTATGTTGCTGCAACAACAGAATGGACTTAAATACAATTGGTAGAGCCATGCTGCAGTTATATTAGAAGTATAGTTGTAGCACAAATGGGTCGGCTCGACCGGGGAAGGACCACGCTCTCACAGAATACCAGCGTGAAATAGTAGCTTAATGCTGCTGTATTTCGTATGGTGAGTGTAGAGAACCGGAGACCCTTTTTACTGGAAACGAGGCATTCCATCTTAGTCCTCACGGGTGACAACGTATCTGCATTTTGATTCGTAATCGAAGATAGATGTGGATGTCTATGGGCCACAGCAACCACTTACCATCAGGTGGACTGTGTGCTCGTTTGTCACCCTGTCCTATAAAAAAAAAAAGTAAATGTTATCATGTTAAATACTCCAGAAAACAGAATTTAATACATGTCAATTACTTTATTTATTATAGTAAAATTAGGGAAGTAGAGACCATTTGGGATCTTGGCGTAATATATGATAAAAAATTAACTTTTGTACCTCATTTGGATAACATAATTATGAGAGCATCTAAAATGTTGGGTTTTGTCATAAGGACCTCGACAAATATGCATTCATCATCATCATCATCATCATTACAGCCCTTCACAAGTCTACTGCTGAACATAGGCCTCCCCCAAGTAATGCCACAAAGCACAGTCCTGAGCCACCTGCATCCATCGACTTCCTGCATGTCTTACCGGGTCGTCACTCCATCTAGTGGGGGTCGCCCTACACTACGCCTACCGGTACGAGGCTGCCACTCGAGAACCTTTCTTCCCCATCGGTTATCGGTTCTTCGAGCTATATGGCCGGCCCATTGCCACTTCAGCTTACTAATCCGTTGGGCTATGTCGGTCACTCTGGTTTTACTGCGGATATCCTCATTTCTGAGCCTATCACGCAGAGAAACTCCGAGCATAGCCCTCTCCATAGCTCGCTGAGCGACCTTGAGCGTCCTCATACGGCCAGCAGTGAAGGACCACGTCTCAGATCCATAAGTCATCACTGGCAACACGCACTGGTTATACACTTTAGTTTTTAGAGATTGAGGTATACCTGACGAGAAGATATGTCGTAATTTCCCGAACGCTGCCCAGTCGAGTTGAATCCGTCGATTGACCTCTCGGTCGAAGTTGGACTTACCTAGTCGGACTATTTGTCCCAGGTAAACGTACTCGTCAACAACTTCGAGCATAGTGCTCCCAACAACTACCGGCATAGGTGTGACATGGACATTAAACATGATCTTTGTTTTGTCCATGTTCATCTTAAGACCTATCCGTTGGGAGACACCATTGAGGTCATTGAGCATAGTGCTAAGGTCCTCCAGCGATTCTGCCATAAGGACTATATCGTCGTCAAATCGAAGGTAAGTAATGTACTCGCCATTGATGTTAATACCGTATCCTTTCCAGTCCAGTAGCTTGAAAACGTCTTCCAACGCAGCGGTGAAGAGTTTCGGGGATATGACATCACCCTGTCTTACACCTCTCTGCAGTTGGATAGGTTTCGAACTCCGGTTCTGTACTCGGATAGCCATCGTAGCCCTACTGTACAAACACTTCAGCACTTCGATATACCGACAGTCAACTTGGCACCGCTGAAGGGACTGTAGCACCGCCCAAATTTCGACGGAATCAAAGGCTTTCTCATAGTCCACATACGCCAGGCAAAGTGGCAGATTGTACTCTTCGGTCTTCTGTACAATCTGCCGCAGGGTATGTATGTGGTCTATGGTACTGAAGCCTTTTCGGAAACCGGCTTGTTCGGGAGGCTGGAAGTCGTCGAGTCTGCGAGCGAGACGATTCGTAATGACTCTCGAAAATAGCATGTAGACGCGGCTCAGAAGGGATATCGGTCTGTAGTTCTTCAAGAGAGCGTTGTCGCCTTTCTTAAAGAACAAAACCACCGCGCTTCTGCTCCACGCCTCCGGAGTAGTGCCACCATGGAGGACGGAATTGAAGAGCTTCTGAAGGACTTCAAGTACCGGTGTTCCACCCGCTTTCAGAAGCTCCGCTGTAATTCCATCCTCGCCCGGGGCCTTGCCGTTTTTAATGTGGTGGAGAGCCATTCTAATCTCGCTCAGACTGACGTCCGGGATATCATCGGAACAGTGTCGGATAAGACTTGCTCTTGGATCGTTACTCACACTTGCGTGTGGCTCCAACGATGATGTGTACAGCTGCCCACAGAACCTCTCAATCTCACTCAGAATCTCAGGTGTCCCGGAAACGATGTTGCCACACTCAGTGTTCAGCTTTGATAGTTGGCTCTTTCTGGCAGACAGATCTCTGGCAAAGACTTTGGAGCCCTGGTTCCGCTCGATCGCTTCTTTAATACGAGAAGTATTAAAGTTGCGTAAGTCTCGCCGCATGCATTTGGAGATCTGTCTGTTCAGTTGCCTGTATGCTGTCAAATCTGTTGACGATTGCAGCCTCATCTCCCGTCTAACAGCCATGAGATTAAGAGTGTGATCGGAGAGTTTTTGTGTTCTTCTGCGGCGGGTCTTTCAGAACTTAGCTCCGACCGCATGGACAGTTTCCACGAGCTTGTTATTCATATCGTCCACTGCATTGCAATCTAGGCACTGAAAGCGGTTACGTAACTCGAGCTGAAAGGTTTCGGGATTCTGGATTAGAGCACGAGGGGGACGGAGCGATGACTTCATTAGACGAGACCTCTCCAACTTAACGTTTAGGTTCAGTGTGCCTCTAACCATTCGGTGATCGCTGCCAGTTTTCACCCTTGCGATCACTGAGACATCACTGAACAGTTGGCGTCTGGTCGTCATAATGAAGTCAATCTCATTTTTTGTCGAACCGTCGGGGCTCGACCAGGTCCACTTCCTGTGGAGCCGCTTCTGGAAGAAAGAGTACATCATAAAGAGTCCCTCTTTCTCCATAAAGTCGGCCAGCTGCTGGCCCCTTCGGTTCCGTTGCCCTACTCCAAATTTCCCTACCTTCAGCTCATCGCTTTCTCTTGTGCCTAGTTTTGCGTTGAAGTCTCCCATCAACACCGTGTAGTGGGTTTTGGAGGAATGTATGGCTCTGGAAATATCCTCATACATTTCCTCCACCTCCTCATCGGGACGTGTCGAGGTTGGTGCGTAAACCTGAATGACCTTCAGGGAATACCGTTTAGTGATTCTGAGTATCAGGTACGCGACCCTCGTCGACACACTCCCAATCTTTACAACGTTGTTGACGAGAGACTTGTGGACGATAAATCCGACACCTCCTTGGGACAGATGGTCGCCCTCCCGGTCATAGAACAAGTTGCCGGACTCGAAGATTGCCGTGTCCTCCCCCTGTCTTCGGACCTCGGATAATCCAATAATATGCCAGCGCAACTTGTCTACCTCTTCTTCCAGCTCCAGTATCTTCTCGTCAGTCCTCAGGGTGCGTGCGTTATATGTTGCCAGGTCGAGTCGTCGTAGGTGGCAACCGAACCTCCACCGGAGATTCTTAGCACTCCCTGCCCCGCCATTACCATGGTCGCCACCGTAGCCAGGAATAGCGGGGCCGCCGGGGACTGGGGACCGTCTGTTTGCGTCTTTATTTTCATGGGGGGTATTTCCCATAGTTGCCACGCTTGGCGAGCAGGTTGGTAACCGCAGTTTTTTTATTAGGTCACAGTTGTTATCAGGAAGATGCTGCTGCCCATCTCCTGCCTGTCTCCCTCTGTCGCATCTTACGAGACCGACGGGAAGTTATGGGGTAGTGGATATTCTCAACCGCCACTACACGGCAAGCATTACAAAACCAAAATATTTATTTACTACAGTCTATCTCTAGTTCGTAATATTTTAGAATATTGTAGTGTGGTCTGGAGACCACACTATGCTGTGACCACACATTCATTACATATCGAACGTGTTCAAAAGTGGTTCCTCTGGCATCTAGCATTTTCTGTTAGGTCCTATAATAGTAAATTGCATCATTTTAATTTAGAAACCTTAGAAAGTCGCAGAAAGTATAATGATGCAGTTTTTTTTACATAAAATATTTAATTCTACATTTAATTGCTCCAGTTTAGTGGAACTTCTTAACTTTCGTGTACCTTCGAGATTACTTCGCAGCTCTATTGCACCACTTATTCCACCATTAAGAAGAACTGTCTTGGGAAAGAATTCTCCTTATGCCAGGTTCTGCAAAGTTATTAATGGCTATAGCGATCAAATCGACATTCACTTTGACTCACCCTAAACATTCTATAAGAGTCTCCATTAATGTACCTGTAAGTTAATAGCGTAAATTAAAATAGTTTATAGTTTTTGTATTCTTACTAATAAATATGTATTTAATTTTAGTTGAGGAACAACTTATTTACTTTAAAGTAATTGTATTAATTTGATGTGTTAGTGTTATCAATTGTTGGTGAACCTAATAAAGAGAAAAAAAAAATGTTTATAGTTTTACCCAATTAACAAAGATAGACTGCATTTAAGTACATGCCTTTCCCTTAAGACCCCTCCCCCCACAGCAAGGTGATCCCGTGGGGGGGGGGGTATTATTATATTTTATGGCATTTGTATATCTGATTCGAAGAATTGTTGAGACCTGATTCTTGGGATGGATGATCTATCTTCACTCTTATTTAAGTTTATTCAAAACCTTTTGTCCAGTTATTGTTATTATTGTTTGGAGTTGTTGTCAGGAAGATGCTGCTGCCCATGTAATGTTTCTGTGTCCCTCTGTCCCTTTTTTACGACATCTGCGCGATGGTATAGGGTAGTATGGATTCTCCTACGCCATCACTACACCGGCTTTTTTCACTTATTAAAAGACTAATTTGTTTTCAGTCATTACCAAAACTGCATGAGGCCAGAGATGAGATTCAATTCACACAAATTTGTCATATAGATATCAGGCCAGTAAACTGTGATGCAGAAAATTATTGTAAGGACGAAATTTTTAGCCTTGATTCCATTAAAGTTGAGGAAGAAAATTTGGAAAATGTGAATTCCAAACTTGAAGAAAATGTGAATTATGGTAAGATATATACATTTTATGATATTACCCCATTCAATGCGGAAACAAATTTTGCTCTCACTAGCCGATGCGGATTGTTTTTTACGAAAACGCAGGTTGGCGTGAGCCGTACTTGATCAATAGATTGTTAATGCCTGCCTGCAGGACAGCTTTGTTTCATAAAAATTGTTACGTAATGTGTATAAAAGTTTTTAATAAGATACCTAAAGCGATTAGAGAGTTACCAACAATGCGAATGAAAACTCACCTAAAAAAATGGCTCATCCAGAAATCTTTTTACTCAATTAAAGACTTCTTTGCAGATAAGTAGACGATACATTTTAGAATTTGACACAATGTTTAAATTATGTCATTCTTATAAATTAAAAATTTTATTTATTTAATTAATAAATTTGATATAAATTTTGAAATAAATTAATGACAATTCGATATGTAACATTTATAATTGACTCTATATTTACTGACATAAGAACATTAATATTTGACATTGAGCTATAATAATACTTATACATCTTATTGGCAATTTATTTTTCTGACACTGTTGCATAATTAATTAATCATCAAATCAACTGAGTAATGTAAAAAAAAATTGTGTTGTTAAAAAATCGATAAGTATTGTTGTTTAAGTTACGGGTACTTGACTTAATTGACTAATATTTGCACACCACTGAGGTAGAATATGTAGAACAAATTATACTCGAACACCATTGTACAACCATATTCTTGCAAATAAAGATTATTATTATTATTATAAAAAGTAACACGCTAATCGGCGTTACAAACGCTTAGTTATGAATTTGAATTTATTAATTTCGAATCCATGAGAAATCTCTAGAAGTGCACTATACTTGTTGGATAACAATGGTTTCAGCGAACAGCAGAATTAAATTAATTAATTTAACCAGTGTTATATAATATTTGTTAAGTTTTGGTAATAGAAATATGAGAAAAGGAATATCGGGTTTTTAATCGGTTATGGATATTAATGGTGAGTTATTTGTCTTTATTTGATAAATGTTCCTTTTGTGCTTTCTCATCTTATAAACATCCTTTTTAAAGAAAAAAATTAATATAAATGATAACTCTGAATATTGTCAGGGGTTGCAAACCATTTTATGTTTTAACTTCATAAATATTTTCTCCCGATCTTCTTAAATGAAAACGTTCCCAGTCCCATATTCTAGTTGATAGCCAAATTTGGGATGATACTTATCTCAGTCATTATTATTATACTATATTAGAAGACGCCAAAAAGTGAAAGCTCTAATAAGAAGATTAAAAAAGAATTAGAAATATCAGAAATAATAAATTTTTAAAGACCCACGAAATAAAATATGATACACAAATTGAATAATCATTTATTGATTCTGAATAGGACTAACATACATGAACAATCAAAATACAAATATCAACTATTTATAAAATTAAGCGTTTTCGTGCTAAGAATTCTGGTTATATTTTTTTTGTGAAAGAAAAATTGACGACGGGCACGATTCGAACCTGCATCTTCTAGTATGGAATGGTACTCCATATGACATAGGTTCGTATTCTGCGCGCAGTCAATTTTTTCACCAAAAGTTATAACTATAATACATTTTACGATTAATAATAGGATAACAATGAAATACAATATTCTCTAAATGTTAAGGAAAATATAGTTCGAAGGCCTTTTCATGAACTCGTGTAAAAACCTATTTATACACGATATTTTATATAAATAGTATCATATTTTCGAGTATGTATGATACCCTCTAACACATGTCAGGCACAAACCTGGTGATCTTGGGCAGTTAGGGCAGCAATTAAATTGTATCAATTGAAAAACCGAACTGAAAGTTCACTTGCACTGGACTGTACATACATTTGATGCATAATTTAAGATTAAATATTAGTAATAATAGACACCTATCTCACAATGTGTTTGCTTGATAAGCTGCAGTCAGATCAATCCACCAAACCAAACAAAGTCCTTAGCAAAAGTTTAAGCAAAATCACAGTCCGGCAAGCAAATATCGTCGAAGAATCACAAAAAATTAAGAGTAAGTTTGTTTGCCGTCAAGGGTGTCCAAACAATGCAATTAATCATGCGGCTCCTATGTCCTTGCGCAGACAAGACGATTGGTGTGTTGTGATTGTTGTGCGCTGGATTGGATGGGTTAACAAAATAAGGTAGAGTTTACCTACCTACCTGGCAAGTGGTTACATAGACACAAAATAAGGAATGCTTCATATTATACAATGTACTGATTTGCCTTTGCCTAAGTTCCAAGTGCATGTAAAAATGAGTTCTGACAATCGCAAGCGCTCAGGAAGTTGGTTGGATCCTGGTTCAGCACCTAAACAATGCCCTTATCGAAAACTTACCCCTAGTAAAGTGATGGTCACTGTTTGGTGGTTTAACGCCGGTGTGATTCATCACAGCTTCTTACCAAACGGGATGAACATTTCTGCAGATTTGTACTGTGAGGAGCTGAACACAATGATAGAGAAGCTCGCACTTCTCCAACCAGCTTTGGTCAGTCGCTCGTCCCCGCTGCCCCTGCACGACAACGCGCGACCTTATACTGCACAACAGACAGTCTTAGCCGGTTAATAGCTTCACTCTGAAATAAAGGAAGTAGCCAAATCATCCATGGTTGATATTTTCTATGTTCAGCGTTAACAAGAATTTGTAAATACCTTTGTTTAATATCTGCGGTTACGGCGATCGGAAATAAACGAAAATTAACAAAAAATTTAAATAATCCGGTCTGCATACACGGTCAGACGTGTAAAATGTCATTAAGAGATACACCAATATGACACTTTGTGCTTGCGTATATACTGAGCGAATTTTCGAAGTTTTTTTAACAGTTTTTATCTATATATTCGCAAAATATTTTGTTGTAATTGTCGCGGAGCTCATTTTTTGAAGTTTTCGTTCTAAAATGAATAATCTGCGATGTGCTACGTTGCACCAGTTACCTACCATACTAGGTCCTTACTAAATGGTTAAGCGATAGATTAACGACCGGTTGAGTCGCGTGAAATATTAGGTAATTAGTTAGTATTAACTACTGCTTAAATTAATTTGTTTGTTTGTTTGTTTATCTTCACGCACAATCCCTAACGGGGTAGCCAGAGAGAACAGATCGCCAAGTGTCACGATCCTTACATACCTCTTTTGCTTCTTTCAGGTTCATTAACTTCTTCATACATGCACGTCTAGGTATCCGAGTACTCTTGACCCTCCCTTCTTCGAGCAATTTGCTCACATGGTCTTCGAAAGTTAGTCTCGGTCTACCTCGACACCTTTTAATATTTACTTTCGCTCTATATATTTTCTTCACCATTCGGTCTTCACTCATTCGTTCAACGTGCCCAAACCATTGGAGTACGCCCCTATCAATTTTTGTGATAAGGTCATCTTTCAATCCTGCCATATTGCGAATCTCTTCGTTTCGCTTTCGGTCGGCTATGGTAACGCCACACATTTTACGAAGAGATCGCATCTCCACTGCATTCAACTTGCTTTTATGCTTCTTCTGGCACACCCAGGTTTCGCTGCCATATAACAAAGTCGGTACCAACACTGCGTTATGTATTGCAAGGCGTGCACTCTTCACCACGCCTTGCCTTTTTACTAATGCATTCAGGGCACCATTGACTTTGTTTCCGGCAGCGACACGCCTATCCACATCTAAATCACACCTTCCATCCCCGCTGAAAGCACTCCCCAAGTATACAATTTCATTTACCTGTTCTAGACATTCCTGATTTACCCATATTTCACATTTCGTTCTCTCTTCGTCCTTTTCGAATACCAGAACCTTAGTTTTATTAGCATTCAAACGGAGACCTTTAATTTCACATTCCTCTTTCATACACGTGACTAATGCCTGCCGTTCTGCTTCTGATGGTGCAATAAGCACTGCATCATCAGCATACAGCAGACAATTAACTTTTATGTCACCCAATTTCACACCCAAACAGCTATTTTTCAGCTTCTGTAAACAGCTGTCGAGATACAGTATGAACAGCCAGGAAGACATGACACAACCCTGTTTTACGCCCGCTTGGACGCTAAACATGGGTGACAGGTCATGCCCTACCCGCACACAGGCTTTACAGTCATAGTAAAGTGACTGCACAGCCCTTAACAATCGACCATCCACACCATATCCCGGCAACAGTTCCCACATTTTCTTCCTTATAACCTTATCAAATGCTTTCTCCAGATCCACAAAAGCACAGAAAATCCTCTGGTTAACTGGTCTGATCATGCGGAGAGAAAACATTTGATCCGTGCATCCTCTTCCAGGTCTAAATCCGCATTGTGCCTCCCATAAGAATCTTTCCGATTTCTTTTGCATCCTACGTGTCAAAACCTTCGAGTAAACTTTACTTGCTAAACTGGTCAAGCTGATCGCCCGATAGCACCCGCAGTCAAAATGTGAACCTTTACCTTTATATAAAGGCACAATGACCGCGGATCGCCAATCATCCGGGACATCTCCCGTTCGCCAGCACAAATTGCACAGCAGATGAAAGCTGTCCCAGACGCGAGGCCCACCGTACTTGACCATTTCAGCAGTAACTCTGTCTAGTCCCGCAGCCTTACCACATTTCAAACTTCGAAACGCACGTTCAATCTCTTTCATGCTGACGACCTCAGTGTCATCGAGGTCCGTGTCTGGCGTGCCAGTCACGGCGTCACCCCCGGATCCTTCACTAAGATCATGACACGCATACATTTCTCTATAAAATTCACTCCATCGCTGCATGACGTCCGATTTTTCTGAGAGGACGTCATTGGTTCTCGAAAGCACTTGTTCATTCTTAAGGCTGTCGCACCACTCCGGGACCTTCCAACCTCTTTCCAGAAGAGTTTGGAGTTTTCCCTAAAGTTGTGCGACAACCTCTCGTCCGCTTCTATTCTACACCTTTCACGTACTTCCTCAATCAATGTTTTCGCATGAACTTTCTGCAGCTTATATCTTTCTTTCATCTTCTCTCTCATATGCTCATCGTTACTAGAGGCCAAGTAGTCTAACCATACTTTTTTCTTCTTTTTTACAGCTTCTCTCACTTCATCATTCAACCACGCATCTCTTCTTTTACTACTACCTCTTTTTGTCGTTCCACATACTTCTTCCGCTGCACTTACCATTCCATCCCTAAGGTTCTGCCATGTTCTCTCCACACATTCTTTCCTGCCATCGATGGTGTCAAGCTTTTCGGCTACCCTCGTGTGATATTTGTCCCTAGTATCCGCTTCCTGAAGCTTCCAGTTTCGGATGCGACAGACCGACTGTGGTTCTGTTACTGCCGTTCGGTAGCGCCAACCCGCGAACAAACCCCTAAATCTAGTAATTACTAGATAATGATCCGTTCCCAGGTCAGCACCCCTGAACACTCGTGTATCCATCACCTGTTTTCGCAGTCGGTCACCCACCAGGAACAAATCAATCATACTTCTCTCATTCTTTCTTTCTCTAGTGTACATATGGATTTTCCTGTGATTAACATAGTGTTTGTCACAAGAAGACCCTTTTCCTTGCATACAGCCAGTATAAGCTTGCCAGCATCATTAACCCTTTTATCGCCAAACTTTCCAAGCACCGACTCGTATCCTGGTCGAGCGATACCTACCCATCCATTCAAATCACCACATACAACATGCTTAAATTAATGGTTCAATTAAATTAGTAAGTAATCGTTACTGTTGTTTACATTGATTTTTTTGCATTTTATTATTAACTAAGTTTTAATTACTTCTTACATTTTCGCGAACACTACACATTGAATAAAACTATTTATTCTGATTTTATCGCGTTTAATTAACTTGTCTTTCGTTCTCGACGTTTCGAGTGCTTTACAGCACCCATGGCTACGGTGAGGACTGGGAGGTTCGACGTCTCTATGTCATCATCCAGCGCAGAGCCGTTCGAATCGTCGGCGACCGAGCTCTCTCCGATCGGCTTGACTCACTGGCACTGCGAAGAGATATTGCATCTCTTTGCGTATTTTATCGCATTTACCACAGTGAGTTCTCTGAGGAATTGTTGGACTATTTCCAGCCGCACAATTTCACCATCGCAAATGGCGACATAACCAGGCCTCCGTCACTCGCTCTAGGCAACGCGTTATATGCCTACCGCTCTGCGTATCGCCCACGCGACAACCAATATTGTGCTGCCGCACGCCCGCCTGAGCGCTTGCACCGCGCACGTTTCCCGCACTTACTATATAAGTATTATTATGTAGTATTAGTATTATTATCTAGTATTAGTATCTAGTAAATTGTATCAAGGTATTTATTATATAAGTGTAGCAAAAAAACATAACTGCACTAGCTTCAATGCTTTGTTACAGGAGAAACCTAATGATGAAACAACGTTATATACGTGGTAGAGTCATGCTGCAATTATATTAGTAGTATAGTTGTAGCACGAATGGGTCGGCTCGACCGGCGAAGGACCACGCTCTCACAGAATACCTGCGTGAAATAGTAGCTTATGCTGCTGTGCTACGTATGGTGAGTGTAGAGACCGGAGACCCTTTTTACTGAAAACGAGGCATTCCATCTTAGTCCTCACGGGTGACAACGCATCTTCATTTTGATTCGTAATCGAGCATAGATGTAGATGTGTATGGACCACAGCAACCACTTACCATCACGTGGACTGTGTGCTCGTTTGTCACCCTATCCTATAAAAAAAAACACTGTAAACTCATTTCAAAGCCAATAATACAGATTCATCTTTTTCTGTTGGCCTTAAAGTCCCACCAGAAACGTTTAATAATTAAACTGAAGAATTAGATAGAGCATTCTTAAATAATTTTGACGTCATAGTGCATCGGCCTGGCAGCACCATGCTGCAAATTTTATAAACCATTGATTTTCCTACGTTTGGCTCCTGTTTTCCTCGTGATTATTTATTACAATTATTTACGCGATTTAGGATATTTTCAACGATAAAAGGAGGATGGCCAAATTACTATAGGAGCTGGACTTGACTTACTTTTTCATGTCCCAAAACAAACTATAGTTAGATTGGTTTGTTTTTATGTTGTAAACACAATCACGTTTAAAAATAATATCTAAATAGCCACGCTTTTTTAAAATAACGTCAACAATATTTTGAAGGCTGAATCAACAAATACCTTTTACTTTTTTTATTTATTGATCATTTCGTTAAAAAGTTAAAATATAACATTGGTATGTCAAAATTACAATCAATTCAAATGATATTAGATTACATTAGATTATT
Source organism: Parnassius smintheus behrii (assembly GCA_036936625.1). Lineage (NCBI taxonomy): Eukaryota > Metazoa > Arthropoda > Insecta > Lepidoptera > Papilionidae > Parnassius > Parnassius smintheus. Next base: position 13,775,689 of record JAUPFT010000025.1, read on the forward strand.
AAAATTGCAAATTAAAATACATCTACATTTACATGTCAAGCAAGTCAGAAAATGAACATTTCATATATTCTTCTATATTGTAGAAAGCGTGATTCAAAAAGTGTGTTTTCGTCACTTGTCGAAACGCGTTTAATGGAAGTTTTGTTATTTCTAAAGGCAATTCATTGTACATTTTGATTTTTAACGAAATACCTTGTTTGGACGCTTTATCCAACTGCAATGTAGCCTTAAAGTGTAGTTAGCGATAAGTGAGGAGGTTAATCAGCGATCTCATCTCCATTTATTTAGATTTCTCTAAAATAATTTTATTACTCAATAATAGAAGATTTCGAAGCTTTTTTGTAGTTTGACCATTTCAATTCTAACTGAAGAGAGAGTCGCTAGTTACGTACTGTCTTTCAGTCTTCAGTACTAAAGTTGTATATGTATTAAAAAATCGAGTAAAGGTAAGTTACGGGAGTAAATGAAGTATAATGGTTGAATTTAGGAGTACTTTAATGAAATAAGTAGGGTAGACAAAATTAAATAAAACTAATTTTACGGATTCTATCGCGTTTATTTACCTGATTTTACTTATATTACCGATTTACGCATACATCGGACCGGATAAAAATTAATATTCAAAAACTGATGGTAGCCGGGCTAACAATGACATTGGGACGTCAAACATCTCAGTCCCTCCCGTGACCATGGTTGCTGTAAAGCACCTGAAACGTCGGGAATTAAAAATAAGTAAAATCAGTTAAATAAACGCGATAGAATTCGTAAATTTAGTTTTATTCAATGTGTAGTGTTCGCGTAAATTTAAGAAATCATTATTAGACAAAATTACTTTTTATTCATCATCTTCTTACAACTACAACATCAAGGAGTGATGCTGGCACTGGCGATATTGTCGGCTGATGCCTGGTCCACCCAAGCTACCACACAAGCATCATAACATGTGCACAGCACCAAACTGTTCTAAAGTAAAGTAAAGTTACAGCCTATATACGTCCCACTGCTGGGCTCAGGACTCCACTCATTTCTGAGAGGGTTTAGGGCAAGGAAGTGTCCGCCGCGCTGCCCAAATGCGTGTTGACGAACTGCACATGTCTTCGAAATATTTTTTTTTCTTATTCCTCAGACATGCAGGATTTCTCACGATGTTTTCCTTCACCGCCGAGCACGTGGTAAGTTAGCACTTAAAATTGCAATTAACAATTTCATTGGTACCGCCGGGGATCGAACCCGGGTTACTCGCGTTCTGTTATATTTACAGCGAGCGTTAACCACTGAGCTACCACGGCTCTACTGAGCTACCACTGAGAGCCAAACTGTTCTGCTACCAGCTAAACAATTACAGCAATACTCTATTATAGCTTCCCTTCCAGACACATTATTTTCAATTACTATATAAACATAATATACTTTTCTCAAAATGTGTCTGGATTTGATTTTGCCTCTTATAAGTGAATTATGTCCACTTCCTCTCAAACAATACTCTGTTACATTAATGTTTTCTCTACTTATTTCAATTTAATACCCTCCGTGTAACCTGACATGTTCACTATAATAGGACCTTGCCTGTTGAATCTGATATGTTCCTATGGCAAATAATGTAACTTCACTATATTCTAGACGGGGGAATATAATATTAGTATTGGAATGAGCTGTAATACTAGTAAAATCAGATGTTTGTCTATTCATATTCATACTATTTATAAAATCAGATAAATTATTATTTAATGGAAATCATTCTCTAATCACATTTATGATTTGCTCAGCATCATTCCTGTTTTTTAATCGAACACTGAATTTATTTAAAAGGCTTACAGCTATGGAAAACATATGCATCATATGTGAAACAGTTTTATCAAAAAAATCTTGCCGGAATATTTTAAAGTCTCGTTTGAAGTACCCGTTAACAACTTCCACCACCCATCGGCATATGGTCACACAACGAGTCCTGTTGGGTTGCTCAGTGGTGAGCTGATGTTCACCCTCAAGCAGAGATTCCGGCATATATGTTCTGTAGCTGCAAGCCTCTAACAAACTAATTAAATCTCTAATTAATCTAGAATAAAAACATCGTTATTTTGAAAGTATTGTTTGAGAGAAGAGTTTTCATCTCTGAAAAGAGACTTTATTATATCGGCATCACTTGTGGTAGCTTTATATGTGCTAAAGCAGTCTACAATGTAGCCATTAGGTGTCACCAGCAAAAACGGTTTTAACAAGTTTTTATATTTATGTAAGGAATATGTGTACTTTTGGAACATATAATTGAAACTTTTGTTTATAAAAATGTATGTCCCATTTTATATAATTATCGCATTATCATTATTTTGATTATAAATTGCATTTGGAATCATTAAATTGTGTTGTAACAATTGCTCACGGGATATGTGTCAATTACCAGATTTCTAGGCACAAAATCTTGTACCAATATTTTCCTAACCTTACGAGTATCCATAAATTTTTCTAATTGAAATAATACTAGTTTTTACGGAATTTATCGCGTATATTTAACTTTTTAATACCCGACGTTTCAAGAGCTTTACAGCACCCATGGTCACGGGAAGGACTGAGATGTTTAACGTCCAGATGTCATAGTTAACCGTGGTTACCATAGATTAAAATTTAACTTTTGTTCCGATCTACACAGTATGAACTTATGGTATCATGAAGTCTTGCAGTTGTATGCTTGGGTTGGGATTTAATTTTATTTATTATAGGGTCCCAAGCAGATGGTAGCACCCAGCCATCTTCTCTATTGAAATTAGGATGTTTTTTGATTTCAATAGCCTCGCGAATCATCCTTGGAAGGAATCGGTGTTCTTTAGCGAGGATTTGTGGTTTATCAAATCTGATGTAGTGACGGGGGCGATCCTGTACATATTCACAGACTGCAGACTTCCCGGAGCGTCGATTCTTCACATCAGCTATATGTTCTTTGACGCGGGTTTTAATTGATCTTTTACTTTGTCCTATGTAGGAGAGACCACATTCACAATCAAGCTTGTACACTCCTGCATCTTGCAGAGGGACGTTACACTTGACTGATGGTAAAAACTGACCAATCTTCTTCGGCGGCTTGAAGTATGTTTTGATGGAAGCGCGCTTCAAGATGTAGCCAATCTTGTCAGTGACTCCTCTAACATATGGCAGTACAGCAGGTACACGCTCGACTGTGGCCGGCTTCACTCGTTTTCAGTGACGTAGGCGCGGGACCCGAAGCTTGTTGTCATGCGAAACTTGCTTGACGTGTTGGAGCTCGGCAGCCAGGTGTTTACTGTCACAGATCCCTCGTATTCTCTGAAACAAAGATTTACCCACGGTAGCTAACTGTGAAGGATGGTGGTGAGAATCACCATTTAAATATCTATCTGTATGGGTCTTTTTTTCTATACACATTATGGCTCAAGGAAAGCTAAGGAATTGTTTGCCTCTAACTCCATTGTGAACTGAATTTTAGAATTTATAGAGTTAAGATGGTCTAAAAATGCAGTTATTTTATCTAAAGGTAGAATTGTGAAAGTGTCGTCTACGTACCGCTTGTAGAATCTTGGATTTATGGGAGAAGTAAGCAGGGCTTTCTCCTCAAAGTCTTCCATGAATATGTCGGCGACAATGGGAGATACAGGTGAGCCCATCGCCACACCATCTACTTGCTTGTAGAACTCCTCCTTCCACAATAAGTAGCCAGATGTAAGGCAGTGTCTGAGTAATACTGCATATTCTACTGGCATGTTGTTTTCTTCCAGCCTTCTAGTTACAATTGAGATGCAGTCTTCAACAGGTAAGCATGTAAACAATGACTGCACATCAAAACTGACCATAGTTTCATTGTCTGCCAGACGCAGGTCTTTAATCTCGCTGAAAAAATGGTAGGAATCCTTTATGTGTGCTCTTGTGTGTCCCCTGAGCGGTGAGAGTATTTTCGCTAAGTGTTGAGCCAATCTGTAAGTTGGTGAATCGATTTGGCTCACTATGGGATGTAATGGAGCATTGGGCTTGTGTATTTTTGGTAACCCATACAACTTTGGTGATTTGGCGCACGTAGGTATTATCCATTTTACGTCCAGATTTAATTTTTCGGAGTGTTTCTTTATGAGGTCACTAGTTGTTTTGAGTGTGCTATTTGTTGGGTCGTTTTTAACCTTTTTATAAGTACTTACATCCGACAAAAGTTCTTGTATTTTAGAATTATAATCTGACGTATCCATGACTACCGTGGCGTTTCCCTTATCTGCGCGGAGAATCGTAAGTTCTGGTTTATTGCGTAGGTTCTTTAACGCTATAAATTCGTCGCTGGGAAGATTCGGTTTAGGCATTGAACATCGACGTAACATAGACGAAATGTCTTAACGTATCGCCTCCAAATCTTCTTTCCGCATATTGTTTTTAAATAAACAGTCCTCGACGCTACAGATAATTTCTTCGTACGGTAATCTGCGCGGACTTATAGCATAATTGAGTCCTTTGGATAAAACCTTAATTGTTGCATCATCCAGCGTTTGTTTTGACAGATTATAGAACGCGATTAATCTATGATCTGTGTTTGTCAATGGTTGCTTTCGGTTCTGGCATTGATTCAGATGTTTGACATTTGACTTGTTCGTTAATTTTTGATATTTTTCTATATGTTTGTTTTTGCATTCGTTATATTTACTAATTTCGCGTTTATTTAATGTTTCCATGCAAAAATTATAATCAAACGTCGTTAAAACTTTCTTTAATTCACTGGATGATGTGTCTATGGATTTATTGATGTCATATAGATCGGAGCGTTTTTGTTGGATTACCGCCCGTAACAACTTTTTACTCGCCTGATTTAAGATCTTAGCGCTTCCTCGAATGTCCTTTTTGGTGGATATTTTGACACACGTAGGAATGAGATTATGGTCTCGGCATCTCTTCAAGAAATTTAAGGCTGTTAGATATCTTGCGCGCTTAGTCTTTAGATCTTCTAATCGGCGTATTTTATTTGCAATTACCAGTCCGTACTGGTTTACATAATGATTTCTTATATTTACGCGAACACTACACATTGAAATAATACTAGTTTAATATTCGCCATTCATAATTTCATAATTTTTCTAATATTCGCCTTGGAACCATTAAAAACTAAGATAGCCGGTCATTTGATTAACCAGTTCTCATCTTCATTAGAAGAGCACCTAAACCTAAAATGCCTCTATTTATTTTTATAAGATGCGGCTTTCATATAATAAAAGTTCAAATTGTTGTTTATTCATTCCGAGCCAATAATGTAACAAATGCTCATCAAATCTTTCAACACTTTCCATACTCGAGAAATCAAGAAAAAAGCATTTATAAAAGAAAGAGCATGTTCCACTTGTTCAGCCGTAAATGTTCTCAAACTGTTTTGAGAATCGAACAACATACCCCAAAAAGTACTAAATGTATGTTCTACACAAATATGAGCATTTATTTATAGGCAAGTAATATTTGTGTTTGCTAAGAGTTGTTGCTCTTAGAGGGTCAGAAATTCTATTCAAATCTGTGTTACGGCAACCAGAATAAAACACAATGTGCTGCAGTGTTTACCGCTCGTCTATACTGCAGCAAACTAATCACCCTAGGTACTACGTCATCTTTCTGGTCGGTATTTGGAGGGCTTTAAGGTTCTTGGAGTTGATACTCTGGCTCCTGCTCCAACTCTGGCTCTGTCTGCTGCATATTATATGTTGCGATTCTCTTGAGTCTCAGCCAACAGGGATGACAAACATGGTCTGTTGAAATTGCCTGAAACAACCATACAGCCTTGTCTTAATATAAATGTCTTGGCTCATTATTATTAAATCCGAGCAAATAGAAACATTTTTACAAAACAATATAAAATTGCGATGATAAATTCACTATAACTTTGATACCAAGACAAAACAAAAAAAAGTACAAAATAAAAAGGTTAAAATAAAAATTTAATATTAAGGTACAAAATAAAAAATTACCTGCCGTGGGGCAATTCTATTTTCAAGCTCAACATGTATTGCTTGTTGCAACTGAGATGGATTCTCTCTCACAATAAGGTCGCGATTTACGATTCCTCAGAGAACTTCCACAAAGTATGCAAACATGCTTGTGGCCACGGAAGGATGAAGCACTAGGTTCGTTAGGTAACCCGGAGTTGACATGCTATATTGCTAATTGCTGACAGGCACCACATACATAATCTTCTGAATTGATCTAAAATAAGAATTAGAGTTGTTTTATGATGATGTATTATGTTAGAGTAGTAAAGTAAATAGGTATGTAAATACGTACTATACTTGAAGAATTCCACTCGCAGATCTTAGATATTACTCTGGTATTAAGCTCAAAAACGTCATGGTGGCGAAGTGTATCTATGCATATGTTACAATTAACACAGCAATAGCAGTCTAGTTTGCACGATGTCTCTCACAATTATCCAAGATGTGAAAAAATCAGTCCGTAAAACAATACCGAGGTCAAAACAACAAAAGGAAATAACAATACTGGCGCGGATCGATGACCACAGATTAAGCGATAACAAATGACGTTCCGTTGTACATATGTAATATAACAAAACGTTTAGCTTACTATGACCTACATAATTATTTTTATGACAAGAATCCGGTACATAATAAATCAGTATAATAGTTGATTTGATGTCTACAGACTAATTGAATTGTAAAATTAACAACTATTCATAAAAATGTGAATAATTATAGTCTTTGAATAACAAGTCCTTTCACACACGAAATGAATCGTCATTAGTTGCGTTCTGAAACTATTATTTAAAATAATTTTTAACATTTACAAAAATAGAAATAAAAGGATAACTTTTTTTGTGGCTACTTAGAGAAGTATTTCTTGTGTATTTTAAGACCTTAAACAATAAGGATATTTTACATTAATATATGAAATATTGATGTAATATACCCTTATTGTTTTTTGGACGCTATCATTTCGTTGTTTGGTACGATTTGGCCATCCTCCTTTAATAACTGAGAACTCGGACAAGGAAAAAAAATTATAAATCATTTTATAAAACTCAAATATTTTTGATTGACAAATAAAAATATGGTTATGTATTTCAAACATTCGTTTTATTACAGTAATCATCATAGATACAACCTTAGCGCATGATGATGTCGCACGAAGGGCAACACAATCTCGACTCTTTCCGCGTACTTATAGTACATTTTTTCTCACTGCGAGCAGCAGATATTATTATTAGGATTTTGTGGGCTATTATAGCGTAGGTATTTTCGGTTTTGTACGAGAGTGATGTATCTGTTGGTAAACGACAAAACTCGCAATATCATCCATACAATTTGGATGACTTGCGGTCAACCACTGTGCGATTTAGAAGAAGGTTTCCTCCTCGCATTACTTCCTTGTGGAATCCACTAACACCAAAGATTTTCCGGACCGATACGACTTAGAGAAACCTTCAAGAAAAGAGCCTACTCCTTTTTAAAATGCCGGCAACGCATCTGCAATTCCCCTGGTGTTGCAGTTGTTCGTGGCCGGCGATGCTCACTTACCATCAGGCACTTACCATCAGCTGAGCCGCATGATTGTTTGATCCCTGTCATATAAAAAAACAGCAACTATTAGATTAATGTAATTATTACTTGGTCAAAAGAACATCATCAGTATCATATGAATTTAGTTTCTCTACCATTCTTTCTCCCTAAAATGAATATTAGAGACATTATTTAGAGTAATTGGCTAAAATACTTTTTATCTAGCAAAATGATTAAGTATCATCATCATCATCATCATCATTACAGCCTTTCACAAGTCCACTGCTGAACATAGGCCTCCCCCAAGTAATGCCACAAAGCACGGTCCTGAGCCACCTGCATCCATCGACTTCCTGCATGTCTTACCAGGTCGTCACTCCATCTAGTGGGGGGTCGCCCTACACTACGCCTACCGGTACGAGGCTGCCACTCGAGAACCTTTCTTCCCCATCGGTTATCGGTTCTTCGAGCTATATGGCCGGCCCATTGCCACTTCAGCTTACTAATCCGTTGGGCTATGTCGGTCACTCTGGTTTTACTGCGGATATCCTCATTTCTGAGTCTATCACGCAGAGAAACTCCGAGCATAGCCCTCTCCATAGCTCGCTGAGCGACCTTAAGCGTCCTCATACGGCCAGCAGTGAAGGACCACGTCTCAGATCCATAAGTCATCACTGGCAACACGCACTGGTTGTACAATCTAGTTTTTTCTAGTTTTTTTTTTGATTAAGTATATTTATATAAAATACTATAATTTCTCTACTTCACCCTGGGTTGATTAATAGAGAATGTCACAAGACATAAACTCCGCCCGTAGTAAACCGTTTATGGTAACTTACAGTAAAGATACAATGTCTTGCAATAAATAAAATATATAATTCGTGTGTATTTCAGAACAACACATCGTACCTGCAAATAATTTTTCAAAACCGCCTGAGAGAAAGATTAAATCAAAATCTACTTATAGTTACATAAACGATGTTCACAAAGGAAACCTCGATTTAGAAAGTAATACTATTAAATCAAATCCTAAAGTGAAAGAAGATAATCAACCAATTAATAAAAAAGGAAAGAATCCTGCAAAGATTATGAAAAAGAAAAATTTAAAACAAAAGAGTGCAAATATACTTACGAAAAACATATCAACGACATCGACAAAATACCTTTTAAAATGTGATTGCAGTAAAAAATGTTTAACAAAGGATATTCTTGCCAAACACATTTCATACAGTCATAAGACGAAAAAGAACTCTGACACCAATGCAGTTTGGACACAAGTTGGACAAACTCCAGTACCACAACTAACGGAAATATTTAATTGTGATATTTGCGAATTTAAAACATCTCAAAAACATTGCATTTTGTCACATCTTAAAGCGCACGTCGCTGAAAAAGTGTACTGTTATAATAGTAATTATAAATGTACAAATAAATACCATTTGCAATACTATACGAAAGTACAAACCGAAGAAAAACCTTTTTCATGTAATATCTGTGAATATAAATGTATTAAAAAAAGTAGTATGCGAAAACATACGAAAATACATACCGGTGAAAAGCCTTTTTCGTGTAATATCTGTGGATATAAATGTATTAATAAAAGTAATATGCGAATACATATGAGAGTACATACCGGAGAAAAGCCTTTTTCGTGTAATATTTGTAAATATAAATGTTTTATAAAATGTAATTTGCAAAGGCACATGAAAACACATGCCAGAAAAAAACCATTTTCTTGTAATATCTGTGAATATGAATGTATTCGAAAAACTCAATTGCAAAGGCATATGAAAATACATACCGCAGATAAAACTTTTTCATGTAATATCTGTGAATATAGTTGTATTAGAAAATGTCATTTGAAAACACATATGAAATTACATACCGAAGATAAACCTTATTCGTGTCATATCTGTGATTTTAGATGTAATACTTTAAGAAGTTTTAAAAGTCATATGAAAATACACACTGGAGCAAAACCTTTTTCGTGAGCTATCGGGTAAAATACGCGCAATATACATAATAATAATAATAATACAACAATAAATCTATGTCCAATATCGGTAAAAATAAAAAATAATTAAAATGTTGTGTCTCTCAGTGGCATTGAGCGAGTTTTTCTTGGATCGACTATTTATGGTAAAAGGTATGTATTGTAGAAATCTACAAGCCTTTTTCCATCTTAGTCTTCCAAAAACTATCGTCCCTATGTATTTGTTCAACTTTTAGTGGTTGCTCAGGCGCTCTCCATACAGCGAAAAGGCACAAATGTTTCTTTGCGATGTGGAGTTGGCCTTTTACTTGGTACCACCAATCGTGGTTTTTATTTATTATTAATTCGTTATATCGGATTTTCCAAAACTTTTTTTTTGGCTTTTATAGCGTCATCGGGGTTCATTCCAAATGCTGAGATGGGGCATGTTAATTCGACGATTCCGTTTTCAAATAACGCATCTGGTGTTGCACCCAGGAAAAAGTGCTCCTCATCGATTAATAGACCACATTGTTCAAAAACGAAGTCTTGCCTTTCCAACTGAGCAAATGCATTCCGCTCTTTAGATTTGCCATGTTGAATGGCTGCAACGTGGTCAATGGAATATTAATACAGCAAATTTCTAACAAGACCTGCAGAACTTATATTATTGCTTTGTTTGCAAACCTTGCTAAAATTTGAAGCAGTCAAAAGGCATCTCCGTGACTCCAACCACAAGGCGCTTTCCGCCTGCAATATAGTCTCCCTTTCGATATCATGCCTTTGCTCTATTAAGGATTTGAGGTTTTGCAGAAACAATGCCTTGGCCGCTAAATATTGCTCATCTGTCATGTCCGGCCTTTGGCAAGAATTGCCGTAATCCATGTTGTTATTGTTGAATAACAGTCTGTTACATATACAGTGTTTAATATTTCGGCATCAGACACAAGGTTTATTTCTGACCTTTTCTCGTCATCACAGTAGTATCCATCGCACTGGGAATGGTCACCAAATATGTATATGCTTGGGACTGTTTACGATGTCTTTCTGCAGAGATTTAATTTCTTCCGTTAAAGGGAAATTCTGAGCCATTCTGAACCTTAATGTGCAATCGTTTCACGCATTCTGTATTTAGAAATTTACGCTGATTTAAGGGAATGGTTCCGCATTAGGTGATTGGAACACTCAATTTTTTCTACTGTTACATTTGGATATGGCCTGCTTTCCAAAATATTCTTGAAGTTGCTCGAGTCTCCATCTGCAATAAGTTTTGCGTAAACTAAATTGTGTGTTTACACGGAACTTCGGAATCCCTCAACTATAATTGACTTCTCCATACTTGCTGAAGAGCCTGTGTGGTTTGCATTGCACTGATGATCTGGAGGTGTTTTATTTTTGTGGGCTGCACGAGAACACATGATACATTTTTTTTTTTATGCCAACGTGTAGTATTTTGCCTGTGTTTAAGACTTATTATTGCTGCTACACTTGTTGCGAATGTAAAATTTGTTTTATGTGATGTTTTACCCCATGCACCATCAGCTGTCACCGATATGGAAGGTATGCCTGAAGGACTCACACTCCCTTTTTCCAAAGCCATATTAGCTTCATCCTTACGGGCTTCAATCATGGAAGATTCAGCTGTGGTCTTCCACCAGTTATACAAGTCGTCATGACATTTGTGGTAGGTACATTTGCTAATAAGAGGCAAATTAATAGAAGCTGCTAGTTCGTTTAGGTTTGCTCGGCCACATCCAACACTGATTATACCCGAAACAGCGCTATGGTTGACGCCTAATGCATTTGTTATTTCCTGACATATATTTATCTGAAAATGACTTCCGCACATACTACATGATAAATAAATTTTGGATGAAAACGACTGCATTTTTTCTTTTGTTATTATCAGATTTGAAAGTTTACATCCAAATCTATCGTTATGGTTAGATATAGTGATCAATTGCTCAAATAAATATTGGAAATTGACAATTCTTCGCCCTTTAATAAGTATAGGTGAGTCTGGTGATTCCTGAAACAAAATTGTTTCCGACTTATTTTGTGTCATAAAAACGTGATTATAAATATGTTAGGTATTGAATAAATACAAAGCATTTAATAATAATTCCTTATTTGATTCAATCACAAAGTCGTCATCGGTATATAAATCCATTGGTGTATTTTCCTGATGTTGATTGTCATTTTCTATGTTCTGTAACAAATCGTATTAATTTTAATGCAAAATATTAGTTTTGAAAAAGCGGCTAGGTGCTTGTCCGGCCCTACTCATCACAGTGATCGGGATGAGCATTTACGCATGCAAAATATTGATTACGTCGTCGATAAAAAATTGCATCATAGTATTCTGCAGAGAAAGTTTAAATTAAAAAAAAAACAAGTTATAATTTATTTTCTAAACTTTCTAGTTTAAAATATGATATGAATCTATGTTATTTTTATTCATTTGACTACGGAACCCTGAAAACTTGACTGACTGTACTTCTTCAAAATTTGGAACTACTGAATTTTTATAAGTATTTATTAACTTCATACCATTATCTTCCTTATTCTGAAAGGATAAATAGTTAAAATTATGCACATCATTTAGATATAATAATTATTATAAATTAATAATTTATTTAAATTACCACTCAAAAGTATTTGGCTTAATAATATGATTTTAAAAGGTCTAATAAGAAGAAAAATCAAGGTTTCTAAATATTTTTGAGCGGTAATGTAATTGAGACCAAGATAATTGAAGCAATTTTTACAAAAACAACATAACTGTGTTACACATAATTATTCAGTATTGAAAAAAAACTTAATATCTTTTTAAATACTAAATTTAGTCATTAAATATTTTATTCAATTATGTATTTCTGGTTATTTATTCATAATAAACTGATGTTTTATAGTTATATTTCCTACAAGTCCAATAAAAAAATGGGCTTTGTATTTATGTATTTTTTGCCAAATGTTGTTAGTTATGCGGTTTTTGTAATAAAATTTCTAGATTTTCCTGAAGTTAGGTTGTTTTTGTAACAAAAAAACATATGTTCAATAAATTTCATAATAAAACTCATTTTAAAAGCAGCAACCAGGTATTTATTAAAAAGTTAGTACTTTTAGGTATATAATCATAAAAAGTGCTAATTATCTTTTGTGCCACTACTATTGTCTTCATTCTCTACTTCATTAGCTAATGAGGTGGTAGTTTCAGGTGAAGTAACTGAACCCAATAGATCTGCATAAAATTTGTGTCTTACAGGGCTTGATAAATATTGGGTTAGTTTAAGTATATCATCATATTTATGAGGATTTAACGGCAATCTCGATTCATAAGTAGGCTGAAGTTGAAGTTCTTTAGGCAGTTTTCTTTTATTGCGAATCTGTATCCTGTGCCATGGACCAGTAAAGGTATACCTTGAACATAACCATTACCGTCCAATTTCAAAATTAAGGTCGATTCCAAAACTATTTGAGAAAATTATTTATGACACACTCTCCCAAATAGCTCGTCCAATTATAATTCCTGAACAACATGGTTTTATAGGTCGAAAGTCTACAGAAAGTAATCTTTGCGAGTTTCTTGATCACCTCTATATTGCAATGGATAGTGGACTGCAGGTAGATGCAGTGTACACCGATTTTACAAAAGCATTTGACAAAATTTCACATAGTATTCTGATACACAAATTAGATCAAATCGGTGTACATGGTGATTTACTTCGATGGATATCTTCTTATCTTAGAAATCGTAGTCAGGCAGTTGCAATAAAAGGACACTGTTCATCATTTCTCCCTGTTTGTTCAGGTGTTCCTCAGGGTTCGCATCTTGGTCCACTACTGTTTATAATATTGTTACGAGCTTAGGGTTCGTGACAATAAAAATTGCCGATAAAATTACCTAAATTAACACTTTAATTTACTTTACATAAATTAAAACTCTAATAATTAAACACACTAATTCACTTAATTTCACTCCGAAGCTTCGCTTGTGTCGCCGAGTTAAACTCTGTGCCCCGATCGCATATTGCAGCGCCTATTTATTTAAATTAGCAAAGAAACATCCCGAATCTTCAGGTAAATGCGCGCAAAGGGACGAGTTTGCGAGTATAGATTTTCTAGAAACTTAGTTCTTCGGGTGGCGCTGTGGGTCGAAAGATCTGTGATGTCATTCTTTACACGCTCTACTCGCTCTCGTTCCTGACACTAGATGGCGCTAGTATATCGTCGATTGGAGCGCGTAACACTGCCCTCTCCTAAGACATGCTCGTCCCGAGCATTATCGGTCCCATGATAACGCGCCAAGCGATCCACATGGACGATCTTAGGAGTCCCTCTTACGCCTTTCTGTAACGGCTCCGCAATGTCAAGTGCTGTCCTATCCCGTGGTGCACCAATATTGTACAATTTCGGTGCTCCTCTACTACGTGTCTGAGGTCCCCGCACAGCCGCACAACTTGTACATGTACGACACCAATCCTCGACATCTTCACGATAATGAACCCAGTAAAACTGTTCTCGGACCTTCAGCAGAGTTCGTTTAACTCCCAGGTGGACTCTTGAACGACCATTATGGCACAGCTGTAGAACATTCGGCACTTTAGCTTTAGGGACAACCATTTGCAAACGACAGCTGTCTCCTCGACCATTGTCCCATTTACGGCACAGGACTCCATCCTGAAGCAGCAAGCTGTCCCATTGGGCCCAATAGCTTTTCGTGGTTGAACTCATCGCTGAGACGTCCCTCCACTTAGGCTTGGTAGCACGGGCCTTCATCCATCCCAGAATCGGCTTGATGTCTGGATCTTCCTGCTGTGCATGACGTAGGCTGTCCTTCCACCCGTTGCTAAGGTGGTCTGTCCTGAGCATCCTCACGGATACCACTTCCTTACTCTCTTGCCTACTACAATGGTTGCAATCTTCAGGAAAAGGTCTTCTTGACAATGCATCTGCGTTGCCGTGAGATTCCCCGCTGCAGTGTCTAATAGGAAAGTCGTATTCCTGCTGCTGCTGGGCGGTGCTGTTAGCCGCACTTCCTTTCTGAGACCGTTCACCCTCCCTTCCTAGGGTGTGCTTAGGGCAGCTGGACCGAAGATGGCCCCTTTCCCCACAGCCATAGCACCTCGGGCTGTATCTTTCATTGTGGTCGCGAACCGTAACTGCTGTAACCTCCCTAGCGTGAGGTGAACGATGATCCTGTCGCCGCCAGGCAGTGCCGTTAGCTGCACTACCCTCTCGAGATCGATCGACTTTCCTTTCCACGGTTCGCTTAGGGCAGCTAGATCGAAGATGGCCCTTTTCCCCACAGCCATAGCACCTAGGGCTGTATCCTTTGTTGCGGTCGCGAACTGTAGCTGCTGCAACCTCCCTGACGCGATGGGAACGATGATCCTGCCGCACGGCTTCTACCTCCAGTGCATGGGCCAAGGCGTCCTTAAGCGTCTCGTGGTGCCCGAGCCTCACAGCAGCTCTGACTTCCAGGTCGCGGATGCCGTCGATGAATGTTTGCACCAGGTTCCCTCCAATGAGCGCAGGTACAGACTGGTATGCTTTACGAACCATCTTCTCCACCTCAAGGGCCCACTGCTGCAGGTTTTCGTTGCTGCGTTGCACGCGATCTTTAAGCTGCGCGCGAAAGACGTGTTCCAGGTGAGCGTCACCATATCTCGCCTCCAAGGCCTCAAGAAGCTGCTCATAGGTCACTTTCTTACCGAGAGCTTCCAACACAGTTAAGGCTTGGTCGCGCAGGCCTAGGGTGAGTGCAGTCATGGCTTGGCTTTTATTCCAGCCGTTCGCCTCCATGACGGCCTCGAACTGGATTTTGTAGGCCGACCAGGAAGAGGTCCCGTCGAACGGCGGCACTTTGAATCCACGTAGCGAAGGTGCTGCAGCTACTACGGGAGCTGTAGTTCCATCCCCAAGTTTGAGGTCGTTTAGTGTTTTCTTCACGTCAGCCATCACGTTGTCAACCCGATTGTTCACATGGTTGATTCGGGTTTCATGTTCTTCGATTCGGGTTTCAGCTTCCGACAGGCGGTTGTCGTGTTGAGCAACCCTATCCTTCACCTGCCTTATCTCTTTCCCAAAGGTAGCGTGAAGGTCCTTCATGAGGAGCATCTGCTCTTCCGACCGACGAGCCTGTTCCGCCAGCTGACGGGCCTGTTCCTCTTGTCCACTCTGCAGCTGCTCTTTCAACTGACGGACCTGTTCCTCCTGTCGGCGAGCCTGTTCATCCTGTCCGCCCCGCAGCTGCTCTTCCAACCGACGGACCTGTTCCTCCTGTCGGCGAGCCTGTTCATCCTGTCCGCCCCGCAGCTGCTCTTCCAACCGACGGACCTGTTCCTCCTGTCGGCGAGCCTGCTCCTGCAGCATCACCATCAGAGCACCTAAGTCAGGTGCGGCAGATGTAGGAGCTACCGACGGGCCTGCAGCCGGTGGCTGGTCCTCCGACGTCTGCGGCGTTGCACCACCAAATCTTCGTTGGTCCGTCTCCTGCTGGCGTTGACTTCGGGTACGGACACCCTCCGTTTCCTCCTTAGGTAAAATCGGCATTATTTTATCCCACTTCTGACACCAATTGTTACGAGCTTAGGGTTCGTGACAATAAAAATTGCCGATAAAATTACCTAAATTAACACTTTAATTTACTTTACATAAATTAAAACTTAAAACACTAATAATTATACACACTAATTCACTTAATTTCACTCCGAAGCTTCGCTTGTGTCGCCGAGTTAAACTCTGTGCCCCGATCGCATATTGCAGCGCCTATTTATTTAAATTAGCAAAGAAACATCCCGAATCTTCAGGTAAATGCGCGCAAAGGGACGAGTTTGCGAGTATAGATTTTCTAGAAACTTAGTTCTTCGGGTGGCGCTGTGGGTCGAAAGATCTGTGATGTCATTCTTTACACGCTCTACTCGCTCTCGTTCCTGACACTAGATGGCGCTAGTATATCGTCGATTGGAGCGCGTAACAATATTTATAAATGATGTAATATCCTGCTTCCATAATTCCAAAATTCTCCTTTTTGCAGATGATATGAAAATTTTCAGATCTATTAAATCTATAGAAGACTGCAATCTTCTTTAAGAGGATCTGTGTAGGCTTAGCTCATATTGCCAAGCAAATCATATTTACTTGAACATCAAGAAATGTAATATTATCTCATTTACTAAGAAAAAGAATCCAATCCTCTTTAACTATAAGCTCGACGATAATTTACTAAAGAGAGTAAATGAACTGCGTGATCTTGGTGTTCAGTTGGATAGTAAGTTGTTACTGAGATCACATATTAATATAATAACTCAAAGAGCTTATAAAATGCTAGGTTTTGTGATGCGTATCTCAAAAGATTTTAAAAACTCTAGAACATTAATTATACTATTTAATACTCTGGTGCGATCTATTCTCGAATATTGCTCTTCATGTTGGAATCCTCAATACAAAGTTTATGTTAAAATGATTGAAACAATCAATAATAAGTTTCTGCGTTACTTAAAGCGATATGATTCTTCCGTAGACTCCTTTATTGATAGTTTACACAGTTATACACTCGAAAAACGCCGTGATATAAGAGATCAAATGTTGTTGTACAAATTGCTACATAATATCATCGACTCACCCCTACTTTTAAGCAAAGTGAATCTTGCGTGTCACCGGTTAGGTGCAAGAAAGAAGCCTCTTTTTGCATTACGTAAAGTAAAAACGAAGTACGCTTCTAATAATTTTGTATCTCGTACATGTAAAAATTTTAACTTAAAATATTGTGAACTTGATATTTTTCACCTTAAATATAATAGTTATAAAAAAAATATTGTAAAACTTAATTTATAATTGGTAGCTTCACTATAGGTCGTGTGTATTGTATTACTTTTATTTTATGCTTAGAACTTAATGTTTTATTGTAAATCCATTTAGTTTTTTTTTCAAACTTTAAACATATTGTGGTTGCAAGCTTTTAATATGTTTTAGATATCTGTGGAAACTTCATTGGTTTTAGGATTACTTTTATATGTTTTATAATGTATTTTTTTATTGTACTGTATGTTTCCCTGAAAAATCAAATAAATAAAAAAAAAATAAAAATAAGGAACATCTTTATTTATTTTAAGCATCCTAACTTCTTTCAGCTTCATTGCAGGTTTTGGCTGACGTAAAAAAAAAGTACTAACAGCTGCTTTTATATTCATAAAATCAGTATGGTTTATTTTATTCACAATAAAAGGCGATGGAATTTTTCTTACAGTTTCCATTAAGTCATTCCAGTCATCTGGTACTTCTGCTATCATTTTTTTCTTTTTATTCCCAATCAAGCTAAAATCCTGGTCATTTGGGAGATAAGTATGTCCTCTGATAGGAAATATATATTTAAGGCCGAATACGAAGAGAACTGGCGAAAATTAATGTATTTCTCTTGACTAGAACTTTGACCTGGAGTAATTCTAAGCTTTAAAACATTTTTGTAGGTTTGTTCGGGTCCTTCACAATGTCATCGTCATTTTAAAATTTTAAAATAAATGAATATACCAACAAATAAAAGAATGTTAAGAAATGATATATAAAATTATTGTTCTTCCAAAACTCTGTGAATTTTAATTTAGGAAAAATTCTGTTACGTAAAAATGTTTGTATTGTGATTCCGAAGGTAACTGCTATCTTTATTTTCGATACAAAATATTATTTATTAACATAATTCGTTTTAATTAAAAACACCTAATAATAATATCGTATATTGCCAGATAAAAGTTTGCCGTAATAAATTACCAGGCGCTTCGACGTGTGACGTAAGGTAACAACAGTCGATGTGTCTGTAGCGAAAATCGTTAATTTATTGTTTTATACGCGTTTAAGTGTCTATAAATGTAAATATGGGTAGGAAAAGAAATAAATGTTACCTAAGTGGTAAAACAAAGAGAGTTTATCTCATGAACGCTGCTCGAATGTTGTATTTTGAGGTTAATACTTATATTTTTGTATGGTAATTTTTTGTTTGAGGCTGCCTAATAGGTTGCATTTTTACTCATTTACATTAGCCAAACTGATCATTTATACTTTTCTAGTTTCAAGTGAGAAACACTAAAAATGTAAAATATCAAGACCCAGTCGGAAAAGAATGTACAGAGTAGTGCAAGCACAGAGACCGCAAATAATGTCAGTCAATGTATTGTCCGAAAGCATGGGGTAAAAGTACATAATTAAGAAAAACTGAAATACTTCGGATGTGAAGTGATTGACCAGTCGGAGTAGTCTTGTGAGAATTTACATACAAAGTACCTATCCCCACTATGGGGCAATCACCGACTTTTTAGTTTTTTTTCTTTATTATTTATGCAATTTGCATTACGGCATCTTGTAAGACTCACAAGAACAAACATTTTCAGTTATATGAGATTCTTTACGTACGATGCACCAATTAAGAAAAAAAATCGTTATCAATTCAATAACTTTTCGAACAATATTTTATAACGAATAAAGTACAGAATTTATAATCTATAGGAACTAATATTATAAATAAGAAAAATTTATTTAAGAAGTAAGCAATGCTCTCTGTGTTGTTCATTACTCTGCATCTGAGCTAGTTCAGTCAAATATAATCAAAGCCCGTACGGCTTTGATTATAGGTATTATACATGTCTATATAAACAACGCGTAGGTACTGGCGGCGCGTGGTTTGCTGCGAAACTAGCAAGGCATTGGCGTCGTATTTGGCCTTAATACTTTTAAATAACATCAGCCCATGAACTAAGCAGTAGAGAAAGTACACCATTACATAATTCTTGTTCTGACCAGAGCATCCATCACTTATCATCAGCACTAATTTATCAGAAGACATTCCGTGGGTACTAAAATATCTTAATAAAAGTGTTGTGACATCATTCTGGCCTTTTTTACCTTCTGTCTCTAAGTAGCTATTCAAAACCACTTGATTTGTTCCAACATTGTGGACACCAAATACATAGAGCCACAGCTGGCGACAAAAAAACACATCACTAGTCCGAATATGGGGTAATGGCAGATTCTGCATGAAATCGAATGTAACACACATAATTTTACCCTCCTGAGCTTTTTGTTTTTCTTGGCGTCTAATTTCATTGAATTTTTCAACTTCCAACAAATGCAGTTTATGTTCATTCTTCAGTAAAGTTTTTGTCTCATCCAAAGCAGCCAATTTTATCTTTAATCTGTATTTATCACATGTTGCACAGGTGTCTGTTCTTGGTAAACCGAATTTCAGTATATATTCATTTTTAAAAACTAACCAATACACCATATAAGTGACTCTTATTTGATAACTATTCAGAAACATGTTAAACATTTTGAAAACAGTAAAATCTTCAGGCAAATATCGGCAGTTAGGGTCTTGTCTCAGGGAATAATGTGATTGCATGGTTTTAATTGACTCAATGTGGTTGCGGACTAGGTTTAGAACTTCTTCAGGTGTTTTCTTGTACCTGTTGCTTTTGTGTGATCCACGCATATCCTTAGGTGTTAAAACATTAATTGAAATCAGATGTTGAAGCCTTCGGACGCGACCTTTTGTCACCCCATGAATGTTGCAAAAAGCCGTCAGACATACTGGTATTTCATTTACACCAACGCGTATTTTAAATGAATAAGAAGCCATTCGAAACTTTTGTGGAACTTCAGTAGTATGCCTCTTAGGGTATGATGATGAAATCAGACTCATCAAGTAAGCATCTTGATCATTTTTGTTGCCCAACATATTGAAATGAAGTATTATATTTTCTCTATCTTGAGAACTTATTTTGGTATAACATTTCAAAACTTTGCACCTGGAAATAATGAATTTAGGTTATTTTTATTGCAACAACGATAAACAACAATGAAAACACTAATATATTTACTTAGCTAACCTGCAATCAGGTCCAACCACTCTTTCTTTGACTAGGTTATTTCTGTGGTTAATATGTTCTTTTCCTTGAGCTTTCTTTAATTTTATCACAGTTTCTTTTTTCATCTTGGGTTTTCTACGTTTAATTCCAGTAGTATTTTCACTATTTTCCGCCATAATTTATAGCAAAACTTTCAAATTCACTCCAAAACAAAACAACTCTCTGCCGCCAACTGATACACTACACCAGGCTCTACAATCTTAGAACAAAAAACTTGGAAACCTATGAAATGCTATCACTTAGTAAACTATTTAAAACCATATCTATTGACTACTTTTTATTTTAGTCGTATTATAAAATCGGTATTATTCCAACATACAATAATAGGTGACACTGTTCGCAATTTCAAGCGAATAATTCGTTCATCACATACTAGATGTCACCACTACCTGTAGGTAGCTTTACAAAATATTTAAAAAAAAATTCCAATTAGTAGAAAATAAGTGTAGCTGAAATTAAGATATTTTCTTTTGTTTAAAGTTAATAAAAATCTGTGATGAAAGTTTTTAACGTTTGCTTATAAATAAATACCGATTACATGTGCTGTTGATTAAAAAAACCATAACTAGATGTTTTTGGTATGATCATAGATAAGAGTGTATGTACGGAAAGGTATGATTTTGAAACTAAATCTGGCAGCACATCATCCTGCCATTACGTGAATTTTTCTTTACTCTATGCGTGAATTTATTTACCTCTGTGTTATTTACGCTTTCCGTAATCCGTAGTCCGTACCACCATTTTCAATTGTTTGTATTTTGTAAATAAATATGTAAGCTTAGCTGTGTCCCCGGATTTAAGGACAGTGACAGTATATCATCTCGTCTAAACAACTTGCATCAGCCCTAAATAAGTTTTTTTTATATGTATCTCTTCAGTATCTTATGCATGCATCATGTTCTTCACGGATTTCCAAACATGGAAAACGATAGTGAACGATTTAGGGTATGGCTTTACGCAATAGGTGGTTATTTACTAGTCCTCGAAAATATGCACATATTCAACTTGTATCGCCATGTGTCACTCACATTTTGAAGAAAAGTTTCAATGCAGAAATAACAGAATCAGTAACATTGCTGTGCCTACTTTGAATATACCAGGTTTGTCTTTATAGATTATAGAATAAGTAAACATATTATGGAATGAATTTGGAACATAATATAGTATGAATTATGTATATAGTTTCTTTATAAAATATGCCTAAGTAAGTAGTTATCTAACTAGTAGTAATTTTACCATGATTCATTCATTAATGTAACTAGAATATTATTACATACTATTTATATGCACTATCGGACTTAAAAGGATAATGCATGTAATGATTACGGCTGACAGAAGGATGACGCTTTGATGATCAACCATTAGGTCTAGTTTTCATAAATATTAAGCTTGCAATGTGTTATCACCCCTCTTTTATACTTTTTAAAAATAAATTATTTTATAATATTATACAGTGAAAATATACTTTTGTAAGTCATCACAGATACTGGTATAATGATATAAATAATTTCAAAGTTAATCCTATTATTGTCTTTTAGCTACATCATCAAATAAATCAGCAGTTATGAGAAGAAAACCCATGAAATATATTTTGAACCTGGCAAAGTTGTCAACACCTATAGGTACTGATATTTTTCAACAAGTGTGCTATATATACTTAATCATAATACTATCATCATTACAGCACATCACAAATCCACTGCTGAACATAGTATGTGATCTTCTCAAGGGGACTAATATTGTAATACTTCCATCATTGTTTATTTATGAGTATGTCATAATATACTTATGGAAATGTAAATTTATTATTATTAAAAAAAAGAGAGAAGTTTCCTGTAGAAAGGGTTGAGATGATACCATAGAAGTTCCAAGTAAATTTGGAATGACTTAAGAAGTCTATAAAATTAAATAATAAAATCTCTATAAAAATATAATGCAATAATTTAACGTAAGATTTATAAAACTTACGAAGGAAATTTTGTTAAATAACTAATAAAAATTTAGTAAACCTAAAACAAAAAAAAAAAGAGCTGATGATCTTCAAATGGCTGAACAGATTTTCTTGAATCATAACTTAGAACACTCTTGATCTGGTCACCTTTCAATAAAAATAGCTAAATAATAGTCCATCTATGCGGCCACTATGATACTTCAGACAGAAGCTCAGATACATATGTTCAATTTATAAGACCACTTAATTTACTCAGTCCCTAGTTAAGGTTCCTTCTGTTTTAAGTTATTATGAAATTAGCTAACCTAACAACATTTTATAGTGACCATACCAATCTTTGATCAACAATACCAACTAGATAACGGGTCACGTACAAAATCATAGCTAAATACTGTCCGCGTGAATATAAACTATGAAAAGACATAAATTAAATAACATTTAGTGTGAAATCAACCTTAAATAATAACAAATAAAGTTCTTTTTCCCGTTATTGCCTTGCAAGCTACACTCTCACGTGCAAGAGCTCACGTCTCATGTGCGCTCTTATTTGCTGAGATGGATTTCTTGCGACGACCCGACATCTAGTTGGTATTGTTAATCGAAGATACCAATGTTAAAAATCTTTTATGTTTTAAATATATAGATTGACTTGGCCATTGCATGAAAACGCAATGTATCTCACAAGTAATACATATTATATTAAATTAGATTGCGTAATGACACAGAAGGACCCTTAAGTAGGGACTGAATAAATTAATAGACTTGGTATTACATGGATCTCACAACTTTTTACAGTAGAAGAACTGAGTTGCCAGACTTGGTTTTTATACAAGTTATGGTTTGATGGCATCTCATTTCTTTTTGTAGACAAGATAGTCCTAGTTCTTTTTCTTTCTGGTACCTTCTACTTCTTGTATACCAACAACGTACCTATCTACACCTATTATACATATAAAAGAACACTGATTCATTCACTGCAAATGTAACCTTTTAATTCTATATATTTATATTGGATTACAAAGTTATTTATGCAGTTGGTGTATCTAGAAAACTGGACCGAAATTTAAAAATTAGTTTTTCCTTGATTTATACACTAAACTCTAATTGTGTTCTAAATTTTAAGCTTATATATCTTCTAGAAGTGCCAGAAGTGAAGTTTTGATGATCGGTCAGCTAGTGAGTGACAAAATTAAGAAATTTTGACTAGTTATAATTCTTAAACTACTCAAATTAAATGAAATTTGAAATATACCATGTTTATACAATGCCTACTTGGTTACTGAAAATTCAGGCTTCTAATTTTATCCACTACGAAGTTATAGACACAATATGACAAAATATTTCATAGCCTGACATTGTATGGTTGCGACCTTTTTCTTTCTATATTCATATTTTAATATTTTATTTTCATATTTTAATTTCTCAACACGCGTTGCTAAAGGCTTATAACGCTAATATTGCATAATTGTTTAATTTATGATTGTTATTTTTAATTAGTAAGTAATTTATAAGTGATAACTATTAATTCGTTTGTTATAATTGGATGAATATTTTTAATATTTTTTGCATGTAAAATTAAACCTTGTGTGTGTGTTGGATTTTCTGTAAGCCACAAGAGTTTTTGAATTAAATAAATAATAAATATAGGGGGAAGAAATTGGCCTGAATCACTTCGAAAAGTATGGTATGGCCGTGCTGCTTTTTTGCTCGAGTTGGCGGCACTTGGCACTGCCGTGCCCCCAGATAATTAACATTCCAACAGACAGATCCAAATACAATTTGCAATCCCCGCAGCATTTTCCTCAAAAAGTATGTAATATTAAATATTTAAGAAAAGGCCATATTTGTATGCGCATTTAATTTTCCTTTTCATCATATCCAGTATAATTGTGTCAAGTCCAGTAAATTACAGTTAAATACTTTTTTTATTTAACAGTTTAATAATTATTCAGACTGCGACAGTGCACTTGCATTGTCTGGCAGGGTCGCCGTGTAATGTTGGTAAAGATGATAATGAGAGGAAATGTACTCTAAACTTAACACTACATTGTCGTGGGATTTACACTTCAATCCACTGAGAAACACCCATTTCTCCTAACCTTTAGTTTGGTTATTTCTTTAAATCTTTCCTTTTCTTCTTTTGATATTGATTTATGAATTTCATTTCAGGTCATTACTCTGAACGTTCGGTACATCGATAATACACAAAAATGGAAGGAAATACTTCTCACAAAGAAAATCTTGGTTAGTCTGACTTATGATGCCATTTTTTAACAGTTTCAATTTATTGAACATAAGATATAAACTTTTTTATAATGCAAAAATTTTGAATTACTCTGTATATTTAATGTGTTTCTATGATTGTAATTATAATTCTATGTTTTTAATGAAGTTCTTATAACTTATATGTGGTGGAGCCACGCCGCAAGAGCCGTGGTAGCTCAGTGGTTAACGCTCGCTGTAAATATAACAGAACGCGAGTAACCCGGGTTCGATCCCCGCCGGCACCAATGAAATTGTTAATTGCAATTTTAAGTGCTGATTTACCACGTGCTCGGCGGTGAAGGAAAACATCGTGGAAACCTGCATGTCTGAGGAATAAGAAAATAAAATATTTTCGAAGACATGTGAAGTTCGTCAACACGCATTTGGGCAGCGCGGCGGACTTCCTTGCCCTAAAACTCTCTCAGAAATGAGGGCAGGCCTGAGCCCAGCAGTGGGACGTATATAGGCTGTAACTTTACTACTTTTACTTTAGAGCCACGCTGCTTAGTGTGGGTGAGTTTTGTATGGTGTTTAGGTTTTACTGGAAATGAGGTATTCTATCGTAGTCTTCAAGGGGTGACAACGCATCTGCATTTTAATTTTTAATTGAATTTAAATGTAGATATCTATAGTACAGCATCAAATTACCATCAGTTTGATTGTGTGCTCATTTGTCACAAACGCCTGTGAAAAATCATGGCTAAAAGTATTACACTAATATAAAATAGCAAAGGAATAATTATAGAAGTGAAGCATGTTGCTGAAAGAAAATTAACTAATGTTTCAGATCCAGTTACTCCAATGCAAGATCCTGTGATATCAACTAATCCTGTAGTTATAAAGAAAAGGGCTGAAATGTTTTTAGTTATGATTTATTTTGATTGAGAGATGATAACTATTTATATTTAATATTTGATAATATGATATATATTTCATATTTGTTCTGACATAGACAATATTTATATGTATCATTCATTGACACATGTTGCTTCTTCCCCGGATCTCTGTGCTGATCAGACGTGATACACTTAGTACTTTTATCAAATAATTAAAAATTTTCGAAATTGTGAAGTGTTAAATTGTACGAAATAATAGGAGAGCATATACTATAAGAAGACTGTGTTGTCGCTCAGTGTTAATAGTGAGTGAATCTAACACATTGCTTCAAATTTTTCTGCTTGTCTAGTACTTGCAGTTTGCTCACGCCCGGCTACTATGCCGCTTAAATGTACACCGCCTACTACGCCGACCGCAATGTTGCATGGTAAATCAGACTAATATTGCCAACCGTATTCTTAAAGAATAAAATAGATAAGTCCGTCAAGGCATACAACAAATAATATACGAGCTGCAAGTTGAATACCTCAAACTTAAAACTTGATGGTCCACCCAAACTGATTTTCGTGTCTGAGAGTTTGACAATTAAGCCGAAGAACCTCTTCTTTTTGACCAGGGAATTTGAACCTTTAAATATTGCTGGACATCAAGGGCTAAAATATAACTTCGGAGGGCGGATGGAGCTTCACTTGTAAAGGTTAATAGCGAGAGCGACCTGGATAACATTAGCAACAAATGACTATTTATTAATTTGTATTATTTATTTTCATAAATGCATGTTTTATTGTTCTCTATGTTTTATAAGCTTTTGTTGTTTAATCTTAATTATTTTAGCTTTAATTCATATGCGTATATCACTGATACCTATTCATATAATTTCTCTGACAACTCAACACATAAAATTACAATAAAGACATTAATTAATTCGCAACCATCCGCTTAAAAATACAATGATGTGTCTTATCTGGATTGAAGAGCACCTCCCGCCCTCCCTCAATTACATGAACTAATCCCGTCACCACTGATCCCAGCACCACTACTCCCAACACCACTATTCCAGGAAAGACACACCATCGACAATACAACACGTGTTTCGCCTCTACACGAGGCATCTTCAGGTGATGTAGATTCTACGGCGGCTAACCGTTAAGAGTAAGGTAAGACACATCATTGTATTTTTAAGCGGATGGTTGCGAATTAATATCTTTATTGTATTGGATTTCCGCAAAGTAACGCCTGATTCTATAAATTAATATAAAATTACATCATAAATTACTTACACTTAGTAATCTAGTACATAAATTTCACACTTACACTTTAGATTCAAGAATTATAAATATTAAATACTCCAGTAATATGTTACAATTAAATCAAAATATACGTCCGAGAAGAAATTGATGCATCCTCTTATGAGCCAACCTTTCACGATGGAAACTGCCTTATAATATAAATCTCGCCAGATTATACAATCATATGCTCATACCGTCCGCCTAATTTTCTTTAAAAGTTTTCTAGCAAATATTTAGAATCTATTGACCACCAATAAATACTTAATGATGTTTGTGGGGTGTTGCAAATATTGTTTCCTTTTTTAAACAAAACTGGTTGATAATTTTTTTTAATTTTTAATTTTAAGGAGGAGCATTGGCAGACAAGAAAAAGACAACAGGTATCCTTCGAAAAGAGTACGAAGATGCTGATCTGCTGCTTTTATGGATAATATTTTCGACTCAGTTAATGGCAGTTTTTAAAAGAAAAGATGCCAAAACTCGACTTGGACCTGCAACAGCTCACTCCATACATCACAAAACATGTATGGATGCCAAAAAAGTTTTTGCGTCTATGATGTTTATCTTCCACTAGTAGAATTTATTCCAACTGTAAACAATTGGGTGTGGACACTAGAAGGGATGAAAGTTTTATTAAAAAAAAATTGAAATTGATTTTGGCATTACATCAGTTTGGTTGCGTCATCTAAATCAGGACCCACTGGAAAATTTCTTTGGATCGGTTAAACGCCATGGATGCCGTAATATTAATCCAACTTGTGACCAATATGAGTCAGCTTTTGCCACCCTTTTGATTAATAATTTAAGTAGTGTCCACACTCATGGTAAAAACTGCGAGCTAGATTATTGTAATGCTGTGCACACTCATTGTTAATGAAAACTTAGAGGCATCGTCAACCTGCACATTTGATTTCACAAAAATTTTAGAAATAAACCTCACGCCAATTATAATGAAACTAAATATAAACATTGTGTTAACTGTAAATATGCAATATTGTTACTTTAAATGACTCAAGGAGTGCGCTTCAACACCTTGCTCGGTGGACTTCGGTTTTTCGAGGCTTACCAGTAGCATATGCGATTTTAAAGCTTCTAGTTAGTTACAGGCTGACTCCTTCTAGTTAGTTACAGGCTGACTCCAGAATATATATTTACAATGGATACCTTCGCACATTAGCTTAGAGAGTAATGAAAAAGCTTATTCTAGCCAAACAAGCTATTTCGGCTATTTTATTAATATTACCCCTTAATTTCAAAATTATACACCTTTATTAAAACAATATTGTTATGACCTTTGGAAGAAATATTTTGACGAAAGCGCAAAAGAAAAGGGTATATGGTACCGTACGATCCAGCCGTACCCAATGCGCTCAACCTGGATAGATAACGGAATATTGTGTAGACCCGATACTGTAATAGCATTAAGACTCAGATCTGGGCACTGTTCAACTTGCAATGTTATCGATGATGCTTATCACATTTTGATAGAATGTGCCCAGAACTCCATAGAAAGAAAAAATTGTATTTTACATTTGTCATTGATTAGCAGTATTATAGTCAACCAAATCTAAGAAATACCTTTTGACGTTTCACATTAATCATTTCGCAATAACTTTGCTCAAGCGTACTCACGACATTTGAAATAACCTTTTCCGTAAATCCGAAGAATTATAAAGTTATGTATATTTCTTTACCTCGTGTATAGTTTTTATCACTAATTTAAATTCGCATCTTTCAAACAAAGCAAGATACTAAAAAAATATCCAGTATCACCTTTTTTTTACTTGACGTCGTTTCAATGATATGTCGCTATGTACCTTACCGTAGTGTTTGTATCATTAAAATTCATTGTTATGTGAATAATCGGCAAAAATATTCAGATAATCGGTAAAAATATTCAAATAATGGAATCGTTATTTTTGTAATGTATGATTTGTTCAACTTAATTTTATTTTAAAATTCATCAATCATGAACAAAACAAGTTTTATTTTTAAATTTGTGTAAGCAAAAAAATTCACATACAAGGCCGTGCTGAAAAAACTACTACGTAATTTCAATCTTCCGCCATTTCGGGAGCTTACTACGCGTAATTTTGTGTTTGTCTTCTTATTTTGTTGCTTTAACTTTTTGGACTATTTCTTATATATTCGTTGAAGCATGTGCCCATATCACAAACGATGATTGGACAAAAGTGGTATAAAAAACAAAAAAAATTTGATTATGGATGACTTTAAAAGAGACATTAATTTTGACTGCATTATCGAAAATCAAATAATAATCTAAACAACGACAGCTCAACTAGTTGTACTGATAGTGATTGAATAAATTTATTTTTAATCTAGTTTCAATCTTAAATTTTTATAAATGTGCCTCTAGAAATAAGCAGTAACAACAAATAAGAAGAAACTGATCAATCTTGTGTTTTAAATTATGCGTCTTTTATTTATTCTGGTATTATTCAAACCAAACTGTAAATGATTACCTACTCTAAATAATCGTTATCGATTTTTTAAAGAATCGAATTTTGTACGTTTCCATTTTTTGGTTGGCATACTTGGTGCAATAAGTCTGACAGCTGTCAAAATGTATTTCTTAGATTTGGTTGACAATAATAGTATTTTTTCAGACCCGTTATCAGATGATGCCAAAAAACTTTGTGTTAGTAAATAAGAGATTAAATAATCAATAAGTTTATTTGTTAGTATTTATCCTATTTAAGAATTTTGTTGTACCAGGGCGTCATAATCGCTTCAGTGACAAAGCCCTTTTTCTAAGAATAAAAAAAAACTGTAAATATGACCTATTTTCTGAAGATGAAATATATAAAATACAGAGAATATGCAGGTGGCTTTGTATTCCTTGCAATGATTTGATTTAATCAATTTCAGATATGCGGGATATAATCAATCATATTTCAAAGGACAATTTTGAAAATGATCAGTTAAAAGAAATTATGAAAACAAGCATATTATATACTTTAATTGATTTTGATTTTATGAAATGTAATGTGCATAAAAATAAATTAGTTGATTATTTGATAAATATTGTGATGCGTTATCTGATTTTTAATAGTTTTAAAAATATTAATAGAATATTAGCTGGGAGAAAAGATGTTCTGGTAGATGATGATGAGAACTATTTCCAAATTAAAGCCCAAAGGTTAAGAAGTAAACTTTTTAAAAGAAAGAAATGATTACTCTTGTTGCTACCAAAATGAGTTAATAATATTTAATTACTGTTACAAATTTTATATATTCATGCATTCTAAACTGATTTATCAATGATATGTAATAATAAATACGCTTAAATTGAACCACCAAATTATAAAAGTAAGATTAATGAATCTTATTTTTTTTATACAAATGTATTTTTGTAATTAGCAGATATGTCGTTATTAAATAGGTTAGATATACTCTATGAGTCTATAGAATGCATTATTACAATATTCATCAAATAATTTATTTTTGAACACAAAGTCTATTGCTAAAGATTCGTGATACCATAGAATACTATAATACACAATAGAATGGCTGTCAACTTTATTTTGTACGAGGAAGGGCGTCGACAAACCCGATTCGCTGTGTTGACAGAGTGAATCTCATTAAAAAAAATCGTTTAACACTTACATATTTATTTGTAAATAGGGTGCAATTTGGCATTTTCTAAATAATTTGGATGCAAAATTTGGAGACCATTGTAAACGTCAAAACACATATCGTGTTGACATTTATACGTGTGAATTGACGTATTAGTGACATTTTAGTGGCTACGCGGGCTCCGCCCACTTCCCCGTTCTATTATGTATGTATTATGGTATTCTATGCGTGATACTTGTCACCGAATACGAATATTCGGCCGAAAGATCGGTAAAACTTTTACCGAACCGAATATTTGGCCGAACATTATTCAACGGGATCACCTCTGTAACTAACCAATTTATATCGAAACTTGTTACCATAAAGCGCGCGAGATTATATAGAAAAACTGACGACCAAATTAAAGTGAAATGTACTAATGTAATTTAATGTTTTCTTTGTTTGATGCCAAAAAAATTTTATCAAACTTTCTATTTGCTATAATTGGAAATAAATCTAAAGTACCTCGAAAACATAACATTTCAAGTAGATTTAACCCATAAATAAAATATACTTTCAACAGTAAAATTATGAAAGACATGACATTACTCAATTCGTACAATTCAAGTGGACATTTTCAGTACCACTTAAACGAATATTCGGTGATTTAGCCGCATATTCGGCCGAGTACGAATATTCGGTAAAGCTGCCGAATACCGAATATAAAACGAATATTCGGCCCATCTCTCATTATATATATATATATATATATATATATATATATATATATATATATATATATATATATATATATATATATATATATATATATATATATATATATATATATATATATATCTTCGTCTCAATTTAATGGAGCAATAATGTAGAATTGGTTACTTAATTAGCAATTGGTTTCAAATTTATTTCAATTCCAAACGATCTCAATTGTATTCTTGACGCATTTTAAATACATATTATAATATAAGAAGTTGAGTGCAGATTTACTGTATTAAATTTTTTAAATTTAGTTCTTATCTTTGTTTTCAGGCTGTTCATTAATTTCTATATTTAAGTTGAATAAATGTACTGATATTTATTATTGTCATAACTATTATTGTATTTGTGTGCTGTTTTTTAATAAATCCTGTAAATATAATGTTAGTTTTATTTATTTTGATTTTAATTATTAATATCTGTGATGAGAACAAGTATATATACGTAGGTGCTATATATATATATATACGGCATGTGTGTATATATATGCTTATATTTATAGATATTACAATAAAGTTGCTAACTCTGGATACTAGAGGCGCTAGTTATGCATTGCCATTTTATAGGTCGAAGATTGGTCTCTATTTCAGTTTATACAAAGGTACTCTGTGTAGGAAACCGAAATGGCCTTTAGTGAAATTTGTAGAATTTGTTTTAGCGGTAATGTACGAATGTTTGTTCTGAAGAAGACTGGCCTCCAAAATTTATATAAAACATTGACGAACAGATTTGTAAGTTTTATTCATAGAGGAAAGTAATATATAGCACAGTTTTATTTCATAGTGTAATTGTAAAAGATTACTGTATATAGTGCAAATTGAAGTGTAAGCTGTGAGTCGGTAAATTGTTGCTATCGCTGAAGAAATATATTATAACTTGTTTAGTATAAAATGCGATGGATTTATTTACTTTTATTCTTTATTGCATACTTAAAAGAAAAGATCGGGGCTAGGCTAAGATAGTGACAAATACAACCAGAAAGTGAAAAGCATCAGTTAGCCTGGTATTCTGGGTTGCACTAAAATCAATATTATCATTGAAGATTACTTCAATGTATTACGTATTAGAAGATACGCCGAGACTTTGTTTGCAACAAGTGTTGTATCACCGATGGGTCGACTTGACTGGGGTGCCACCATGCTTTCACAAAATACTGACAAAGAAATAGAAACATTAATTGCAATCGTGCCACACACTACAATAAGGCACTTAATTTGTTCATATGTCTACAAGGAAAAACAAAATAAAAAACAACTTGACAAATACATTCAACAAAAGTAGGTATAGACATAAATTACTCTTAAAATATGTTCATCGTGTATTGTGGCACATTAAGCAAACCAACCTCACTCGGCTTATGCTATTGCCGAAACAACAGTGCCGATTTTCAGTGAGCCCGAATGGAGAGTAAAGTACGGACTTCCCCGTGCAATACAAGGAATGCACTTACTATGTAAATAGCACATTAATGTAGCTGTTTTTGGTCATAAATTTCTCCTAACACAAGTATTTTCAGTTAGCTTAGTGTAAATATGTTGGTAGTGTTTGTAATAATGTTAATAGTGTTGCTAGTAGTTTGAACTTCAAATTTGAATGCATACTAACAAAAACAACCAAACCTATGGTAGGATTTAATTTGAATGAGTCTGAAGCTCCTGCTTTTAAGATATATTTGTTAATGTCAGGGAGACTTCCATGTACTTGACACTCCCAACATTAAAATTAATTAGATAATTGTTTTCTTGTATGGTAGCCTACTATATGTACCTACTATACTGGTAAAAAAATATTAGAGTGGCCCCCGATTAGTAAGACAGGAAGTTGATGGATGTAGGTGATTTAAGACTGTGTTGTTGCTGTAACGATGATCCACTAGGTGGTAGGACTTTTTCTACCTAGAAGTCTATCTGGGCAGATATCATCCTCTTACTTTTTCCTGCCACCAAGCATCAGTGTGTCCCAGTCTGAAGGACTTTGAGAGCCAGGACAATAACAGGCTGTGAATCATTACATGTTAGTCCTCAGAGGTAACATCGCATCTGTAGCCTTTGCTTGAAGTTCGTTGCAGGTGCTCATGGGCTAAGGCATGGGTAAGTTTGCTTGTCACTTGAATGTTTTAAAAAAATGATGTTGATGAAGAAAATTGTGGCAGCCAATAGATTCTATTAAAAACTTGTATATTTATGATAACTTTCATATTTTCAGAGAGATGATGATCCTATAATTGTCTGTTTCATCTGTCATGCAAGACTTATTCGTTGCAGAAGATTACAACAACAGGCTATTGAGTCAAATGCGGTTCTGGAGCAGTTGCTTGCAGAAGGGTCCATGGTAATGTCCATTTCATTCATACAACCTATGAAGTCCACAGCTTAACATAGGCCTCCCTTGTAAATTGCTTCATGGGGGGGGGGGGATTTCGCCAAATTTGCCAAGCTTGGCAGGTTGGCAACAGCAACTTATATTAATCTGAGTTGTTATCAGGAACGTTTGTACATGGTGGAGCCATGCTGCAGTTATATTAGTAGTATAGTCGAATGGGTCGGCTCGACCAGGGAAGGAACACGCTCTCATAGAATACCGAGTGAAATCGTAGCTTAATACTGCTGTGTTTCGTATGGTGAGTGTAGAAAACCGGAGCCCCTTTTTACTGGAAACGTGGCATTCCATCTTAGTTCTCACAGTTGACAATGCATCTGCATTTTGATTTGTAATCGAGGATAAACCATCACTTACCAAAAAAAAGGAAGATGCTGCTTCCCAACTCTAGTTTCTAACTATTGTATATTGTATTTGTAGCTTATTACTATTGTATATAATCAAAGTGTCTTTAAGTAATATTAATAAACAAAGATAGTCTTTTTCAGTTTACTAATTCGTGAAACAGATTTGAAAAATTGTTCAGACTCAATTTATGAATTATCTGCATTCTTATTTAAGTTTATTCGGAAACCTCACTTTTATCCGGTTTTATTATTATTTGATTGCTGTTTCAGTTTCCCTTTGTCCATTTTTATGACATCTGCGAGTTGGTATAGGGTAGTATGGATTCTCCTGTGCCACTGCTACACTAGCCTTTTTCTAAGTATTTTTGGTTTTAGTCAGTACCAAAACCGCATCAGACTGGAGATGAGATCCAATTCACACCAATTCATCTTGTGGATATCAGGCCAGTAGAGTGTTATATAGAAAATGATTGTAAGGACAATGTTTTTAGCCTTCATTCCATTAAAATTGAGTATGAGAATTTCGAAAATGAGATTTCTAAATTTGAAGAAAATGGTATTCCTGAAACAGGTAAGATAATACACATTTTATGATAGACATTATTAAAATAAGGTACAGTTTTCCTAATGGCAACTGGTTACATGGACAGGCCTATGAACACAAAAGAAAAAGGGCTTCATGTGTAATGTACAATGGAATCCGTTTGTAATGACATCGAAGGGAAATAACAAATATGTCATACTAAGCGGACCTCATAGAAAAAATTTTGTGGAAAATAAGCAATATTCTGTTTTTTAAGTATGTATTTATTTTAATAGAGAGGAACCAACTAGAGATAAATCAAAATTGAATGTAATAAGTACATATGTATTTTTTAATATTTTTAAATAAGAAAACAGTAATGCTTGTTTGCTTTTGTTTACTCCTTATATTGTAATCACAGTCTCTAATACTATTGTGTAAAGAAGACGTAGCCATTGCCATTTTAACAAATTATCATTTTCAATATTGCTTAAAACAAATTGTGATAACAATTCCGCAGCGTTTAATGTCTCTTCTGCTGTAGTTAATGATTCTTCCTCGACTACCTCTTCCCCATCACTTTCGCGATGCTCATTATCTTTAATGTTCTATACGATATTTCCATTTGTGGGTTTTTTGGATGTGAGGAGAGAGCTAGGTATCGATGTCAACATAATCTTCAATCTGTCAAATTAAACAAAGACCACTACCAATTACCCACTGAGACTCAAAAAAAAAGCTAAGCAAGCGCCGAACGTCGTCGGGTATCACGTGATTCCCTAACACTGCCCAAGGTGTTAGGAATCATGTCGGTCACTATAACCAGACACAATTTATTAAAAATGGATCACAATAAGTGACATGTCACTACAAGCGAAGTCAATATATCTGACTTCACTTATAGTTACGATGAAAACCAAACTTCGCTGTGTAATTACTTCATTATAAGCTGTTAGTCAATATAAGCGGAGTCATAATAAACAAATTCTACTGTATTGATTTACGGATTTGCCTTTGCTTAAATTCCAAGGGAATTTAAGAAGCACTCTCATGGAGAAAGAAAATTACAAATTAAATAATTATTTAAAAGATAAGCATGCATGGACATCATAATGAGCTTCTTTAGACTTAAAATGTTAAACATATTTATAAATATTTTGACCCTGTATACATGCAGCCAGTATGTATGTCAATAAGATGTATTAATTTCATAGGAAATAATGAAATAAACAAACCAACAGAATCTAGGTATACCTTTATCCTAAATTATTTACGACTTTATAGTTTAAAGTCTTTTTTGTTTCTTTAAAAAGTTTTTATACAGATTGAAACATCTTTTATTCTATTTTCAAAATTTTAAAATGTGAATAAAAAACAAAAGAAAAAATGAGGTGGCAAACTTGTTAGTAATTTGTTACGGAAAATTCAAATTGTTCTACTGATATTAATGAATAAAAACGGATTTGATTATTTTTCTTTTTTAATTTAACTTGGCGTGTGAGCTTTGAAAGTTATCTCACATCGTCATTTGTGCCTAGATGAAATGTTACGAGCCGTGGGCATGTTAGAATATGGTGCTATTCAACGTGTCGTTGTTGAGGCCCTACACAAAACTTGATATCAAGGTTGTACTCACATTATCGCGGTACTGCGGATGTGGCTAAACAGCACACAGGTACATATTGTTTTACTACGCGGAGACAAGATCGATTTCTCCAATTGACCACCGGAAGACAACCTAATATCACACCAATGCAACTACTATAACGGCTCCAGGCGGACCACCAGCTGCTGTTCGGTGTGGTCTTTGGTGCTGTCCATTGATGAGTCCTGGTTTAGGAGTACATCCGGATTCACAAAGAACACGTGTTTGGAAAAGTCCAGGAAGAGTCAACCGTCAATGGCACTCTCGCGAGGTCCACTTATAACAAGGTTGGACAATCATGGTGTGGGCAGGGATTCGTCTTAGCGAACGAACCCAGCTCGTTTGGATCCAAGGCAGCATGACTGCACAAAAATACCACGAGGAGATAGAAGAGTCTGTTATTGTCCCACACAAATTTCAGGAAGGCCAGGCCAGGCCAGGAATTTCTACTCATGCACGATAATGCTCCTTCCCATACGGCGCGACTGTTGTCGGCCGCTCTCTGAGACCACGATTTTCGAGTTTTGGATTGGCCTGCACAGTCGCCCGACTTAAATCCTATCGAGCATGCCTGGGACATGTTGCAACTATAAGTTTTGAGAGATTTTATCAGGATCAACAACTTTACGAACACTTGCAAAGAACATTCGATCTCTTAGTTTTATAAGAAGAAATTAAGTATTTTTATAGTACTAATTTTCTACGGCGATTTACATTTTTGTTTAAAACAAAAAAATTA
This sequence comes from Parnassius smintheus behrii, assembly GCA_036936625.1. Taxonomy (NCBI): domain Eukaryota; kingdom Metazoa; phylum Arthropoda; class Insecta; order Lepidoptera; family Papilionidae; genus Parnassius; species Parnassius smintheus. The sequence continues at coordinate 13,812,407 of JAUPFT010000025.1, forward strand.
CGATTTTTTTTATTAAACACTTTAAAATAACTTATCATTATTCTATTTACTATATCACAAAATTCTTGATAGATTTTTAGTAATTCAATGAAATATAAAATATCCCTAGATTCTGTTGGTGTGTGTACTTACAAATGGTAAGCAACCAACCTATATTTGTTAGTGTTTGTTGGTGTACCTTAATCAGGGAGCTACAGGACTATGGTGCCAAGAACACAATGCTTAAACTTGTTATTTTATATTTAAGAAATAGAATGCAGAAAGTTATTATCAATGCTAAAAGTTCTTCGAGGTCATCTGGGTGACCTGTCCATAGGAGTCCCTCAAGGCTCAATCTTGGTCTGTTCCTATTTCTAGTCTATAGTATTATTAATGACTTACCTTCCCTTGTTGGGGACAATCATGATATAGTATTATTTACTAATTATAGTTCCTTGACTTTTAAACTTAACTATAAATCATTTAAATTATTAAATGGGTAAGAACTGTGCGCTGTTGAATCCACTGTTTCTCTTGGCATCACTCTCAACGGGAAGGTTCAGTGGGCCCTCATATATCCAAACTAGCAAGCAGACGATGCCCTGCAGTTTGTTTTGTAAAAAAGATTAGAGGTCTCACCAGTGTCAAGACAGCTAGATTAGTTTATTTCAGTTATTTCCATGACATAACGTCTGATATATGTTTTGCTTTGAGGAAAAGCGGCTAATTTAGAAAATATTTTTGTTTTGCAGAATAGAGCCATAACAGTTATTTACAACCTTAAGAGAGTTTCTTAGAGAAAAAATTAATGAATATATACGAAATATTATGTAGTATATTCACAAAAACAAATGTAGTTTTAATAAAAAAAGTGATATAAAGTGTAAACACTAGGAACAAACTGAAGCTAGTGATACCAGTTTCTCCGACAATATTGCCTGTCGCCGGTCTGCATATATTACATCTCAAGTAAACGCGGTGGTTATACCGCCATCTGTCGGAAGCCATAAGATTTTCTAGCAAACACATAGTCGCCTCTTACGAAACCTATGGGACAAAATGTGATGATTAATTCTCTTACGCTGCACCTACACGCCAACTTCGACATCGTAACACTAGTTCTGTGTGGAATTCGTAACAGCGATTATTAGATTAATGCGATTACAACATGGTCAGAAGAATGTCATCATTATCATGAATTTAGTTTACCCACCATTCTTTCCCTCCAAAATGCATTTAAGAGATATTATTCTGAGTAATTGGCCAAAATACTTCTATATCTAGCAACATTATATGAGTATAATTATGTAAAATATTGTAATTTCTCTATTTCTGTGTTAGCTCATAGAGAATGCCGTAATGCATGAACTCCGCCCATTGCAAACCTTTTATGGTGCCTTACAATAAATAAAATGTCTAATTCTTATGTATGTATATTATTACTTGGTCAGAAGAACATTATCAATATCATATGAATTTAGTTTCTCTACCATTCTTTCTCCCTAAAATGAATATGAGAGACATTGTTTAGAGTAATTGGCTAAAATACTTTATATCTAGCAAAATTATTAAGTATATGATTAATAGAGAATGTCACAAGACATAAACTCCGCCCATAGTAAACCGTTTATGGTAACTTACAGTAAAGATACAATGTCTTGCAATAAATAAAATATATAATTCGTGTGTATTTCAGAACAACACATCATACCTGCAAATAATTTTTCAAAACCGCCTGAGAGAAAGATTAAATCAAAATCTACTTATAGTAACATAAACGATGTTTATAAAGGAAATCTCGATTTAGAAAGCAATACTATTAAATCAAACGCTAAAGTGAAAGAAGATAATCAACCAATTAATAAAAAAGGAAAGGATCCTGCAAAGATTATGAAAAAGAAAATTTTAAAACAAAAGAGTGTAAATACACTTACACAAAAATACAGTTTTGAATGTGATGATTGTAACAAAAAATTTTCTACGAAGGACATTCTCGCCAAACACATTTCATACGGTCATATGACGCAAAATAACTCAGACACCACTGCAGTTCGGACACATGTTGAACAAACTTCAGTACCACAGCTACCGGAAGTATTAAATTGTTATTATTGCAAATTTAAAACATCTCATAAACGTTACATTTGCGCACATTTGAAAGCGCACAGTGCTAAACAAGTGTACTGTTGTAATAATTGTGATTATAAGTGTACCAATAGAATTAATTTGCAATACCATATGAAAGTACATACCGGAGAAAAGCCTTTTTCGTGTAATATCTGTGAATATAAATGTATTAGAAGAAGTTATTTGCGAAAACATATGAAAATACATAGCGGAGAAAAACCATTTTCATGTAATATCTGTGAATATAGATGTATTAAAAAAAGTGATTTGCAAACACATATAAAAAGGCACACCGGAGAAAAACCCTTTTCGTGTAATATCTGTGAATTTAAATGTATAAGAAAAAGTCAATTGAACAATCATTTGAAAATGCACACGGGAGAAAAACCTTTTTCGTGTAATATCTGTGAATATAAATGTATACAAAAAAATGATTTGAGAAGACACATAAAACTACACACCGGTGAAAAACCTTTTTCGTGTAATATCTGTGAATATAGATGTATAAAAAAAAGTGATTTGCAAAGACATATGAAAATACACACTGGAGAAAAACCTTTTTCGTGTAATATCTGTAAATATAAATGTATAAAAAATAATGATTTGAGAAAACACATAAAATTACACACCGGTGAAAAACCTTTTTCATGTAATATCTGTGAATATAGATGTAAAAGAAAAGATTATTTGCAAAATCACTTAAAAAAACATGCTGGAGCAGAATCTTTTTCGTGAAATATCTGGTGAAATATGTACATATTATGTAAACGTTTTTTATAAACTAAAAGTATGCTAGATAAAAATCTATTTCTTATGTAATCATAGAACGAGTAGAAAAACCTATCTGTTGCCTTATGTGCTAATTGAAACTGCATTTATTTTGAAGAAGCTAATTCAAAAACCTAAAAACATAAACCTTAAAGTATGAACAGAATGTGAGGTTAGTGGAAACAGAGCAGAGCTTCATGTCTTTTTTTAATTTAGAAAATAGTTTGTTTTCTTTTTTTGTTTCGAGATTTATCGCTGCCCAGTGCTGGATTAGGCAAGCGCGGGGCCCTTAGCAATTTATATCAAGGGGAAAAATTATGTATGTTCACAAAAACAAATGTAGTTTTAATAAAAAAAAGTGATATAAAGTAAATACTAGGAACAAACACAAGCTAGTAATACCAGTATCTCAGAAAATATTGCCTGTCGCCGGTCTGGATATATTACATCCCAAGTAAACGCGGTGGTTGGTCTCAAGTAAAAGCATTGATCTGCTATGGGTTCTTTCGTACAAAGTGGTAAAAACAATGCAATACTAAATATCAGTCATCTAGTTGCAAATTCGGCCAACACGATTCAATAAAATTTTGCAGAAATGAAAAAAAAAATTTGAAACAGAAACAACTTTACTTTACGGTTTAAGACATTTACTTTTACTTTATTAGACGATTTTCTTTTACTTCCAAGGCAACAAAAGATACCTATATAACAAAATGAAAAAAAAAGCTGCCATTACTTTCAACAAACTAGCTAAAAACAGGTTTTGATTTTAAATATGGTGGATTTTTAGACTTACTAAGTGTTATGGGGGCTTTTGCAACTGAGCTTTGTGAAATAGCGATATTTGAAACTTATGTCATTCTATGGTGATGGTCAATGTTATGCAACAACAACTGGTCAACACTGGTAAGTAAATAAAAATGCAGAAGAGCAAATTTACATAATAATATAATTTGAAAATAAACTAGTTAGTTGTTCCACATTGGAAATCAGGTAAACACAAAAAGTTAAATCATACTATTAGGTTGACATCCTCAAAGCCGTCTTCACAAAGGTCGCTTGGTATCTCTGCTATATCCTCATCCATATCTCCTTGCTCATAAGACCTTCTGCCTTCCACTGTTTTATAAAACTCTAATGTTTTAATGTCTCCCCATTGCTCTCCATAATGTTTTTTCAATAGATTTGAAACATCGGTGATCTTTGCTTTCTTTGGAATCAACTGGTTTGCTGGAATAACAACTGGAGTCAACATAGTGATGCTTTTATTTTATATGACTGTTCTCCTTGCAGCAATACATTTTTTGTTTTGGAACGTGTCAAGAAAAACCTTTTGCACTTTTGGAACTGTACGTGCCAGCTAGTCGTTGGTTTGATAATTGGTGCGTAGGCCGGTTTCCAATCTCCTACTGCAACTGTATCTAAAGCAGTCATTTTACAATATTGAGTTATGATTTCTTGATATTGTTCAGGTGACGAAATGACTTCACGCTTTTCAAATCTTTCTCTATTTGAGCAAAAACGCGGTCGGGTGGAATAAAAAAGGGCCCTACAACAGGAAAAACTATTTCTACCCTTTTGATGTGTCTGGGTGCTTCTGTTGTCAACCACTTTCCAAGCATGGTTACCATGCCGGAATTTTTATTTTGCCCAGAACAGCCTGATGCTACTGTTCTTAAGACTTTGATTTCTTCTTTGATATCTACATTAGTTAAGAAGTGAGGAACTGCTGAAATGATTTCATTACTACCTTTGTTGTGTATGGTTTTATTTCAGGTATATGCAAATATGTTTCCCTTGGTCAATTTTGCCTTAGTGCTACCAACTACTATAGTGAAGTTGTAGAAATTGTATTGGCGGCTATAGTAGGCGGACTGATCCGGCACTTTAGGTGGCCCTAAATTTTTTTGACTCGAAGCTTATTGTTAGAAGATCACTTCTTTGCTCCTGCAAGATCTTATGCTTTGAACCTCAAATGGTTGGACTCTTTTTTCAATTATCAATTTATTTATGATCTCAGTATTTGTTTCTTTTTTAATGTTCTCATCTAATCTGTTATATTGTGATAGTACAGTGTTTTATTATAAAATTATCTTGCAAAATCTTTGTCGGATGTTTGTAAAATGATTGGTGGATTTTTCTTATTTCTGTGCATGCTAAAATAGCGCACCGAAATGCCTTGCGACTGTGTCCACATGATGGGAATGCTGGAAGCGTATTTGGCTTGTATCTACAACAAAAATAAGGCTCATTTGAATATTCACTGTTAGTATAGATTTTATCATCAGTAGAAAGCAATAATAATACTTGTTTTATAAAACACTAGCTGACCAAGAATTTTGTACCACTTGACGTTCCTACACTACCTCCGTACCCTACCCTACCATATCCTATCTATGTCCTTTTTCGGGTCATGGTCTGTGTCTCTGTGTGCCAAATTTCGTCCAATTCCATGCATCGGTAACGAGCAAACAATCAAACCAACATTCATTTTTCTATACCTAAGATAAGCATACTTATTATTAGTATATCATATAATATTAGTATTACGTTTTTTGAACAGGCTTTTTGCAGTTAAACCGAATAACTTATTATATAACCTTATGATTTCTCGAAAATAAAACAGTATTTTTATATCGCTTGTAACAATCATTAATGTAAATGCCGTCGATTTCATACGAATAGGTATAATTACACACAACACATTCGTATAAAATCGGCAGACTGTTAAGGGATAATATAAAGAACAATATTTTATTTTAGGGAAATTTATATTAGTTAGGTACTCAGTTTAGCAAGAAAAAAATTCAAATTTGAATTTTTGCGCCATAGCATGTTGAACTATTTTCATGGTCCTGTTTTGCTTAACAACTTTTCAAATGGCTGTTGACTGTTTAGTAGAAGAAAGAAACCAACCTTTTTTCACGCAATACTTCACGTTTCCACTTTGATTTATCAACTAATCTCTTGCGTGCTTTACTGGGCTCCGATTTTTTTATAAACTGTTGTAAATCCTCCATTTTTTACGCACAAAAACCATAAAAAACCACAGCAACAACACTCACAGGTAACGGAATTGGCCGTACTGATTTACTGTGTCACGTGATCTAATATTGGACTGCCATTGGATGGATTTGTTATGGAGGAATTTGAAACTCACACACTTTATTTTAGAGTACTTTGCACCGAACACTGTAATTAAAATGTATTTTACACCCACTTATGGCGGAGTTTGATAGGAAATAAATTTACGAAATTGTACTACAGTGTACAGTGTAAAGTGTTTTAGCGGGATTTGAAACTAGACGACTCATATGTTTATTATAGTGTGTGCCAAATGGATTGAGAAAAACGGACATTGACTTTTCGGTCGCTTCGACCCTGGTCTATGTTAATAATATCAATATTTAAATATTGTTATCACATCTAAATTAAGATTTTGTAAGTTACGCCTTTTGACACTCGGCTTATATCTGAGGTCATTGCCCGTTTTTCTCAATCGATTTGGCGCATCCTAAAGCTATCTATAGGTTAATATATATATATAAGAAACTAGCTTGCCAGGTAGTAGGCGTCGGTCGTTACGTCATTTTCAAGAAACATAACGAAACCAGTGACTTGATCGGCGTCACCTGTTTCAAAACTAGTGATTTTTGTAACTGGCTATTTTTATTCGGCTACTGTGATTGTTTACATCAATATCACCACCAACTATACAGTTACACACGAAACGAAAATTTAATCACAATCTGTGTTTGTAGCTATACAGTTAAATCAATAAACTAACTTCCCTTCATACTTTATTCAGGTTTAGGACTGACTGCATTAAATGTATTTATGATTGATTTGCGTATACTATGAAACTAAGATTTTCGTAAAATTATTAATGCAGGCGTATTTACAAGTCAATTTGATTATTGATATTTACAGTTTATTTACACTTTTTCAACGTTTTCACTATCATATGTTTTTGCACTTTTATTTACACTGTACAATTAATTTGTTTGTTTGTTTGTCTATTTACACACAGTTTTTAAGTTTTATAATATTATAAACATTTAAATTTTAAATTTTTTTATACACATGTTTTAGTTTTATTTTAATTTTATGAATAAACGAGTTCATGACTCCGTCAAAAATGTTCGACCGACAGTCGACTCCCGTAATAATCATGGTTAACAGTAATCATAATCACGCATTTACAAAAATCACTACTTGTAACATGACACGAAACTAGTGATTCGATTACATGACGCGTAGCCAGTTACTGTATCTAGTGACGTGAAGTATACCAGGCAGATGTTGTTCTGCCATTTTCGACGACCCTTTGTCATGTCCTATTAAAAGTCCTTAAATTCGAAAAAAAATTGTGGGTTATTCATAGGCAAAAAACTATGCTATCTCTCAAGTTGGACCAAACTGCACACGGTATGAAAATTTTATTAAAATCGGTTGAATAGTTTAGGAGTCTATCGCGGACAAACAACGTGACACGAAATTTATATATATTAAGATATATTAAGATAATACTATCCGTATCAATATCTCTAAGCAAATTATATTCTATATTCATTAGAGATTACCATAAGTGATATAAAGTGTATACACTAGGAACAAACACAAGCTAGTGATACCAGTTTCTCGGACAATAACTGACGATACTATTCATTGTAAATCTTTTTTAAGTACATATTTCAACATTTATATTTATTACAAAGTAGGTATGTAATATTTTTCGGAATAGCTAAATTATATTTTATCAGTGGTTTACCTTAAATTATGTATATATTTTATATTTATTTACCTGTTTAAATTGTTACTTTTTTAACTTTTGCAAAATTGCTTTTCTAGATTTCATGTGGGCAAATTTAGAAATAATACTATCGGTATCAATATCTCTAAGCAACATACATACATAAACACTCACGCCTGTCACCCAGAGGGGTAGGAAGAGACTACAGACTTCCATTTGGCACGATCCAGACACACCTCTCTTGCCTCCTTCACATCCATACACCTACGCATACATGCTCGTCGGTTAAGGGTACTCCTAATTTGGCCCGTTTTCAATAAATCGCCAATTTGGTCGATAAATTTTCGCCTAGGACGTCCCTTTCCGACTCTGCCATTCACTTCTGCACCATAAATTTTCTTTGTCACTCTTTCCTTATTCATTCTTTCCACATGACCAAACCACCGAAGCATTCCTTTCCTAATTCTGGTCACCACATCATCTTGCAAACCACACTCTTCTCTTATTACACAATTCCTTACCCTGTCATTCAGATTCAGCCCTAACATACTCCTTAACGACCGCATTTCTACTGCGTTTATTCTACTCTCTTCTTCTGCCACACCCAACTTTCACTACCATACGTTAAAGTAGGGACCAACACAGCATTGTGAATTGCCATACGTGCCTTTTTCGACACATTTTGACTCTTCACAATAGAGTGCAAGGCCCCATTTACTCTAAGCAAATCATGTTATATATTCATTAGAGATATAATTCAGGCGTTCGTGACTCATAGTATTCCTTAATTTATATTTTATATGGTTCAATTCCGAAAATGAACGTTCACCTCTGCAGTTATTGATCATAGGAGGCAATAAACGCGAAAGCAGTTTCTAGGTAGGGGAAACATGATTCTGATGAATTATCCATTAGGAGTTTATAGTATTGAATTCCCAGATATTTGTTTTTCGTACTGTCAATTGCACCAACCACATGAGTTTTGAGCATAGAATACTATAATACACAATAGAATGGCTGTCAAACTTTTTTGTACGAGATTCGGCGTCGCCGGGAGCACACATACAAGCAATTACGTCGTATTATCAGTTAATTACTACTACAAAACCGATCCGCTGTGTTGACAGACGGATTTTAATACATATTTTCTTGTAAATAGCGTGCAATTGGCATTTTCTAAATAATTTGCATGCGGAATTTGTAAACTATTGTAACGTCAAAACACATCTCGTGTTGACATTTATACGTGTGAATTGACATGTTAGTGACATTTTAGTGGCTACACGGGCTCCGCCCACTCCCCCGTTCTATTGTGTATGTATTATAGTATTCTATGGTTTTGAGCACCTCGAAAAGCTGCTCTATTCGACTATCTCCCCGAAGTAGGTATATGCCAGCTAGTGTCAGTATAACTACTTTTTCGACAGCGCGACTTTGATGTTAGTGAGGCTTTTATGTAGGTTAATTAAATAAAAAATGTTAGTTTGTAAATTGTTTATTGATTGTTTGTGTAAATAACAAAATAGCGGTTTATAATATTCTCTTAGTACTTACAAAGTTATCAACAATACGCATTGTGTCTCTACGGGGACAAGCACAAACGTCTATCAAAATGGTACGAGGGCGGCACTGAAATTTTCGGGAATCAAGGAAGTGACACAACATTACTATTTTAAAATGTATTTATTGCTTTTCGAAGTATTCTCCGCGAAATTTGACACATTTTTCCATACGATAGAACCAATCATTGAAGCAACCATTCCATTCGGAAGTTGGGGTCTCGAAAATGGCCGTTTTGTAGGCGTGCCACAGCTTCTTCAGGTGATGAAAATCTCTGTCCACGCAATTTATTCTTTATTTTAGGGAAAGTATAGAAATCATTAGGGCTTAGGTCAGGGCTGTACGGCGGATGGTCTAATAATTCTATGTTTTCTTGCTCTAAAAACTTTTTTGTTCTGTGTCCGGTGTGAGAACTCGCATTGTCGTGATGGAGGATGATGCGACGGTCGCAGTTCTCTTTACGGAGTTCAGAAACGACCTGTGGCAAACAAATGCTAGCATACCATCCTGCATTAACCGTTCTTTGTACCTCAAGAGGAATAGTCGTAACATGGCCGGTTTCGGAGACAAACGTGGCCACCATTTTTTTTGCAACACTCCGTGAACGAACAATTTTTGTTGGCTTTAACTCATTTTCGAACACTCAAACTCGTGACTGGTTTTTTGTTTCGGGTTCAATTCCATTTTCTCAACGACTAAACAAGTTTGACAAAACCTTGTAACAAGACCGAGAATCTTTTTTTAAATAAATGAATGGTATTCGATTTTTAAAACCAAGGAGTTTTCAATTAAAAAGATTTTAATATGACAGGAACAGTGGAAATATTCCATTCCCGATACTTTTAATGCAGCCTGGTAACGTACCTGAACGGAATAACAACAGTACAGACTTCCCTACAGAAGTACAAATAACACGTCTAGACAAGGGAAGTATTTAGAAGAAAACTACAATTCAGAGATCGATTGTAAATCAAATTCATATAAGTACAGACACAGTTAGCGAAATAAAAATAAAATTTAGATCTTTTTATTTATGGATTAACACTCGCTCGCTATAAATATAACAGAACGCGTGTAACCCGGGTTCGATCCCCGCCGGCACCAATGAAATTGTTAATTGCAATTTTAAGTTCTCATTTACCACGTGCTCGGCGGTGAAGGAAAACATCGTGAGGAAAGTTGCATGTCTGAGGAATAAGGAAAAATATTTCGAAGACATGTGAAGTTCGCCAACGTTCACAACGCATTGGGGCAGCGCGGCGGACACTTCCTTGCTCTAAAACCCCCTCAGAAATGACGGGAAGCCTGTGGCCAACAGTGGAATGTATATAGGCTGTAACTTAACTTTTTTTTATAGTGACTGCAATAACAAACCGCTGACGTAAAATTAAAATCGATCTCGGAAAGGCAGTTTTCTAGGGAAACGAGGATCTATCAGTTCAGGTAGCACGCATTTAAAATAAAACTTTTCTAATTTATTTATTTTTTCTTGTGTCAAAATGTTGGATCAAATTCAATTTCGATGGCCCTTTGGAGTCCATACTACGAAATAGCAGTATTTTCGTTGTGTTATTTTGAGTTGGCCTTGTACCTGGTAATAGTAATTACGGGTATTTTTTAATTTTATACCGTTTTCGGTCTCCGTACAAAACGTTATTTTTTTAAACGGATTGCCTCCATTGGTGTACAAGCTGCTACTGACGCTGGACATTTCACCTCAACAATACTGTCGGTCTCTAATAAACCGTCAGGAGACGCACCAAGATACGGGTTCTCTAAATCTATAAACACACCGCATGGTGTAACCGTTTAATCAATTTTTTTTTCTAAATCTGCTATTGCAGTCGCTTCATGAGTTTTGCCATATCTTGTTGCGTCGTTACCTGTAAAGGTTGAATATAAAATGGTTTTTACTAAAGATGTACAAGGCGTTCAGTCCTTCATTTTGCAAACTTCGCCAAAAATGGAAGCTGTTAATCTTTTTTTGCGCTCAACAATCCATAGATCAGAATTACCCTGGGCGATTGTTCTTTTTTCTAACACACAAATTTCTTCAGCAGTTAGTTTAAGGGCAAGGATAAATTCCGTTCTCTTTTTTTCAAATTCTTCCTGAGGCATATCAGGTACCTCGATTACATCACCATAATGTTTGTCTGCCATTTTAAAGCGCTTAGCTCTTTTATTACCTTGCGCTTTATCTGCAGCGGTTCTTTTTCGTTGTTTTGTTAGTATTTTAGTTTTTTTTGTACATATTTATCGGTGTATGTATACGTACTGTCAGGCGCCTCTGGACATACAACATTTTGCACTTTACGCTTAAAAGTATAGTCTTTTGAATTATAATGTCCTGCTGCTGCAAAACATCTTGCTTCGTAGGTGCCTCTGAGTGTAAAATTTACTCTTTTTCCTGCAAGAAATTTGGCAACAATTGCATTAACCCTACAGTGCATGATTTTTTTTCGGCTTAAAAAATATATATTACCTAGAAAATATAATACTATAGCTCGGAAAATATTTAAAAAAATCGTAACTCCATAGAAACATACTTATGTAAGTTTTTTCGTATGGCCCACATATGGCACATCGTGCAGTATAATGTAAATCCGTAGTAATGTTTTAGGAATAGTTACGAATGAAATAAACTCATAGTAATCAAACTTTATTCATGAAAATTATGTTTTATAACAACTAATTTAACCTTAAGTTAAGGAGCCTTACAATCAAAGTATTCGTACTTATATATAATTATAAAACTAGGAACTTTTTGTGAAAAATAGAATGAAATATAGAACAAAAACAACAATTTCGAAACTATTTGTGGAATGACAAAAAACAGTTCTTGTCCTTGTTGAGACAGAGTGCCTGGTTACATTTCTGGCAAATTACAAAAGATTTCCCCTTACAAGCAGGTGACTTACATCGCTTCCTAATGTTAGACCAAATAGGAAAGTGTTCCATTCCATCGGTCCTGACATCTTTTGGTGGTACATTGAGTTTTGGCTTCCTTTTGATTCTTTCATCAAGCATGTCAGATACAAATGAGGAGGGTCTTCCTCTCTTCTTTATTATTGACGGTCCACACCAACACAATGCTTTGGCCACCTCCAGTCGGAATTCTCGTAACTTCATCATTTTTGTGTTTTCCCTCTGCGTCTCTACTCTTTTATATAAAAGCCAGCTATTTATCAGCATCACATCTAGCAATTCTCATGTACCACTTTCTTGTACGCATTTTTATTTTGTGTTTTCCTATGAAAGAGTCAAAGAGATCTACTCCGCCCATATGCCGATTGTAATGTCCAATAATATTTGGGGCGTTGACTTCTGTGTATTGTTTACGTTTCTTACAGAAACGTTTTACTTTATATTTAGGTCGTTCACCGACAAAAGAAGATGCGAGAACAACAGATTTGCTGTCTAGCCACAGCACTGCTGAGACTTATACTGCATCAACAGTAGCCACCCATCGTTCTGAATAGCCGCGCGGCCTTTTAGCGGCCGTCAATTCTTTTTGAGATGGCATTTTCAAAGTCATCCCCATACGACCCTTGTTCACGGTGCCTAATGTATGAATGCCTTTTTTAGCTAAGTAAGAAATCAATTCAGGAGATGTGTAATAATTATCGAAAAAGATCTTATAATTTTGATTTCTTGGAACACTGCGACATTGGCGTACAACAATGTTGCTACTCGCTCCTAAATCACATTCGTCGGGCAGCTTCAACTCAGGATCATTTTCGCGCCGGAGTAGATTTCAAAGTCATAAGCAAAACCTTTATCATCACACAACACCAACAACTTGTAAACTTATGAGGTTTGTTCGGGAGATACTGGCGGAGGAAGTTGCAGGCTTTGATAGCGCACATTTGCTCATCCACCGAAAGTGTCTCTCGTTTCGGCACAGCTTGACAGTCTTTGTAACCAAAACTGGCTTTGAGCAATCCTTCTGTATGCTGTATTTAGTAGATTCTTCAGCAATGTGATCCAACAAATCGTCGTCAAAAAAGTGCAAAAAGTACTGCAAAGGTGTTTCAAATGTAGTATATGGTTGTTCCAACACATCAACGCCAGTAAATGTGGTATCAGGTGGCTGAAAGTCCATCTTCCACCATATGTATTCTCTCTTAGGTTTTGGCCTGGCAGGCCTGACAGGCTGTGGGGAAGGTGACATGATGCGGGGAGTAGGTACTGCTTGAGTTCGTGATGCTACTCGGCTGGATCTAGGATTTACTTGCCTGAAAGTACTAGGTTGTGATGCAACGTTGGCTGTGTTAGAAGAACTGCTTGTTGGTTGAATCACTAACATACTACTGCTTGACCTTGGACTAGGTATGCTCACGTTCTCATCGAAGAAATCATTCTGTAGTACTTCAGGGCACGTCTCTACTTCGTTCAACACCAAATCCTGGATTCTGATCAAGTCGTCATCGCTGTCCTCATCAGACAGTTCCAGGTCATCTTCACTACCGGAAGGAATTTCGAGAAACTGTTGAATATCATCAAAATTCAAATTTTTCCTTCGGCTCATCTAGAAACAATACAAATATTTTGAAGACACTTATTGCATCGTGTGCCACATCTGTCACATACAAAAATGTCGTATTTCTATGCACTATTTATTTATGAAATTACAAATAACTAAAAAAAATAACAAATAGATACATAAACTTACCTCTACAAATTATTTCGTATACAAACTATTCAAATTTATCAGTTTTTTTGTTTTTTTCTTGCGCAACCATCATGCCACATGCCGCTAGATTTCAGTTGCGGAACAAGATTTTCTTCTATTTTTTTCCTGCAGTAATATGGTTTGCAAATATCATGCCAACCAAATACGTGGCATGGACCATTTCGTAAGTCTTCCTTGAGAACTGAAAGCTTCTCTGCTGTTGGGACCTCAAGTTGTCTTGCGTGTGCAACAGCGCCAGTTACAGCATTATAAAAGCGCCGTAGTCTATCTAAAAGTACTTTCCTATTACTTACAGGTACAAAACCAACTTTATTTTCAGTTTTTTTCTGATCTTTCTAAGTTTGTTCGAATAATTCCGAAGTAAATGGTTGCTGCACTCTATTTTCCTAATGTGAACATCGGGACCATATATCAACGAATCTCTGAGAGCGTTCGTTACGCTACTATCTCCGTCTCCTATTACTCTTGTGTACTTTACCCCATGCATTTCCATGCTGGCTTTAAAACCCTCGACAATGGCCGATGTCTCCATTTCGGTAGATGGACCAGACCAATTTTTAAAACATTCATGCGTTCGTATTGGCCTTTTTTATTATTACCTAACGCGCAAATGCAACAGTAAGAATTTTTGACTCCAATAAATAAAACTTTTTTCGTCCGATGCCCTATAATGCAACCCACACCAGACAAAGAGTTAAAATTTGTTCCATAGATCCGCTTAGCCCATGAGCCATCTGTTACGACGGTTATACAGGGTACACCTTGACTATCGACTTCATGATTTTCAAAACCAAGATGCCTTTCTTCCGCACCTGCTTCTAACGTAAACTGCCATGCTATATCTTTTTGAATTGTATAAAGCTCTTTATTTTTTTTATATAATATGTTTCACTCATGTTGGGCATGTTTATACTTGCACATATTTCGTCAAGCTGAGCCCATCCATTACCAGTTTGTGAAACGCCTTCTATTATATTTAAATTTATTGGGTTTTCTTTAGATCCTTGATAACATGTTTGAGATCTAATTTTTTCCATTTTATTGCACAACCGGCATTTAAAATAAAATTCTGAATAAAAATCCAGTTCTTAGCTCTTTTACAAAACCTAAATGTTGAAAATTACATTGAAAGGGATGGTGCGATATATTTTTAATTTGCTCGAAGAGATATGCTATATTATCTATCCTTATTACCTTCCAAACTTGTATTTACGTTGCCATTATCCTTACTAATAATCTCAACAGGTAGATTTATATTCGAATTTGAATCGCTGGATTGGTTGCATGGTGACGTCAGTTCTGTCTGCGCGACCGGTGTGATCCTGTAAAAACATTATTTTATCAGAACCGCCAAAAACATACGTTTACGAAATTGATTTCTGAAACTGATTATGCTCACAAATCCGGTGTGTTACGTGCAAAAGCAACGTCAGGCTCTATGATATCCCAATCGCTTTGATGCTGGTAGTTATAGGAGTGCATCATTTTGCGAGGTACTTCGTGAACATCTGCTTCTACTACATCTTTATTAGCATTTTTCCAGTTTGATCTTGAGGGTGCATTATGTACTTCCGCTTGAACTATCATTTGCTTCGATGACCTAAATCACAAAGATTAAAAATTAGTGAATACACATACTCGCTATGGGTTCTTCTTACTAAGTAAATATTACTTCTTTCAACACTGTTTACTTTTCTAATCTTATCACTTACCAGTTTGGCGGAAGAGTTGCCACAATATTTGGTTGACGTGGGTTTTTGGTGACATTTCTCGATATATCCGTAGAGCACCTAAAAAAGAAAGGTGTATGTCACCAGATCATTGCAAACTCCGTTAAATAATAAAGTATCTTGAGAGATTATAAACTCGAATACAACTTAAAACTTGAGAAATTATAAACTGTGAACTGTACATTTTTCTACAATGTTATTGTCATGAAAATAATTATTATACACGAAAAAGAACTTACGATTCAGACATATTCATTCTTGCAGGAATATTTTCTTTATTTGCATTTAAAAATCTCCCTTTTACTCTGCATCTCTGCTTGCGAGCGACACTTGGCCATACGCTGGTCTTTTTGCCCATTCGCTTATCCTTGTTTGGATCTGTAACACAAAAGATTATTCTGTATGTGTACAGGATTCAATTAAATATACCGACAAAGGATGCCATAAAAGCAGTTAACAAAAGGTCTACAGCAAAATACCTGTGATTCTCTTCACAACGCCCCGCTAGCCAAGTTGACAACTACAATCGGTAACGAATGACGTCACTGAACGTAAGTCACGTGGTCAGTCCAAACAAATAAAAGACGTGAAAGGGATTCGATACGAAACTTTTGTAACTTGGTTAGGGGGCTGGCCTGTTTATGCTATTGATAACGAAGGCTATAAAATATGTACAACTTATAAACTAAATCGTATGTGCACTTATCTGTATTTTTAACCTAATATCTGAGGTAGGTTGCTGCGCTCCTTAGTTTTTATGTAGTTCGTATTATTCTGTAAGAAATCTAATCTAATCCAAAATATACTATAATACCATATCAAAGCTACTACTATTTTCTTTAGTAGTAGGCACCTAGGTACGAATGTATATTATATTACTACTTCAAGTCACAAAGTAACGGGTAGTTTCGGGTGGCCGAGCCGAGCTTGTGATGTGAGTTGAGTTGCCAGGTCTAAAACCGAAAAGCTGGACAGACCAGCGAGTTTAGCCGGACATTGCGGTAAAAGGCCGGACACATTGAGTTATACAACACTAGAGGAGCAAACCACATTACCGCGCGTCGAAAAAGGTGTAACCACTATCCAAACGCGACGACGTAGCTTTGAAACTAATAACAATTTTAAGTAAACATATATCTATCTCACATACACAAGTTGCGAAAACAATATCGTCGTCGTAAGATTAGATAAAGATAGACACACAAACATGCAATGGCGGGTTGGTGTGGCTTACTATATGAAATTTTACCTAAAATACGCAATAAAAATGAGTTTTTTTAAGCTGCCGTTTATTAATTTTATATTAAAAAAGTATATTTTATTATAACATCTTTATTAGGTCCCCTTAGAAAAAAAGGGATACAAAGCTTATCAGATGAATAGAAGTAAACATAATGATGAAATAAAACTTATTTTTATGGTTCTAATAAATCAAAGAATGCAAAATAGGTGTCTAATAAAATATAATTAATATAAAATTTATATGAAATTATAAATAATATAAAATTATTAATATAAAATAGGTAATAAAATATATTTAATAGATAATTCATGAATAAACTAAAATAAGAATAATTAATTATTTTGTATGAAAGTTAAAACGTAGTTTTTATTATAATTTCCAAAATATTTAAAATCAGAGGTAACAAATTAACTTACTCCATTAATTATATAGTCTCCCATTAATGTAGGATAATCACAAATGTGGAAAAGTGGCAACATTCAACCTAAATGGCAATATTCGATAATTTTATTTAATTATTTGAGGTTTTTTACGTTTATATGAAAACAAGAACTAAAAATTATGTGTTGAAAGTGATTCCGCTTGATTTATTACGTTTTTGTAACAAGGTGTAAGTGTAAACACCGTTGTCACTAAAACCATGGATAGTTGGTTTTAATATAAAATATTTATCCAAATTATTAAAAAAAACCTATTTTCTTTCATAAAATTTAAAAAGTGTTTGTCCGACACCGTCCGTAAATTCATGGATATCATATGCGCCTGAGTGATGTAATCACTGTAAAGATCACCGCCCGCGCTAGCTACCTACACAACATTCCAATAAAAACACAATAGGTACACATAATCTGTGATGTAACTTTTCCTTCATACTTTCATCCTGGCTTAGGACAGGCAAAAATTGAGGAATTAAGGAAAAATTGAGATTTTACTAAAAAAAAATTTATTTTTTATTGGATTAACGTTTTATAAGTGAAACCAAACCACTGGTTTCAAGGATAACGTTGTTTTTACACTAACATCCTGTAGTTTATTATATTATAGTTATTTATTCAATTCGATTTATTTGTGTAGATTATTTGATAATGCATATTGATAACGATGTAAAAACTTACTGAACAATGCAGTGTATTTAAGCACTCCACTGCTGGTTGCACTCAGAGTTTGGGCAGCTACACTAACTTTCATCTTCATTTTTGCTGCGTAAACATGGTGCTCTGTTAACTTTTTGTGCATTCTAGTATGACCTAGTTGGCAATCAGAGTCGAATACAGTTTCTATATCCTTCCATGTGGCAACTTTGCCTTTGTAAAGCATGTCTTTTGTAAGAAGGTTGTTTCTAAGCCCTTTAAGTAAGTGCAGTGGATCATATACCACACGTAACTGTTGTCCTGATATCTCAATAGTTCTATCTGCAAACAATCAAATATTTTGTTCAACAAGTTAATTTCATGGATTACACACCCAATCTTACTAATTTATAAATGTTAAAGTTTAGATGTTTGTCAGGCAATTGTAGTTTAATAACTGAACACATTTAGATGTAATTTGGCACACAGATAGACCACAACCTCGACTGACATACAGATAGATATTTTGATATTATAATGATGGTGGATACTTTTAATTCCAGATCATTTCCAAGGGCTATGCAGACAATGTACATGCTAAGGCTATTTATGTTTTTATTTGTAAAGTGAAATTATCTACTCACCCTTATATTCCTCATTTAAAATCCTTTTGCGTTCAGTCTTCATTTTTATTATATTTATGGCTTTTCTAAATGTCGAGCCTTGGTCACACACAATAGCTAAAGGTATGAAATCAGACGCTGACACTTTAGTGACCACTTCCTTTAAAATCCTTACTACTGTAGCCGCTGCCGTTGTTCCCTCACAAAAATAGTAGCAAATAGACTGTCTCCAAGTTGAGTACACTCCTTTTAGCATGAATACTAATGTATGATCGCAAAACTTCCATTCTTTTCCATACCCAAAGTCTTTAAAACCTCTTATCTCATCTTGGGACTCAACATAAGTGAGATGAGGTGTAATACTAACTTCATTGAACAAAATAGAGCACAGTTTCTTTTTTGTGTCCCAATTTTTTGTTTCGTGTTTTAGTACTCTAAAAATATTATCATTTAGCCGTACATTGAATAGTATATTTTCAGCAAGATTGTTTAATGTTCTTTTGTTGGGCAAAATATTTTTTGTAACAACCTGTAACCTTTTGGGTTCTCCTACATAGGGTCAATGCCAAATGCTTTTCGTTGTTAGTATATCTCATTGTCTTCTTCTTTCTGTTTGCCATTTTTAACTGCATGAGTAGAAAATCTTGGGCTTGTTGTGACATTTTATTTAAAAAAATCATAAAACAATTGGCTGCAGCTCGGAGTCTTAGCAGCATCCAATCTTTGCAAAAATGGTTTCTGTGACTTGTTTTCCTTAATGGCCATTTTTCTCATTTTTTTTTTATAAAACACCTACAGTTTGTGGTTAATTTATTAGCTGTAAAAAAATAATTACATTATTTAATTCATAAACTGTTATAATATGCATTGACAGAGTACGTTTTTTAGATACTATCCACGAAGCATTAAAAGTGTAAAGAATTTTATCATATGTATGCTGTACATGACTTATTGTGTTTCTACACAATAAGGAAGGAACGATAAATTTCTTTTCTGAAAGAGTTTTGAGTACTTTATATTTCTGCAACTAATATAGCTATTACTGTGAGATTTGTAAAAAGCTTTTTAAAGTTTTTGTTAAAAAGTGTTAATTAAAAAAATAACTCCTATCCCAATAACAATTTTTATCGGTGCTTTATTTTTTAAATGAGTTCGCTCCACACTGCGAATCAAATCTGTAAATAGAAGAAACATTCAATTATAAGTAAGGGCGAGTCAAGAATATAAGGCACCTATTTAGAAACCTCAGCAATGTTTTAATGTTTGCCATCGGCCTATTTCTTACTACAACATTTTTTTCAATATTGCTTATTAAATTTCGTTTTTGACATCTCTAAAATAAAATCAATCATAACAGACACCATAATCTAATAGTGAGATAAAAATAAAACTGCTTTAAGAGTTTGTGGTAGGCGTGAGCAGTAAATGAAGTTGTATCATACATTGCTTTTATGTATAATTTTAAAATGTATTGTCCAAGATTTTACTGACAATAAAGAAATATAAATACCTGTTGATTCTGCTTCCAATATTGATATGCAGGGATCTTGGTCAATTTCCATGCCTTCTGTCATTGGTGAGCCAGATGAACTAGCACATGTGTATCCTAAAACATAAAATTACTTTTTCACAATCAGTAATCGAAACAAATTAGTGAAACTATTAAGAACCTTACTAAAACATTATTAATTTATTAATCATATGTCAATGCTTAAACATTTAAAAATTAGGTGGCTCTGATCAGAATAAATTCCTAAATAGACAAATAGTATAACATTATACTTAACATACATATAGTATAACATATATATATATATATATATATATATATATATATATATATATATATATATATATATATATATATAACGTATATCTGTTATGCATAATCTGATAGTTTATTTAATAACGTTTCCATTGATATATGATTTTAATATACTTACTAAATATATATGTTATATACTTAGTATACTTGTTATATGTTTACTTAGTACTTCGTAAAGTGCTCGACAGATGAGCCATATTGGCCAAAATGACCCCGACATTCGAGTGGTTATCTGACCCACTGATGAGATAAAACGTACTTAATTAAAATTACATTACTTTGAAAGAGTTTTTGTCAATTTTTAATTGTATTGTGTTTAAAGGTCCCACATGGGCTATGAAATATAAAATTAAAAACCTTAATAAAAACATTCAAAGTTGTTAAAAATTATTACCAGTATTGAGAAAAGAAGATGCAGGAGGACTTGTAGCTAATCTTGAATATATGATATGATCTATGATCAACTGGATGTTCTAAAACGAGAAAAGGCTATATTAGAAAATAATACATAAATTATACCAAAGTATAAGTAATATTGAAAAATGAGTATTTTTACTTGGGGCAACCACTGGATTTTTCACTATTTCCTCAATGTCTTTCTTACAGTAGTTATGGTCATATAAATGATAACCTGAAAATAACCAAATGAAATAATTTGAATAAAGAAGAATAGCTATCCGAGCATATTACAGAAAATGTTGTTTATAAATTCATTTAGTCTATTACTTAGTAAAATTCAGGATTTTTATTAATCCGGTTCATAATACTTACTTATATCAATGAAAGTTTATGGAAGCTTCATCTGACATCTTACAAGAAATATGTAGTCAAATAATGCCGAATTCGTACTACTATTGTATAATTTAAAATATATCATGAAAAGCCAGAATATATTGACAAAAATACAGCCAGTATTAAATATTTTAATAAAGAAGAATAACTAGCAGAGCATATTTATTTTCTACTAAAATCGAGAGAAATTCTTCATCATACATATATGTATTATGTAAGCCCCATTCTATGTTCATTGAAAATTAAAACATGTAATTTTGAGTAAGGTGCATCGGGGTAAGATCGGACGGTTTTTCTGAAAACTAAAAAAATGGTCTCGGAATATTTTTTTTCTCATCTCTATTTACTCTCTACTAATTAAATAGTATCTAATAGTATGCAAATAAGCAAGGGTTTCGTTTTCTATTTGTGATGTTTTAATAACCACAAGCATTGGAGTTTGATCATGATCAAAGAGAACATGACTATTCAAAACATCGAGAGAAAGTTCGGACCTTGATGGGGTAAGACCGGACTACTTTCTAAAACCATCACTATAACAATGAGAGTAAGCTCTATAACAAGAAAACATTCGATCTTATCCAAGTAATAACATATTGAAGGATTTTCTAAAAATTCCTTCAAAATTGAGTACTAGTAAATGTTTAGTAAACATGTAATATATATTATATAATAATTATATATTATACGTTGCAAATTTAAAATCTATGTGTAAAAAGTAACTTTTCGAGAAAAACGAAATTAACTTCCTGCTACAAAAAAATCTTAGAAAATATTTTTATTCCCTTGGTTATAAAGAAAAACAAAGTGATTCCAATGTATTGAAATATAAATAATTTTATATCATACGTTAAATGGACTAATTATATAATTTTAATTATTTTTCCACACATGGGAGATTTAAAATTGCAACTTTTTGTCACATAGGTGGTTTCTATAGAATAATTATTGAAATTAAACTAGGTACTATCATTATTATTTCGTTTTTATTAAATCAGTTATGCAAAAACAATAATTATCTTTAATTACTATATAATCTTTATCAATCACACTTTTTAATTCTTGCAAATGTTTGTATTTGCTTTCTGTGATTTTGAGGGGCTGTTGATATAGTTGCTGTGGTAGTAAACTTCCACGACTAGCTCTTCGCTGTGGTAGGATGGTCCATTCGTCAGGATGTCGCAATTTACATAAGACAGACCCATCTGACAAGTATTTCAGTCCTCGTATATCGACCACAACTGGATCACCATTTTTCTTACCTGGTCTTATAGACTTGAAGTTGGATTCTAGTTCTTCATAATTAGGAAAGAAGTCGTAGTGGATTGATTTTACATCGTAAGGATTTCTTGGTCGAGCTTGCTGCATTCGAGCTACATAGTCACTCGGTGCATAAATGAGGGGTTTACTGTTCAATTGTTGAATGGGCACTATCAACTTCCATCATGGTATGGCCTTTTTCCAAGTACAACTGCTCAACACTAATATTCATTCTTTGCGAAAGATCACTTAAAGCACTGGACAAAATCCGGTTTCGATTTTGATGGCCACGCCCATCAGAAATTACAGTGACTTGTTCAGTTTCCGGCGCTAGGTTTGCTATATAATCGATTAAGCAGGAAGTAAACTCATTTGCGGATACGCCCCCATTAGCTTCATGCCAAAAGTAAATAGTTACTTTTCTCGTCTTGCAGTCATAGGCAGTAAAGTTATGGCATTGTAACTTAAGTTTATAATATAAAGAGCTGGCCAAAAGCTTAGGTGCAAGTAGGAAACTGCACATCCACTGTGATTACTACAACCTTTTCGTTCGCCGATTCTATGGCATCTTTTTTAGCTTGGCGTGCTTCATTCTTTTTAATTATGTGATCGTCGTGAATCGTCGTGAAAACTACAACAAGTATCACACTGATCTTTGCGTGGATGGTGAATTGCTATATTCTCCTGTTTCAGAGCTCTTAGGAAAGTCGGTCTGCTTGCTGCTCGGTAACTGTGTTCTCTACACCATTCCAAGAAAACGTCATGCATGTGTTTTTCAGACCTAAATGTCGACTCAACATACAGCTTGCTGGAACTCGCTCGGCAATAATGACTTGGTACTTTAGGAATCAAGTCTATCCAAATTTTTACTTTTTGTGTTACGTGTGTATAGTACTTTGGTACCAGTGCTGCATTCGATGTATTTTCGATGTCAAGTGTGGGTGAATCAACAAAACGAAGATCTCCATTAACCGTGTCAGATTCTTTTGTTTTTTTTTTTATTTTTTTTTTATAGAAGAGGGGTCAAACGAGCATGCGGCTCACCTGATGTTAAGTGACTACCGCCGCCCATGATCAACCGCAACACCAGGAGAATTGCGGATGCGTTGCCGGCCCTTTAGAAAGGAGTAAGCTCTTTTCTTGAAGGTCCCCAGGTCGTATCGGTCCGGAAAAATCGCCGGTGGTAAACTATTCCACAGAGAGGTTGCACGTGGAAGAAAACTCCTTGTGAAACGTACAGTGGTGGACCGCCAAGCATCCAGATGGTGTGGATGGTATCGGGACGTTTGCCGTGTAGTGCGTTCACGAAATTTGGCGGCTGGGATTAATCCGAACAATTCCTCAGAGCACTCCCCGTGATAGATGCGATAAAATACGCAAAGAGATGCAACATCTCTTCGCAGCGCCAGTGAATCGAGCCGATCGGAAAGCACTCGGTCGTCGACGATTCGAGCCGCTTAAAACTGTCTTCACCTAAAGATAGAGTATTTAAAAAAAACAGTCTACATATCCGAACTTTGGTGCACTTTTCTTCGCAAGTGTTCAAAAAAATATCATGTCCACTTCCTTTTTTCATTGAAGTCTGGTCTTTGCGGCGACGACGTCTAATTAATCTACGAACAGCAGCAGTCCTCACGAACGTTTTCTTTTCGGCCCATGTTTTAAGGCCCCAGAAATATGAATGAATAGCTTTACGATCTTCTTCCGTAATGGATGCACACAAGAATGAGTTTTTATGTTTTGAATCGGTGTTCAATTTTGTGTGAGAACATCGAGGTTTGATTTCTCTTTTTGGTTTTTCAACACAGGGTTTATATTTCCCATTATCACTCTTCTTAAATCCCAGGTAGGACTTACCTAAAACTCTAGCTTTTCTATTTAATTGCACTACGTTTTCTTTAGACCTGAAATGTGTTCAATGTCCTCTAGTCTGTCGGTAGTATATTTTCTAAAGAGCTTGGCTCACTCGTTCTTAATAGCAACAATGGGACTTCATCTTCACTGTCAGATACAGACAACCGCCGTTTTCTTTTTTCTGAGGGAGGAACCCAGTGTGGGTCTTGCACACTATCATCGCTCCCAAGTGAGAGAATGGCATCCAAGTCTGGACATGGTAGCTTGGCAGAACTTTCATTTGCTGCACTGCTGACTACCTCATTACTACCTTCTAAATTGGAATGTACGATAGCCCGAGTAGATATCATCAACGGCTCTTCTTCGTCATCACTACTGAACAAGATTGGCATAATATCCGCAGTAGTTGTTGGTGACAGCAACAGTGATGGCGTCTCCGACATCGGAGATATAGATTCAAGATTAATTAATCCTTAATCATCTGGCGTAATTAATGGATCGTCAAGATGTGGAGGAGATTTCACCGATGCGGCGGCGGCGACAGAGGCGACACGGTTGGTATTATTGTCAGCAAACTCAGATTGAAGCACTAAATTTATCATTGGATGACCCCGGCCAGTAGTTTTATATTTTTTTGACATAATTGGGTGTTATTCATAATAATTGTACGTTACGGATATGAAAAAGATATGAAAATAAATTTAATGTAACAGAAATGATAACATATAGGAATTGTAAAGACTAGTACATAACATGCATAAATTTAAATATAAGTATTATTTAAAAGATGGTCATTCATTTTATCCAGGAGATTAATAAAAAGCTGTTTTGATTATCAGTAATTTTAATAGAAGTAAACAGACAAAAAGATCATTTATGCATAGATAATTGAAGGTTGTATATTATATTATTATATCAAAATAATAACTATTTTTAAAATTACTTTCCTATACAATAAATTGATGTTAATTTGCAGAAAACGTGAAATTATGATTTATGATTGTAAGAAAAAGTAATTTAATACTTTTAAAATTGCTTTATTACAATTAATTTAGGAAAGTAATTTTGAGTAATCACTTGATATGGAGTGGCAAAAAATAATTAATATCCCGGTTTGAAACTTTATGGTGACATTAATCAATAACAACAATATAGGAACATAACACCCTTCTTTGAAACATAAAAGTTAACTTAAACGACATCGTAATGCGATTTTGTATTTTTATTAAAATATTGCGTTAAAAAGTGATGCATACAATATGCTATACAATAGTTTAGAATAAGTATTCTAAACTTTTGTATAGCCTCGAAATATATAAGAAATTTCCATAGTCGTGGCATGAAATACAACACCACAAAATTAGCATAATTATTATTTATTTTGTTGTGTACAAAAATGTGTATTAGAAACTATCTTCACTATCATCAGATAAATGAAAAAAGAAATTATTAAGACGTTTGTCTTGAGTTTTCTTTAAGACACCTATTTTACCGTCGGTATTAGAAACAGAAGGTAATAATTCATCTGGCGTGATCAGCTCCTTAAAATCTTTTCGTATATCATTTGTAGCTATGTTATAAGATTTTGAAGATCCTATTAGATTTTGCAATGTTTCTCGGTTATAATTAACTTTAATATCGGAGAGAATAGTTACTTGTGAATTTTGTGTTCTATTAGATTTTATTGACAAAATACGTTTATCGGGTACAATTTCTTCATCAACAGGGAGATCACTTGATTCAGAAGATGTTGATGGAAGCCTTTTTGCACGTTTTGTAGGTTTTAGTAAGTTATGATTCTTTAGTAAATAACAATCACACATTCCCCTTTTGGGTGAACGAGCACAGAAACAGCTTAAAATTCTTGACGCAATATTGTGTGAATGATTTGTAGTTTGTATTTGATGTATTTTCATATTATTGGGGACAGGTATAAGCGATATCAAAGATGCCTTATAATCTTCCTTAATACTGTTTATGTCCTCTTCATCAATGCAGAAAAGTTTAACGCTGGTTTCTTTTTTTAAAAGATTATATGCAGATTCGGCGTTGAGGACGTCACTGCCATGTGCCACTTTACTGTCTAAAAGCCTTTTAATAACACCACCAACGCCATCGGCAGCACCCTTTCCATGGGCGGCTTCAAAAAAATTCCATGTCCCAGTTAAACCAAAATCTTTCATGATTGTATTAAATAAAAAAAAGTTTTTCTTTTGCCGGTACTGTGTCGTTGGCCCATCGGAAAAAACGTGTAGTGTGTCAATTTCTGGTGATTGTTTAATTATGTGGGTTAAAATAGGTTTTAAATGTGCCCATATTACTTCTGGCGAATGGTCAGTTGCATCTGATAAAGTACAGTAACTCTGTGGTTTTTTATTTTTTTGGTATATCATACTCGTATGCAAAGATATCTGATATTGAGAGGCCCCAAAGTGAACGGCTTGGATCTCTTGAAACATTTTACAAGAAAAATTCTCCGAAAAATCACAATGTAAGAGAATTTCATTAGTTTTAAGATTATCCTTCATATCTTTATACATTTTGTATTGATGGCTGATATTGTATAAATGAATATTAAAATCCTGTAGGTCTCGTTCAAATTTAGTCACTAAATCTTTTAAAGCGCCAGTCTTAATTTCTTTTACATTTCGTTTACATTTCTTTATTAAATTATTCTTTTTATATTCTACTTTTTTAATAGACCACTCCAGCCATGTAACATTTTCATCAAGTGTAATTGTAGTTAAATCATATGTTATTTTTTTAACTTTACAGATTGTACATTGCCCATACATACATTTCTGAGAGTTTGAATTGCAAACTAAAGATTTAACCAGATCGTTTATACTTTTATGTCCAATTAGAACTGATAATTTTTTGAGGGTGGCAAATTTTAATTCAATATTTGAATGCTTCTTGCACACGCATGTATCGCGGTCTGAAAGTTTTGGCCTGACTACATAAAAGGGCTTATTTCTTAAAAATGTCGTGTAAGACAAATTAATTCCTGTATCTTGTTTAAACTTGTTATATAAATTAGTTACGTTGTCAAGTAGATATCTTTTTTGTATCTTCAATTTTTTTAGGGTCTTTGTCTCTTTCTTCCCAGCAGTTGTTCGAGATACATCATCTTGTAAATAGAAATCTCGTATTATGCTGGCAAACACTGCATGTTTGGTATTTTCTTGTGTTATTGTATTACGAGGCCGACCTTTTAAACCAATACAGTAACCCAATCTAGTTTTCATTTTATGTTCTTGAACCACAGCATTGCTGACTACATTTTTTAAAATATTTCTTTCAGCGTTACTTTTAGCATTCTTGTATGAGTTTGTTAAACATTCGCTCAATATGTTCTTTTCGAGTATAACTTTTCTTATTTTATCTTTTTCTGGTGAAGGTACATCTTTTAACTGCTGAATGAAGGACTCAGTTTTTAATATTGAAGAAGTTGGCGTTGTTGGTAATGAAGGTTCAACATTTTCTTTACAGTCATCTCTATAATTTTGCTGACATGTCAATAACAATTTGTATCTATAAACTCTTTTTCTTAGAGAATCTACATGCTTTTTCAATATATCTATTTTTCTTTTTTGCTTTTTATTTTCTTTGGTAATTCTGTAATATCTTTCTTTATATATTTTACGACTAGAGTTTTTGTCTGTTTTGTCATTGTGATTCAACTGTTTTTGTTTCAGTTGCCGCCAAATTTTACGTCTTATAACTTTTTCGGTCTCTGATAACTCAGAAATCTTTTTATAATTTTTTCTTTTTTTCTCAGCATCTTTTTTCTTTTCTTCATTCCATTTAATAGGATTATTTTGCTTTAAACGTTCTCTATATCTTTTTTGTCGCTCTGCTGATGTCAATGGCATTTTATCTAAAACAAAAGTAAACATTACCTGTATTTTTATTATACATACTTTTTTTAAATCCCGCTCTATACAACAATTTATCTAAAAATGTAAAATATCTATCATGCCATTTTACATTAAAAATGAAAAGTAACTATAATAATTAATCTGAACATTATTGATTAAAATTGTTATCATCCGGTTTTAAGAGAAAATGAAATGGTATATCATTGATATGGGAGCATATATGTAATATTAGATATTCCTCTAGTTTTTAAAAACTGCATTTACTAAAGTCAACTTTTCATAGTTTTAAGATTGATTCAACGATCAATTCTAAAACAATGAAAAGTTTTTCCGTAAATAGTCAATTTCCTGATTATCTATCAGTTGTATCTAATTCCACTGTGTAACATTAGTGACATCTTCAGAAACTCAGCACCAATGCAAGATTCGTATGTTATGAAGTTTGAAGTACATAAGTAGATATTAAAAATATTTGATAACTTACTGATGATTACTTTGTAACTCAATAATCTACAAATATATTAATATCCGCATAAATTGAAACCTTTATAAATAGATGACCCACATTTTAAAATAAATAGGTTAGCAATTTTCTATTGAACAATTAAATTTGCTATATATACCCAGCTTTACCTATTCATATCTGTTACGTAACAGAGAAGCGTAACGGAGAAATACCGTATATGAAAACTTAGCACGTGTCTAAACTACAAAAAACTTTGTGGTAACGTCATCAATTAGTTTTGACAAATTCCTTCTACCGATTTCTCTTCCGCAACCACGATCCTTTTCTTATAATAATATAAAACCTTGAAAATACTTACTGAATTTAAATACACCACAAAAATGAATATCACAAATAAATGTCGAATGTCGAATGTTACACACAATATTGATGGCACTGAGTGAAAGAACAAATGGCCGAATCGACAGTCACGTCACCTGTTTACAGTGTTTGTTGTGTAATGTTGCCAGTAAATAATTTTATTTCCAAGTTAGTAATAATGTTGTAAAACACTGTAACCGAGAAGAAAAACAGAGGTGAGTATAATATTGGACATTCATTTAAATATGTAAATATTATGTATACATTACTGTTTGTTTTATTTATTTCATAGAATAATGTATTTTAATGGATAACCATACCAAAAAACTTTTAAGTTGTATTCTAAACTAATTCGATTTTTTTAAATAAATTTTTAATGTTATCTTAAGTAAAGATGGACATGAATTTATGTATGAAATTTCTGTGGGCACAGTTTGAAAATTTGAAATATTGGAATATATTTTAGTTGCGATAATTTTACTCAGTATTATAAATTGTAGTTCTACACTTTTAGAATTAGGGTAAATAAAATTTTGCTTATATTGAAACAGCAAATAAAAAATAAGCGAGCTGGACGCGGAGAGAGTAGTAAATGTACAATTTTCGTGAATAACACCCAATTACTAAAGTAACAACGCTAAGAAAGTGTTTACGCGCGACAAGTTGCAGCTACACTGACGCATGGCCTTGACCTAGGGACGAATGTTTAGATTTGACGCATCTATCTCACTTTATTGCGTGCGTGACGAAATAATGTATTCTCTTTCTAGCACAAAATAGGCGCGAAATTGTAGTGTAGTGATCACATAGGATAATTTAATTTGCAATGTTATGAAATAAAATTGTTACTAAAAACTCCTATGTGTACAACAGACACATAGGTCATTTTGATTTACAATTAAATGTTGGCTGACACTTGAGAGGTTTTAAAAATGATACTTGCTGTTTCAATATAATAAGATATTCACATGGGAGTTTTTGTTAAGTATGGGTATTCAAAATAGCTTTTCAAATATCTGTAAAACTCATTTTTGAGAAAAATGTATATATATATATATATATATATATATATATATATATACGGTGGTCCTATAATGAATTGGCCTAACTATGAACCAATGAAGTAAATGAAACGAAACCAATTTTATTAAAAATAATCACATTTTTTATCCTCAAAATGACTGAAGACGGCCGCCTGCAACTCTTCATCGCTTGAAAATTTTCTTCCTCTTAAGTCCCGCTTTAAATTTGGAAATAAATGATAGTCGGACGGGGCCATGTACTGTAAGGTGGATGTTGAACTTCTGTGAACCCGCATTGACGAACTGCATCCTTCGAAACACCAGCGGTATGAACAGGGGCGTTGTCATGGAGCAACAGGACACCCTTAGACAGCTTGCCTCTTCGTTTTTCCTTTATCTTGTCTCGTAATTTATAATTTAAAGAAGCATAATATTCGCCGTTCACGACTGTATTACGTTCTTTAAAATCCACCATCAAAATGCCTTGAAAATCCCAAAATATTGTGCACATCAGTTTTTTAGTCGATTGTTGCACCTTTGCCTTTCTAGGGGGCTTTTCACCCTTATAACGCCATTCCATTGACTCGCGCTTGCTTTGTGGATCATAATACAAGATCATAGTTTCATCACCAGTCACTAGCCGCTCGATCACAGTCTGGATTTTAGCCACAAAGATCCAAAAACTCCGAAGCGCAGCGCACTCTTTCCTGTCTCTGTACCGCTGAAAGAAGTTTCGGTACCCATCTTGCACTCACTTTTTTCATGTGAAGATGTTCATGGATCGCGCGATGAACGGTATTCTTAGAGAGCCCAAGCCTTGCTGCAATTTCTCTAATCTTCAAACGGCGGTCACTCAGAACCTCCTCTTCGATAAGAGCAATCGATTCGGGAGTGAGCACTTCCACAGGTGGACTGTCGTGGCCAAAGTCTTCGACGGTTTCTCTCCCGAGGCGAAACTCTTTCACCCAATTTTTCACTGTGCTATAGGAGGGGGCAGACTCCTTATACACGCCATCCAATCGTTCTTTTATTTGGGCAGGGGATAAACCTTCTTTAAACAGAAACTTTGACACTTCGATACTCAGTTTTCGACATTTTGAAAAAATACGCGACTCTCGTTATTGAAATGCCTGTTAAACTAAGACTAAGCATTTCATGTCGATGCATGTTTCTTATATTAAGTGCACGATAAACGTACTATTTAATGCAACACAACATGTAGCGACATGTCGCGTTGAACTATATCAGGCCAGTTCATTATGGGACCGCCTGGTATATATATATATATATATATATATATATATATATATATATATATATATATATATGTGTGTGTGTGTGTGTGTGCGTGCGTGCGTGCGTGCGTGCGTGCGTGCGTGCGTGCGTGTGTGTGTGTGTGTGTGTGTGTGTGTGTGT
Source organism: Parnassius smintheus behrii (assembly GCA_036936625.1). Taxonomy (NCBI): domain Eukaryota; kingdom Metazoa; phylum Arthropoda; class Insecta; order Lepidoptera; family Papilionidae; genus Parnassius; species Parnassius smintheus. Next base: position 13,843,829 of record JAUPFT010000025.1, read on the forward strand.
GTGTGTATTTACGTCCGATCTTACCCCGCATAGGCAAATTCAGAGGTTTTATGTTTCTCAAACTTTACGTGCCAAAGTGCTCATTAAATGCATATGATCATATGATACCTATTTAAGATTGGATATTTTGAAGTTATCAAGCACTATAAAAAGAATAATATTTCATAATAATTAAACGACACATTTATTAATTTCAAATAGGATAAGCATTAAAGTAGGTATTGACGTACCTATCTTCTAAGCACAAATAATTAAATATTATCCAAATTATTGATATATGCAGTCGTTTGATACTAGTCATGTTTAAAGGTTGTAAAAAATTAATAAGTTTCATCTTAATGAAACTTGCAATTTAACCAATCTTTAACTAAAAAAATAACACTAATTTTATTAAATACCTAGTGTTTCAGGGTGGCTGACAAAATTCAATTTTCATGGTTTGATTAAAATGTGATTCGAGGGTAAAATTGTACCTCATTTAGGTATTTATTTAAGTTACAGCCTATTTACGCCCCACTGCTGAGTACATGCCTTCTCTCATTTCTGAGAGGGTTTTCAGTGCAAGGAAATGTTGCGCCTTTAGATATTTATTTACTCATTAAGAATCATGAAAATAATCGAAATGGCTGACATGGTTGCTAAGGTGTTGAAGTGGTTCAAAAAGTCCTTTTTTATTGAATAACATAACATAACATAAACACTCACGCCTGTCACCCAGAGGGGTAGGCGGAGACTACAGACTTCCATTTAGCACGATCCTGACATACCTTTCTCGCCTCTTCCACATTCATATACCTACGCATACATGCTCGTCGGTTAAGGGTACTCTTAATTTGGCCCATTTTTAGTATATCGCCAATTTGGTCGACAAACTTCCGCCTAGGACGTCCCTTTCCGACTCTTCCATTCACTTCTGCAACATATATTTGCTTTGTCAGTCTTTCCGCATTCATTCTTTCTACATGACCAAACCACCGAAGCATTCCTTTCTTAATCCTGGTCACCGCATCATCTTGCAAACCACACTCTTCTTTTATCACACAGTTTCTCACCCTGTCACTCAGATTCAGCCCTAACATACTCCTTAGCGACCGCATTTCTACCGCATTTATTCTACTCTCGTGCTTCTTCTGCCACACCCAACTTTCACTACCATACGTTAAAGTAGGGACTAATACAGCACTGTGAATTGCCATACGTGCCTTTTTTGACACATTCTGACTTTTCACAATAGAGTGTAGAGCCCCATTTACTTTATTTCCTGCATTCACTCGTCGTTCAATGTCCTTATCATATCTCCCATCCCTGCTGAATACACATCCCAAATATACGAACTCATCCACTTGCTCAATTAACTCTCCTTCTATTCTTATTTCACATACCGTTTTGCTTTCATCTCTTTCAAAAACCATCACTTTCGTCTTACTTGCGTTCACTTTCATTCCCCTTTCTTTTAATGACCTGTTCATTAATGTAACCATCATTTGCAACTCGGCCGCCGACGACGCAAGTATGACTTGATCATCGGCGTACAAAAGGCATTTGATGGTTAACTCACCCATTCTTACCCCGCATTCTTCAACTTTCAAATTTTCCAAACAGCTGTCCATAAATAGGTTGAACAGCCACGGGGAAGCTATACAGCCCTGTCTGACACCTTTATGGATGCCAAACCAGTCCGAGTAGACCCCGTTGATTCTAACACAAGCACTCGAGTCCCTATACAGAGACTTTAATGCCTGTATCAAACCAGCGCTCAACCTAAATGCGTTCAGCGTTTGCCATAACACATCCCTGTCCACTCTGTCATAAGCCTTTTCCAAGTCCATGAATGCACAAAAAACTCTCTGGTTTTTCGCCAAAAACTTCTCCGCGATCATGCGCATGGAAAAGACTTGATCTGTACACCCCATTCCCTTTCTAAATCCCGCTTGCACATCCCAAATTTTTTCATCAGTTTCTTTCATAACTCTTTTAATTAGTACCTTAGCATACAGTTTTCCCACAATGCTAAGAAGGCTGATACCACGGTAGTATTTACAGTCCTGCTGTGACCCTTTTCCCTTATATATTGGGACTATCACGGCTTTGCACCAGTCTCCCGGTACCCGCTTTAGTTCCCAACATAAATTAAACAAGGTGTACAGCAGGCCTGCCACCACGTCCTCTCCAGCCCTTAGCATTTCGAGTGAAACTCTATCATATCCGGCTGCCTTACCTACTTTCATGCTTTTCATTGCTTTCATTATTTCATCCATACTTATCTCCCTATCTCTTTCATCTTCTTTCGGAATTTCTATTTCATTTAGTTCACACTTCTCCTCACTCATAAATTCGCTTTCAAAATATTCCTTCCATCTCTTTAGACTCAACACTTCATCATTCAGGATACAGCCATTCTCGTCTCGTATCGCATTCAATCTAGGCTGTTTTGAAAGTCCCCTGGTATTTCTTACGAGTTTCCAGAACATTTTAATATTTGCCTGGAAGTTATCCGATATTCTTCTATCATTCCTATCCGTTCTTTCTTGCTTTTTCCTTTCAACTAATTCTTTTACTCTCTTATTTAATCGTTTAAACTCTGCCTTTTTTCTTTCATTCTCATCATTCTTACTGCCAGAGTTACCAGCTTTGGTCGCTAGTAAATCTAGCCATGCTCTCTTCTTTGCTTCAACTTCCATACGTACCTCGTCATCCCACCATAACGTATTGTCTTTCCTTTCATTCATTCTCTTACTAACACCACATACTTCGGTAGCTGCATCCACTAAACCTTTCTTAACATTATGCCACACATTCTCCAAGTCTAACTCATTCACACACAACTCATCCAAATTACTTATATTTTCTCTCAGTCTGCATTTGTACTTGTCTTTCACATCTTCATCTTGTAACCTCTCAATTCTTATACGCTGTAACGCAGTGGTAGACACAGATGTCCTATGCCGCCAACGTCTGAATAAACCCCTAATTCGGCATAAGACCAGGTAGTGGTCCGTCCCTACGTTGGACCCCCGGTAAACCCTTGTATCCACCACTGCGCTCCTCATTCTTTCATCCACAGTTATGAAATCTATCATGCTTCTATCATCACCTCTTTCCCAAGTATACATGTGAATCTTCTTATGACGAAAGAAAGTGTTCGTCACAAAAAGATTCCTTTCCACACATACGGTGAGGAGGCTTTCACCATTCTCATTTATACTTTCATCACCAAACGTTCCCAATATCCTTTCATAACCAAGCCTCCTCACCCCAACCCTTCCATTAAAATCTCCTTTTTTATTGAACCAGTCATATTTATAACCAATCAAAACTTATAGAGCCATATTGATTGAACGATTAAAAACATTGCTGCCATACTCGCGTATTTTTATCAACACGAACTATTTGAGCTGAAATTTGCAAAAAAAAAATGCTCAAGAAAATTTGAATTTCGTGGGTGACCCTGGAACATTTACAAAAATATAAAAACAATCAAATATACTATGAAAACATTCAGAACAAAAACATAGCATCACTTCTTTATATTTGGTATCGAGTATGTAATGTTCATAAATAAACTTACATTTTTAAACATTTGTATTTTTAATAAAGTTATTATAAAATCAATACACTTAATGTTTCTCTATAAGTAAATTATTTTTAGCAAAAAATATTCATTACATTGCGACAAGGGTTATAATGAACGTGAGTGAAGGCACTATCGGTAATACACATTCGCAACAAATTGAGTTTCAACCTTTCCCAAAACAGCTTTGTTTTTTCGGCCACATTCATTATTATTTTAGACGCGCTATACCTAGTGAAATATTTTAGAAATAAATCTCGTCACTGTCGTTCATAAGCAGATACTCATCGGGTTCTTCATTTATCTGAAGCAATTCAATTTCTTTAACGATTGAAACTTCAGGTAAGCAGTCTTGATCTTTTCGTTTAGGAACAACACATTTAACATTTCCTTTTTTGCCGATAGTTTTTCAATAATTTATAGTGTATTTTCTTGTAGCCAAATATGCATTTTCAATCACACCAACAGGTTAATATTTATCTAATTGACGTTTGACATCAATGATTTGTCAAATTCATTTTGTAATTGGTGTAATTGCGTGTTATTTGCCAATTTGTATGAAAAGTTTAAAAAAATATATCTCATGAACCGTAAGTTTCCGCAACCTAAAACTTTGCAAAACGCTTTCTTTTAGTGAGTACTATCTACAAAAAAAATATGGGCTTTGAAATCGATGGTCCATATTGGAAAGATTAGCCCACCATCATAGTATTTCCAAGATTTAATATAATAACGCGTTAAGACGGTATATCCAGTTTTGTACTCATTCTTCTGCACTTTTTTATCATTTTCACAAAGCAAGCTTTCGTATTCTCTTACCTCGCTTTCGAAGTCGTCTGTCTGTGATGTACCCACCTTATTTTGGCGTTTTTCGATTTTGTTCTTCTTGTCAAATGCTATTTTATTTGAAAATTCGAATTTTACACTAATCTGTGGTTGTTTTTGAACCACTCGTGTAGGTACGTCAGTATATTGGACCTATTAGTCAGATCAGGGGGGGGGGGGTACACTTCCATACTTTAGGTTGGGGGTCTAATAATTTGCAAAGACACAAGTGCCATCTTGTACGATATCCGCATAAACTTTCGAATATTAAATTCTAAGAGGTGCGCTAGATGGCGACTACACCAATTCTGGTTATTCTCGAACTGGCAACTTGCCAGTGGCAAGTAGCAACTTTATACGACATAATGGCTACCGGCGTGTGAGCAAGTTGTTGTTTTCACGAACGCTTTTGCCATATAAGTGATTTTCGGTTGTTGCTACAATAAGTTTGGTTGAGTTGGGATTAGCCCTCTGTTTCTTGTTGCCTGTTTAGATTTTCATGCTGGAACCACATTGTATGCTTGTGTAGTGTTGTGCGAAATAGACGCTTTCATTTATCATTCCGCTAAACCGGTAGACATATTTAATTTGGTTTGGTGTTTGTAATTAATAATTATTATTATTATTATTTTGCAGAATAGATGCTTTTAAATCGTGTTTGTTAAATAAATATAACAAAAATAAATGTTTATATTACTGAAATCTATAATACGTCTTTAATTGAACCCTAATCCCTTACAAATATAAATATAACCGTCTATAGTATAGATAGCTGTATATTCATAACTACATACAGCTATCTATAGTAAAAAAATTAAGATTAATGTAATGTGATGTAGATCCCAGGGATCAATATTTAGGAAGAACAAGTAACAGTATTGTAAGTAGTATATATTACAAGTAACACTATTATTATACACTGATATCGGCTCGTAGTAAGCGTCCACGTCTTCTCCCTGCGGCGGGCGGTCGGGCAGTGCCGCTCCGCCCCGCGCCGCGATTCTGCGCGTGCGCTTCTCGAGACGACAGAGTTATACACCACTATAAATGGCTACGCTACATCCCTCCCTTATTAATGTTTTTTTCTAATATAAATATATATACAAATATAAATAACCATATCGAGTTAAGGAACTGTGATCAGCTTAACTTACAAATAAAATACATAATTACCTATTCGTATAGTAGTTTAATGAAATATTTTCCTTTTCACATAAGTGAGTATATCAAGTACAATCAGCAAGTTCTTATTCAAATTACGTTCAATCACTGATCATCAATTATTTTGTCATTATCGTCCATAATTTTATTCACTCGAGTTGTGATTGATTAACGTCACCATTATCGTTAGTTTGAACACCACTAGCATTATTTTCATCATCTAATACCTTCCATTGCCCTTCCACTCGTTTTAGATGTATGACGTTCCGTCTGATTTGCTGACCAGTTTCATCGTTCCGTAGAATTACGTCCCCTCCTTTGTTCGCTTCGACGGTATGTGTTTCGGGTTCATAGTTTAAGCTCAGCTTGTTTTGTTAAGTCACGTTCTTGACGTATACTTTATCTCCGAATTCCAATTCACAGTTAGTAGCCCCTCTGTTCCTATCCGCATATTCCTTCCCTTTTTCCTTTAGTTCTTTATCTCTATTCCTCATTTCAAGATCCTCTGAAAAATGCGTTATGTCTTGGATCATAGGCAGTTTGTTTCGAAATTGCCGTATAAAGAACATTTCTGCAGGTGTTTTTCCTGTAACTGTGTGAGGTGTACTATTGTACATCACCATGTACTCCTGGAGAGCCTCTTTCCAGTTCTTTTTCTCTACTTGAGAGATCTTGAGGCGTTTTAAGATGTCCCTATTCTGGCGCTCCACTTCTCCGTTTTTCTTGGGGCCAGTAGGGAATGGTATTGTAGAGTCGTATGTTCCTCTCTGCGCAGAAGCTCTTAAAGTCTTCGCTGGAAAATTGTCTACCATTGTCTGATGTGAGCGAGACTGGCTTGCCAAGTCTGCTAAAAATGTCTTCAAGCATTTCAATTATTTCAGAGCTTGCTATGGTTCTGCATGTTTTCACTTCTTTATATCTGGTATAATAATCCACGACTACCAGGATATAGTCTCCACTAGGTAATGGGCCCTTGAGGTCGATTGCTGTGTCAACCCATGGTTCGGAAGGTAAATCTCTTCTTTTTTAAGGGTTTGGGGCGCTGGGAGCAGAGACCAGGATGCATCCTTTACAGGCTTTGCATATGTTTCAGCATCTTTGTCGCACTTAGGCCACCATACTTTGGTCCTCAATCTGCTCTTCATCGTGACTATCCCCGGGTGGCCTTCGTGCGCAGCTTCCAGAACTCTTCTGCGTAACATTGGAGAATATCGCCATGAAAGCATAATTCATCCTGAAAAAGTTTATAGGTTTTTACCGTTTCCTTCCAGTTTCCGTTGTAAAGACCCTATCTAACCTTCTGTATCTCTGCATCTCCAAGAGAACTCTCAGTGATCTCTTGTAATGGAATGGCTACTGGTCGTGCCAATTCGGTAATCGCTTGAACATGGTCTTCAAGTAATGTCGTCGGGTTTGTTGCCACTTCACAGAGTCTCGATAGTGGATCGGCTATATTAGTCTTCCCCAGACTATATTTCACCTTGAAATTGTAGGATTGCAACCTTAATACTCACCTTTCAATGCGAGCGCATGATTTAGCTTTCGGGCCAAATATCACCTCCAAGGGCTTATGATCCGTTACTAGATCGAACACCTTACCGTACAGTAACATATTGAAATGTTCGACTGCCCAGACCAGGGCTAAGGCCTCCTTCTCTGTTTGGCAGTAACGACGCTCACAGCTGCTGTGGGTTTTATTACCAAATGCATTTATTCTCGGCCCGTTATTGTTGATTTGCACTAACACTGCACCCAGACCCACTGGGCTTGCATCTGCAATCACCACCGTCTTATCATGAGGATAGTAGTAACCTAAATTTGGTACCTTCATAAGTGCCGCCTTGAGATCGCTAAATGCCTTCTTTTGGGCATCCCCCCAGTCATCTTGAATGACTGTTTCTTCCCGTTCTTTGCCGTAGCAGTTGCTTAAGGGGTTCTGTTACCGTTGCTAAGTGGGGGATCCATTTTCCCACGTAATTCACTAAACCCATAAAACTCTGCAGTTCAGCTATATTCGTCGGGGCTCTGAATCACTTTATAGCCGAGATATACTTGTCTAGTGGTTTGACTCCCTGTTCTGACAGTTCATGCCTTAGGAAGTGGACTTTCTTCATTCTGTAAATGCATTTGTCTTCCATCAACATCACGTTATTTTCCTCTAACACTGCTAAAACTTTTTTAGGCCTTAAGTCGAGTTTTAATAAGTATTTCCCAAATATCAAGATGTCATCTATGAAGTTGATGACTCCTTCGCAACCTAAAAGGATTCGTTCCAGTGTTTTGTGGAAAATCTCTGGCGCACACGAGATACCAAACATTATTCTTTTGTATCGATACAATCCTTTGCTGGTAATGAAGGTCGTGATATGCCTTGAGTCTGGATGAAGTTCGATATGATGGAATGCATCTCGTATGTCTATCTTACTAAAGATTTTGGCTTCTCGAATATTTGGCAACAGTTCTTCTATCGTTGGCAGTGGGTGGTTTTCACGTTGTATAGCCGTATTTGCTCGGCGCATATCCACACATAATCGGATGTCGCCCCCGTTTTTTAGCACAGGGACTATAGGCGATATCCAGTTAGAAGGAACTGTCACGACTTCTATAATGTCCGTTTTTAGTAATTCTTTCAGTTTATTCTCTACTTTTTCTTCAAGTGGGATGGGAATTCTCCGATACGGCTGAGCAACGGGCTTCACTGAATCGTCAATCGGAATGGTAACTAAAACGCCTTTAAATTTTGGAAACGCCTCAGTTCCGACCTGGTTGATATCCAAATTGATCCGAAGTAGTCCCAATGAGGTTGCCGTCACACGTCCAAGTAGGTCACGCGTACTGTTTCTGATCACGTAGAATGTTGTGAGGTCCTGTGATGTTCCGGCAAGTTCCATCGTGGCTTTAAATGGTCCTATTTTATATTTTTCTTCATTCTTTCCCAGATTTGGTCTGTTATAAGTTGTGCTTGCAGCCTGAATCTATCAACATCTCCACGTTAGTTCCACCTATGTTACATGTGACCTTTGCGTCGTTCTCTATATTGAAAATGTAGTTGACTTTTTTTCATCCGTGCTTATGTTTGCAGTTTCCTCGATATTGTTTGTTGTCCTGCTTTTTTTCTTTATTCCCTGACTGTTCGATGTTTCTCCTCCTTCAAATTTCCTCTTCTGAGTTTATCTTGTCCTGAATTGATCTCTGAAGTGTCCTAAGATGCCACATTTAAGGCAAGCCTTTCCTTTTGCTGGGCAGTTGTTGTCACGGGCCAAATGTCTGGAACTTCCACATCTACTACATTCCAATCTTCTTTTTTTTTGCTTCTCCTTCCATGTCTCAGTACCTATTCTGTTGATTGACTGACTTTCTACCGGTTTCATACTAAAGTTTCCTAATTGACGATCTATGGCTTCCAATGCATTCGCTTCCGCAATTATTTCATCTAAAGTGATCTTGTCTCCTGTTTTCAATATCTTCTTTCGGAGTTCTTTTGCTTTACCCTTTTCCGTTATTTGGTCTATGACATGTTCGTCTTCTTTTCCACCAAACTGACATTTCTTTGCCTGCAGTCGAAGTCTGATAAGAAATTTCTCGAACTTTTCATCCTGTTCCTGTTTTATGAGACGAAACAGGTGTCGCTCATATACTTTACTCTGTTTAGGTGCAAAGTAGTTGTCTAATTTTTCTATCGCGATGTTAAAAAGTTCGCCTTCAGTTGCATTAGCTCCTGGGATGTTATAGAAGACTTCTTGTAACTCGGGACCACCAAAATGTAAAAGGCTAGCTCTTTTCTTTGCCTCGGAGTCTATGCCTGCCGGTTCGAGGTAAATGTTTAGACTTCTTTTCCATCTTTCCCAACGGACAGAAACTGAACCAACCTCCCCGTCACATTCGAACTTCTCGAACCGAAGGTGTACAGTGCCATTTGGGGCTACCTGTTGACAAGGTAGTAACAATGTTGCATATTATAGATTTTATAACACGCTATTGCAATCTAATGCTAGTACTAAAGCGTCTACTGTACTTGACTGTACCTATGCCATAGGTACCCGTATCTACACCCGTAGTACACATTCAGACGCATACGGGTTTACGATTTATGGCCCATTTAATGAACAGGTGGCGCTTCAAGCGCCATCTTGAAAAAACGTTTTCAGCCGATATATCGAAAACTATGCACTTAAGGGCAAAAGTTAAACAAAGCATTATTGCAGAAAATAAAATTTCGCATCATTTTTTTCCAGTAAACTTTTTTGTAAAACTTACCGTTTACGTTTTCGGAGGTACTCCATTGGTTGAGGTTTTTTAATGGATAGCTTGTGCCGCTTTCGGAATGAAAGAAACCAATCGTTCCCTGGTATATTATTTATGAATGGAGTTTTTATTTTATTTCTCTTTATAAACTCTGCCACTATGTCAATCACTTCAGAAATTTAGATAAGGCCCAACCCCATTTTTCCATTGTACGTAGACCTAATGCTTCCTAGGGTAAGACTTTTTAAACTTGTTTTACTATCAACTCGACCACTAAGGGTAGATGCTGGAATCCCGTAAAGTTTTGATAGTTAGTTAGTTCTTTATTTCTTACTTTTTCTACAGCAGTTTCCAAGTCTTTTTGGGAGTACGCAATTGCTCTTTGTGATGTTCGGCTGTAGTTTGTAATGACTGGCCTGTTGGTCTAGTGGTTAGTGACCCTGACTGCTATGCCGGAGGTCGTGGGTTCGATTTATTCTGTGTCTGGGTGTAATTTATCTATAATATTTATGTATTTAGAAATATATAAGTATGTTTATCAGTTGTCTAGTACCCATAACACAAGCTCTGCTTAGCTTGGGACTAGATGGCGTTGTGTGATAGTTGTGGAATATTATATTATTATTATTATATTACATTATTATTATAGTTTTTAGGCATGGGGAATGTCTAAATAATAAAATTTTGTTGCAAAATATTTTTATTTTGGAATCTTTAGGGAAGACTATTGGGAAGCAGCATGTGACCGAAAAACTTGAAGGAATTTAGTACCTATTTAAAATTATTTTCATGTATTGTGTTTATATATTAATTTTAAAATATATAAGAGTATTAAATAGTCATCTCTATGTTTTTAATTTACTGTCCGTGTATATGTAACTGATCTTCAAACGGCTATGAAATTTTGTGTGTGTGTGATTAAGTTAATTAGAGAATTTTTAAGATTCACAATTGGGCCCAGTAGGCGGCGCTGTTGTTGAAATCCAGAAATCACCCGTGTGAAACCGGGGCGGATCCCAGGAATAACTTTGCAAGCTCTTTGTTAATGTCGTCACAAAGGAGTCACAATTTCGATGTCTTGTCTTTCCCTTACCAGCGTAACTAACTAACTATTAAACACTAAATATTGAATGTTGGTGTTATATTACTATCCTTTTACATCAAAATTTTCGGTCTTTTTTTCGATCATCATCAACACAAAAATATTAGCAACAGTTGCTCAAAATAGGCCTATCGAGTAAATAAAAATATTAAAACAATACCCAAAAATAATATAAGTGCATATATCGAATAGGGGGAGACCTTGCCCAGTAGTGGAAAATATGGATTAATAAAAAAGTTTGAGAAGCACTTTAACGGTATAGACCGATTTTTTTAGTCCGATCTTTACCTATTGATATTTTCGAGGGGTAAGATCGGATTTCGGCCCGCAAACGTCATAAGCGTGATTTCAATAATGGAACACACCGAAGGAAATACACCGAAGCCTAAATCACGCTATCAAAATTCCGAATCATATACAGTATATATAGAACATCTCCGAACTAACACATGGAGTGTTAGCCGCTCCCCGGGCAGAACTACTTGCCCGGCGGGAAATCTCCCCTTTTCCTTCCATGGCCACGGGTGCATTGAAGTTGTACAATGTTGGTGCACCATGGGAGAGAATATAATTTTTTTTTATATAGAAGAGGGGGCAAACGAGCATGCGGCTCACCTGATGTTAAGTGACTACCGCCGCCCATGATCAACCGCAACACCAGGAGAATTGCGGGTGCGTTGCCGGCCCTTTAGAAAGGAGTAAGCTCTTTTCTTGAAGGTCCCCAGGTCGTATCGGTCCGGAAAAATCGCCGGTGGTAAACTATTCCACAGAGAGGTTGTACGTGGAAGAAAACTCCTTGTGAAACGTACAGTGGTGGATCGCCAAGCATCCAGATGGTGTGGATGGTATCGGGACGTTTGCCGTGTAGTGCGTCCACGAAATTTGGCGGCTGGGATTAATCCGAACAATTCCTCAGAGCACTCCCCGTGATAGATGCGATAAAATACGCAAAGAGATGCAACATCTCTTCGCAGCGCCAGTGAATCGAGCCGATCGGAAAGCACTCGGTCGTCGACGATTCGAGCCGCTCTGCGCTGGATGCGGTCAAGTGGAAGGAGCTGGTACTGGGGAGCCCCAGCCCAGAGATGGGAACAGTATTCCATGTGCGGCCGAACCTGCGCCTTGTAAAGTTGCAGGCGGTGTGCCGGCATGAAATACTGTCCCGCTCTGCTGAGCACGCCAAGCTTTTTAGAGGCCAATTTGGCCTTCCCTTCCAAGTGACCACGAAACTGCACGTCACTCGATATGTCGACGCCGAGGATTCCGATACTGGCTGAGGCAACAAGGGGAGTGCCTTGAAACTGAGGGGATACGGCAAAGGGGTTCTTTTTAGCGGTTAACGCGCAAACTTGTGTCTTCTGGGGGTTAAACTGGACTAGATTTAGTCGTCCCCAATCCGAGACTCTGTTCAGCAAAGACTCGACTTCAGACACAAGTTTGTCCCGGCACTCGGAGACGTTTTCCCGAGAAATATTGGCTCGGCCGGTGTAAAGAGCATCACCAGTGCTGTCATCCGCATAGCAATGAATGTTACGGGTATGCAACATATCATTGATATGCAGAAGAAACAGCGTTGGCGATAGCACGCAGCCCTGTGGAACACCAGCATTAATAGGCTTGCAATCGGAGCTTGCACCGTCTACAACGACCTTGATGCTCCGATCTGCAAGAAAGCTGGTGATCCAATCGCATAATTTCTCGGGAAGCCCATAGGAAGGGAGCTTCGAAAGAAGCGCTTTGTGCCAAACCCGATCGAAGGCCTTCGCAATGTCCAAACTAACGGCCAATGCCTCCCCCTTGAACTCTACTGCCTCCGCCCATCTGTGAGTGAGGTAGACCAGAAGATCACCAGCTGACCGACCACGGCGAAAACCGTATTGGCGGTCACTAATCAGCTGGTGATCCTCAAGATACCTCATGAGCTGGCAGTTTACAATGGACTCCATTGTTTTTTTTTTTTGAGAATGTGGAGGTGATGGCGATAGGCCGGCAGTTGGACGGGTCTGAGCGGTCGCCTTTTTTAGGGATCTGGTGGACGAAAGCCGTCTTCCATGATTTTGGGACCACGCCTAGGGAGTAGGAGTACCGGAAAAGACGCGTTAAAACCGGTGCCAACTCTGGAGCACACGTCCTTAGCACAATCGGGGGGATTCCGTCAGGCCCACTCGACTTGTGGATGTCCAGGGAGAGGAGTGCTTTGCGAACCGAGCGCTGTGTGAACTGCACTTCCGGCATGGAGCACTCACACCGCGGGATGATCGGGGTAAATTGACGTGGCGGGGCCGTTTCCGGAGAGTGAAAGTGGTAACAAGTACTTCATGGTTGTGGTGGATTACTTCACTAAGTGGCCAGAAGTTTTCGCCATTCCAAATCAAGTAGCTTCAACAGTTGCAGATAAACTAGTTAATGAAGTCTTCTGTCGTTATAGAGTACCATTTAGAGATTCACAGCGACCAAGGAAGGACTTTTGAGTCTCAAATATTCCAGGAAACTTGTTGAGTTATGGATACTCATAAAACAAGAACGACTTCTTATCACCCGCAATCTGATGGAATGGTAGAATAATTTAATCAGACATTGGAGAGATACCTTCTCAAAGTTGTAGACAATCGGCAACGAGATTGGGACAAGCATATACTCGTACAACCGTTTTTGTTGTCATATCGAAGCGCTGTTCACGAAAGTACATCAGTGACACCAGCTTTCGCAAACTTTGCCTGCAGACCTGGTTAACGGGATACCACCTGATGCCCCACGTAGTATAACCGATTATGCTAATGACTTACGGAACAAAATGAATGACATTTATGAGCACGTTAGACAATCGGGCCAGCAAATGTCCGAAAAGATGAAAACACGGTATGACCACAAAATGAACCACAAAGGGTTCGATGAAGGTTCACTAGTGTGGTTGCACCATCCAGTCTGCAGCAAAGGGAAATCTCCTAAGCTTCAAGCTAAATGGGACGGCCCGTACCGGATCGTGACCATGATCAACGATGTAACCTACCGGATACAGAAAGGCGTAAGAGGGACTCCTAAGATCGTCCATGTGGATTGCCTGGCGCGTTATTATGGGACCGATAATGCTCGGGACGAGCATGTCTTAGGAGGGGGCAGTGTTGTGCGCCTAAGCTGACATCTGGTACCTGGCACTAACGCCATCTAGTGTCGAGGACTAGAGCGAGGAGGGCTTCCTATAAAATGTCAATCTTGTCAATGTCAAAATCAATGTCAACAGCGCCATCTAGTTTCGAACAGAAGAATTAGGCTTTCTAGAAGCCCCACACTCGAAGTTTCTGCGCCTGGTCGGTCGGCGCCCGTATTTACTGGAATATTCTGGATGTTTCGGTGGAAAAGGTGTATTTAAAGCCGCTGCAAGCCGCAGTCGGGGCTGTATTGAATTTGGCGAGACAAGCGAAGCTTCGGAGCGAAATAAAGTGAATCAGTGTGATTAATTACTAGTGTCTTTTAAGTTTAAATTGATGTTCGGTAATAAAAGTGTAAATTTTGGTAATTCAATCGGCAGTTTTTACTGTCACGAACCTCAAGCTCGTAACTATATTGTTACGCGCTTGAGGTTCGTGACAATAAAAATTGCCGATAAAATTAACATTAACACAAACAAAAAACAAAAATAACACAAATTAACACTTTAATTTACTTTACACAAATTAAAACTTAAAACCCTAATAATTAAACACACTAATTCACTTAATTCCGCTCCGAAGCTTCGCTTGTGTCGCCGAGTTCAACTCTGCCTCGATCGCATCTTGCAGCGCCTATTTATTTAAATTAGCAAAGAAGCATCCCGAACATTCAAGCAAATGCGCGCAAAGGGACGAGTGTGCGAGTGCAGACTTTCCAGAAACTTAGTTCTTCGGATGGCGCTGTCGGTTGAGAGATTTGTGATGTCATTTTCTGCAACGCTCTACTCGCTCTCGTTCCTGACACTAGATGGCGCTAGTGTATCGTTGGCTTGAGCGCGTAACACTGCCCCCTCCTAAGACATGCTCGTCCCGAGCATTATCGGTCCCATAATAACGCGCCAAGCGATCCACATGGACGATCTTAGGAGTCCCTCTTGCGCCTTTCTGTATCCGGTAGGTCACATCGTTGATCCTGGTTACAATCCGGTACGGGCCGTCCCATTTAGCTTGAAGCTTAGGAGATTTCCCTTTGCTGCGGACTGGATTGTGCAACCACACTAATGAACCTTCGTTGAACCCTTTATTGTTCATTTTGCGGTCGTACCGGGTTTTCATTTTCTCAGACATTTGCTGGCCCGATTGTCTGACGTGCTCATAAATGTCATTCATTTTGTTCCGCAAGTCATTTGCATAATCGGTTATACTGCGTGGGGCATCAGGTGGTATCCCGGTGATCAGGTCTGCAGGCAGCCGTTATTCTCTTCCAAAGTTTGCGAAAGCTGGTGTCACTGCTGTACTTTCGTGAACAGAACTTCGATATGACAACAAAAACGGTTGTATGTGCTTGTCCCAATCTCGTTGCCGATTGTCTACAACTTTTGCTGGGTACCTCTCCAATGTCTGATTAAATCGTTCCACCATTCCATCAGATTGCGGGTGATAAGAAGTCGTTCTTGTTTTATGAGTACCCATAACTCGGCAAGTTTCCTGGAATATTTGAGACTCAAAATTCCTTCCTTGATCGCTGTGAATCTCTAAAGGTACTCCAAAACGACAGAAGACTTCATGAACTAGTTTATCTGCAACTGTTGAAGCTTCTTGATTTGGAATGGCGAAGACTTCTGGCCACTTAGTGAAGTAATCCATCACAACCATGAAATACTTGTTACCGCTTTCACTCTCCGGAAACGGCCCCACCACGTCAATGGCTATTCTCTCCCATGGTGCACCAACATTGTACAACTTCAATGCACCTCTACTACGAGTCTGAGGTCCCTTTACAGCCGCACAACTTGTACATTTACGACACCAGTCCTCGACATCGTTTCGACAGTGGACCCAATAAAACCGTTCTCGGATCTTCAGTAGAGTTCGTTTAACTCCCAGATGGCCTCCGGAACAATGATTATGGTACAGCTATAGAACATCCGGTACTTTAGCTTTAGAGACAACCATTTGCAAATGACAGCTGTCTCCCCAAACATTTTCCCATTTACGGCACAGAACTCCATCCTGAAGCAGCAAGCTGTCCCACTGGGCCCAATAGCTTTTAGTGGTCGAACTCATTTCTGAGACGTCGCTCCACTTAGGCTTGGGAGCACTGGCCTTTATCCATTCCAGAATCGACTTGATGTCCGGATCTTCCTGCTGTGCATGTTGTAAGCTGTCCTTCCATTCGTAGCCGAGGTGGTCCGTCCTGAGCATCCTCGCGGATACCTCTTCCTTACTCTCTTGCCTAGTACAATGGTTGCAATCTTCAGGACAAGGTCTTCTTGAAAATGCATCTGCGTTGCCGTGAGATTTTCCGCTGCGATGTTCGATCTCAAAGTTGTATTCCTGCAGTAGTTCAATCCACCTCGCAACTTGTCCTTCTGGATTTTTAGACTGCAATAGCCATTTTAGTGCAGCATGGTCAGTTCTTAAGTGAAATTTTCGTCCCAGAAGAAATTTGCTAAAATGCTGCAACGACTTTACCACAGCGAGCAATTCGCGTCTTGTGACACAATAGTTCCTTTCCGGTTTTGACAACGACTTGCTGAAGTACGCTATCACGACCTCTTGGTCACCATTCCGTTGAGACAACACACCGCCAAGTCCTATATCACTTGCGTCTGTGTCAACTATAAATTCTTTGCTTGCATCAGGGTATCTCAAAATAGGTGTTTTGCACAGACGGTCCTTGAGCTCCTGGAATGCGATATTACAACTTTCATCCCAGCAGAAATGTCGCTTCTCCTCGGTTAGCTTATGCAGAGGTTTGGCTATATCTGCAAAGTTCTTCACAAATCGCCGATAATAGGAGCACAAACCCAAAAATGCTCTAACCTGCGTCTTGTCTTTTGGAACCGGCCAACCCTTGACAGCGGCGATTTTCTCCGGATCCGTACGGATACCTTCTTCCGACACTACATACCCTAAAAAGTTAACTTGTCGTTTGAATAGTGAACATTTCTTCGGACTCAACTTGAGGTAGGCACTCTGAATCTTCATGAGCACGCGTTCCAGGTTCTGAAGGTGTTCCTCAAACGTCCGGCCCACGATGATGATGTCATCCAAGTAGACCAGACAGGCATCGCCAATTAGCCCAGTAAGTACAAGCTCCATCAGCCTTTCAAACGTTGCTGGAGCAATGCACAACCCAAACGGCATTACTTTAAATTGCCACAGACCCTTTCCCGTCGAGAACGCAGTTTTCTCCTTGTCCTTAGGGTCAATTTCAACTTGCCAGTAGCCACTTTTTAGATCCAGCGTGCTAAACCACTTTACTCCTGTAAGCATGTCCAGCGTGTCATCAATTCTTGGCAAGGGATAGCTGTCCTTCTTCGTAACGTCGTTCAGACGGTGGTAGTCAACACAAAACCGCATGCTGCCATCCTTCTTCTTCACCAGCACCACTGGTGAACACCATGGACTAGAGGAAGGTTCAATAACACCATCCTTCACCATTCCTTCAATCATGGTTTCCACTTACTTTTCACGTGCTACCGGCAATCTTCTTGGCCGCTGACGGATAGGCAATTCTTCTCCTGTGTTTATTTTGTGTTGAACTAAGCCAGTCTTTCCTATGTCAGCATCGTTTGATGAGAATACATCGGCGTACTTGAGTAACAACTTCTTCGCCTTGACCAATTCGTTCGGGGAGAGAACACTGCGACAGTCTTCCAAAAGTGGGGTCACTCTCGTTTCTGCATCCTTGCTGGGGGTCCCAGTCGATAGATATTGGCACCGACGTAACCAATCCACTTCCTCACAAGTACCAATCAGTGTGCCTTTTTCTATAATCTGTTCCCGGTCGCAAAGGTTCAGCACACGTACTCCTGAGATGTCAGTGGTCCTGACCAAGGTTCGAGCTACTTTCCATGGAAGGTCATTGTTTACCCTTTCCACAAGTACACAACGGTGAGCTTGCCCAGCATTTCGGGGAAGACTAACCGGAACAATCGTTTCCGATCTCGGCGGAGGAACAATCTTCTTGATGCTGTACACGTTCCCTGGTAACGCACCTTCCATAAAAAGTTCCTCCTGTCCACATTTCAAAACACCTTGCTTAACGTCGATCTCGCAACAATTATTCCTCATAAAGTCTAAGCCTAGGATGCAGTCGTCCATTATATCAGCCACGATGACATTATGCAGGTAGATCACGTTGCCTAGCTTCAACTCCATCTCCTTCTCTCCACGGACGGGTATACGCTGACCGGTGGCTGTTACCAAATTAATGCGTTCTCGGTTGTATGCGGAGTCCCCAAGTAACTGACTTATAAGTTGGGAACTAACAACCATACGGGAGGCTCCAGTGTCTATGGTCAGCTTACACGGCATTCCGTTGATCTCGCCCTTTATGATTAGGCTGTTCCCATCATGGGTTTGTGAGATCGAGATCCTTGGGGCTCTTTTAACATCAGCCAGCACCCGCCCCGCAGTTCTGGCTTTTACTCGTTTCCCAGCTGCTGCTGGGCGGTGCTGTTGGCCGCACTACCCTCCTGAGATCATTCAATTTCCCTTTCTAGGGTTCGCTTAGGGCAGCTGGATCGAAGATGGCCCTTTTCCCCACAGCCATAGCACCTTGGACTGTATCCTTTGTTGCGGTCGCGAACTGTAGCTGCTGCAACCTCCCTGACGCGATGGGAACGATGATCCTGCCGCACGGCTTCCACTTCCAGTGCATGGGCCAAGGCGTCCTTAAGCGTCTCGTGGTGCCTGAGCCTCACAGCAGCTCTGACTTCCAGGTCGCGGATGCCGTCGATGAATGTCTGCACCAGGTTCCCTTCAATGAGCGCAGGTACAGACCGCTATGCTTTTCGCACCAGCTTCTCCACTTCTAGAGCCCACTGCTGCAGGTTTTCGTTGATGCGCTGCACACGATCTTTAAGCTGCGCACGAAAGACATGTTCCAGGTGAGCGTCGCTATATCTCGCCTCCAATGCCTCATGGAGTTGCTCGTAAGTCACTTCCTCACCGAGAGCTTCCAGAACTGTTAAGGCCTTGTCACGCAGGCCTAGTGTGAGAGCAATCATGGCCTGATTTTTATTCCAGCCGTTCGCCTTCATAACAGCTTCGAACTGGATTTTGTAGGCTGACCAAGACGAAGTCCCGTCGAACGGTGGCACTTTGAACCCACGTAGCGAAGGTGTAGTAGCTACTATGGGAGCTGTACTTCCATCCCCCAGTTTGAGTTCGTCCAGTGATTTCTTCATGTCAGCCATTACGTTGTCAACCCGATTGTTCACTTGGTCGATTTGGGCTTTTAGCTTCCTTGATTTGGGTTCCAGCTTCGGACAAGCGGTTGTCATGTTGAGCAACCCTATCCTTCACCTCCCTTATCTCTTTCCCAAAGGTAGCGTGAAGGTCCTTCATGAGTAGCATCTGCTCTTCCGATCGACGAGCCTGTTCCGCCTGCGCGCGGGACTGTTCATCCTGTCCGCTCTGCAGCTGCTCTTTCAACTGACGGACCTGTTCCTGCAACATCACCATCGGGGCACCTAAGTCGGGTGCTGCAGATGTAGGAGCTACTGACGGGCCTGCATCCGGTGGCTGGCCCTCCGACATCTGCGGCGTTGCACCACCAAATCTCCTCTGGTCCGTCTCCTGCTGGCGTTGACTTCGGGTACGGACAACCTCCGATTCCTCCTTTGGTAAAATCGGCATGATTTTATCCCACTTCTGACACCAATTGTTACGAGCTTGAGGTTCGTGACAATAAAAATTGCCGATAAAATTACCTAAATTAACACTTTAATTTACTTTACACAAATTAAAACTTAAAACCCTAATAATTAAACACACTAATTTACTTAATTCCGCTCCGAAGCTTCGCTTGTGTCGCCGAGTTCAACTCTGCCTCGATCGCATCTTGCAGCGCCTATTTATTTAAATTAGCAAAGAAGCATCCCGAACATTCAAGCAAATGCGCGCAAAGGGACGAGTGTGCGAGTGCAGACTTTCCAGAAACTTAGTTCTTCGGATGGCGCTGTCGGTTGAGAGATTTGTGATGTCATTTTCTGCAACGCTCTACTCGCTCTTGTTCCTGACACTAGATGGCGCTAGTGTATCGTCGGCTTGAGTGCGTAACAATACGTATTAGTGTGTACTCTATAATTATCTTTAAAGACATTACTCCATTTACCATTATTTATGCAATTATTTACACTTTTTACCACTTGTGACTGTATTCTTTTGAATTTTACTTTTGTTTAAGATGTTTAGTTTAAAAAGAACAGTATTTGTATATTTTAAATGCGATTAAAGTGATGAAAAAAACAAAAAAATTATTAAATCAATTGCCACTTATTTATTACAAAAAGAGCTTAGCATCAATCCTGACTTATAAAAATCTAATGAATAATCTAATGAATAACAATCTTAAGTTAAATTCCAGTCTATATCTAAATTCTAGTCTTTGTACCAAAATAAAAATCACAAGGTACTTATTCTTAATGTTAATGTTATATAATAAAATTATTGGCGATATATTAGTTTTATTATCATGGTATTTCCCCATAATTCTTGTTAAGATCATATCGACTTTCATTAAAATGAGTTCACATACATACTTTTAGGTATCATAAAACATTATTAAAAATTAAACTAAGAAAACAAGGGCCCTTGTTTTGTGCAGTGGAATTTATTTTAATTGTAATCACTTTTAGTAATACTTATACATATACTATAATATCATTTATTTAATAACAACATTAATATTTATCAAAGCACTAGCGGACCCGACTGACTTCGTCCTGTCAAAAAGATTTGTAATCATCATTCTCTAAACCATTTCCCATTATCTGGGGTCGGCGCAGTAAATCTTCTTGTTCCATTCCTCTCTATCAGCCGTCATTTCCATACTTACTCCTTTCATTCTCATATCACTCTTCACACAATCGACCCATCTTTTATTCGGCCTTCCTCTGCCCGTGTGTCCCTCCACATTCATATTCAACACTCGTTTTGTGACATGACTTTCATCCCTCCGCATCACATGCCCAAACCATGCCAATCTGCTTCCTCTCACCTTTTCTACCACTGGCGCTACTTTTAGGCTTCCTCTTATATACTCATTCCTTATCTTATCCATCCTTGTCACACCACACATCCGTCGTAACATTCTCATTTCATTCGCATGCAATCTATTTTCATCCTTCTTCTTGACGGCCCAGCATTCACTTCCATACATGACGACAGGTCGGATGATCGATTTGTAAATTTTCCCCTTCAGCCTTATTGGCATTCGGGGATCGCACGTTGTGGCTGTGACCTGTCGCCATTTCATCCACCCTGCGTTAATCCTATGCTGCACAGCTCTATCTATTTCGCCGTCGCCTTGAATGAGGGAACCGAGGTACTTGAAATCTGAGCAGGTAGGCAGTATAGCGCCATCCAACGACATGGGTACAGGACTGGAAAGACCGCCGAAATCACAGCACAGATATTCGGTTTTGGATCTGCTGATCTTCAAGCCAACACTTTCCAGCCTCTGTTGCCACCCCGTCAGTCTGCTCTGTACCTGGATGCCTTCATCCCCGACAAGCACGATGTCATCGGCAAAGAGCATGCACCAGGGTGCCTCATCCTGCAGGTCCGACGTCAAAGCGTCCATAATCGGTAGGAAGAGATAAGGGCTCAATGCCGACCCTTGGTGCAGCCCTACAGCCACATCGATACTGCCCGTAGTTCCCGCGGCAGATCGTACACATGTACGGGATGCTCTGTACATAGCACGGACTAACCTCACATACTTCCCAGGCATACCTTTCATCTTTAACGCCCACCACAAAACCTCACGGGGAGCCCGATCATACGCCTTTTCAAGGTCGACAAAAACCATGTGCAGATTTTTATGCACGCGCTTGTACTTTTCGCACAATTGGCGTAATGCGAAAATGGCATCTGTCGTACCTCGACCGGGCATGAATCCGAACTGGTTTTGTGTTATCTCACACTCTTCTCTTATTCTTCTCTCTATTATTCTTTCCCAGACTTTCATCGTATGTGATATGAGTTTTATTCCCCGGTAACTGCTGCAGTTTTGAACGTCTCCTTTATTTTTAAAAATGGGGACCAGTATACTACTGCACCATTCCTCAGGTATTTGTTCTTCCTGCAACAATTTACCGAAACATAAACTCAACCACTTCCATCCATCCGCACTCAGCAACTTCCACACTTCTACTGGTATTCCATCTGGGCCGACCGCCTTCCCATTCTTCATATTCCTAACAGCCATTTTTACTTCTTCCACACTAATTTCTCTCACTAAGCCCATATTCACTGGTGGGTTTTCAAGCATACCATTCCATTCATTCTCCTCATTCATCAATTTCTCAAAATACTCCTTCCATCGCTTCTTTATACTTTCATCGTCAGTCAAAATCCTTCCAGAATCATCTTTTATACATTTTACATGTGAAACATCTCTTCCATTCCTTTCTCTCGCTCTTGCAATTTGAAAAAGTCGTTTTTGACCTTCGGGGCTTTCAAGGGACCGATATAATTTATCTTGCGCCTCTGCCCTACAAATAGCAACTTCCTTCTTCGCTCTCTTCTTACATTCTTTATACGCCCCTCTCTTACTTTCTTTTATGGATTCATTCTGGGCTTCTACGCTCTGCCATTCTTTAAAGGCATTTTTCTTTTCTCTCAAAACTTCTCTAATACTTTCACTCCACCACCACCCATCCTTATCTATCATACGCTTCCCTTTTGTTTCTCCTAACACCTTCCTTGCCACACTTCGGATACAATCAGCCATTCCTGCACCCATTCACACTCATTCCTTCCATATCACCCATCTCTATCATCTTGTTTACAACTAGCTCTCTAAATTCACTTGTGCAACAAATGCCACTTTATTTTGGGTGGGGGACGATCCTTATGTTTGTTGAGGCGAACAGTTAAGCAGATGTCAGCCAACAGAATTCGGTGCTGGGATACTAAGTCTTCACCTGGAAGCACTTTGCAGTTTTTTACATTCTTGATTTGGTTCCGTCTTATCAGAAAATAGTCGATCTGTGTCGCGTGGTGGCCACTTTTATAAGTAACAAGATGCTGATCTCGTTTTTGGAACCACGTGTTTACTACAGCCAGGTCGAAAGCACATGCTGCTTGCAGAAGAACTTCCCCCTCACGGTTCCGCACTCCGTACCCCCATCCACCGTGTACTCTTTCATACCCGTCATTCACTCTCCCTACATGTCCATTAAAATCTCCTCCCATATAAACATCCTCACTCTCAGGTATTCCCATCATCATACAATCAAATTCCTCCCAAAACTTCTCTTTCACACTTTCTTCACAGCCTGTTTGCGGAGCATACACACTTACAACATTCACTACTTTGTTTTCAATCATTAATTTAACAACTATCATCCTGTCATTTACTCTTTTCACATCTGTCACTCGGTCTTTCATTCCACTATCTAACACAACTCCTACTCCATTTCGCTTCCCATCACTTCCACAATAATAAAACTTGTATCCTTCCCCAATCTCTCTTGCTTTATTGCCCTTCCATTTTGTTTCCTGCAAACAGGCAACATTCACTCTTCGTCGTTTTAAAACATCTGCTAACTCTCTTCCTCTTCCAGTCATCGTACCTACATTCCAGCTTGCAAACCTCACTCTGACATTCTTCTCTCTCCGGGCTCGCCTCTTACGTCGCACCCGCTCCGTAAGGTGCGACAACCCTTGCCCACTTCCCACAGGAGCCGGGTGCTGCCCCTGCGCGTCGCCTGCGGGGTACGTCCTAGCCCTGTCATATATCCCACAACTCGTACTATTCATAGGTTTACTGCCTGGGATTTGGCAAAAGTTTTACAGTCGGCCGCCTGCCTGACACCAACACTCTTTGGGTATGCTATTGTTGGTAGAGGAAGCTACCATTTTGGGAAAAGGAAAAAGAAGGTTGGGGGTAGGAGCGTAGGTGTAAGGATACTGTTATCTCGGCAGGAAAGGTATGAGAATAACAGTAGCTCGGGGAGCCGGGGTCGCGTACCCGTATTCCATAACAGGATCACCGGAAAGGTAGACCAGCATGAAAACCCCCTGACTACTAAAAAGATTTGTAATGTGGCAGTTTTTTGTTCCTACGTATTTTATAGTCGGGGTAAAAAATTCTCCTGAACAGAACCGTCACCCTGGTGATAGGGTGTTGTGAATAAAAAATAAATAAAACATATTATATAAGGATTTAAAAGTAATCGCTTTATTGTTAATCATGTGAATCATAATTATTAACAAAAAATAGTTTTATAATCATTGTAGTGCTTTATGATATACGATGTTTTTTGTTTGATTACCTGGCGCATAGACAAACAAATCTGATGGTTTTCAACACGGGAACAGGCAACATACAATTGACCATGTGAGAAACATGGGTTTTCCAGATTAATTCCACAAACACTTAATGATTGCCCCTGGGACTTATGGGTTTATGGTCATAGCAAAAGCAAACCGCACTGGAAACTGTAGTCGTTTAAACTGAAATGGCACATCAGTCGGAATCATTGGGATGCGCGGTATGAGAACATCTTCTCCTTTATACTTTCCTTTGAGTATAGTTGCTTCTATCACGTTGTTTAGTAATTTTTTTTATCGCTAACCGTGTTCCGTTGCAAAGACGCGGTTGGTTGATGTTTCGAAACATTATAACAACTGATCCAACCTTTAATTGAAGATTGTGAGGTGGCAATCCTGGCAAGTCCAGCGAGTTTAAAAATTCCGGTGAATAGTTGACTACATCATCTTGGTTAGTAGCCGAATCCATTGATTTATATATCCTCGATTCGCTGAATTTTGAAATTTAATTCATTTACATCAATGTTTTTTGCAGCCAATATAGCTCGTTCGCTCAACCAATCATGGTTTCTGCAATTTTGAGAAACATTTGGAAACACCTTCTGAATGAGTTCATCTTTTGATCGAGTTAACTGACAAAAACTTTGAGGAAAGTTAATGCAGCCAGTCAACGTGTCTATAGGGAATTTGCCATTACCAATGTCAATGAGTTGTTTAGAGAATATGTTTCCAGATTGGTCATTTTGCAACTCGACACGCATATTCTTGCTTAAATGAAATACTTTGACATGTTTCCACAAATTGGAAGACTTTAGACATGCATTGAGTTCATCTGCTGGCGTTGATCGTGGAATCACTGGCAATGTTTGACGAAAATCTCCTGCTAATAAAATCAATGCACTACCAAATCGGTTATAATTGCTCCGTAGATCTTATAAGGTTCTGTCTAAAGCCTCCAAAGATTTTTTATGTGCCATCGTGCATTCATCCCAAACAATAATTTTACATTGCTGCAAAACCTTTGCCATTGAAGAGTTCTTCGAAATGTTGCAGGTTGGATTTTCATTGCTTTGCATATTTAATGGCAATTTTAGTGCTGAATGGGCTGTTCGACCACCTTCAAGCCAAGTTGCTGCAATTCCCGAGGAAGCGAGTGCAAGTGCAATTTTACTTTGTGAGCGAATTGTTGCTAATTTTATAGAAATCAAAAAAGTTTTTACTGTACCAGGTTCATTTCGGTCGTCACGTTCTTGTGCAGTACGATTAGATCGGTAATTAGCTAGGTTTGTAGTATTTCGTGTTCTTCTACCTAAATTGCTTCGTCTTATAGGAGGCATATCAAATATAAATTATTGTGTCACTAAACACTAATTAAGTAAACACTCTGCACAATACACGATATACGAATTTGTTTCGTGTATTAGTTAACAAAAGCAAACTCAGTAGATTAGGTTACAGAAAATCCAAGAAAAACAACACAATGTACAACGGCAAATCGACATTGTCAGTTTGTTGTTTTTTTTTTTCTTTATTTGATTTGACTTGAAGTCTTTCAAGCCGTACCAATGTTTTATGTCTGTAAAATAGGGATATTAAAACTTTTATTAACGCGGTTTGTATTTGACTGATGTAATGACGTGAAAACTGATGCATTTTATGTCGCGTTGCCGATAGTAAAACAAAAGATATTTAATATGAACTTTATACAATAGCAATAAAGCTCAAATTGACTACGTTTAAGTTAGAAAACGTTTGTATGGGAAAAAGAAAAGGGCTGTTTTAAAGGTTTTTCCGGCAATTATTCAAATTTTTCTCACCGTAAAAACCATCCTTGAACTCCAACGAACATTTATAAAAAAAATTGGCCAAATTGGTGCAGGCGTTGTTGAGTTATGCGCTTACCAACATATTTTGCGATTCATTTTTATATTATAAGATATGAACCTAGCATACACGGCTATAAAAACTAATAACGTTACTCGGTAACATAAACTTAATACCTACATGAATAGAATGGTAATATGTACATTAAGATATCAGTAATATTCATATTGTTACGCGCTCAAGTCGACGGCACTAGCGCCATCTAGTCTCGCACCGAAGAACTAAACTTCTTGAAGTTGTAACACGAATTCTTGGTACCTTGCGCGTGTTTACTTGAATATTCTGGATATTTCGCTGCTAATTTATATAAATAGGCGCTGCAAGATGCGATCGAGGCAGAGTTGATCTCGGCGACACAAGCGAAGCTTCGGAGCGGAATAAAGTGAATTAGTGTGTTTAATTATTAGTGTTTTAAGTTTTAATTTGTGTAAAGTAAATTAAAGTGTTAATTTAGGTAATTTTATCGGCAGTTTTTATTGTCACGAACCTCAAGCTCGTAACACTTGTTGTCAGAAGTGGGATAAAATCACGCCGATTTTACCTAAGGAGGAAACGGAGGGTGTCCGTACCCGAAGTCAACGCCAGCAGGAGACGGACCAGAGGAGATTTGGTGGTGCAACGCCGCAGACGTCGGAGGGCCAACTGCCAGCCACGGAGGCTGCGGGCCCGTCAGTAGCTCCTACACCTGCAGCACCTGACTTAGGTGCTCTGATGGCAATGCTACAGGAGCAGCTGCAACGCGGACGAGAGGAACAGACCCGTCTGTTGAAAGAGCAGCAGGAGGAACAGACTCGCCGACAGGAGGAACAGGCTCGCCGACAGGAGGAACAGGCTCGTCGACAGGAGGAACAGGTCCGTTGGTTGGAAGAGCAGCTGCGGGGCAGCCAGGAAGAACAGATGCTTCTCATGAAGGACCTTCACGCTACCTTCGGGAAAGAGATAAGGGAGGTGAAGGATAAAGTTGCTCAACATGATAACCACCTGTCGGAAGCTGAGACCCAAATCAACCAAGTTAAGAAAACGCTGGATGAACTCAAACTTGGGGATGGAACTACAGCTCCCGTAGTAGCTTCAGCACCTTCGCTACGTGGGTTCAAGGTGCCACCGTTCGACGGGACTTCTTCCTGGTCAGCCTACAAAATCCAGTTCGAGGCTGTTATGAAAGCGAACGGCTGGAATAAAAGTCAGGCCATGACTGCTCTCACACTAGGCCTGCGCGACCAGGCCTTAACAGTTCTGGAAGCTCTCGGTGAGGAAGTGGCTTATGAGCAACTCCTTGATGCGTTGGAGGCGACATATGGCGACGCTCACCTGGAACACGTCTTTCGTGCGCAGGTTAAAGATCACGTGCAACGCATCAACGAAAACCTGCAGCAGTGGGCTCTAGAGGTGGAGAAGCTGGTGCGAAAAGCATACCGGTCTGTACCTGCACTCATTGAAGGGAACCTGGTGCAGACATTCATCGACGGCATCCGCGACCTGGAAGTCAGAGCTGCTGTGAGGCTCGGGCACCACGAGACGCTTAAGGACATCTTGGCCCATGCACTGGAGGTGGAAGCCGTGCGGCAGGATCATCGTTCCCATCGTGTCAGGGAGGTTGCAGCAGCTACAGTTCGCAACCGCAATAAAGGATACAGCCCTAGGTGCTATGGCTGTGGGGAAAAGGGCCACATTTGGTCCAGCTGCCGTAAGCACACCCTAGGAAGGGAAGGTGAACGGTCTCAGAAGGAAAGTGCGGCTAACAGCGCCGCCCAGCAGCAGCAGGAATACGACTTTACTATCAGACACTGCAGCGGGAAATCTCACGGCAACGCAGATGCATTGTCAAGAAGACCTTTTCCTGAAGATTGCAACCATTGTAGTAGGCAAGAGAGTAAGGAAGTGGTATCCGTGAGGATGCTCAGGACAGACCACCTCACCAACGGGTGGAAGAACAGCCTACGACATGCACAGCAGGAAGATCCAGACATCAAGCCGATTCTGGGATGGATGAAGGCCCGTGCTACCAAGCCTAAGTGGAGGGACGTCTCAGCGATGAGTTCAACCACGAAAAGCTATTGGGCCCAATGGGGCAGCTTGCTGATTCAGGATGGAGTCCTGTGCCGTAAATGGGACAATGGTCGAGGAGACAGCTGTCGTTTGCAAATGGTTGTCCCTAAAGCTAAAGTGCCGAATGTTCTACAGCTGTGCCATAATGGTCGTTCAAGAGTCCATCTGGGAGTTAAAAGAACTCTGCTGAAGGTCCGAGAACAGTTTTACTGGATCCATTATCGTGACGATGTCGAGGCTTGGTGTCGTACATGTACAAGTTGTGCGGCCGTGAGGGGACCTCAGACACGTAGTAGAGGAGCACCGAAATTGTACAATGTTGGTGCACCATGGGATAGGACAGCCCTAGACATTGCGAAGCCGATACAGAAAGGCGCAAGAGGGACTCCTAAGATCGTCCATGTGAATCGCCTGGCGCGTTATTATGGGGCCGATAATGCTCGGGACGAGCATGTCTTAGGAGGGGGCAGTGTTACGCGCTCAAGTCGACGGCACTAGCGCCATCTAGTCTCGCACCGAAGAACTAAACTTCTTGAAGTTGTAACACGAATTCTCGGTACCTTGCGCGTGTTTACTTGAATATTCTGGATATTTCGCTGCTAATTTATATAAATAGGCGCTGCAAGATGCGATCGAGGCAGAGTTGAACTCGGCGACACAAGCGAAGCTTCGGAGCGGAATAAAGTAAATTAGTGTGTTTAATTATTAGTGTTTTAAGTTTTAATTTGTGTAAAGTAAATTAAAGTGTTAATTTAGGTAATTTTATCGGCAATTTTTATTGTCACGAACCTCAAGCTCGTAACAATATATTAATTGAAATATATCACTTGACGAATATATTCATATTAACTAATACTAACAAATATCAGTATTACTACTAGCTCTCGGCCAGGGCAGTCGGTGACTGCCCGTTCCACGACCCGCGCGTCTCTCAAGGCCCCCGCACACATCCAGACACCCACACATAGCCGCAAGCGGTTTTACGTGCACACATGCTTAAGTGACGTTTCTTTTCGCGTAGTGTATATATTATTTGATTTATATGTATAGTCAAGGTGTGTAGTACTGTAAAAAAATGGAAGAGGGCTTTAAAAAAGCACAATCATAATCTGTCAAAAGTGGATATTTTATGGTTGCGAAGTATTTTTCTGAAAATAATGATTTTTATCATTAGAATAGCGTGGAATAAAGCTCCGAAGGTAAGTTACTAATAAAAGATTATGAAAAGTATACAGCTTTACCATTGATTAGTAGGTATACCTACGCAGTAATACATAGGTGGGTACTAACTGCCCGAACACAAAGTTGCACATGATTTACAACGACATAACATGAAAAACTTACTTAAACTTACTAATGCAATGAATATTAATCAACTCGTACTCAGTAGTCGTATTTAGTACGTTTTTTACATGCGGGAATTGCCTACCTACGTATTAGAGTTAAAAATCTCACAGTGCACTTAATTTTAAATTATTTACGTCAGACAACTTGATAACAAATGGAGTTGGTTAAATTAAAGCTATGCTGATAGACACCCAATATATTCAACAAAAGAGCTTCTCTCATAATCACAGTTTTATATACAAAGTATTAAATATGACAGTGACGTTGCTCATTTTGCCAAACGTAGTAATTGCGGTAAATTATTCCGATAATGGCCACCGGTCTAGGGACCTATTTAAAGTTTTGATTCTAAGGCGTACATTACACGCTCATGGAGGCTGTCAGTTTTACAACAATCACGGTTGTGATTGACGAATAACCTACCGTGTAATGCAGTGATTGACGCCTGCATGAGCGCCTAAGTACGCCTATAGTCACCATCCGTTTTCAATCAATCATGATTGATGGAGTTGATTGCCGCCTGTATGAGCGTGTAATGTACGCCTAAACGAATAAGTATTTAAGTAGCTTTTATTATTTAACTTTATTAGTGACTT
This sequence comes from Parnassius smintheus behrii, assembly GCA_036936625.1. Classification (NCBI taxonomy): domain Eukaryota; kingdom Metazoa; phylum Arthropoda; class Insecta; order Lepidoptera; family Papilionidae; genus Parnassius; species Parnassius smintheus. The sequence continues at coordinate 13,874,051 of JAUPFT010000025.1, forward strand.
TTCATTAGTTTATTTAGCAGTAAGTAGATGGCGCTAGTATTAGACGAAAATACGAAATCCAAAACTGTGCTATCATAAATATATCAGCTATAAAAGGTTGGGGTGCGACTTAATGACCGTTAACATTTATTTATGTAAAAAAGCATGATATTGCGTTTATTCTGCTAAAAGCTTTGTTTGTGTTAAAACATGCGATCAGCGCCGCTAGCGATGAAAAACTATTTGATGATAATGATCATAATATCGTGAAATAGCACTGTTTATTAGTTACTTGAGTTTAATATTATCAAACGATCACCATTCGTTGATTCGGACAAGCTATATTATGACATCCAGTTCAACAAATAGTGTTAAAATTAGGGGCGTAGCTACCGCTGTATTAGCCGTATCAATGATACGGGGCCCCCAAACTACAGGGGCCTCGAACTCTTGTAGGCAAAAATTCGTAAAACCTTATCCACAGTCTCATTTAAACTCTTAGGTTCTTCAACGTAGGCACGTTGAAGAGTAATCGAAGACAGATGTAGATGTCTATGGACCACAGCAACCACTTACCATCAGGTGGACTGTGTGCTCGTTTGTCACCCTATCCTATTAAAAAAAAATCTGCGAGTTCTGTTTGGGGTTTATAACAGTATCCGATTGTAGTGGAGGACTTAAAACTGTCATTTTAAATATCAAAAAAGAATATGGAATTGATTTGTCCAAATATAGAGGGCAGGGTTACGATAGAGCAAATCTCATGTCGATTGTATATGGAGGATTACGAACCCTTATAAAAGAGCATGCCCCAAATGCCGATTATGTTCATCGTGCGGCACACGTAATAAATTTAACTCTAAGGGATGCTCCGAAATGTGTTTCTGAAGTGTCAATATTTTTTCGATAATTTAGAAAAAATAGGGTTTTCCGTTTATCCACCCTACGGTGATACTCGGAAAAGCGTGTTCATCTATCCACCTTAGACCACAGAATAAATAATAATAATCTTTATTGATAAACATATTACATGCACAAAATTTACAGTGGTGAAGCCCCTAAACTAGAATATTATATATTTATTTCAGGGGCTAAATAAATAGTTGCCTAGAAATTATAGTTCCCTAGACGGGGTGGATAATCGGAATTCATATATATTATTTTACTTCCTATTTTCTCCCTTTGTTGTGTGCAGTCATTTATAGAAATATGATAAAAACTGTCCCAAAGACAGCGTTGACCTTACAAATAAGAGATTTCTTGTTTGAAAGGTCAACGCTGAAATAAAAGGAGTACCTCACAGAATTACAGATTCATTAGAATCTTGGCATAAAATGATTTAAAATGAAGACGAATATTCATTCAAACGCCCAGTTCTTTGTTAAAAATCTCTTATAGCAAAGAAATTTAGAATACGATTGCAAAAGTTCATTAAAAGTGACGAATTTGTCCAGGATATTAAATTACGTCTACTAAATAATTAAATTAGTGTTGGTCATTGCCTGAAAAAATTGCAGAATTTATAAATTACGCAGTAATATTATTTAAAACGAAAAAGTTTAATTTTATTTAATTTAATTTTAATTTTTCAACACGTAATTAAATATGATTTTTGATTAAATGTTTGGTTATTAATAATTAATTCATGATTAAAGTGTTATGTATTAAATTGTACTTGGGGTAAAAAGTCGGAAGAAAAAATAAAAGTAAACTCCGATTATCAACCCCGTCTGGGGTGGATAGATGAACACGTGTTTGCGAATATCCACTCTAGGGTGGAGTTTTTAGGGTTGATTAACTGAATAAACCAAAAAATATACTTTTTTAGCAATAATATAAATAAAGCACTTATCAATGCTGAATAACGATTCATCTAAAAAATATAAAATCAACCTTAAAAAGATGTCCTACTATATAGTCTTCAAGAAACGACGCTTTGTCAGCTATAAGGAAAAATTATTTTGATAACTTATTATATTAATAATGAAAACTAAATTTAATTTCCACTAAAAAGCGAACGTGATGAATGTGAAAATATAATTACGATTTTATGGTGCTTGTCGCCTTTTTATGCACTATAATATGAAATCATTAATCCTGTTTTTAAAGCTCTAAAAGATAAAAATAATACAACTAAATAATAAAACTACAGAAAGCTTATATTTTACTAAGTAATCTTTTGAATAGACTGAGCGCAATAAGAAATCAAAATTCATTCCAGGGTTTGCTGAGCGAGATAAGCAAAAAAGTAGGGTATAAAAACTGCTTTCAAAAGTAAAAGAAAGAAGATAACGAAGCGTTTCTTATGAATATTATCAGAAGGTGAGAGAATTTCATACCTGGAATCGTACTTCAAAGTCAATGTGTACTATTGCTGTTTCGACATATTATTGTCTCAAACTAAACAAAAATTTCAGAACCTCTGAGACCTAAGTAATGTATTCGAAGTATCACAACCAGAGAAACTCTTACCTTTTTCGAACGAAATAATAAAAAAGTATGCTGGAAAACTGTCTGATAAATACAGTAAAGATATGTCAGTTGATCTTTATGAACAAATAATTGCTTTGAAAACATATTTAAAATCTGAAATTCAGAAAATTCGTTCCATTAAGGAACTCATAAAATGAAATGGAATGGAGGAAAGGCTATCAGACTTGTTACTATTTTCTATCTAGGCAGGCAGTCATGACCGATGACGAGACGTTCGCCATTATAATAGGTTAATAGGTCGGGGACAGTGTCTTCGTATTTTTTTATAGGAGAGGGTGCAAACGAGCATATGGCTGACCTGATGGTAAGTTATTACCGCCGCCCATTAACAACTGCAACACCTGGGAAATTACAGATGCGTTGCCGGCCTTTTAAAACGGAGTAGGTCCTTTCTTGAAGGTCCCTGAGTCGTATCGATCCTGAAAAATTTCTGGTATAAAATTGAAAAAAAATCTCTTTGATTATACTGTTTGTATCTGGCTGGTTTTAATATATATATATATATATATATATATATATATATATATATATATATATATAGTACCCGGTTGACCGAGCTTTGCTCGGTATTTTTCGCTCGGTTTTTTTTAATTCGTGTGTTTTGGAAATTATATTTAGATACAAATTACATACTGATGAAATAAAAATAAAATTTTTTTGATCTTAGGGACATAATAGAAAAAACTGAACTGGTTATCTGAATAAGAAATCATGAGTGCAATTAGTTTCATTTAAATTTTCGTGTTTTTAAAAAAATACTAAAAAAGGCTCGAAAAAATAGACTCTCAAAAAAGAAAGGAACTTGAAAAAAAAATTAAAAAAAGTCGGTCGGTCGGTCTCGAACCATGGTATTACGATTTTGTGACCGTCCAATATAATTAAGCAATTTGTAATCATTAATTAGCTATCAAAATATAGCTTCTTATTCTAACGATATTGTAGCAGTTTTTCATTGCTAAAACCACGTACAAAAAGACATTTTCTAAAAATAAATCCTAGCTAGATCGATTTATTGCTGTAATGTTGAACGGTTGGTAAATGAAAGGAAGACGTGTTTCTCTACTCAAGACTTTAATTATACTGTCACTCAGGGCCTTTGTAGTTAGAACATTTTTCTGTTCTATAGAAACTGGCATTGCATATTTAGTTCCACAACTCTCCAAAGGACAGCGCTGGAGTAAGTTTACGTTCGGAAGTGCATTGTTTTAGATAATTAAATCAAATTAAATGATCGTATCACATTGACTAAATCTACGTGTTAATAATGTGAATTTAGATATTTTCACCAGAAAATGAGTTAAACAACTAATTTTATTAAGATTTAGCTGCTTTAAGTCTAGTTTATTCGTTTAATTGGAAGATGGAATATTGGTGTTTTAATTTCTAAACGTGACCAGCACCCTCTACCACCATTTTGTTTGTTTTTGAATTTGACATTGGCGTTTTGTTTTTCTGACGTAACGATTGTGCTTTGAATGTTTTGAATTTTTTATATTTTTCCTATATTTTCTTACAACTTGGCTATTCTTGGACTTTGATTATCTTTGCTTAATATAGTGGCCCATGCACGTGAAAGGGACTTCGATTATCTGTTCTTTCCTTCGGCCATAGTTCGTATAGTTTAGTGATGGCCGCGGATAAAATTTGCTATGTTTCAGGATGTACCAAGAGCTGTGAGTAAATCTAATATACTAAGATAAAACTGATATACTAAGTATAAGAAAATTATATATTTTGCACACAATATTAAAAAAGCATAAAGGTTTGATTTTCGACCCAAATACTTTGAACAAAAGAAGAAAAGGCATTGTACTTAATTCATTTTGTGTTAAAACTGCATTCGCTAGACGTCAGTTCATTAACCAATCTATCTATCTATATAATTTTGTCAACAAAAAGCTTAATATTTACTGTAGAAATGCCAAGGACTGCAAGATTTTGATTATAAATTGGCTAAAGACCCTGTCAAACAAGAGAAATAAACTATTATTATTATTATTATTATAATTATTTACAGGTTTTACCAGTCAATATATTATTTCTTCTTTCTATTTTATATATAAGTCAGTGTCACCTTGGGCAACAATGTGATACCTAGCGCAGACGCAGGTAGCCCAAGAGTTCTGCATCACTTTTACACCCTTAGAGCCAATACATTGCTATGTATTCTTACATACATAAAAAATGGGGGGGGGGGGTTCCGGCACTTAATTCTTTTAGGGGGAGGTTCCTACTCCTCCCCCCATCTACCCGTCCACTCGGCGACCAATAATTCGTGCAGCAGATTACTAAAGAATTACCCTTATAACACTACTACTCATACTACTGTCATTACACTTTTCAAAAACGCTTCTAAAATATTAATTTTTTTTGTAGGTGAAGATGGCTATATACTTCACAAATTTCCAAACTCTACAAAAGATTCAACACGCTTTTGTACACGGGTTCAAGCAGTTGGTGGAAACTTTCTGTGCTTAGATGATATGTATGTGTTTAAGTACCGAAGAATTTGTCATACACCTTTTGAATCCAAGTACTGGACCGGAGTAAAATGTTAAGTAATATTGCAATACCAGCATTGCATATGAGAGGTTAGTAAAAATTTGCATTAACATTGTAATGATCTATTCTTAATATTATGAATGTTAAAGTTAATATGGAAGTTTGTTCCTCAAATAATTAATTTTACTATCAAACATGAATAATTGAATGTATAAATTTTGAATCATTGTTAAACTATGTTCTGCAATACTAATTTTCAACTTCCATGTTGATGAAATATTATGTATGACATGTAAAGCAATTTTATGGAAAGTTTGTTATTTCTTATTAACAGTTTGATTCAAATGATAATAAAAAGCTTATAAATTAAGGCTTTTTCAAAGCTCATATGAATATCAAAATCTACACCAGTTTATAAATATTAAACTTGCTCAGAGTACAACTGGGAAGAAACATGAGTTTATGTTATAATAACAAATATATAGTGATCTAAAGATCTTTTCCAGTATTAATGAGAATATATATTGCACCAACATACTATATTGTACAATATGTTCAATGTTTAATTATTTTTTAATCATATTGTCCTTTAGTATCTATTTAAAGTTATGATGATCTTCAATTTGATATCCCATTCTTTCATTTCATTCAATCTTAGAATATCATATTTAAAGTTTAGATGCCCAAATTTGTGCAGTATTCATAAGAAACAGAACAAAAAAGTTAGTATTTCATTTGGTCTTATTACCAAACTTAATTAATCACAAGAGAAGTTACTTGATTTGGATCCGTCTTTGTAAAATTCGACATTGCTGTAAGATCCATAATTTACATTATAGTATGCATATTTTTCACAGGTGTTCTATTGTACAACTAATACTAATAATAAACTTCCATTTTAATAAAATGGAATGTGTAACTTTTTGCTTCATTTTTATTTGTTTTATTTTATTATGCTACTTGTGGTATTTGTTGTTTGATATTGTCTGTTGGAAGATGTTGGTAGTCCTTCAGCCTTAGTCGTTCAAATTCTACATGGCTAATATGTGTATGCTGTAATTTTTTGCTGATTGGTAGTAGAGGAATTAATCTTTGCAATTAATAAACCCAAGCAGGTTAGAATTTTTATTAGAGCCACCAGTTCACATTTGTCTTTGTACTATTCTTAAGTTGTCAATATATTTCAATTACAATATAATCATTCATTGTATATATTGATTTTACAGGTGCTGTTGCTAAGATATCACCCTTAGCTGAAGTTACAAATAAAAATAATACTTTTAAAACACGTTATACACAAGAAATTGCTTCAACATCAAGTTATGTGCAAGAGACAACTACTGCTCAAACATCCAGCAAGTTAAAATTGATAATATATTATTTATAAAAAAAAATTATTGTATAAATTAAATTGAGGATAATATATTGTAAATTAATTTTATTTAAAAAAAAGTCCCACTGGGTTTTGTGCTGGTTCTGGTAAAGCTTTAATATCAAGTTGCTTTAATAGGGGATTGTGGGGCGGGAGGAAGGGAGGTGGAGAGGGGTCCCCCCACCATGAGATGCATGGTATTTTTATATTAAATGCTAGAGATCAAAACTTTATAAAATAATTTATAAGAAAAATCACCTTAATAGGTAGTCGGGGAGGGGGCGTGACCCCTCTTCACCGAAGCAATACCAAAGTTTAGTTGATGGAGCCCCCATTATTTCTGGGTGGTTTATGAAAAAATAACCACAAATCTTTCTAACCAAACCTATCTGGGTTGGTGTGCCCCAAGTCCCGAGCTTGCTTTGTTCGCTCTTGTACCAAATAAAACACCAAAATGTTAACTTTAATAATTACTTTAAGAAGCACGAATGTAGAATAAATGCTGTAGAAATGCGGTCTTTAAGGAATATGCTAGGGTTGAATCTGAATGACAGGGTGAGAAATTGCGTGATAAGAGATAAATGTGGTATGCAAGATGATGTTGTGACCAGGATTAAGAAAGGAATGCTTCGGTGGTTTGGTCACGTAGAAAGAATGAATGAGGAAGGAGTGACAAAGCAAATTTATATGGCAGATGTGAACGGCCGAGTCGGGAAGGGACGCCCTAGAAAAAAGTTTATCGACCAAATTGGCGATATTTTGAAAATGGGCCACGTTAGAAGTACCCTTAACCGACGAGCATGTATGCGTAGATATATGGATGTAAAGGAGGCGAAAGAGGTATGTCAGGATCGTGCCAAATTCGTTGTGGGGGTGTACTTCTCCCCGAACCGATCTCTCGCCGAGCTCCACAACTCTCTTACAGAGCTGAGAGCAGTCGTCGTCGGAAGTTATCCCCTCCCCGTACTTGTCCTCGGGGACTTCAATGCCAAGAACTTGGCTTGGGGTTCTCGTCGTACAGATGTGCGGGGTAGGATGGTGGAAGACTGGGCTCTGGAGACAGGCCTGGTCGTCCTAAATCGGGGTTCTGTCCCCACGTGTGTGCGGATGCGGGGCGAGTCGGTGGTGGACATCTCGTTCGCTAGCCCCGCTCTGTCGCCGCGTGCCATTGACTGGCGTGTCATGGAGGGGGTGGAGACCTACTCCGACCACCGGTACATCCGGTTTGATGTCTCCACCCAGCCCTCGAGCGCGCCAGTCCAACAGGCCCCGAGTGGCCCGCGTTGGGCGCTGAAGCAGCTGGACCGGGAGCTCCTCCTGGAAGCTTCGATCGTGCAGCCCTGGGTGTCATCACCGGACAGGCCTGTCGACGTCAATGATGAGGCAGGGTGGTTCCAGGAGGCCATGTCCGAGATATGTGACGTGGCGATGCCCCGAGTCCGGCCAGGAAGCGCCCGGCGTCAGGTGTATTGGTGGTCGCGTGAGCTGACGTCTCTGCGCGAGGCGTGTGTCGCCGCGTGTACACCAGGCATCGCAGGCTCCGCATTCGTCCACCGAATGCGGCAGCCATTGAAGCGGAGCTGTACGAGGGATACAGAGCGGCGAAAACCGCCCTCCGGGAGGCTGTCCTGCGGGCCCGGGATCGGGCCCGTGAGGAGATGCTGGAGACTCTAAACAGAGATCCGTGGGGGCGCCCTTACAAGATGGTGCGGGATAAACTCCGCACCTGGGCCCCCCCGCTGACGCAAAGTCTCCGGCCCTAGCTCGTGGAGGACGTGGTGAGCGCTCTGTTCCCTGCGCGAGGGGAACATCCGCCCCCGCCTATGGCTCCGCCACCTGCGGTGCCGGAAGCGGACCACCAGGACGACGACGACGACATCCCGGAAGGGACCGGGGTAGACCTGAGAGTGGCGGTACGTAGGCTCAAGGCCAGGAATACCGCCCCAGGACCCGATGGCTTGCCTGGCAAAGCCTGGGTCCTGGCCTCGGAGGCTCTCGGGCCCCGACTGGAGGGGCTCCTAAGCGCATGCTTGGAGAGAGGCCAATTCCCGCTTCGTTGGAAGTCGGGGAAGCTGGTCTTCATTCGGAAGCCGGGGCGCCCTGCGGACTCTCCGTCCGCATACCGGCCCGTGGTGCTGCTCGACGAGGTGGGCAAGCTCTTTGAAAGAGTCATTGCAAACCGCCTCGCCGAGCACCTTGCGGGGACGGGGCCGGATCTTGCGGAACACCAGTTTGGTTTCCGCAAGAGGCGCTCTACGGTGGACGCCATCATGCGCGTGAGAGCCCTCACGACGGGGGATGCAGTGGCCAGAGGGGGGGTTGTCTTGGCGGTGTCTCTTGACATCGCCAACGCCTTCAACTCCATGCCCTGGAGCTGCATTAGGGAGGTACTCCGGTATCACCTGGTGCCGACCTATCTCCGTCGTACAGTCGGGGACTACCTGACGGACAGGGCCGTCATCTACCCCGGTCGCAACGGTGAGTGGAACCGGCGAGAGATGTCGTGCGGTGTCCCACAGGCTTCGGTTCTGGGGCCACCTCTGTGGAACATCGGTTACGACTGGGTGCTGCGCGCCGACCTCCCTACCGGCGTCAGCGTAGTTTGCTACGCTGACGACACGCTGGTACTGGCACAAGGGGGGTCGTACGAGGCGGCGGCGGAAACTATGACACGCGGGGTTGCGATAGTCGTTGAGAGGATTCGGCAACTGGGTCTCGAGGTGGCTCTGCACAAGTCCGAGGCCATGCAGTTCCATGGTCCTCGGAACAGGCCACCACCGGGATCCTCAGTGATGGTAGGAGGGGTATCCATCGGCGTCGAGTCGACGCTGAAGTACCTAGGACTCGTCCTCGACGGCCGATGGAACTTCGTTGAGCACTTCCGACGTTTGGCTCCCAAACTGGAACGGACCGGGGCTGCCTTCAGGCGGCTCCTGCCGAACCTGGGAGGGCCAAACGCCTCCTGCCGGAGGCTCTACGCGGGAATTGTGCGGTCCATGGCCCTTTACGGGGCCCCGGTGTGGGCGCGTGGTTTGGCGCGGCTTGCCGTCCACCACCTGAACGCGCCCCAAAGGGTGATTGCCGTGAAAATGGTTCGCGGCTACCGCACGATCTCCCGCGAGGCGGCGAGCCTTGCCGCCATGGGATCTGGAGGCGATAGTCCTCGCGCGCCTGCACGAATGGCGCGCGGAGGCACTATGCCGTGGGGAAACCCCGCTGCCGCGGCAAGTTGTCGCGCAGCGGACAGACTTCCGGCATGATCTCATGGCGACATGGAGACAGCGACTGTCGCAACCCCGTGCTGGGCACGCCACTATAGCGGCGATAAGACCTCTCTTTGAGGAGTGGCTTGAGAGACGCCACGGCATCCTCACCTTCCGCCTGACGCAGGTCCTCACCGGACACGGTGTGTTCGGAAGGTTCCTGCACCGAATCGGGCGGGAGGAAACGCCCGGGTGCTCCCACTGCGAGGATGGACCGGAGGACACGGTGGAACACACCGTGGAGGTGTGCCCTGCTTGGGCGGAGCACCGCCGTGTCCTCGTAGCGGCGATAGGCGGCGGCGACCTCTCGCGTCCGGCCCTGATCGAAGGCATGGTCCGAAGCGAGACGGAATGGGATGCCGTCACCACTTTCTGCGAAGCAGTGATGCTAGCGAAGGAGGTGGCGGAGCGGGAGAAGAGAGAGCAGCAGCTTTCCTCCCCGGCCGCCGCGGGAGACGCCCTGGGCGTCGGGGGCTACGTCGTGGCCCCCGGCCACCGTAGGCGCGGGCCTGTGGACGGCGAGCAATGGGTAGCTCGCCGTCCGTCCGTCTAACGACGACAGGCCGTGTCGACGGCGCGTTTTGTTCCACGCGCGCCTCAAAGAGCTGTCAGCAGCGTGAAGGGGCCCGCAAGGGCCGACGCCTGCCGGGGCTGCGGGCTGTTCGAAAGAGATACCGCGGCTCCGGAACATAAGGGCACTGAAGGAACACGGATGGTTTTTAGTCAGTAAAAGTCTGACACTCCCTTACGCTCCACCTAGAGCGAAAGGCGTCATAAGATGATTTTCCATCGGCAAAAAAAAAACATAAAAAAGGATCGTGCCAAATGGAAGTCCGTAGTCTCTGCCTACCCCTCTGGGTGACATGCGTGAGTGTTTATGTTTTTTTTTTACTTCAATAAGTAAACATATTTTATCACTTTTGCCATTATATTTCATCATGTTTCGCCTGCACAAGTACTCCACTATTGCATTATTGAAATATACAATATCTTAAAAACGGTTCAGTTTCGTGTATGGTGTTATGATTCAAAATGCAATCAACTTGCTACAATTAAATTTATTTTTACTAAACTATAGTACAAATTTTCTTGGTCTATATAAATATAATGTTTTGCATTTTAATTTCAGGCTTGAAGGTGACTGTACAGAAACGAGAGGCAGGTGATTTCTGGTGGATTTATGGTCAGTGATTCGTCGTATTTTGATGCGACGAATCTTCGGAGATTTCAAGCTTGAACTCCTTATTCGGCTCGATAGGACCACTTTATGTACAGGAACGGGAGGCAGGTGCTCTTCAATGATTGATGTATTGAACGTTTGTTGGTTATATTTAAGTCGTCTTATTGCTAACAGTGTGTATCAGGTAATAATCAATATTTAAACAGACAGATCTTATAACTAATTGCACGACGTGCTGTGATTGGTTGCCAACAATGACGAGCTCTGATTCGTAGATAAAAGTTTGGTGTTCCGGTGCGTCGCTAGGCGGCGTTAGTAGTCGCGCCAACAGTGACTAAGCCCAAAAGGACTCAAATTAGTACAAGAATTACAATGTTAAAAAAGAAACTTAAAAGCTTGAACATAGCAAATGAGAAAGTATGAAGAAAGAACAAAAAGACTGAAGAAGAAAATGAATCTATTAGAAAATACTACTTTCTTGAAAGCATTTAAAAGTTGAATAAAACTAAATTTACGGATTCTATCGCGTTTATTTGACTGATTTTACTTATTTTTAATTCCCGACGTTTGGGGTGCTTTACAGCACCCATGGTCACGGGGTGGACTGTAACGTCGTGAACTGAAACGTCGGGAATTAAAAATAAGTAAAATCAGGTAAATAAACGCGATAGAATCCGTAAATTTAGTTTTATTCAATGTATAGTGTTCGCGTAAATTTAAGAAATCATTAAGCATTTAAAAGTTTTACCTCAATGGCAACAGTTTTTACGATGCTACAATTTCGAGAATGTGGTGAACACAAAAGGGACAGACAATTCACACCTGATGAAAAAGTGATAGCATTACATTTTTTTAACATGGGCCAAGAGCCTACAGAATGCTGCAAAGGATATTTGTTCTGCCATCACCTTTCACCTTAAGCAGGATGGTATCTAAGGCCAATATTAAGCCTGGTATAAATGAAAACATATTTTACCAGCTTAAGAAGCAAACATCTATCTTAAATGAAAGCCAATGATAAATTGTGTACACTGGTTTTTGATGAAATGGCCTTAACACCACATATTGGTTATGACAGGAAAAATGACAAGATTACTGGTTTACACAATGATTACTTATATTTACGCGAACACTACACACTGAAATAATACTAGTTTTTACGGATTTTATCGCGTATATTTATTATATAAATATCCGACGTTTCGAGCGCTTTACAGCACCGGATCGTCGGGTATTTATAGTTAAATATACGCGATAAAATCCGTAAAAACTAGTATTATTTCAATAACTGGCTTAGTTGACAATGGTGATATAGTGAGGACTGAACTTATAATAGAGGTATTCTAAAAACTATAAACAGCCGATATCATATTCATTTTGTGCTTGCAGTACAAAAAAAGCTGAATTAGCCTTAATGATTAAAAGAAATATAAGAAAATTGAAGGGGTCTGGCTTTAAAATCCTTGCTACTGTATGTGACCAGGGAACATCAAATGTTAGTGCCAAGTGGAACATAGTAGATAAATATTGAAATATGGTGGTAGATAAATATTGAATATACAGGGTAACATAATAGGTAAAATAATAGGAAAAACTTTGTTTCATAGCATATATGCTCCGAATTATGTTTTAGACATTTTTTATAAAATCTTTGATTAAAGGAATTAAGCAAAAGTGACTAAATTCAGTCAGTCAGTCATACCTGCAGTATCTTTGCTCTCATTGGGGTAATTAATAATGTTTTGAAAAGAAATCAAAACAAAGTTGTTAAGGACAAATATTTATTTAACATTAATTATTAATATGTTTCAGTTGTAAAGTTTTATTTGCAACCTAATCCACGTTGGTTAAAATTCGTGCTTTACTCTTAATTTTAGGTATTTTATCAGGTTACACTTATGTCTGCTTACTTATCCATCATCCAGTAGTTCATTTTCTCCCGCATCAACATCTAAGAGCAATTATAAAAAAAATTGAATATACAGGGTAACCCTGTATATATATTTCAATATAAATTATATTGGTTTAGTCGACTTAGATCCTTTAGGGGGTTGTAATTTGCATCATTACCGACTATTACGACTATGAAACACCATACATCAAACCTAACCGTTTTCAAGATATTGGATACTTAAGTTTCTTTTTTTATAAAAATTGTCAACTTTTGTCTATTGTACTATTTTTTTGTAATTTGTGCATCTTATTTTATTTTTCTTATAACTTTTGTGTAGTAGATAAGTTGCATTATTATTTTAAATACCAAGATCTTAGGTAAATAAACTAAATTTTATGTTATTTTATTTCGATTAATTTACTTTGTATACTGTCATTACTGTCTACTTATAATTACTGTTGGATTTATTAATTTAAAATTGTTACTTTGATGAAATATATTGACTGATCGACATTTATTTATTTATTTCTGAAATTGTGTAGATTGCTTAGTTCTTAATTTTTTTTACTGGTTATGGGTGTAAATTACCTGAATAAAGATGATTATTATTTTTAAATTGAGTTTTCTTTTTTATGATTTACCTTTGATTACATAATTCTGCAACTAACTAGTTTTGTGCCTATATGCACAAAACTAGTTAGTTGCTGAATTATGTGATCTTGTAAAATTAATTAAAAATAATCAGTACACCAGGGATGGGGCTGTACTATATATAGAATATCGTCCGTTTAGTTCGACAACTCCACTATAGATGTCTCTGTACCACGGAATCGACTAGCAACTCTATTCCAGGTATATATAATGTACTCTGTGCTGTCACTTAAACCTAAGAGTAAGTACATTTATTAACATATGCTAGTAGGGTGGAGGCACATATACTACACCTCCCCCGACACTTAAAAAAAAAGGAAAGTTCTCTATTTACTTTTTTTTACATTTTAGTTTTCATGAATCTTATAACATAATAATAATTTTAATATTGAATAATTTTTAATATTTATTTTTAATCTTTTAATATTGAAGATTAAAATAAAATACAATGTTACATAGGCTTTAAATGTATATAATTTCTATTTGGAATAAAATAACGTAGTTAAACAAAATATAAAACTAACTTCATTTAAAAAAAGTTATCATCTCATGATCATGATCAGATTATACCATGGTTATACATAATCATATTATTAAGTCAATCCGTGATACGCATGCGATTTTATTTCGTTAACATTTTTATTTCGTACGACATTAAGCCTGTTGTATTTTTGATATTAATCAATGTCACAACTGTACGTTAACATGAACATACCACCTATCATACCATATACTTATTAATATTTTTTTTACATTTATTTTCACTCGAGATTTATTACATTAACTATATGTTCTAGTTAGAAGTTATGATTTAAAAGTTCAAACAATATAAAACTGAAAATAAACTATTACATTTCATATTAAGCAGTTGCTTAGCTGAATACAAATGTGAATAAATATTTAAAAAGCTCTACCTTTTTAAATATTTATTCACATTTGTATTCATAATTGTATATACTTTATATTTAATTTATTTATACCTTTATATTTGTTTAACTATTGTTTTCATGATCCACACAAATAGGTTAGACATTAATATTCTACTATATTTTCAGAAATTAATGACTTATAAAAGTTAAAAGCATGTGATTTGAAGGTTTAATGAATATAACACCGATAATATTACATTTCGTTTAAATATGAAAAGAGCAAAAAACATAATGTAATGCAACGCAAATATCATCGCTATCAGCACTAACGGGAATCAAAATACAACTTGCAATCCCAGTCGCGTAAGCGGTTTGTGACACCTACGTTTTAAATTTCTAAGTAGGTAGGTACGTATAAGGCTACGTTTGCAATTACATCGGACTATGATCACAAGGTGTGGTGATTCATACCTAACATTAAGTAACTTCCATAATATGTTATAATATGAATGCAAGTAAAATATACCTTAAAACTTGGAACAGATATTTAAAAATAGTTACATTGTTAATAATAAAATATTACTTTTACTTCTAAGAAATACGTTTATCTTAATTGGGACAGAAATTTATATAAAAAGAGAATACACTGTTAGGTACACAGCTAAAGTTTTTTTTTACAAAATATTTATTTACATTGGAAAAGACAATTTTATTTCAAGCAGGTGACACAATTTTAGGTTTTCATTGCCTTTTTATAGAAAAAAAAACGATTACATTATAAAATTTACAATAATAGTGTATCGATAACCTTTGGACTTGACTATAATAAGCTTTATATAAATGTAGTTCAAAATTGTACACATTTTACATAAGAAAACATGAGACAGAAAAAAAAATTTAAAGTAGAATGATTGTAAATATGAATCAATGTGCCTAAATATGAAAACATCTTGTAAATTTATATAAATTTACGCGAAAGTGTACTTATCATATTGGGTTGATATATTTTTATTTGTTTACATGTATTTGTGCGAATCGAACCCTATATAATATAGTTGTTATATGTGCAACTTGCTAGTAGCATTCTGGGTAGCGTTAATAGTCTAATCTAATCTATCCATCCCCATCGATTTGGTTGGGGATCCCCTTATTACCTGGTATTTTTGTAGATTGTTAGGCCTTTTTATTATCATTTCTTTTCATAAATCTTGTACGTACTTTCTCTTTTTTTTTAAATTAATATTTTGACTTTTAGCTAGCTTTAATTCTCTCTATTCACGCATATATGTATTTATTTATTAAATATCGGGAACCGGAGTTTCAATTCACTTCAATTATATTTCATTTCATGATATTTATCATGCATCCCATTTACTTGGGTATTATAATCATTTTATTTTATTGGTACATAATTTTTTTCATACTGTATCAAGGTAATAGTGTACCTTGGGTTGTGCGCACAACCTTGAGGTCTACGTTTAAGTCATTTTCAAAGGACTCCAACAATTGTCACCGAGGAAAACTACGTTCGCACCATGATCCAACGAAGGATGTGACCTCAATGTATCATTATTAAGGGTAACAAATTTAAGACTTCTCTGGTCCCTAACAGTACTAACATGAGTAAACTCATGTACATCACTTGTACTGAAGGTGTTGTTCCTTAGTACCCGTTACTCCGATTTCATCGTCCAATCACGGAAACGTACCCTGCTCGAGGACTATACGCTATACCAGTGATGGACGTTCCCATATCTCTCCATTACTTATTGGTCAATGTCATATTTTCTTTTATTTTTATTATTGCCATAAATATTTATTCCTTCTTTATTTCTTTATTACCTTGTTCTTTATTTATATACTTTCGTGCTCCACTTCTATATACTACTTGCACCATTCTCACACATTTCAAGTCGCACAGTTTAAGCATCATCAATATTTGGGTGATCAGTCCAATATTGACAAAACTTAGTAACTAAATCATTCGTACTTACACGTTCGAACATTCCTTTCTTCTGTTCCTCATACTAATTACATGCTTTCCAATTTTTGTACAAATGAGATAACATTCTTATCAATAAATTTTCTTTGTCGGTGTTTAACTTTTTTTTTGAACCATTATTATTGTTACGAGCTTGAGGTTCGTGACAATAAAAATTGCCGATAGAATTACCTAAATTAACACTTTAATTTACTTTATACAAATTAAAGTTAAAAACACTAATAATTAAACACACTAATTCACTTAATTCCGCTCCGAAGCTTCGCTTGTGTCGCCGAGTTAAACTCTCACTCTCCTTCGATCGCATCTTGCAGCGCCTATTTATATAATTAGCAAAGAAGCGTCCCGAACATTCAGGTAAATGCGCGCCAGGCAACGAGTATTCGAGTGTAGATTTTCCAGAAACTTAGTTCTCCGGGTGGCGCTGTGATGTCATTTACTGCAAAGCTCCCCTCGCTCTCGTTCCTGACACTAGATGGCGCTAGTTGTGTCGTCGACTGGAGCGCGTAACACTGCCCCCTCCTAAGACATGCTCGTCCCGAGCATTATCGGTCCCATAATAACGCGCCAAGCGATCCACATGGACGATCTTAGGAGTCCTTCTTGCGCCTTTCTGTAACGGCTCCGCAATGTCAAGGGCTGTCCTATCCCGTGGTGCACCAACATTGTACAATTTCGGTGCTCCTCTACTACATGTCTGAGGTCCCCGCACGGCCGCACAACTTGTACATGTACGACACCAATCCTCCACATCGTCACTATAATGGACCCAGTAAAACTGTTCTCGGACCTTCAGTAGAGTTCGTTTAACTCCCAGATGGACTCTTGAACGACCGTTATGGCACAGCTGTAAAACATTCGGTACTTTAGCTTTAGGGACAACCATTTGCAAACGACAGCTGTCTCCTCGACCATTGTCCCATTTACGGCACAGGACTCCATCCTGAAGCAGCAAGCTATCCCATTGGGCCCAATAGCTTTTCGTGGTTGAACTCATCGCTGAGACGTCCCTCCACTTAGGCTTGGTAGCACGGGCCTTCATCCATCCCAGAATCGGCTTGATGTCCGGATCTTCCTGCTGTGCATGTCGTAGGTTGTCCTTCCACCCGTTGCTGAGGTGGTCTGTCCTGAGCATCCTCACGGATACCACTTCCTTACTCTCTTGCCTACTACAATGGTTGCAATCTTCAGGACGAGGTCTTCTTGACAATGCAGCTGCGTTGCCGTGAGATTTCCCGCTGCAGTGTCTGATAGTAAAGTCGTATTCCTGCTGCTGCTGGGCGGTGCTGTTAGCCGCACTTCCTTTCTGAGACCGTTCACCTCCCCTTCCTAGGGTGTGCTTAGGACAGCTGGACCGAAGATGGCCCATTTCCCCACAGCCATAGCACATAGGGCTGTATCCTTTATTGTGGTCGCGAACCGTAACTGCTGCAACCTCCCTAGCGTGAGGTGAACGACGATCCTGTCGCCGCCAGGCAGTGCCGTTAGCTGCACTACCCTCCTGATGTCGTTCACTTTCCCTTTCTGCGCTTCGCTTAGGGCAGCTGGATCGAATGTGGCCCTTTTCCCAACAGCCATAGCACCTTGGGCTGTATCCTTTGTTGCGGTCGCGAACTGTAGCTGCTGCAACCTCCCTGACGCGATGGGAACGATGATCCTGCCGCACGGCTTCCACTTCTAGTGCATGGGCCAAGGCGTCCTTAAGCGTCTCGTGATGCCCGAGCCTCACAGCAGCTCTGACTTCCAGGTCGCGGATGCCGTCGATGAATGTCTGCACCAGGTTCCCTTCAATGAGCGCAGGTACAGACCGGTATGCTTTTCGCACCAGCTTCTCCACCTCTAGAGCCCACTGCTGCAGGTTTTCGTTGATGCGCTGCACACGATCTTTAAGCTGCGCACGAAAGACGTGTTCCAGGTGAGCGTCGCCATATCTCGCCTCCAATGCCTCAAGGAGTTGCTCATAAGTCACTTCCTCACCGAGAGCTTCCAGAACTGTTAAGGCCTGGTCGCGCAGGCCTAGTGTGAGAGCAGTCATGGCCTGACCTTTATTCCAGCCGTTCGCCTTCATAACAGCCTCGAACTGGATTTTGTAGGCTGACCAGGAAGAGGTACCGTCGAATGGTGGCACCTTGAACCCACGTAGCGAAGGTGTAGTAGCTACTACAGGAGCTGTAGTTCCATCCCCCAGTTTGAGGTCGTCCAGCGTTTTCTTCACGTCAGCCATTACGTTGTCAACCCGATTGTTTACTTGGTCGATTCGGGTTTCGGCCTTCGACAGGCGATTGTCATGTTGAGCAACCTTATCCTTCACCTCCCGTATCTCTTTTCCGAAGATAGCGTGAAGGTCCTACATGAGGAGCATCTGCTCTTCCTTATCGCGTTGTAGTTGCTCTTCTAAACGACGGGCCTGTTCCTCCTGCCGGCGGGCCTGTTCCTCCTGCCGGCGGGCCTGTTCCTCCTGCCGGCGGGCCTGTTCCTCTTGTCCGTTCTGCAGCTGCTCTTTCAACTGACGGGCCTGCTCCTCCTGTCGGCGAGCCTGCTCCTGCAGCATCACCATCAGAGCACCTAAGTCCAGTGCTGCAGATGTAGGAGCTATCGACGGGCCTGCAGCCGGTGGCTGGCCCTCCGACGTCTGCGGCGTTGCACCACCAAATCTTCGTTGGTTCGTCTCCTGCTGGCGTTGACTTCGGGTACGGACACCCTCCGTTTCCTCCTTAGGTAAAATCGGCATGATTTTATCCCACTTCTGACACCAATTGTTACGAGCTTGAGGTTCGTGACAATAAAAATTGCCGATAGAATTACCTAAATTAACACTTTAATTTACTTTATACAAATTAAAGTTAAAAACACTAATAATTAAACACACTAATTCACTTAATTCCGCTCCGAAGCTTCGCTTGTGTCGCCGAGTTAAACTCTCACTCTCCTTCGATCGCATCTTGCAGCGCCTATTTATATAATTAGCAAAGAAGCGTCCCGAACATTCAGGTAAATGCGCGCCAGGCAACGAGTATTCGAGTGTAGATTTTCCAGAAACTTAGTTCTCCGGGTGGCGCTGTGATGTCATTTACTGCAAAGCTCCCCCCGCTCTCGTTCCTGACACTAGATGGCGCTAGTTGTGTCGTCGACTGGAGCGCGTAACATTATTAAAAACTCTCTTAACTACTTTATTCCTGTTTACACTGTTATTTATTTATTATTTTCATCTATGTAACAATACTATTATCATTTACTCATTTATTTTCCTATACTTATTATTTTTATCGTTATTACAATGTTGTTATGATTTATCCTACACCTGTTTAATGTGTTGCATGTTGCTGTGTTCAGTTTAAATTTATCATCTATGTTACCATGTTTTTATAGGATACGCTCATTGCATAACATTTTATAATATCATATTTTTAGAAACATCAGTATCATTCGTAAGAAATGGTTAGCAGACCTTTTATATTCACTGTGTAAAGATTGACTCTTGTTATATTTACCTACCTAACTAGTTTCTTGTCTTTCAAAAGAAATAAAAGTGTTATTTTAGCCAGAAAATGTAAAAAAATATAATTGATAATAAACGTTAAAATAATCGCATCGTATGATCGTGCCTAATGTCAACATAACGTGTACAATTTGTTACTACATAAGTAGTAGTACTCATATAAATGAGTGCGAGTATAAAATGTACCTTAAACTGATATTTTTAATTTCTTATTTATTCAGAAGTCCACATGGTTACATCGTTAAAAGCTATATCACTTTTATATAGATCGAAAAATATTACTGAAATTATGTTATTTATTATGTCGTGTATACAGAATAATTGAAAATCACATTATAAGATATCAACTTTACACAACGATACAATAATTTATTTAAGCATTTAAAAGAAAGTTTTTTATATTTTACATAAGTTATTGAATAAATTTAAGATTTAATGCCTTAAAAAAATTAAAACTTATAATGATAGTCAAATGTTTCTAACCCTTTAAAATTTGGATTCGAGAAAAAAAAATCAACGAAATGTATCACAGTGTTATTTTAAATCAAGTGCGTAAAATTGGAATCTATTATTTTATTATTTCATTAATTGTTTGGCAGGACACAGTAAAAAAATAATACAAAACTATAACTACTTAAAAGGGAATATAAAGTAGTCCTGCAAGGCGCAATAGAAGTGCCACATAAGTGCTTAAAATTCAACTTAATTTTTCAATATTGTATCATAATTGTCTTTTTTTGTAGGTAATAAAATATTTGATAATGAAGTATATGAAACTGAACTGAACTGAAACGTTTGAAACGTATTCATGAAAGGAATGAATTATCAAAGTACGCTAAAAATCCAAGACTAAAATGGAAAATAATTGATAAAATCAGCGATAGATTTAAACCTAAAACAGCCCCGACTCAGGTATTAAAAATCGGGATTACGCAGGAAGAATCTTTAGAAAAAGTAAATAACTACTTTACTTCTATTGCTAAAGATCTTGCAGAGGGAATTACAAATAAGAGTACATTAAATGACGATTCCACACAGAATATACACGCTCAAACAGACTCAATGGCAATTTACTACACGACAGAGCAAGAAGTTAAATCTATCTTATTTAATTTAAAAACAGATAGTGCAGTTGGATGTGATGGCATTTCTACAAGATTTCTAAAAATGGCAAATAATGTTGTAATCCCACACATCACACGAATAATTAATATTTCAATCGAAACTGGCATTTTCCCACAAGCATTTAAACAATCAATCATCCATCCCATTTATAAGGGGGGTGCCAGAGACTGTGTCAACAATTATCTACCTATTTCAGTTTTACCAGCATTATCAAAAATTTTCGAGAAAATACTAAATAAAAGGCTTGTTGCATATTTAAATAAAAAATCTATTTTATCGAAAAACCAATACGGCTTTAGAGCAGGTCTTTCAACCTCTCAAGCCGTCTCTGACCTTACTAACTATGTAGCAAACCTTCTAGATGAACAAGAGAGGTGCATAGGAGTATTTCTAGATTTGGCAAAAGCCTTCGACACAGTTTCTGTTCCGCTATTACTCAATAAAATGGAAAAAATTGGCATAAGAGGAAAAGTACTGGACTTATTTAAAAGTTATTTGTCGAACAGAACACAGAAAGTAACAATTGACGGGAAATTTAGTGGTGACTCTCCTGTCACATTTGGTGTTCCACAAGGGAGTGTACTTGGTCCCACGTTATTTTTAATTTATATAAATGATCTTTGTGAATTAAAAATAACAAATGGTAAATTATTTACTTTTGCAGACGATACCTCAATAATTTTTCATGGTAAAACTTGGACTGAGGTCAAAACTAATACTGAACTTGGACTTTGTCGCATTAGTAATTGGCTCAATCAAAACATGCTTACACTTAATATTTCTAAAACTAATTATATGCTATTTACAATCAATCAGCGGACACTACCTACTGAACAAACTTTCGAAATTAAAATGCATTCCTGTCTAAAAAGGCATTCTTGTCAATGTAATATACTTAACAGAACTAAAATCACACGTTATCTTGGAGTTTTGTTAGATGAAAATCTTACTTGGAATCCACATATAAAATATATAACAGAAAAAACAAGAAAGTTAATCTTCGTGTTCAAAAAGCTACGATACGTGGCTGATGCCACCACATTAAAAATGGTTTATAGCGCCTTAGTTGAGTCAATAATAACGTACTGTATCACATCATGGGGTGGAGCTTGTAAGACTTATCTGCTTAATCTAGAAAGAGCCCAACGAGCGATATTAAAAGTCATGACATCCAAACCTTTTACCTATCCCACAGTAGATTTATATTCTGAATGCGATGTCCTTTCTGTCAGGCAGCTATTCATAAGGAATACAGTAATCGACCAACATCTGAAACTTGAATATGACCATAGCCTCACAATAAATAGACGGAGCCATAAAGTATGTAAAATATACCGGTACAGAACATTTTTCGTTCATAATTATAACTGTTATTTGGGTCCTATGCTTTACAATAAATTAAATAAAATTCTCAACATATACCCGCATAACACTTACCAATGTAAAAATATTATAGTAAAGTGGTTAAAAAAACAAACTTATGATGATACAGAAAAATTATTTGCAATATTTAAGTAAACATATCTTAAGTGACTCACACATTTATTAACTAACTTACACACGCACTTACATACGAGTATCCATCACACAAATACACATACACACACCAAATAAATTTAATGTAAAGTAACACACTCATAACATTGTTTAAAACTACTGTATTAAAAAATAAATTATATAACATAAATCTACTATTCTACTATATTTTTGTAATAATTTAGCTAAAGTTCATTGCATTAAGTGGTCTAACCTTACCTTTCCTAAAAATGTTAACTTTTATGGCGGTACTTACAAAAAAAATAATAATAATGGAATATCAATGTTAACTTTAGTATAAAACTAACTTTTGGTGTCTTTATTGTTATTGTGTTTTGTCTTTAGTGAATATAAGTTAAATTTAGTGATAAAATATATTTTGTGTCATGGAGGAAGGAACTGCCGTCTGTGATACAGGCTCGGCCTAGTACAGCCGGCAGTAACCGAAGTAAGCAACTCTGTGCATAGCTTATTTTATTTTAAACATATTGTAAAAAAAAAGCTTATTGTAAAGGAAAGGAATTTATTATGCTAATAAAGTTTATTATTATTATATTGTGAATAATCTGATAAATAATTTCTACTTAATTATATGTACTTACTTACTTACTTATCGTCACGCACAATCCCTAACGGGGTAGCCAGAGAGAACAGATCGCCAAGTGTCACGATCCTTACATACCTCTTTCGCTTCTTTCAGGTTCATTAACTTCTTCATACATGCACGTCTAGGTATCCGAGTACTCTTGACCCTCCCCTCTTCGAGCAATTTGCTCACATGGTCTTCGAAAGTTAGTCTCGGTCTACCTCGACACCTTTTAATATTTACTTTCGCTCTATATATTTTCTTCACCATTCGGTCTTCACTCATTCGTTCAACGTGCCCAAACCATTGGAGTACGCCCCTATCAATTTTTGTGATAAGGTCATCTTTCAATCCTGCCATATTGCGAATCTCTTCGTTTCGCTTTCGATCGGCTATGGTAACGCCACACATTTTACGAAGAGATCGCATCTCCACTGCATTCAACTTGCTTTTATGCTTCTTCTGGCATACCCAGGTTTCGCTGTCATATAACAAAGTCGGTACCAACACTGCGTTATGTATTGCAAGGCGTGCACTCTTCACCACGCCTTGCCTTTTTACTAATGCATTCAGGGCACCATTGACTTTGTTTCCGGCAGCGACACGCCTATCCACATCTAAATCACATCTTCCATTCCGGCTGAAAGCACTTCCCAAGTATACAATTTCAGTTACCTGTTCTAGACATTCCTGATTTACCCATATTTCACATTTCGTTCTCTCTTCGTCCTTTTCAAATACCAGAACCTTAGTTTTATTAGCATTCAAACGGAGACCTTTAATTTCACATTCCTCTTTCATACACGTGACTAATGCCTGCAGTTCTGCTTCTGATGGTGCAATAAGCACTGCATCATCAGCATACAGCAGACAATTAACTTTTATGTCACCCAATTCCACACCCAAACAGCTATCTTTCAGCTTCTGTAAACAGCTGTCGAGATACAGTATGAACAGCCAGGAAGACATGACACAACCCTGTTTTACGCCCGCTTGGACGCTAAACATGGGTGACAGGTCATGCCCTACCCGCACACAGGCTTTAAAGTCATAGTAAAGTGACTGCACAGCCCTTAACAATCGACCATCCACACCATATCCCGGCAACAGTTCCCACATTTTCTTCCTTATAACCTTATCAAATGCTTTCTCCAGATCCACAAAAGCACAGAAAATCCTCTGGTTAACACTCAGAAGCTTCTCCGTGATCATGCGGAGAGAAAACATTTGATCCGTGCATGCTCTTCCAGGTCTAAATCCGCATTGTGCCTCCCATAAGAATCTTTCCGATTTCTCTTGCATCCTGCGCGTCAAAACCTTCGAATAAACTTTACTTGCTAAACTGGTCAAGCTGATCGCCCGATAGCACCCGCAGTCAAAATGTGAACCTTTACCTTTATATAAAGGCACAATGACCGCGGATCGCCAATCATCCGGGACATCTCCCGTTCGCCAGCATAAATTGCACAGCAGATGAAAACTGTCAACCTTCGAATAAACTTTACTTGCTAAACTGGTCAAGCTGATCGCCCGATAGCACCCGCAGTCAAAATGTGAACCTTTACCTTTATATAAAGGCACAATGACCGCGGATCGCCAATCATCCGGGACATCTCCCGTTCGCCAGCACAAATTGCACAGCAGATGAAAACTGTCCCAGACGCGAGGCCCACCGTACTTGACCATTTCAGCAGTAACTCTGTCTAGTCCCGCAGCCTTACCACATTTCAAACTTCGAATCGCACGTTCAATCTCTTTCATGCTGATTACCTCAGTGTCATCGAGGTCCGTGTCTGGCGTGCCAGTCACGGCGTCATATGTAAAATACAGAATATTTAATATTTAACTTTAAAAACATAATAGCAAAAAAAAACAATCTCAAATTGTTAAATAAAGTTTGAAATAGAATTAAAATCACATAGGTGCGAAGTTACCTCATAATTTGTTCTTTTCGGCTCAATTTTCTATCTTCTTATCGGCTAAGGCTTGCAGGACTTAAGTTTCTTCTATTTTTCTTAAATTTGTGGTCTCACCATCTAATTCGTTTAATCTTCATGTAATATTTGAAGCTCTCATAATATTTGTTTCTGAAGTTGATCTTTCCCGTTTTTTCCGTAACATTTTTCTTCTTTTTCTAATAGATTTTATTAGCATATCTCCTTAAAGAAATAATAACCTTGTCGCCTCTTCTTATGTCTCCGTTTCGGCTTACTTGTCACATCCGGTAGTGTCAATTCAATAGTTGAAAATTTTTCCTTTAGTTTTATATTTATTTTTCCATGTTTCTTTAACTATTTGTGCAGGCAGCGGCGGTGCGCGTGCCTTGTCGCCGCGCACCGCCTGGCAGGGTCGCCATGTAATGTTGAACGGTTGGTAAATGAAAGGAAGACGTGTTTCTCTACTCAAGACTTTAATTATACTGTCACCGATATATTACTTTCCCCTATGACTATCACTTAAACCTAAGAGTAAGTACATTTATTAACATATGCTAGTAGGGTGGAGGCACATACACTACATTGCCCCCGAAACTCCCTGCACACAAAATTTAATGAAAATCGTTGGAGCCGTTTCCGAGATTTCGATTATATATTTATACAAGAATTGCTCGTTTAAAGGTACAGGATATATATATATATATATATATATATATATATATATATATATATATATATATATATATATATATATATATATATATATATATATATATAGGACATTAAGAAAAAGAAAGAGTAAAAATTATAATAACGCCACCTACTTCATTCTATAGGTAGTAACTTTATCGAACAACTGATTGACACCAGTGGTACATAACATAGGCGCTAGGTGCCCTGAATTTATGAAATCGTGAATTTTTAATGATGTTTTTTTTCCATTTTTTTAATGATGTTTTGTTTTCATATGCTTAATTTTATTTATTATTTTTTTTTTCTGTTTACTGCCACTAATTTTTACGAGTAGATTAATTTCCCTTCGAATTATACTCTATTCGATATACCTTATATAGAACTCACTGATTACAAAAAGATTTATATAAATTTTACCTATTACGAAGTTGAGGTTTGGCCGTTCTTCACTGCTCGTTTATTCCATAGGCACACGACACCTTCGTACCTTGTTGAACAAAACGCGTAAGCGACGCCGTTTTGGCGGCGTTAACTACTTTTCTCGCGAGCATTGAGCTATAATGCTTCCTATCTCATTTTCTCCCATGTTAAATCTTATGAATTTATGTGTCTGTCTCTTTTTACTCTCGCTTTCTTGTTTCATAAACTTTTAAATCACAAGGATGCTAAAGAAGTTTTCACTTCAAAAGTTCGATATATCACACGAGCTCACTGAAAGAAACCTAAGGAATCGCAAACTAATTTGCGACCGGTGCCGGTTTTAACATTACCGGCTCCCTGGGCGAAATTTCTTTTTTATTTTGTTTTTATAGGAGAGGGGGCAAACGAGCATATGGCTCATCCGATGGTAAGCAGGGTAACACCAGGGAGATTACAGATGCGTTGTCGGTCTTTTAAAAAGGAATAAATTATTTTTTGAAGGTCCCTAAGTCGTATCGGTATGGAAAAATCTCTGGTGGTGGTTGATTCCACAAGGAAGTTGTGCGAGGAAGAAAACTTCTTTTAAATCGCTTAGTGGTGGACCATCAGTCATCCAGGTGGTATGGATGGTATCGTGAGTTTTGTCGCGATGTGCGATGGTGAAACTGTGCGGCTGGAATTAGTCTGAACAATTCCTTATAGCACTCTCCGTGATAGATACGATAAAGAGATGCAACATCTCTTCGCAGTGCCAGTGAATTAAGCCGATCGGAAAGAGCTCGGTCACCGACGATTCGAACTGCTCTGCGCTGGATGCGATTAAATGGAAGGAGCTGGCACTGGGGAGCCCCGGCCCTGAGACAGGGAACAGTATTCCATGAGCGTCCGAACCTGCGCCTTGTAAAGTTGCAGGCGGTGAGCCGGTATGAAATACTGTCCCTCTCTGATGAGCACGCCAAGCTTTTTAGAGGCCAATTTGGCCTTCTCTTCCAAGTGACCACGAAACTGCACGTCACTCGATATGTCGACATCGAGGATTCTAATACTGGCTGAGGCAACACGGGGAGTGCCTTAAAACTGAGGAGATACGACGAAGGGGTTCTTTTTAACGGTAAACGCGCAAACTTGTGTCTTAGACTTAGTCGTCCCCAGTCCGAGATTTTGTTCAACAAGGTCCCGACTTCAGATACAAGTTTGTCGCGATACTCGGCGACGTTTTCCCAAGAAATATTGGCACGGTCGGTGTATAAAGCATCACCAGTGCTGTCGTCTGCATAGCAATGAATGCTACCGATTTGAAACATGTCATTGATATTGTGACGGCCCAATATTATTATTAATAATTAAATTCAATATAAAGGGGCGTCAAAAATAGTCTTAAAAGATATATATTAAGCAATTAAGTCAAATTAATAAACATAAAGTTAATATATTTCAGACATTATCCCAATAACATAGTAAATTAAAGGCAAAATTATTGTTTCTCGTAATAAGTAAATTTATTATAAAAACTTGTAAAAATATTTAAAATAAGATAAATAATATGGTATGCCAGAAGAAGCATAAAAGCAAGTTGAATGCAGTGGAGATGCGATCTCTTCGTAAAATGTGTGGAGTTACCATAGCCGACCGAAAGCGAAACGAAGAGATTCGCAATATGGCAGGATTGAAAGATGACCTTATCACAAAAATTGATAGGGGCGTACTCCAATGGTTTGGGCACGTTGAACGAATGAGTGAAGACCGAATGGTGAAGAAAATATATAGAGCGAAAGTAAATATTAAAAGGTGTCGAGGTAGACCGAGACTAACTTTCGAAGACCATGTGAGCAAAATGCTCGAAGAGGGGAGGGTCAAAAGTACTCGGATACCTAGACGTGCATGTATGAAGAAGTTAATGAACCTGAAAGAAGCGAAAGAGGTATGTAAGGATCGTGACACTTGGCGATCTGTTCTCTCTGGCTACCCCGTTAGGGATTGTGCGTGACGATAAGTAAGTAAGTAAGTAAGTAAGATAAATAATAGAAATACAAGTCAAAAAATATTATAAATTTAAGTTAAATAACGTTTATAAGATAATTAGAAAATTTGTTAAAAATTGTTAAAGTCATGGGAGGTGTTCGTGTATAAAAGAAAATTTTTCTAAGTTGTGGAAGGAGTTCACGTATAGATGAAATTTTCTAAGTTGTTGAAGGAGTTCATGTATTAAAGAAAATTTTCCTAAGTTATGGAAGGTGTTCACGTATAGACGTCTTGTATGGATGAGGTGCCGGAGATACATACCTGCAGTTGTACATATATATGGGGTGGTCGGGAGCCCGACTGCCTGAAGTACTGTAGCACGATGACTAGTCCTATATTAGGGACTTATGATATTAAACTCAATGATACAAAAGCAATACTATAGAAGGTCTCCATGATGAATTTGCATTACAATAGTAGGGTCGTGGGTTCGAACCCTATATATGAATGACTTATGAAAGTAAGGTCTATGATTCAAAAGCAATACTATAGAAGGTCTCTGTGATTAATATGCATTACAATAGTAGGGTCGTGGGTTCGAACCCTATATATGAATGACTTATGAAAGTAAGGTCTATGATTCAAAAGCAATACTATAGAAGGTCTCTGTGATTAATATGCATTACAATAGTAGGGTCGTGGGTTCGAACCCTATATATATATGAATGACTTATGAAAGTAAGGTCTATGATTCAAAAGCAATACTATAGAAGGTCTCTGTGATTAATATGCATTACAATAGTAGGGTCGTGGGTTCGAACCCTATATATGAATGACTTATGAAAGTAAGGTCTATGATTCAAAAGCAATACTATAGAAGGTCTCTGTGATTAATATGCATTACAATAGTAGGGTCGTGGGTTCGAACCCTATATATATATGAATGACTTATGAAAGTAAGGTCTATGATTCAAAAGCAATACTATAGAAGGTCTCTATGATTAATATGCATTACAATAGTAGGGTCATGGGTTCGAATCCTATATATACATGACTTATGAAAGTAAGGTCTATGATACAAAAGCAATATTATAGGAGGTCTCCTTGATGCATAAGCATTGTATGGGGTGGTCGGGTGACTTACTGCTCCTAGTACTGTAGCAAAATGACTAGTCCTTATTAGGGACTTGAAAAGGAATATTATGGTGGCGTGTGTGCTGCTTCACGAGCAATTGGTCCGAGGTAAACTTGGACTCGCTAACCGATGTGTCCTAGACATATCATCTTAGTGTCGGTGGTAGCGGGTTTGTTGTAGCAATACGGCTTTCCCGTGGACATCGCACACCCATACCGTTTGTGGGCGGCGTAGTAGCGCATAGCGATGCGTCGTCTATATTTCGGATTGGGATGATGAGTGTGTTTGGTAGCACTTTTAAGTGTAACGGGCATACTCAACTTCATGTCTTAGTGCATTAGCGCTATGATACGTGAAGTTTTGTCCACTGGCGTCTTAGTAGCGTGCTACTATGATACGTTGGTGCAGTCTTATATAACAACAATCTTAGTGCCGGTGGTAAGCGGGTTTGTTGTAGCAATACGGCTTTCCTGTGGACATCGCACACCCATACCGTTTGTGGGCGGCGTAGTAGCGCATAGCGAAGCGTCGTCTATCTTTCGGATGGGGATGATGAGTGTGTTTGGTAGCACTTTTAAGTGTAACAGGCATACTCAGCTTCATGTCTTAGTGCATTAGCGCTATGATACGTGGAGTTTTGTTCATTGACGTCTTAGTAGCGTGCTACTATGATACGTTAGTGATATTTTTTATATAACAACAATACTAACTTTGTTGCCAAAGTCGATAGGAGTCATGTGGGTGTGTTGTGAGGGTGCGCCGCCCGTATGATAGTTGCATTGATGCTTACTGCTACTTGCGGTATTGCGTCTTGTGATGGATCTGCGGGTGTGCTGCGCCTGATTCGACGCATTCCTGATGTTCTGGTCGATGGAGGTATACAACTAACATCTTAGTGTCGGTGGTAAGCGGGTTTGTTGTAGCAATACGGCTTTCCCGTGGACATCGCACACCCATACCGTTTGTGGGCGGCGTCGTAGCGCATAGCGATGCGTCGTCTATCTTTCGGATGGTGATGATGAGTGTGTTTGGTAGCACTTTTAAGTGTAACAGGCATACTCAGCTTCATGTCTTAGTGCATTAGCGCTATGATACGTGGAGTTTTGTTCATTGACGTCTTAGTAGCGTGCTACTATGATACGTTAGTGATATTTTTTATATAACAACAATACTAACTTTGTTGCCAAAGTCGATAGGAGTCATGTGGGTGTGTTGTGAGGGTGCGCCGCCCGTATGATAGTTGCATTGATGCTTACTGCTACTTGCGGTATTGCGTCTTGTGATGGATCTGCGGGTGTGCTGCGCCTGATTCGACGCATTCCTGTTGTTCTGGTCGATGGAGGTATACAATTAACATCTTAGTGCTGGTGGTAAGCGGGTTTGTTGTAGCAATACGGCTTTCCCGTGGACATCGCACACCCATACCGTTTGTGGGCGACGTCGTAGCGCATAGCGATGCGTCGTCTATCTTTCGGATGGGGATGTTGAGTGTGTTTGGTAGCACTTTTAAGTGTAACAGGCATACTCAGCTTCATGTTTTAGTTCATTAGCGCTATGATACGTGGAGTTTTGTTCATTGGCGTCTTAGTAGCGTGCTACTATGATACGTTGGTGATATTTTTAATATAACAACAATACCAACCTTGTTACCAAAGTCGATAGGGATCATGTTGGGTGTGTTGTGAGGGGGCGCCATCCGTATGATAATTGCATTGATGCTTACTGGTACTGGCGGTATTGCGTCTTGTGATGGATCTACGGGTGTGCTGCGCCTGATTCGACGCTCTCTGTGGTTCTGGTCGATGGAGGTATACGGGTGGTGATGTCTGCTGGGATGTATGGGGGACCTTGGAATGGTGTAAGCCCGACGATAGTCGTATTGATGCTTGTTGCGTTCTGCAGCATTGCGTCTCTGCGATGGTTGTTTGGTGGGACGCTATTCTCAATGGCGCTCTCTGCGTCTTGGTTTGACTCACACCTAAGTAGCTTTGCCCAAGTCGGGTCCCTTCATTGCGGGGCTGCAGACTGTCTGCCCTCCACGATGTTTTATATAACAACATAATATTATATCTCTGTAACTTTCCCACCTTTGAATGATTGAAGGCAACTTGTTGGTGGGTGAGACAAACATGATCGAAAATGCATTTACTCAACGTCAGTGACACAAACCCTTTCTGATAGCGAATTATTACTCTTATCTTATAACTGCCTTTTGGCTATATCTGCCGTTGTATTGGTTGGTGGAGCATATGTGTCGACCTCATGCGGGTGGTAGCTGGCGGGAGGATCTGAGGAGACTCTCAAGGCTGCGGCCGAAAGCCGCACAACGTGGGACCCCATTCCCTTGAGGTGAGCAGTAGTCTCATGACACGCACTGCGGCTAGTAGCCGTGCTGATCATGCAATTGGTGGTGATGCCATACACTTACATCACGTCTGCAGGAGCGGCGGTTTGGCAGGTGGTGGCGCTCACGGAGGGTTTAAGGCCAGTGTGCCTATTTGCCTAAACCGTGTGACGTACATTCACTGTGGCTGGATTCGTTCGTATTCTGTATGGCGTTTACACGCATTGACATGCGCGACTTCGGTCGATGTTTGTGCTTACGCACTAACAAGGGGCCAAGCCTCTTTTACTGGTTCGCCAGTTATTTTGCTGTGGACTACGGTCCAGTTCCCGAATTAGCGTTCCCTTCGGGGGGAGTGCATCAAAATGGTTGGCACTCACCGTGCACGGCGTGTGTGGAGCCGTGTACCTCCCCTACATTTTTTTTAATAAACGTAGGAGAGCGAAGCCCTTGTATCGGGTATTTTTTGTATAAATATATTGTGAGCCTTTTCCAAGCGGGAAGGGATAAATAATAATAAATTAATAATGTAAACCTGATACAAGTGGAATAGGGACGTTTTATGTTCTTAACCTTTTTCGAGCCCTGTCTTCGTGAACGGGGTTCACTTAGCTTATAAGGCACTACCAACAGCTTTCAATTGCTCTAGTGAATATTCATTCTTCCAAAAGACACCTAAAAGAACTAAGTTACTAAACAAACACAACGTAAATAAGGGTCCTAACTAAGACGATCACGCCAAAATATTAAAACGGCCTATTAATAAACTTTTTGAAAGATCATTTAGAAAGATCAAAACATATTTTATTAATCCTGGTCTCATATATATAATGTTATTGAAAAGGGGATATTTTTAATATTATAATATTTTTATATAGAGAGGGGGGGGGGGGAAATAGTTACAATATGCAGAAGAAACAGCGTTGGTGATAGCACGCAGCCTTGTGGAACAACAGCGTTAATGGGCTTGTAATTGGAGCATGTAGCTTCTACTACGACCTTGATACTCCGATAAGCAAGAAAACCAGTGATGCAATTCATAAGCTCATAGGAAGGAAGCTTCGTAAGAAGCGCTTTATGCCAAACCCGATCGAAGGCCTTCGCTATGTCCAAACTAACGGCCAACGCCTCCCCCTTGGACTCTACTGCCTTCGCCTATTTATGAGTTAGGTAACCTAGTAGATCACCAGCCGAGCGACCGCGACGGAAACCGTACTGGTGGTCACTAGTCAACTGGTGATCCTCAAGGTACCGAATTAACTGGCTGTTGATAATAGATTCCATTATTTTAGAGAACAGGGAGGTGATGGCGATAGGCTTATAGTTGGATGGATCTGAGCGGTTAAGTTTTTACGGATCGGGTGCACCAAGGCTGTCTTACATGATTTCGGGACTACGCCTAGGGAGTAGGAGTACCGGAAATGACGCGTTAAGACCGGTTCCAACTCCGGAGCACACGTCTTCAGCACAATAGGAGGGACGCCATCAGGCCCACTCGACTTGTGGATGTCCAGGCGGAGGATTAAAAGAGTACGCAGAGAGCCCAGTAGATCGACTTTGTCCTTTGCGGCATGGGCCAGTGAGTCATTCTCTCTGTGCAGAGATAGAAAAGATGGCTGGCAGAAGTTCCCTTGGACAGCCTTGGCGAGGGACCAGAATACACGTTTTCTCGTAGGAAGACGAACAAGTTTCTCGCCAATTCTGCCGATGTTCTCTGACTTTGCCTTGACACTTTTGAACGACCTGGAAGTACAATTATACTTCTTTTTAAGAGCGCTGGTATTTACATCCCGAGACGTCGACGCGAGCCCAGGCCTGGTAACACTCCTGCTTATGATGTAATGCTATTTTGCAGGAGCGACCAAACCGAGGCGGGGTTCTGCCTCAGCTAGGCACAACAGATGATGGAATAAATAGTTCCATTCCCTGTAGAAGCACCACATCAGAGACAACACTAGGATCATCCGGCGAGAAGCAAACCTGCCTCACCAAAATAAGATCACATCCCGTCCCAATCGGCTGACCTATAATGCTAAACACGGCGGCAACCTGCAAGTACGCAACCGTGATGGGAGCGTGAGTGGCACCGTACTCCGGATAAGAAAATTGTCCGAGGAGCCAAATGGGGCTTCAACGGAGACCTGATATCCGTCCGGATGAGAGGTCAGCAGAAGGTCCAACAGGAAAGGTACATGGTCTTCCAAATCTGGGATCCGCGTAGGCGAGGTAACCAGTTGTGTCAGACCATATGCCAAAAGTAAATTAAAGTTACAGCCTATATACGTCCCACTGCTGGGCACAAGCCTCCTCTCATTTCTGAGATGGTTTTAGGGTAAGGAAGTGTCCGCCGCGCTGCCCCAATGCGTGTTGGCGAACTTCACATGTCACATGTTTTTTTCTTATTTCTCAGACATGGAGGTTTCCTCACGATGTTTTCCTTCACCGCCGAGCACATGGTAAATCAGTACTTAAAATTGCAATAAACAATTTCATTGGTGCCTGCGGGGATTGAACCCGGGTCACTCGCGTTCTGTTATATTTACAGCGAGCATTAAACATCTGAGCTACCAAGCATATGCCAAAGCAACGCATTAGGCCTTCGGCCACCTGCACTCACCAAACGGGCGCCCCGCTCTATTTACCAAGAAATAACATGCACAATTACAAATCACAGCTTGTCTACCATAATCAAAATATCAATATCTTAATCAAAAACAAGTTAAATAATAAATAGGCTCCTGTGCATAAGTGCAGTGTAAAAACAATAATATCACTTTGATTATGGATCAGGACCTTATTTATTACTTGTTTTTGATTAGTACAGTCGTGCGAAGCCTGTGTGTATCGCTAGTGAGCATATAAAATGAAGATTACAAATGGGATCCAAATCACTTATGTACCGTGTGTCTGTCACGACTATTAGTATTCATATCTTTACTTTTTAAAGTGTGTGAAACGAATATTTGCAATATAATAGTAATTATCACTTGGTTTAGAAAACAATTTACTTGATCGTTCGAATAATAAAAGGTCTGGTCCTATATGCTTCATATTTTTAGAAAAACATTAAGTAGCAAATAAATAATAAATAAATAAAAAAATTTGTTGTCTGAATAGTGGCTTTACGGACGATAGTTTAACGTGACAGCGTCATAACAAGACATTGATGAAATGATTGCATACTTTTATGAATAAAATTGTAAGTTGTGTGCTGCCGCTGTCTTTCTTCTCCTCGGTGGCATAGGCCAATCGAGTGGAAGAGCGATAGATGCGGTGCAAGCCGATCGTGCCATTCGCTCGCTCGTGCAGCGCGTACCGATTGTAACGTTACAATGAATGATCCTTTTTCGTGCGTGCAGCCGGAGTTCATCGATTAATTATGATCGATTATAGACGTTGTCACGTCAAAATTGTCGATTGTTGCTAACTTTGCGAACAAAATCACTATAGATTAAAGACGTCATCATGGAGTATATTACCTCTACACTCCATAGACGTCATAATATTATTTATTATGTGACAATGTCTTGTAAAGTAACGTCACATACGATACTACTGCAATAGGGATGCCATTTTCTAGTAATTTCGAAGATACGAGTGTATTTTGACCAAACTAACTCCCATATTTCGCGTAGTATAAAGAGACCAAAGATGACCACTTGTCATTCATTTCCACACATGAAATACACGCAACATCTTTCATTAGATTTGTCCCTTTTTACTTTATTTGAAAAATTAATTAGAAAAAGCGTGACAAGTATATTGACTCAATTTATGTGGAATTGTAGGTTCTCTCTTTGCATACGTATGTATGTAAAACTCTAAGCTATTAGGAGTTTAGGAGTAGGCTGTAACAGTATAATATAATATCTATGGCTGTAACAGGTAAAATAAAATAACTGTTCCACCTGTTCCAACTCCACATAAATAACAATTCCAAAAACATGTTACAAGATAGCAGTCTGTTACTACAGTCTTGGTAGATAACAAAATGCAATAAACAACAGACAGAGCTTGTCTGTTGTATAATGAATTTTGTTATCTTGCGGAACAGGAGCTGTTCTTTCAGTTTGTCACAGTTTGTTAGATACTTCCATAGGGTACTTTTCTTTCTAACACCCTAGTTAGGGTGTTAAACCTATGCTAGTACAGTAACGTTTTTTTATCTTAGTCTAACAAAGGAAACTGTCATATTTATGAATAAAGAAAAACTTGTGATTTGGATTAATTTGTTCTCACGTGTAACAGTTGTTCTTTCATTTTGGATGTCACAATTATTATAGTCTGCTATTTTGAGGTACCTGTTTTTTATCTGTTCTATATACTACGTGTATACATAAACTGTTTATCTATTTTATATACTACGTATATATTATACGTATATATATTTTATATACGTAGAGGTGATTTATCTGTTCTATATAGTATATACTACGTATATAGAACAGATAAACCACCTCTGTCTACGTATCCCACATTATCACGTGTGTATCTAGTTAGTTTGTGACAGTATCCTATTCCCACGTAGTCAAGGCACCACAGAGTCCTTTTTCTATACCTGAAAAGCACGTAGTTGACGTAGTCATTGGGTGCGTTTGGCAGAAAAAAGCGCTAGCAAGCGCTTGTAAGCAAAATGGCGATCGTAAGCGGTAAGCGCTGTCAAATCTTAAGTAGCTATTTTCCTCTAGGACACGATGTTAGTTTTAACCGGGGAACCTAACCTAATTTAAATATATTTTTGTGAAGTATTCATATTAAGTGAAAGAGTATGAATGTGTAAGCCCAAGACTGCTATGGATACGATTGAAAGTGGGCTTAAAGAAGTTGTTTGTGCTAGGGGTCTACGCCCCAGACATGTCTAAGCCCACTCATATCCGAGAGCAGTTTTGGGAAATGGTAAGGATGGTTTTAATGAAATGTAAGGGAAATGAAAATGTTGTTATGCTAGGAGATTTTAATGGAAGAGTTGGGGTGAGGAGGCTTGGTTATGAAAGGATATTGGGAACGTTTGGTGATGAAAGTATAAATGAGAATGGTGAAAGCCTCCTCACTGTATGTATGGAAAAGAATCTTTTTGTGACGAACACTTTCTTTCGCCACAAGAGGATTCACATGTACACTTGGGAAAGAGGTGATGATAGAAGCATGATAGATTTCATAATTGTGGATGAAAGATT
Organism: Parnassius smintheus behrii; assembly: GCA_036936625.1. Classification (NCBI taxonomy): domain Eukaryota; kingdom Metazoa; phylum Arthropoda; class Insecta; order Lepidoptera; family Papilionidae; genus Parnassius; species Parnassius smintheus. The sequence goes on from JAUPFT010000025.1 coordinate 13,910,670, forward strand.
GAGGGGCGTAGTGGTGGATACAAGGGCTTACCGAGGGTCAAACGTAGGAACGGATCATTTTTTGGTTTTATGCCGAATTAATGGTCTATTCAGGCGGTGGCGCCATCGGTCATCTGTGTCTACCACTGCGTTACAGCGTATTAGAACAGAAAGATTACAAGATGAAGGTGAGAAAAACAAGTTTAAATGTAGACTGAAAGAAAACGTAAGTGGTTTGGATGAATTATGTATGAATGAGTTAGACTTGGAGAATGTATGGCAAAATGTTAAGAAAGGTTTAGTAGATGCAGCTACCGAAGTATGTGGTGTTAGTAAAAGAAAGAATGAAAGGAAAAATAATACGTTATGGTGGGATGATGAGATACGTACGGAAGTTGAAGCAAAGAAGAGAGCATGGCTAGATTTACTAGCAACTAAGGCTGGTAATTCTAGCGGTACGAATGATGATTTTGAAAGAAAAAATGCAGTCTTTAGACATCTAAATAAAAGAGTAAAAGAAGTAGTTGAAAGGAAAAAGCAAGAAAGAACGGATAAAAATGATAGAAGAATATCGGATAACTTCCAGGCAAATATTAAAATGTTCTGGAAACTCGTAAGAACTGCCAGGGGATGTTCAAAACAGCCTAAAATGAATGCTATAAGAGATGAGAATGGCTATATTCTGAATGATGAAGTTTTGAGTTTAAAGAGATGGAAGGAATATTTTGAAAGCATGTTTATGAGTGAGGAGACAACTATGAACTGAATGAAATAGGAACTCCGAAAGAAGAGGAAGGAGGTAGCGAGATAAGTATAGATGAAATAATGAAAGCAATGAAAAGCATGAAAGCAGGTAAGGCTGCCGGATATGATAGAGTTTCACTCGAAATGCTGAGGGCTGGAGAGGAAGTGGTGGCAGGCCTGCTGCACACCTTGTTTAATTTATGCTGGGAACTGAAACGGGTACCGGGAGACTGGTGCAAAGTCGTGATAGTCCCAGTATATAAGGGAAAAGGGTCGCAGCAGGACTGTAAAAACTACCGCGGTATCAGCCTTCTTAGCATCGTGGGAAAACTGTATGCCAAGGTACTAATTGAAAGGGTCATGAAAGAAACCGATGGAAAAATTTGGGATGTGCAAGCGGGATTTAGAAAGGGAATGGGATGTACAGATCAAGTCTTCTCCATGCGCATGATCGCGGAGAAGATTTTGGCCAAAAACCAAAAGGTTTTTTGCGCGTTCATGGACTTGGAGAAGGCCTATGACAGAGTGGATAGGAATGTGCTATGGCAAACACTGAACTCATTTGGGTTGAGCGCTGGCTTGATACAGGCATTGGAGTCTCTTTATAGGGACTCTAGTGCTTGTGTTAGGATCAACGGGGTCTACTCGGACTGGTTTGGCATCCATAAAGGTGTCAGACAGGGCTGTGTGGCTTCCCTGTGGTTGTTCAACCTATTTATGGACAGTTGTTTGCAAAATTTGAAAGTTGAAGAATGCGGATTAAGAATGGGTGAGTTAACCATCAAATGCCTTTTGTACGCCGATGATCAAGTTATTCTTGCGTCGTCGGCGGCTGAGTTGCAAATGATGGTTACATTAATGAACAGATCATTAAAAGAAAGGGGTATGAAAGTGAACGCAAGTAAGACGAAAATTATGGTTTTTGAAAGAGATGAAAGTAAAACGATATGTGAAATAAGAATAGAAGGGGAGTTGATCGAGCAAGTAGATGAGTTTGTATATTTGGGGTGCGTATTTAGCAGGGATGGGAGATATGATAAGGATATAGAACGACGAGTGAACGCAGGAAACAGAGTAAATGGGGCCCTGCACTCTATTGTGAAGAGTCAAAATGTGTCAAAAAAGGCACGTATGGCAATTCACAATGCTGTGTTGGTCCCTACTTTAACGTATGGTAGTGAAAGTTGGGTATGGCAGAAGAAGCACGAGAGTAGAATAAATGCAGTAGAAATGCGGTCGTTAAGGAGTATGTTAGGGCTGAATCTGAATGACAGGGTGAAAAATTGTGTGATAAGAGAAGAGTGTGGTTTGCAAGATGATGTTGTGACCAGGATTAAGAAAGGAATGCTTCGGTGGTTTGGTCATGTGGAAAGAATGGATGAGGAAAGAGTGACAAAGAAAATTTATGTTGCAGAAGTGAATGGCAGAGTCGGAAAGGGACGTCCTAGGCGAAAATTTATCGACCAAATTGGCGATTTATTGAAAACGGGCCAAATTAGGAGTACCCTTAACCGACGAGCATGCATGCGTAGGTGTATGGATGTGAAGGAGGCGAGAGAGGTGTGTCAGGATCGTGCCAAATGGAAGTCTGTAGTCTCTGCCTACCCCTCTGGGTGACAGGCGTGAGTGTTTATGTATGTATGTCATATTAAAAACTTACCAATCATGAATTGTTAATAACATGTATATGTCTATTCATGTCATTATATTACTTAAAACTAATATTGCAAAAAACAACTTATAAACTCTACCTCCAAACAAACAAACTTAATAAGCAAAATGGCGGATTGTGTCAGCGCTACTGAAGTAGCAATCGTGTCCTGGCCGAAAACTATTTTAGCGCTAGTAAGCGCTTGCTAGCGCTTTTTTCTGCCAAACGCACCCATAGATAAGAGTGTAAGACGTAGTATCCTCTTATTAGTCTGTGTTTCTATATACTCTTTGATTTCTATTTAACCCTTGAAAGCTCGGCGTTTCCATATGGAGACGTCAATGTCTCTTTGTTAGACCGCGCCAAAGAGTATACTAATATTTAGAGGGACGCCTTAGAACCAAAGAGTATATGATCACTAAGTTTACTCGAAACCATAGATAAGATTATAAATAACATTTAAAAATAATTATATTATTATATAGTTCACATATAAACTTAAAAACTTGATAATATTAAGATGCTGATAGACACGCTCTACTTAAAAAATTATATGCGTGTTATGATATTCAGCGGAATCTCTATAACTCGAACCTCGTTAAGTTGAAATCCTCAGTAAGTCGAAAAAAATTGCCAATCCCTTCCGCTGAACCCCTAAATACGCGGTATCTCGAACTATTAGACTTTGTAACTCGAAGAAAATGTTATTTCCCTACGAAATATTGATAATAGATATTTATACTCTATAGCTTAAATTTCAAAAATGAGACTCCGTAAGTCGTAGTTAGTAAACAATAATGACTTCTTACTTGGAATTCCCCGAAATAACAGCAATAAAATCCGGGTTCTTAAGGTGATACCTCGAAAATTTGGTGGTTTTTCTATTTTATCATATTTTTTAAAGTTTTATAGATTACAAACCAAAATTTTGGTATATGATTTTGGACTATATGACCTTGAAATTGAAATTTTCTCGATAGAAAAAAATTGCAAAGTAGCCTCTAATTATTTACATTTTCCATGACACCACAATATTATAACGAATAAGTTCATGGAATTATTTTTAAGGCATAGTAAATAATCATATCTAAGTTTTCATAAACCAGTTTTTTATTCCATAACGAAGTTTTGTTAAAATAAATAAAAATGTTTTTTGGCGCTTACTTAGTTTTTTTCCGAGTGCTTGCTCGGTATGGCTATCTCATACTTTGCGTACTATGAAGTCTTTGCATCACTTTCATTTTGACACTCCCTCAGTCGTCCGTTAGCTTCACCGACAAAGGAATAAGCCACGCCCCCAAAACCTCGATTCATTTTCAAGGTATCCTCTTAATCATAAAGTAGCTGCCGTGTTACCTACCGAGCGTTGGCCGAACTCGGCGGGTGACGCTGGCAGCTATGCGTGACATGAAACGTCCTATAACTCAGAAAGTATGAATGTTAGAAAAAAAAGTTTTGGAAAATAAACTGATCTTTCTGAACTGAAAATAAATTTATGCATTTTATTGATTAATCTAATATTTTAAGAGTTATTGGGCGCGATAGAAAAACCGGTTCATTAAATGGACCATAAATCGTAAACGGTAAGTTTTACAAAAAGTTTGCTGGAAACAAAAGATGCGAAATTTTATTTTCTACAATATTTGTTTGAATAACTTTTGCCTTAAAGTGCATTGTTTCCGAGATATCGGCTGAAAATGTTTTTTCAAGATGGCACTTGAGGCGCCACCTGTTCATTAAATGGGCCATAAATCGTAAACGGTAAGTTTTACAAAAAAATTTACTGGAAACAAAAGATGCAAAATTTTATTTTCTACAATAATAGTTTGTATAACTTTTGCCTTACAGTGCATAGTTACCGAGATATCGGCTGAAAACGTTTTTTTCAAGATTGCGCTTTAAGCGCCACCTGGATCTGTCGGCATTTTGTGATTTTATGCTGAATAAGTGATCCTAAACCTCATAAAAAATAAAATTGAATCGGGAATTTCGTGCTGTGTTAAATTCTATTTTTACTGTACTATTTCATTAAACATTTTATTTGTCAACAACGTCTCACAATCATTTCTCTAGCGCTCACGTGACCTTCATACAAATAATTCGATATTTTAATTGTTGATAATTTTTATTTTTGGATAAGAACATGGTAATGACTCTAAGTTTTATTTACCTTCATTTAAAAAAATTGTCTTTGGCCAAACCTACTATACTCTTTGGCTTGACCATAGGTTTGACTTGGTTTAATGAACTGTCAAAGTCTTGAGTAGGGATCATCGATGTTACAGAAACATCGATGATGACATCGATGTTGATATCGATAACTTAACATCGATGTTCGATGTTTATCCTACTCAAAACATCGATGTTGACCATTATCGATGTTATAGCACATGTACCTATTTAGTAGGTTAAAATTAGATGTAAAAAATTTGTAGTGTTGTTTACGGTTTATTATTTATGAAATTAAAGAAATTAATAAAACATTCAGTGTGAAACAATGATTTAAAAAATGGGAGGAACTTAAAAAATATTTAGTTCATTTATTATATTTTTTTTGCCAATAATGATGAATATTATTATTTTGATATTAAAATGTTCCTGTACAATAACAAATCTGGTATTAAAATATTTACTATCCTAATTTACGATTTAGACATAGATTTTATATTAACTATTCCTATCGCGAAATAAAAAATGATTATAGAGGAAAAATTAACAAACTTCACAAAAATAAAATAATAGACCTTTCCATCACCTTTGTTCACACAATTTTTAATCAGGCAGCCCAGGCAGTAAGTATCCACAGCCGTTTATAAAATGCACTGTAGAATGCACTTTGCAGTGAAATTGTCTATGCTCACGATTGCACAGTGATTTATTCTGATAAACTTCAAGCAAACCATAAACTTGTTATCCCAAGCTCAAAAAAACAGCTAAATATAATTATATTGTGTAGATACATATTGTTTCAAAATTATGTGTAGTATAGACAGCAAGAAAAAAAAAACAATTAATTTGAATATTAATTTATGTAGAATGGTTACTAGGCGACAGCCGATAACAACACAACAATAACAAAGCGAAATCGGTTACAACAGTGACATTACAGTTCACACTTGACGGGGAGTTTGACACAACATAATGATAGTTTTTTAGGTGATCGATGCACTTAGGAATCCTTAATTATTCAAAATTTTAAACCTTTAATAAGAGATGAAATTTTTAGGTGATATTGATTTCGCGGGTTCGCATTGTTCACAATTTCTTATTAATCGATTATTGGTTCATTGACATCGATATTTGAAATGTGGCAACATCGATGTTATGTTTCGATGTTTAACGTGTGGTAACATCGATGTTAAAACATCGATGTTTCAATTTCTAGCATCGATGATCATCGAACATCCATAGTCTTGAGTGGTCAAGAGTTTGTGTCTAGTATATAGTCAGTAATCTATGGTTTGTGTTGAAGAAAAAGAGAATTCAATTTTATTATAGTTTGAGGAAATTAAGAAATAGGAATGGCCTTTAGTGAAATTTGTAGAATTTGTCTAAGCGTTAATGTACGCATGATTGTACTAAAGAAGACTGGCCTACAAAATTTATATAAAACACTGACGAACAGTTCTGTAAGTTTGTTAATATTTCTTAAATATTGCAAATTGAAGTGTGAGTCGGTAATTTGTTGTTATCGCTGGAGAAATAGCCTTAATTTTTGTGCTTCGTCGAGTAGTTATTTAATGAGTCGCCACTCGAGAAATACTTGCCTGAAATGAAATGCGATAATAGATCTGGCCTAGGCTAAGGTGCAGCGTTAAATATAGTCACAAATACAATCAGTCACTGATACCAACAATTAGCCTGGAATCCTAGGTTGCAATAAAATCAGTATTATCATTGAAGTAATACATACTCTGTACTAGAACATACACTTAGACCACTTAACCGGGCTCAAGCTTACTGAGTCTGTGCCATAAAAAGGTACCCTTTGTCTCCTTTCACGCGACCCCCACTGCTGCATAGATTTTGTTTGCGGTGTCTGTTGTAGTACATATTACTTCAATGAGTATTATTGCGATTTCTATAAAGAAAGTAAATTCCACCCTAGTTTAGTCTCACCCACTTAATTTATCAAATTATTAGTATGATAATAGAGTGCACATGTGCTTAATTAATATTTTATGTGCTTGCTTAATATTTGTAAATTCCTTTTCTCTCAAATTTCTCACATTCCTATCAGACTGAGAATCTAGAAGAGTGAATTATATGCACATGTGCTTGCTCACACACATACAATATTGATACTGGAAATTTCAAATGTTGTAAAGGATGTTTTGCCGAAAATGATATATATATATATATATATATATATATATATATATATATATATATATATATATATATATATATATATATATATATATATAATATTTGGTTTCAGTGTCGCAAGCTCTATCGATTGGTATATTTAAAATAATCCTATCTTTTAAAAAAAGCCCCTTATGACTTGGATTTTCAACAGCTCTAGCTCGATTTTTTATACTGTTTGGGATGTATCATAAAAATAATTTTCAATATAAAGTGTAGAGTCTTGTTTTAATTATTTATGAGGTTGTAATCTCATTTTATGATAATCTAAACCATTATGACCTAATCCATGCTTTGCTTTATCTTACATAATTAGGGTGTTAAGGTTTTTTAATGTCCTTTACATACATTTACTTTACATACATTACATTACTCTAATTGATGAGGTATTTACTGCTGACGTTATTCAGGAAATGCCTCCGGGTGATGTCTTTGTGCCTGAACCTAAAATAAAGAGATCACTCAGACTACTCCTATTGACAAAGTAATTACCGCTGACGTTATCCAGGTCATGACAAGATTACTCAGACTACTTCTCCTGACATTATACATGAACCACGGGCGCATCATTCCCATGACATTTCTTGCACTGAAATAGTTACAGACAATGTTGACTAATCTACATTATTTCAACAACCTCAGGTATATACTGTTTGAAAACCGTAGTCTTTGAGCACAAAAATAAGGATATAGAAGATAAGGGTTGGATTTAGAATCGTTTGGCAGGAATTTGGGGGAGTAAGGTGTTTTATTTGGTAGAGGATTGGTCCCCGATTATAATAGTACCAGTCACATTAAAAGGTAATACAACTGTTATCGAAAAAATAAATAAAAACTATTATAACCTTAAATACGTATTATTGTATTATATACTATGTTTATAATTTAAAGTAATTATAAAAACTAATAATTTGGCATTTTGTAGAGTGCACGAGCGAGCGAAGTAAGCTCGGGACTTAGGGCACCCCGACTCGGACAGGTTAGGTTAGAAGGGGATGCCATTCCCTTCGTGGTTATTTGTTTGTAAACCCCTCAGAAGTAGGAGCCCTGCAGAGCAGGGCTCCGTTGACCAGCCTTCCCCCGACTGCGCTATGTGGTGCTTTCCTCCTCCAACTTTCTCCCCTCATAAATCAGGTTTATAGTCAAAAACATTACAAAAACATTACCTTAAAATTAGATTTTTAAAAATTTATAAGAAAAAAACTAAGCATGCGGCAATATGTAGAAGTGGGGGGCGACTCTTCAACTCCCTCGCCTCCCTCTCCAACACCCCCTTAATTAATTTTGAGTTATGATTTTGAGGTTAGTTCTATGGGATTTTCTTTTTGATTTTTCTCAAGTACGGTGCATTACCTTTTAATGGGAGTGGTATTATTGTAATCGGGGACCAAACCTCTACCAAATAAAACACTTTACTCCCCCAAATTCCTGGCAAACAATTCTAAATTTCAACCGAAGATAATAAGGGTTCTCCTTCGCTTATCAATATTTTATTGATCCAACAATTGGCACGAGTGATCATGATATGAATTCTGAACACCCTAAACCTAGTAATAAATTTCGTGATAATTTCTTTATCCCACGTTGATTATCTATCTGATTATGAAGACTTTTCAGCAGGTAGTTCCAATCTTTGGAACATGAATTAAAGACAAAACCTAAAAGGAAATCAAACAAGTTTAGGGCACAAAAATGATGGTAAGTTCTATGAAACAAGATCAGGAAGTATATAATAGAAGAGAAGTCAATAAAGAGAAAACCATGCTTACCTGGCATATGTGCTAGAAAATGTTATAAAGTATCAGAGGATAGAAGAATGAGCCTATTTAAATATTTCTGGACTCTAGATTTTCAATAGTATATTTAGTGGTTTTTTAATTTTATTATAAAAGATCATTTATGTTTTGCAAAAAAATATCAATTGTGTAAGTTTTAATAGCAATAATTTTAAAAGACTGAAGTTACATATCATTTATTTACACTTAAGAGTGTCAATTGTTTCATTATTGAATTCTGGTTTTCAAAATATGTTGTTATTTCGGTTATTTCAATTTTATTATTAAGTTTAAGATTGTTTTGGTAAATATTGTTTAAGTTTCATTAATCATTGTTAAAAAAATTATACTAAAAATAGAGTTGTTTTTCAGTACAGCAACAATTACTTGCGATTTAAATAAAAAAATAACATCACATTTTGTTTTAATTTTGATTTCCTCTAAGAATAATAAATAAAAAATATTATAAAAATCCTCTTATTTCACTTAGTATTACTACTATTCACTCTGTATTACTTAAGTAGATCTTAGTTTTTTGTTGCTTTTACCCCCTTGGGCTCTAAAGATTAGTCCTTTGCTACATATCTGACTTTATCATAACCAATTTTTTGAGGCTGTAAAGTACTTCAGTTCAATTTCTGTGGGCTGTAAAGGAATCTCATTTTCGTCTATAATCAAGTTTGGTCAATTTTCTTAATTTATGGGGATAGAACACGAAAAAATAGTTGGGGTCTCTTTTCACATCATGAATATAGTACTTTGTTTGAAAAACGTATTAGACAAAAACAATTGTATAAAACTATTATTTACGGATTTTATCGCTTTTAAGTAATACTTTAACTTATTTTTTATTATCTCGACGTTTCGGGTGCTTTACAGCACCCATGGTCATGTGGGGAGACTGACATGTTTGACGTCCCAATGTCATAGTTAGTCTGGCTACCTTACGTTTTTGAATGTTAATTTTTGGTCCAATTTATGCAAAATGAGCTTGTAGTATCATGAAGTCTTGCAGTGGTATGCTTGGGTTTGGGTTTAATTTTGTTAATTATAGGATCCCAACTGCTGCAACTACAGTATGCATGTATGTATGTAGAGGAATATTAAGTTTAGTCAATTTTTACTATCCATCAAATGTAATATTTCTCTACAAGATGCAGGTGTGTACAAGCTAGACTGTGAATGTGGTCTCTCTTACATAGGTCAAACAAAAAGTTCTATAAAAACCCGCGTGAAGGAAAATATATCTGAAATGAAGCATCGATGCTCCGGGAAGTCTGCAGTCTGTGAACATTTTCAAGATCGTCCCCACCATTACATTAGATTTGATAAACCACAAATACTCGCAAAAGAACACCGATTCCTACCAAGGATGATACGCGAGGCTATTGAAATGAAAAAAACATCCTAATTTAAATAGAGAACATGGATGGGTGCTGCCATCTACTATAAGCTCGTTTTGCGTAAATTGGAATTTGCGTAAAAATCACCCGAAACGTCGGGATTATAAAAAATAATTTAAAGTAGTAATTAAATGCGACAAAATCAGTAAATAATAGATTTATCCAATATGTAGTGTTCGCGTAAATTTAAGAAATCAATTTTATTTTATTTTTTTTGACTCAATTACTGGTATCGATATAGTCCTGTCCTGTGCTGATGAATAGTCTATGTGGTGACACAAATTCCGTCTGTACGACATTATAATCATTATAAGTACAAATTAAGTAGTTTTCCATATTTATGATGAACTTTTATATTTTCAGATGGATGAGGATGAGGAGCCCATAATTGTCTGTTTCATCTGTCATGCAAGACTCAATCGCTGCAGAAGATTACAACAACAGGCTATTGAGTCAAATGCAGTTCTGGAGCAGTTGCTTGCGGGAGTGTCTACGGTATTATCTCATCCATTAAAACCATTAACAAGTCAACTACTGAGCATAGGGCTTCCTTATATGGGCTTGGCCTTATTTTTATTTACTTTTTTATAGAATAGGGTGACAAACGAGCACACAGTCCACCTGATGGTAAGTGGTTGCTGTGGCCCAGAAACATCTACATCTGTCCTCGATTACGAAACAAAATGCAGATACGTTGTCACCCGCGAGGACTTAGGTGGAATACCTCGTTTTCAGTAAAAAGGGTCTCCGGTTCTCTACACTCACCAAACGAAACACAGCAGCATTAAGCTACCATTTGACGCTGGTATTCTGTGAGAGCGAGGTCCTACCTCGGTCGAGCCGACCCATTCGTGCTACAACTATACTATTAATATAACTGCAGCATGGCTCTACCACATAAAAATACCTATTTTTTATTTATTCTATTTGCCAAAATTCCTATGAAGCACCAGGAATTTTGCCAAATTGGCCATACTTGGTAGGTTGGCAACCGCAGTTTACATTAACCTGATTTGTTATCAGGAAAATGCTACTGCCCAACTCCTGTTTCTGTTTCCTCTTCGCTTTTTACGACACCCGTCTCTTGGATATATTGCACATAAAACAAATATATACATATAGGTAATATTACGCAATAAACAAATATAGATCTTTGTCAATTTAGGACATTTGTGAATCTGATTCGAGAAATTGTTGAGGCTTGATTAATGGGATAAATGAATTATTTACATTCTTATTTATGTTTATTCGGAACCCTCACTTTTGTCTGGTTTTATTATTAATTGAAGATCATCTTCAGCAGCATCATGCCAACATGAAGATGCTACTGCTTCTTTCACCTATTTTAAAAAATTGATTTCAGTCAACACTAAAACCGCTTGAGGTTAGAGATGAGATCCAATTCACACCAATTAATCTTATAGATATCAGGCCAGTAGAGTGTGATATAGAAAATGATTGCAAGGACGAAATTTTTAACCTTGATTCCGTTAAAGTTGAGGAAGAGAATTTCGAAAATGAGTATTCGGAATTTGAAGAAAGTGGGATTAATGAAACAGGTAAGATATAACCCCTTTTCTTGATGTTATTAAAATAATGAATGGATACAATATAAAGAAGGCTTCAAATGCAGTGTACTGATTTGCCTTTGCTTAAATTCAACGTGCATTTAAAAGCATTCTTATGGAGAAAGAAAATTACAAATTAAATAATTATTTAAGAGATAATCATGCATGGACATCATAATGAGCTACTTTAGACATTTTTTTAATTGTGTATAAATATATAAAAATATTTTATATATTTATACACAATTAAAAAAATACGTACTAGTATGTATGTCACTAAGATGTATTAATTTTAATAATAGAATACAGAAAGTTATTAGCAATACTGAAAGTTCTTCCTGGTCACCAAGGTGACCTATCAATAGGTCAAGGCCTAATTCTTGGCCTGTTTCTATTTCTAGTCTATAGTATTATCAATGACTTATCTTCCCTTGTAGGGGATAACCATGGTATAGTATTACTTGCTGATGATAGTTCCTTGATAACAGCAAAACTGCAATAAAACTAAATATATTACAACATCTGTATCAATGTGTTTTTAACCCTTAGCCGGGCCTATATAATATTATATATTTAATACTGATTTTGGAAGGTTACAAGATTATAAAAAAAATTCTTGTGTTATTTTTATTTTTACTAATTCCTAAAAAAAGCATGTGGTCTCTATGACCACACCCACTGTTGAAAGGAATTTGTGGTATGTATGTGACTACTGTATGGCAAGTTATCTACATAGCTTTTAAGGGTAATACTACATTACTGAATCGTTGATAAAATAAAACCACACTGTTACATACTGTATGTTTATTAGTTTTAATTAAACTAAACATTTAAAAAACCTTTTAACCTTAATGGTGAAAAATATCAAAACAAGATGCAGCTCATAGCGGCACTTGGCAGACCTTACACATAATTTGTGTTGTGGCTTCTGTCTCATACTACAGTGTTGACAATGTTTTCCGTTACAAGATTTTTTAGCCAACATTTTTTAGCCTTACGTTAGGCCTCAGGCCGGCTTTAGCCTAAAATCTCGGCGGCTGCTGCTCGTCTTATCGTGAATTAGATTGTAAATGAATATGCATTTATGCAGGCCGCTTCTAGCGTGAACCAGTAAAGACAAACCCAATTTTTTTAGTTTACTTTCTCCAAATGGAGTCAGAAGATCTGAAGTGATTGAGCCTGTCAACAGCACTCATACATTTTTTATAGAGTTCAATTGCCAATAGGCATGCCATTGGGGCTTTTTGACCATCTTTTTGAGTATGTTGAATGGTTACCACTTTTTTTGGATCAAAAGCTGTTGTGCAGACATACACATATTTGGTATCATGCATTTTATTACAGCAATAGGTGCAATATACTGCATCATAAATGCACCAAATTCAACAAATTTAAATTTCTTTTTTGTCATCCTTTTGAGGTAGAAGACGCGGTAGTAAACCTTTTCTGTTTAGTTTTACAGTGCCTACTGAAAAAATGTTTTTCTGATGCAGCATCCCTAGTAAAGGAAGGCTGCTAAAAGTCAAAACCTACTAAGGTACCACTCTCAATTGTTCTGCGTAATTCCTGACAACCTTATAGCCGAGTCTTCCATCACCTTCTACTACAGTTTCGCGTTTGCCGCTGTATACATTAAACTGATATAAATATTCTTTTTCGGAATTGCACTTAGCACAGCGTTTGTATCCTCTTTTTATTGGTTTTGTTTGGCATATATTGCTTTATTAAGCTCCTTCCTTAAAATTTTACTATAGTCTCATCCATAGACTGTATGGGATCCAGTACAATTATCTTTTGTTCAAAATATTCATAAATGGTCGAATTTTGCACAATTTATCATACCCTGATTGGGTATGGGCTGTTTTGGTAGCCTCAGTCAAGTGCAAGTTTTGTGTGAGTTTTTTCTAAGTTTGCAGGTCATTACTGCACTAATTACAGAGTTGTGGTAAAAGGGATCGAAAGATCAATATAATTCTAGTTCTGACAGAGGATATAGGCCCATCATTAAACATGATCTTATTTCAATGGTATCGGTTGGAGTCTATTTCAACGAGTGCATGAACGGTGCATATGTATTTGTATTTTCTTCTATGATATCGAAAATTTCACTAGGAATCATATCTAAGAAGTAGTGTATTGGAAGACTCCTGTTATTATAAGATTTTGCCGATTCCAGTTTTCGTGTGAAACTGGGAGCAGAAATCTACTTGTTTTCAGACCAGTGCCTGTTACCAGATCTTGTTAATCAATTCTTGCTATGTGGCATGTTGGTCTGCTGCTGAAGATGAGGGCTGATTGGTTGTTGTTGGGTGGCCACTACACGGAACGTGAGGGCTGATGGTTAGGACTGATGGACGACCATCGTAGGTGAGGGCTAATGGGCTTAATGTCGAGGCCTCTTAGCAGCTGGAGGTACAATTTTTATGTCTATAGCTGGATGTGGGGGCTCTTGGATGACTGCTGAAGGTAAGGTTTCCACTATTACTGCTGGACGTGTGATTGACATGGCTGCAGCTTGCTGTGAGGGCTGATGGGTTGAGAGTCTAGGCTTAGCAGCTGGAGGTGTAATCTGTAAGGCTGTAGCTGTTTGTGGAGGGCTCATGGATGACTGCTGAAGGTAAGGTTTCCACTATTACTGCTGGACGTGTGATTGACATGGCTGCAGCTTGCTTGCTGTGAGGGCTGATGGGTTGAGAGTCTAGGCTTAGCAGCTGGAGGTGTAATCTGTAAGGCTGTAGCTGTTTGTGGAGGGCTCATGGATGACTGCTGAAGGTAAGGTTTCCACTATTACTGCTGGACGTGTGATTGACATGGCTGCAGCTTGCTGTGAGGGCTGATGGGTTGAGAGTCTAGGCTTAGCAGCTGGAGGTGTAATCTGTAAGGCTGTAGCTGTTTGTGGAGGGCTCATGGATGACTGCTGAAGGTAAGGTTTCCACTATTACTGCTGGACGTGTGATTGACATGGCTGCAGCTTACTGTGAGGGCTGATGGGTTGAGAGTCTAGGCTTGGCAGCTGGAGGTGTAATCTGTAAGGCTGTAGCTGTTTGTGGAGGGCTCATGGATGACTGCTGAAGGTAAGGTTTCCACTATTACTGCTGGACGTGTGATTGACATGGCTGCAGCTTGCTGTGAGGGCTGATGGGTTGAGAGTCTAGGCTTAGCAGCTGGAGGTGTAATCTGTAAGGCTGTAGCTGTTTGTGGAGGGCTCATGGATGACTGCTGAAGGTAAGGTTTCCACTATTACTGCTGGACATGTGATTGACATGGCTGCAGCTTGCTGTGAGGGCTGATGGGTTGAGAGTCTAGGCTTGGCAGCTGGAGGTGTAATCTGTAAGGCTGTAGCTGTTTGTGGAGGGCTCATGGATGACTGCTGAAGGTAAGGTTTCCACTATTACTGCTGGACGTGTGATTGACATGGCTGCAGCTTGCTGTGAGGGCTGATGGGTTGAGAGTCTAGGCTTAGCAGCTGGAGGTGTAATCTGTAAGGCTGTAGCTGTTTGTGGAGGGCTCATGGATGACTGCTGAAGGTAAGGTTTCCACTATTACTGCTGGACGTGTGATTGACATGGCTGCAGCTTGCTGTGAGGGCTGATGGGTTGAGAGTCTAGGCTTAGCAGCTGGAGGTGTAATCTGTAAGGCTGTAGCTGTTTGTGGAGGGCTCATGGATGACTGCTGAAGGTAAGGTTTCCACTATTACTGCTGGACGTGTGATTGACATGGCTGCAGCTTGCTGTGAGGGCTGATGGGTTGAGAGTCTAGGCTTAGCAGCTGGAGGTGTAATCTGTAAGGCTGTAGCTGTTTGTGGAGGGCTCATGGATGACTGCTGAAGGTAAGGTTTCCACTATTACTGCTGGACGTGTGATTGACATGGCTGCAGCTTGCTGTGAGGGCTGATGGGTTGAGAGTCTAGGCTTAGCAGCTGGAGGTGTAATCTGTAAGGCTGTAGCTGTTTGTGGAGGGCTCATGGATGACTGCTGAAGGTAAGGTTTCCACTATTACTGCTGGACGTGTGATTGACATGGCTGCAGCTTGCTGTGAGGGCTGATGGGTTGAGAGTCTAGGCTTAGCAGCTGGAGGTGTAATCTGTAAGGCTGTAGCTGTTTGTGGAGGGCTCATGGATGACTACTGAAGGTAAGGTTTCCACTATTACTGCTGGACGTGTGATTGACATGGCTGCAGCTTGCTGTGAGGGCTGATGGGTTGAGAGTCTAGGCTTAGCAGCTGGAGGTGTAATCTGTAAGGCTGTAGCTGTTTGTGGAGGGCTCATGGATGACTGCTGAAGGTAAGGTTTCCACTATTACTGCTGGACGTGTGATTGACATGGCTGCAGCTTGCTGTGAGGGCTGATGGGTTGAGAGTCTAGGCTTGGCAGCTGGAGGTGTAATCTGTAAGGCTGTAGCTGTTTGTGGAGGGCTCATGGATGACTGCTGAAGGTAAGGTTTCCACTATTACTGCTGGACGTGTGATTGACATGGCTGCAGCTTGCTGTGAGGGCTGATGGGTTGAGAGTCTAGGCTTAGCAGCTGGAGGTGTAATCTGTAAGGCTGTAGCTGTTTGTGGAGGGCTCATGGATGACTGCTGAAGGTAAGGTTTCCACTATTACTGCTGGACGTGTGATTGACATGGCTGCAGCTTGCTGTGAGGGCTGATGGGTTGAGAGTCTAGGCTTAGCAGCTGGAGATGTAATCTGTAAGGCTGTAGCTGTTTGTGGAGGGCTCATGGATGACTGCTGAAGGTAAGGTTGCCACTATGTGTAACTGTTGTTGATGTGATCTGTAAAGTAGGGGAAAATCTCCTTCTAAGACCTCTAGAAGGTCATCCTCCGTCAAATTTTGTAGCTGATCCAACACCTGGTTGATATTGTGTGCCGGGTACAGAAACGAGAATGTACCTACTTATACCTTCTTCCTCGTCAGACGTGTCATCCTTCGATGATGCATAAATTTCCTCAAAAGTCTTTTCAATTTCATCATCGCGAAGAACTCGCTGTCTGTGTGGTTTCTGCGTTTTCTGAAAAGATTAATATGTTTTAGAAGAATATCTAACATTTTTGTTTTGTTTTTTGAGGGTTTGGTTTATTAACTGTGCATATATAGTGAAGTAGTCGACCCCTTAAAAGCTATATTTCGCAGACACAAATGGGCAGAGGTTATGTATATCTCGTACGAATTAACTTGAGACCTGGGCCGATGACGTAATTGTCAATGTACGGTGTGCAAAATAATGCGTCGTAATATTTTTTTATTAGAAATTTTTGAGATTTGCATGAGATTATTAATAAAAACAAAATAAAATGTTCTGGCAAGGGGTGAAGTAATAAGTGATATACTGTTGCCATTTTTATATATTTTAAATATTTATTTTTTATAATATATATAATATTATTTTTAGTTAACGCGTCAAGGAAGGACAAAGAAATAAACATACACACTTTCTCATTTATAATATTATTAATTTATTTATTATACACTTTATTGCACTATAAAGTGTTACAGATTCGTACACAATAAAAATACAAAGCATAACAGGCGACCTTATTGCTAAAAAGCAATCTCTCCCAGG
The DNA here is from genome assembly GCA_036936625.1 of Parnassius smintheus behrii. Classification (NCBI taxonomy): domain Eukaryota; kingdom Metazoa; phylum Arthropoda; class Insecta; order Lepidoptera; family Papilionidae; genus Parnassius; species Parnassius smintheus. The sequence goes on from JAUPFT010000025.1 coordinate 13,927,720, forward strand.
CAACATTAGGGTGAAAGTGAATCAATCTTGGATAAGCGGAACAGCACAAACTATGTAAAATCAAGGAATAGAAGTAAGGAATATTAATAAGGATTTATTATAATATTTATTATTCATTGTCACTGTATACGATCGGTTCTATTCCGTCCATTAGATCGTCCTCACTTTCACTCTCTGAGCTGGATTCTTCCCCTCCGAGGGATATAATTAATTATCTCTGTTGGATTTCTCCAAGTCTATCACTCTCCCAGTATTCATTTTCTAATCTTTCGATATGGTTAATTTCTTTCTTCCAATCGGAAGCTGTTATAGACTGTATTGCGTCTCTTGTCAAACCCTCTATTTCCCTTTCAAACTGGTTAACATTTTTAGCTGCCACCTTTTGTTTGTTTGGAATTTCTTTCCGTACTGTATAGAAACTGTTGACAAGGTTTCTTAGAGCACACAGATCAAAATTGTCGAGTTCAATTTTTTTGAGCTCTGTTTCCTTTTTTTTTCCTGGAGTTGATAGTTTAAGTTCTGGTCTTGCTTGAAAAGTACATGGTTCCGATACTACTGTGACATCATCATTTTGGTCTTGAGAAATTGACTGAACTTTTTTCGCCTCGTTTTTTATTCTTAGTGGTGTTGCCTTTGATATGCCTGTTGCTGCACAAGCCCTCTTTAAAGCTTGGTCCACAGGAATAAGAAACTTTGTATTTGATTTTTCATCTTCGAAAAATTTTAAAACTTTTAGAGCAAGTGTCCGTGCTTGGCTATGTATTGTCTTTCCTCCCATCTTTTTTTAAAAATAAAAAAGGTGGAGTAACTCCTAAGCGTCACAAGAAAACGGCACAACACAACGTCCAAACTTAACAATAAAACAACGCAATTAACAACAAACAGATAAAATAACGTTCAAGTATAACAAAAACAAACAAAAGTCCAAACCAAACAACAAACAATTATCAAAAATATCGAACTAGAGTCGAGACGCGTATCCGTAACAAAAATGCTATCGGTACTGAGCGCGCACGGCCAGCGCGGGACGCGGTGCGGGGAGTCGGGAAGGGGGTCGCATTCTAGCGGAGTCTCAAGTTAATTCGTACGTGTTGTAGGTTCTAATCACAAATTTTGGGTGTAAATATTTTACAAAACAAATACAATACAATATATAACAATAATGTGATACATCAAATAATATTGTGAAGCATCGAATAATATCTTTTTATAGGATAGGGTGACAAATGAGCACACAGTCCACCTGATGGTAAGTGGTTGCTGTGGCCCATAGACATCTACATATATCCTCGATTACGAATCAAAATGCAGATGTGTGGTCACTTGTGAGGACTTAGGTGGAATGCCTCGTTTTCAGTAAAAAGGAAGAAAATATTACAGATATACATTCTTATATACTATCATAAAATTACAAATTGCATTTACCTTACTCTCCTCGTAACGAAAAAATAAATTGCTAAAAATCACGAAAAAAATTGTGGTCGCTATGTGATCACAGCCTGGCTAAGGGTTAAATGACACAGTTTTTCTTAGCATCACTCTCGACACAAAGCTTCAGTGGGGCCCTCGTATATCCAAACTAGCTATCAGAATAAGCTCTGCAGCTTATGCTGTAAAAAAGATTAGAGGTCTCACTTGTATCGAGACAGCTAGATTAGTTTATTTCAGTTATTTCCATAGCATTTCTCATAGGATTTGGCTATGGGGAAAAGCGTGTTATTTAGAAAACATTTTTGTTTGAAAATATTTATTTTTGTTTTGCAGAAAAGGGCCATAAGAGCTATTTACAACCTAAAATACCGAGAGAATCTCTCGGAGAAAAATTGAAAGAAATATATGAACTTTGTCCTCTCAGTATATTTATTATTTACAAAAATTTTATGTATATTCACAAAAATAAAAGTAGTTTTAGTAAAAAAAGTGATATAAACTGTAAACACTAGGAACAAACACTTGCTAGTGAGATCAGTTTCTCGACTCCACAGAGTCAGTAATTCATTTTTGGGACAATGTATACGCTATTTACAACAAAGTCCCAGAAAATATACAAGGTCTCTCTATTACCAAGTTTAAAAATATTCTATTAAACACACTGTTATTATGATATAAATGAATAAGTCGTTGATTTAACCCCTGCGAATGAGGTGGTCGCTTCCGTGATGTTTCTAAAATAAATTTTGTTAATAATTTGTACAAAATTTCATATTGTAAAATTTATTTAGAAAAAAGTCCCGCTTGGTTTCTTGCTGGTTCTTCCCAGGGCAGAAGTTTTTTCCGAACCAGTGCTACAATAGTCTTCGTGAAACTGCTTTTTGTTTATTGGCTTTATATGTTCATCTCAGCTTTATTGTACATGGTATCTTTATGTTTTTTTCGATACCTTGTGTATTTGAGCTATTTTTTTATTTTATTTTATTACAATTTTTTTTATAGAATAGGGTGACAAACGGGCACACAGTCCTCCTGATGGTAATTGGTTGCTGTGGCCCAGAGACATCTACATCTGTCCTTGATTACGAAACAAAATGCAGATACGTTGTCACCCGTGAGGACTTGGTGGAATACCTCGTTTTCAGTAAAAAGGGTCTCCGGTTCTCTACACTCACCATACGAAACACAGCAGCATTAAGCTACAATTTGACATTGGTATTCTGTGAGAGCGTGGTTCCTCCCCGGTCGAGCCGACCTATTCGTGCTACAACTATACTATTAATATAACTGCAGCATGGCTCTTTTGCTCTTTACATGAATCTCTCTGCGACTGCTGTCAACTGCATACCTGTCAATTCCTGGTAGAAGTAGGTCATTGGTTTGCCACAGAAAGAGTCGCAGCGAGAACAGACCGTTGGGTAACTCCGGCATTAATATGCATTATGTTTGAAGAGCAGCCGTCTATGACTATCCTGATCGACCGTTCAGGCAGGGTAGCGGTAATTTAGAGCCAGCATCCAGACGAGAATCGCTCGCAAACCGATTTGCAAATAAATTTGTTTTCTCAGTCGCGGAGTGAACCAGTGCTCCATCAGTTTACTGCATGGTTTCTTTCTACATGACCAAACTACCGAAGCATTTATTTCTTAATTCTGGTCACAATATGATTATGCAAACCCCTTTTTTTGCTTTTATCACACAATTTCAAGATTCGGCAATATATAAAAAAATATTGGATGTGAACCCAGTCATCTCTGAAAATATAGTTTCTGTTGCCATTAATACAATGACTGCGATAGAGTTAAAATATTGCATTGAATAATGAAGCCTGTTTGCATGCGTAGTAAGCCATGAGGACTAAGATGGAATGCCTCGTTTCCAGTAAAAAGGGTCTCCGGTTCTCAACACTCACCATACGAAACACAGGAGCATTAAGCTATACTACTTACTACTTTAGTGAGAGTTTTTTTTCTTTTCTTTTATCTTTATTATGTCTAAAGAGATATATTTACACGTGGTAGAGCCGTGCTGCAGCTACATAATTAGTAAAGTTGTAACACGAATGGTTCGGCTCGACCCGGGAAGGACCACGCTGTCACAGAATACCAGCGTAAAATAGCAGTTAAATGCATGTTTTTCGTATGGTGAGTGTAGAGAACCGGAGATCCTTTTTACTAGAAACGAGGCATTCCATCTTAGTCCTCATGGTTGACAACGCATCTGCATCTTGATTCGTATGTGATGTAGGTGTATATGGACCACAACATCCACGTACTATCAGGTGGGCTGTGTGCTCGTTTGTTACTCTATCCTATATAAAAATATAGATACCCAAGAATGAACTGTAATGAAAATTATATTAACTTCACTGCAAATCAATTTTGTATCCATTGGCGGTGGGAATTAATCCGTAACTGTGTTTCATTACAATAATATTTTATAACCTAAAATTAGATATTAAAAAAGCGGCCAGGAGCGTGTCGGGCCACGCTCAGTGTAGGGTTCCATAGTTTCCCGTCCGTCACAGTAAGTGTTCCCACTTATGAGTTTAAAGGTGGGTATCCATTATGTTGCGCTCCCCAGCAGCGCTCCGCGCTCTGCAACTGCTCCCGGTAGTGGGTACTGTTGTTTCTATCCAAGTTCAAAATGATTTTCCTAGAAAGTCCTTATAAAGTTCAACTTTTCCAGATTTTCATATTTTCTAGACTTATGGTTCAAAAGTTAGAGGGGGGGGGACACATTGTTTTTTACTTTTGGAGCGATTATTTCCGAAATTATTGACATCAAAAAATGATTTTAGTAAACCCCTATTCATTTTTAAATACCTTTCCAACAGTATATCACACGTTAGGGTTGAAATTAAAAAAAAATCACATCCCACTTTACATATAGGGGGGCTAACCTAATAAAACATTTTTTTTCCAATTTTTATTTTACTACTTTGTCGGCGTGATTGATACACATATTGGTACCAAATTTCAGCTTTCTAGTGCTAACGGTCACAGAGATTAAGCGAGGACGGATGGACGGACGGACAGACATGGCGAAACTATGAGGGTTCCTAGTTGACTACGGAACCCTAAAAAGTGGTTAAGTCACAATGTAGCTGGTTCATGCCTGCAATATGAATGGATGAGCTTGATCGGGGAAGTACCACGTTCTCACTGAAAACCAGTGTTAAATGGCAGCATCATATGAAACATAGCAGCATTGATTGATGTGTTTCATATGGTGAGTGTAGAGTACCAGGGATCCTATCTATCTTAGCCCTCGTACCGTAACTATGAATCTACATTTTGATTTTATATACATAGATTTAAGATGTCTATGGGCCACAGCATCCTTTTGTCATCAGATGGAACGTGTTCTTGTTTGTCTTCCTTAATCTATATACACATATAAAATTAACAATTTTATAGGTGCCGATGGAGGACGACCCTGGGTTGCTCGCGTACTGTGTAATTTTATGGCAAATTCCTAGTCCTTTATTTGAATCTTTGCATGACCTACCAATCTTTTAGAGCCGTGGTAGCTCAGATGGTTAACGTTCTGTTACATTTACAGGGAGCTGTAAATATAACAGAACGCGAGTAATCCGGGTTCGATCCCCGCCGGCACCAATGAAATTGTTAATTGCAATTTTAAGTGCTGATTTACCACGTGCTCGGCGGTGAAGGAAAACATCGTGAGGAAACCTGCATGTCTGAGGAATAAGAAAAAAAGATATTTCGAAGACATGTGAAGTTCGCCAACATGCATTGGGGCAGCGCGGCTGACACTTCCTTGCCCTAAAACCCTCTTAGAAATGAGGGGAGGCCTGTGCCCAGCAGTAGGAAGTATATAGACTGTAACTTTACTTTACTTTTGTACCTCGTTGGTCTAGTGGTTGCAGTAGTGCTACTGCTGATCACGAGGTCCCGGATTCGAATCCCGGGTCGGACCAAAATCAGTTTATTGAGTTTTTCCCTCAAGAAATTCTTAGTAGCTGCCCGGAAATTGGCGGTGTCTCTTGCCCGTTCCTCGGAATGCTCGTAATGTCTTTGCTCTTGATCTTGAACCTGATCTACGGTCGCGTCGGTTTACCGTTCCATCGAAATATGAGAGTGTGGGAATATAGAGTGCGCATGTGCTTGCGCATACACTCGGGCACTATAAAAATAATATTATTTTATTATTATTAAAGACAATACACGTCAAATAAATAAAACTAGTAGTTACGATGTACCAGTTCTGGCTCACTTGTAGAGAGTTGTACAAGTACGACGTTCGTCGATTCACGATCCTAAAAAAAAAAAAAAAAAAAAAGGTTTTGGCATGCTCTGATCACGAATCTGCGGTCCATTTTTGCGTAGGATGTACGGTTCCGGAGATGTGCAGATCAATTAACTCTTATCTAATTGATATCCGCTTCGAGCCTCAACCGTCATTAGCGCTCCATTGTCCTTATCTACTTATCTATTGTTGATTGACTACCGTCATTATCTATTATTCGTCGGCGTGTGGGTCGGCTTATGCTATTGTATTATACTCCTTTGTTCCTATCTACACTAATCTGACTCATTAATAAAACACATTACCCAATTTTGTTAAAAGTTTTATTTATAAAATACAAAATATTATTACTTATTATCTATAAAATAGGAGCGAAACATCTCATCCACTAAAATATCGTTGTACAATGTGTTCCCTGTAAATATACTCGTAAAACTATGCATTGAACATCCCTGAAACTTATATAGCAAATACATTAAGCAATATTCGCCACAAACTGAAGTCCACTCATTCTGAATCCTATCAACATTCCAGTTCCATCTTTTACAATTTCTTTTAAAAAACTCTAGATGATATCGTACAGGTGCCCGTCCGAATGAATCAAAATATTGACCGACGTCATTCGTATCGATATATAAAGCTACCCAATGTGACCCTGGTTTATCATCTGTATCCAAATTGCATATTATATACGTTGGTACGTGGGTGTACATGGGTACTTTATTGGCAGCATAAACATTATTTTCTAGAGTGGGGTGAATCTTTTTCAGATGTTGTTGTACATCTAGTGTATCCATAATATTACTGCTATTAGTAGATTATTACAGTACCAATCTACTCAATGACTAATATAGGAGTGATCAATTATAGTGATTTCTAAATATTAAATTGCATTCTTTGTGTTATACAAATCGTATTTGAGTCACCAATACACTGAACAAGACACGACAGGAAGGACGTAGGAATGTAGAGATAAGCAACAGAATGTAAGGTAAGCTTGTTGACGCATAAAGATACTATCAATTCTACTACAGAAATTCTTTAGATTAGAATTATTACTCACTGGTACTATATAAGACCAAGCAACTGCAGTCATGGAGTTAGTGTATGGTCGTTTGACCGCAGTGGATCTATCAATACTACGTTTGTGTTACTTCAACGCATCAAAGGCCATGGATGTAAGTGTTTATTCTATTGACAAACTTACTTTTCTTTCTGTTATTTTCTTACGTGTGTATGATTTAGTGTTAACAAATTATATTTAAATATTATGTGTGTGTATATGGTTAAGCCGTGGTAGCTCAGATGGTTAGCGCAAAATGTAAAATTCACAGTACGCGACCCGGGTTCGATCCCCGCCGGCACCAATTAAATTGTTAATTACAATTTTAAGTGCTGATTTACCACGTGCTCAGCGTAGCCCTAAAACCCTCTCAGAAATGAGAGGAGGCCTATGTTCAGCAGTGGACTTTAATAGGTTGTAACTTTAGCTTTTTTAACTTTTATGATTAAGTGTTAACAAATTGATATTAACATGATAACTGTGTTGTTGCAGAAATCATTGAGCTTCGATGAAAATACCTATAAACAGTATTACTACTCGCCACTCTCCCCTCAAGAAGAGAGTGATGACATCGTCATTAATAATAACACATGCGATGGTGGAAAAAGAAAATCGCAATCGATTGATCATTTTTTTGAAGCTGAATCAAAAATAAAAAAGAGGAAGCTGTTATCATCAACCGTAGCACGAGCCGCTAGAGATGGTGTATCATACATTTCTACTAATTCTGACGACGGAGACCAAGCGACGCATCTCATCAAAATTGAAATGTACGATATGAAGAAGCTATCCAAGATTCCAACTACTGATCGTTGGAAACATGCTTCCACGAGGATTAAATATTACGTAAAGACTAATAAGGATAGCATCTACGACAACACAAACGCCCTCGTATACAATATTACAAAGACAATAGCAGAAAGTGAAAAAGTTAAAAAATACTTTTTTAACAATGACAGTCATTAGCTGATCATTAGTGAATGTGATTCTGTTTACTTAAATTACAGGAAGACAAGAGCAGAAGAAAGAGATGAGTGTGGCATACGTGTACAGAACACATCATTGAATAACAAAACTACAACACTGAGTGGAAAAGAAAACGAGAAGAATATGCAGTACTCAAGAGCTGAATATCCATTCTTCAGTTCAAAATCTAGCCGGTTGCTCAGTTTCGAAAACTGGCCTCTCGTTATGCGACAGAAACCTGAAGATCTTGCAGAAGCCGGTTTCTTTTATACTGGCCATGCAGACAGGACCAAGTGTTTCCATTGTGGTGGTGGCTTAAAAGATTGGGAAGATGATGATGATCCTTGGCAGCAGCATGTTCAGTGGTTTAGTCAGTGTGCTTATGTAAAATTTAAACTCGAACAGAGTTTTGTATTACATTAAATAGAATATTTATAAAGAAATAAAAAAATAATATATTGCATACAATTTGTTTTATTTAATTTTATAATGTTTCACATAGTTACATACACACAAAATGCATTACACATAACTCATAAAATCTATCACACAACACATATTATAACCTTAACTACTATAGTCTACAGTAACATTTCTGTTTTTATCTATCTCAATAATATTATCAAACTCAGCATAAACTATACAGTTAATTGTTTGTATTAGTGAGGATTCAAATCGTACTTCTAATCTTACACTACCATGCTTTATGAGATTCCAATGAGCTGATGAGTTGGCTGATAAATCAGGAGTTAAGTCAAATGCTAATAGACAGTAACCTTTGGCATACTGTTCACAAGAGATTCCATTTCCTTCATTAAGAAAGTGAATACCAGTTCCCGAGAATAGAGTATGATATGCTGATGTAAATATGCTATTATTAAAAGATGGTTGCAAAGCTTTTGAAGGTATTTGTTGACCATCAATATATAAGCTGAAAGAATTAATACCATAGTTTTCAAAGTTAAATGGATTTTTAGTAAGGGAACCATTAAATGCAGAATTGTTCACAAATCCAATTATACATCTTTTGGGTACCTGCCCTAAAAATATATTATCAAGAGTTTTTCCTTGAACACCCGATGGAATTGTTAAAACTTTTACTTCAGCTCGAGTAATAGGATATTTAGCAGTGGTAGAAGCTAAAACTTTTTGATGTGCGAGTAATACACTTGGATTAATTCGTGCTCGTCGAACAATAAGAGTTGCATCCGTAATGCAAACTTTAAACTTTACATCGTTTGACCCAGCAATTAAATTAAAGCTCTCTCTAGATCGAACCAATTTAACACTCATTTCAACACCATTAATTAAAAATTTATCTTGGTTGAAAATGTCACCGTGAAGATGACCAATCATTTCTATTTCCTTACTTTCACTAATCAATTCCTGTCTTTTAACAAATCCTATGTTTTTACCATCCGTAGAATCCATTTTTCCTGCTGTATCATCATACCAAAGACTACAAGTAAGATGAGATTGTTTAGCAGCAAGAGCATAGTTTAAAAGGGTTTCCATGTATGCTCGATATGCATAGGTATTATTAGGTGGTGATACAAGTTTTTGGTTTAAATAAACATCAAGTTGACTAAAAAGTGAATGCAACCAATTATTTACAGGTGCTACTATTGTAGTAGATATTAAGTTAGTTGAATCTTGATTTAATACTTTTGCCTTTATGTGGAGTAATGTATGAGACAAATCTATGTAGTCATCGCCTGTCCCAGGAACTTGAAACTCGATAGGTCCATCATCACCAAGAGATGAAATTGGTTTATAATGAATCCACAATCCATTTTCAATGCTAGTTTGTGTAGACGGTAGTGCAAACAAATCCAATTCTGACTTAACGCACTCGCAAGAATGATTATGAAGGAAAGACATATTTAATTTGAAAATATATCTTTGTTATTTTTTGGTTTTAGACCAAGTTTTTTCGCAGCTTTCACTTTAGCAGTTAATGGTGGAATGAACGAGGTCAATCGTTTTCTTTTAGTTTTATACCCAGATCCTGTCATGTTAAATTGATCAATTTTCTCATCAGCCTTTCGTTTTAAATTCGTACTAACTTGCTTTAGACGATCTTTTATTGAGGCTTCCATAGGACGCGCTTGAACCATATCCGATAAAAGTCCTCATCATCATCATCATCATCATTACAGCCTTTCACAAGTCCACTGCTGAACATAGGCCTCCCCCAAGTAATGCCACAAAGCACGGTCCTGAGCCACCTGCATCCATCGACTTCCTGCATGTCTTACCAGGTCGTCACTCCATCTAGTGGGGGGTCGCCCTACACTACGCCTACCGGTACGAGGCTGCCACTCGAGAACCTTTCTTCCCCATCGGTTATCGGTTCTTCGAGCTATATGGCCGGCCCATTGCCACTTCAGCTTACTAATCCGTTGGGCTATGTCGGTCACTCTGGTTTTACTGCGGATATCCTCATTTCTGAGTCTATCACGCAGAGAAACTCCGAGCATAGCCCTCTCCATAGCTCGCTGAGCGACCTTAAGCGTCCTCATACGGCCAGCAGTGAAGGACCACGTCTCAGATCCATAAGTCATCACTGGCAACACGCACTGGTTGTACAATCTAGTTTTTAGAGATTGAGGTATACCTGACGAAAAGATATGTCGTAATTTCCCGAACGCTGCCCAGCCGAGTTGAATCCGTCGATTGACCTCTCGGTCGAAGTTGGACTTACCTAGTCGGACTATTTGTCCCAGGTAAACGTACTCGTCAACAACTTCGAGCATAGTGCTCCCAACAACTACCGGCATAGGTGTGACATGGACATTGAACATGATCTTTGTTTTGTCCATGTTCATCTTAAGACCTATCCGTTGGGAGGCACTATTGAGGTCATTGAGCATAGTGCTTAAGTCCTCCAGCGATTCTGCCATAAGGACTATATCGTCGGCAAATCGAAGGTGAGTGATGTACTCGCCATTGATGTCAATACCGTATCCTTTCCAGTCCAGTAGCTTGAAAACGTCTTCCAATGCAGCGGTGAAGAGTTTCGGGGATATAACGTCACCCTGTCTTACACCTCTCTGCAGTTGGATAGGTTTCGAGCTCTGGTTCTGTACTCGGATAGCCATCGTAGCCCTACTGTACAAACACTTCAGCACTTCGATATACCGACAGTCACTACCGTGTAGTGGCGGTTAAGAATATCCACTACCCCATATCTTCCCGTGGATGTCGTAAGAGGCGACAGAGGGAGACAGGCAGGAGATGGGCAGCAGCATCTTCCTGATGACAACTGTGACGTAATAAAAAACTGCGGTTGCCAACCCGCTCGCCAAGCGTGGCAACTACGGCAAATACCCCCCAATGAACAAATACACAAAAAGACGGCCCCCAGTCCCCGGCGGCCCCGCTATTCCTGGCTACGGTGGCGACCATGGTAACGGCGGGGCAGGGGGTGCTAAGAATCTCCGGTGGAGGTTCGGTTGCCACCTACGACGACTCGACCTGGCAACATATAACGCACGCACCCTGAGGACTGACGAGAAGATACTGGAGCTGGAAGAAGAGGTAGACAAGTTGCGCTGGCATATTATTGGATTATCCGAGGTCCGAAGAGAGGGGGAGGACACGGCAATCCTCGAGTCCGGCAACTTGTTCTATCACCGGGAGGGCGACCATCTGTCCCAAGGAGGTGTCGGATTTATCGTCCACAAGTCTCTCGTCAACAACGTTGTAAAGATTGGGAGTGTGTCGACGAGGGTCGCGTACCTGATACTCAGAATCACCAAACGGTATTCGCTGAAGGTCATTCAGGTTTACGCACCAACCTCGGCACACCCCGATGAGGAGGTGGAGGAAATGTATGAGGATATTTCCAGAGCCATACATTCCTCCAAAACCCACTACACGGTGTTGATGGGAGACTTCAACGCAAAACTAGGCACAAGAGAAAGCGGTGAGCTGAAGGTAGGGAAATTTGGAGTAGGGCAACGGAACCGAAGGGGCCAGCAGCTGGCCGACTTTATGGAGAAAGAGGGACTCTTTATGATGAACTCTTTCTTCCAGAAGCGGCCCCACAGGAAGTGGACCTGGTCGAGCCCCGACGGTTCGACAAAAAATGAGATTGACTTCATTATGACGACCAGACGCCAACTGTTCAGTGATGTCTCAGTGATCGCAAGGGTGAAAACTGGCAGCGATCACCGAATGGTTAGAGGCACACTGAACCTAAACGTTAAGTTGGAGAGGTCTCGTCTAATGAAGTCAACGCTCCGTCCCCCTCGTGCTCTAATCCAGAATCCCGAAACCTTTCAGCTCGAGTTATGTAACCGCTTCCAGTGCCTAGAAGATTGCAATGCAGTGGACGATATGAACGACAAGCTCGTGGAAACTGTCCATGCGGTCGGAGCTAAGTTCTGCAAGACCCGCCGCAGAAGAACACAAAAACTCTCCGATCACACTCTTAATCTCATGGCTGTTAGACGGGAGATGAGGCTGCAATCGTCAACAGATTTGACAGCATACAGGCAACTGAACAGACAGATCTCCAAATGCATGCGGCGAGACTTACGCAACTTTAATACTTCTCGTATTAAAGAAGCGATCGAGCGGAACCAGGGCTCCAAAGTCTTTGCCAGAGATCTGTCTGCCAGAAAGAGCCAACTGTCAAGGCTGAAGACTGAGTGTGGCAACATCGTTTCCGGGATACCTGAGATTTTGAGTGAGATGGAGAGGTTCTATGGGCAGCTGTACACATCATCGTTGGAGCCACACGCAAGTGTGAGTAACGATCCAAGAGCAAGTCTTATCCGACACTATTCCGATGATATCCCGGACGTCAGTCTAAGCGAGATTAGAATGGCTCTCCAGCACCTTAAAAACGGCAGGGCCCCAGGCGAGGATGGAATTACAGCGGAGCTTCTGAAAGCGGGTGGAACACCGGTACTTGTAGTCCTTCAGAAGCTCTTCAATTCCGTCCTCCATGGTGGCACTACTCCAGAGGCGTGGAGCAGAAGTGCGGTGGTCTTGTTCTTTAAGAAAGGCGACAACGCTCTCTTAAAGAACTACAGACCGATTTCCCTTCTGAGCCGCGTCTACGTGCTGTTTTCGAGAGTCATTACGAATCGTCTCGCACGCAGACTTGACGACTTCCAGCCTCCCGAACAAGCCGGTTTCCGAAAAGGCTTCAGTACCATAGACCACATACATACCCTGCGGCAGATTGTACAGAAGACTGAAGAGTACAATCTGCCACTTTGCCTGGCGTATGTGGACTATGAGAAAGCCTTTGATTCCGTCGAAATTTGGGCGGTGCTACAGTCCCGAAAAGTCCTACTCCAGCGCTTAATGCCTCCTTACCAATCACTCGAGCACCACTTGAAAGTAAAGGTAAAACTGATCTAAATAACCCCCCTAAGAAGCTCCCAATACCATGACCGCGTTGGTATGGTGCACCCTTATAAATTACTCCAACTCCTGACCCAGCTTGATGTGTATAATAATTTTCATATGGACATTTATGATGATCACGAAGGGAATTCATTATTATAATTTTCGGAAATGTAGTTTAATACACACGGTTCCAAACTGGAATGGTATTTTTTGTCCTGTGCTCGATCTTATAACTATTTCCAGCGTATCGAACTCTCTTCGCATAACAGGTAAGTAGTGAGGTTGAGAGAAAACGTGCATTTTATTTGCACCATAAATGTATTTTGTAGGATCTAATGAAATGACTCTTAGTAAAGGAGTCATAACATCACCCACAATCTGAGGATCGATAATGTCACAATATAGAAAGAGTTGAGATGGTAACCCTAAGTGTAAATTAGCAGGACACTTTCCAAAATTTCTCTCTAGGAGATTTTTATTTGGTTCATAACCTAGTTGTAAACTTAATTTGGGTGATAATGTTACGGATGTTATATTTTTATCCAAAACAGAAATAGACACAAATTTTGTTATTTCATCATAGCGAAATTTCAAGTTCTCTCCGATACCATTTAACACTCTTAAAATATGCTCAACGTTATCATAGTTGGTAGCTGGAATATGTTTTTTGTAGTACACTGTGGATGGTTTATCTTCATTAGGCATTAACATAGATTTTGTAATGTATATAACATTTTCATGATCTTGAACAGTAAACATGGTACATGGATATTGAAACTCGACAACTCCAACCGACCATTCACCTTCTAATTTAATAGCTTTCGGTAATTTCGTTGAAAAATTTGTGGTCTTGTTATCAGGAAAATATTCCATTGAACTATTGCTGAGCAAAGTTAAATAAAAACTTTCTTTATTCATATTTCTTTTAAACTAGAAGCTAAAATCCAACTGTTAAATTTATCTGGATAACCTTTCCACTTCACTAATACTTCTTTTCTGTTACCTGAGTAACGAGTGTCAATTATTTTATCTATTTTATATTGTGAGGTGGGGTTGTAAGTGATTTTCTGTAATTCTCTTTCATAAAAAGTACCAACTATTGGTTCATTTTGTAAATCTGTTATTGTATAAACAACCCATGGAGATCTATCAATTATTGAAGATATAATAAATATTTCATCACTCCAATTTGATTCATATCCTTTTTGGAAAGCATGTTTATATTTAGTTATTCGAACATAATCACCCACATTGAAATTTGGTTTAGGATTTTCTAAAGAAAGTTTGTTTGACCGTCTATCATAAAGATTAGTCCAAACTGTCATAATATTGTTGGAATTTACATCACATGGGCACATCTTAATACTAGAGTGAAAGCTGTGATTGTAAGAGTATATTAAATCTTGTAAAACATATATCTATAAGTATTATTATGAGTGAAATAACGCCACATTTTCATTTTTAGTGTTCTTTGAAATCGTTCAACAATACTGGCCTTAATGTCCGGATTGTTAGTGGTATAGTAATTAATCTTTTTGGATTTAAAGTATTTTTGTACATCTTTTGAAACAAATTCTGTACCTTTATCAGACTGTATGTGAGTAGGTGTTAAATTACTTTCAGTAAATATACTTTCAAAACATTCTTTAGTTGTTTCTGAGTTTTTCTTTTTCATTGGTCTTGCAAAAGCATATTTACTAAATACATCAATAACACAAAGTATATACTTGAAACCATCATTATATTGAGAATAAGTTCGCATATCACTTAAATCAGCTTGCCACAGTTCATTAATATTTGATAGAATGTACCTATTACGCGGGAATTTTTTTCGAATGGGTTTATGTAATGTGTATGTTTCTTGTGATTTTAACCATTCCTTTACTTGCTTTTTATTCATTTTACCCTTCATGGCTTTTGATAATTTATCAATACTACCAAAACCAGCGGGATTAGATGGATCATAATAAATCCTGTTAATTTCTTCTAGTACGGGGTCCATTTTTCCCACTCAAGCCTTTTACGTATTTTAGTTGTAGACTTTTTATCTCTACTGCTCGGTGTAGAAAACTCTTGAAATTCAATCTCAGAGGGTTTGTTCAGATCTTTTGCTTGAAGTTGGTTAATAAACTCACATCTCTTTGGATTTCCAATATAAGTAAGTGGTACTTTAATATCTTTTAATGCTTCAGCAAATCTATCCCAACCTACTGGATCACTTCTTTTTAAAGGTCTTAGTGAATCATTTATTAAATCAACAATATTACTTCCAGGAATTTTTTCATTATCAATTGTGACTGTACCTTCATTATCCCAATGTATTTTACCTCTACTTGTTTCAACTAAGTTTAATAATAACTGTCCTTTTTTATTATAAGTTTTTGGTATTAAACTGAGTATTTGAGCTGGTGTGTAAAGTGGATTTTCAACATTTTCTTTACTTTTGATGGATCGATTCTCCTCCAACAAAGATTCAGCATCAACTGAAGTTTTTAGATCTCTATCTTTATTTTTAAAACCAATTTTAGACTCGTTTGAATCTTCATTAGATGTATCAGAATAAATTGGTAATCTGAGTGGTTGACGATCCTCTTCGGTAAAATGAAGGTATCTTTGCAGTGTTTGTAAATATAACATCCATTTCTTTCGGTCTTCCGTCTTACTATTCATAATATTTTGCATTTCGATATCTAATCGAGATAAACTACTACTCGTATTAACCTTATTTTCTTGTTTTAATTTTTCAATCAATCCAGGTTCGATAAGTATCATTTTCTTTGCATTTTCCATGTTAACTGGCTAGTCCACTCACTAATCCACTCAATATTGCACCTAATATTATTGGTAAGAAAGCCCCTCCTTTTTGTATAATTATATTTTTTCTTAGTTTATGTTTACACTTACGCACTAGTTGACGGAGTATATTTTTGTGTTTATTCAATTTTTGTTTATCTTGATCTTTAAGAGGTACTTTTCCTTGTAAAACGTTATGAATACACTCACAAATACAGTTAATTTCTTCTTCATCACACGTTTTAAGTAATGCTCTTTGATATTTTGGTTTAAGCGTATGCAAAGCGTTTAGCAAATGTTTATGCGTTGTGAGTCGATGATACATCATTTAGCAATGATTTGAAATGTTTGATTCTTGGTGTATTTAAACTCTTTTGTGGGGACGTAGACTGTGCAGAAACCATTAAATGGGAAGACATTTGTCTTGATACGACAAAAATCATTGGTATTCTGTTTTAAATCTACCATTAAATATCCATGCGCCTCTAGAGTTGCATCCCTGTAGGCATCTTCAATAAATTTTGGGTTATCTGGTGACACTTGTCGTGCTAAATATCTTATTTGAGTTTTATCTCGAGGGTTTTTAAAATATATTATATAACTTGAGTTTAAGGATATGTCTCTTTGCCCTTTACCCTGATGAAATAAATTTTGTGTTAAATAAAATACACTAAGATTCCTGTGATGACTACCTTTTGTAAATATATCCACAATTCTTCCATCGGACTCTCTCATTAGATCATCAATAATAACAAGATGTGGGTTTTCACCGTCAAACATATTAACATTTGGAATTCCTTGATGGTAGTTAACATTTGGTAAATTATATAAAGGTTGCATTTCATCAAAGCACCATGTGATCTGATTAAAATCACAATTACATATTTCTGTAACTGATTTTATGAAATTTGTTACAAAATTTGACTTCCCACATCCACTTGGCCCCGCCACAATAGCAGTAAACGGATGGATAAAGTGAAACATTATACACGTCTAAAGTTCTAAGGGGTGAAATAAAAAATGAAAGTGTTGGTGTTAACAATTAATATATATTGCAAACATTATATAAAACAGAATGATCTGTATACTATTTCTAACACAATTAGTACATCATAATTTTACAATCAACTCAATCTCAAATAAATGCACACACACACACACACACACACACGCAAATATAAACAACAATTAACTTAAATTATTTACAATAAAACAACGATTAAATATGTAATAAACTCTACGTCATATTATACTATTATCATTATTTTACAATCAATACAAATTTTATTTACATGCAGACATAAAATTAAAAACTATCAACACTTACATAACGCAGTTTATAATGACCCCAAGCTAATGTTTCAATATTGTTATCTAAAATATGCCTCTTTGTGTCATTATATGATAAACCAATCTTATTTAATTTTTGTGTAAAAATTGTGTGTTTAATTGATTTAAATCTAAGCATACTATAATATTGCACTTTTTTATTAAATAGAGAAGACTTATAATTATCCATGGTCATCTTTTTAGTGATACATTTATTTACGCCTTTTGCCTTGGCTATAGTCTTATTCTCTAAGTTAAAAGCGTACATTTTGGATCGTAAACCCACAAATTCTTTCATGATTTTACCATTATTTTCATCTTTAAAAAAACCTAATTTCTTTTTATTTAATTTTGGATATTCAAAAATATTATTTGCATCATAAGCTGAGGTATCAAAGTATGATGAAAGGTCAGGTTTTATATCAGAGTAAAAATCATCTGTAAATATATGATATATTAAACTATCCGTATCTGTATACAATAATTTGATTTTACTAAACTTTTTAACCATATAGTTATAATGAAAATCATACATTAATGTTTTTGAAATATCTAAAACGCAAAACCCTAAATAAATTGGTTTGTTATATATTAACTTTGTTTTTCGCAACTGAACCGCAACTAGGTTTTCCGAAAATACTGAAAGACTATGAAATTGTGGTTTAGCGATTAGATCTTGAGCACCTAAAGCTTTGCCCTGGTTCTCCCAGTGTGTAACTAATTTTATGTTAACCCTTTTTTCAATATTCTCCATAGTCTTTCCGAAGACTGAATTATTCATTAATTTATAAAAATCTTTTTCGAAATCTGATTTTGCTAACGTTCTTAATTTTGTGTTTAGATCTATGTACATCTTCAACCAGCGAGACTGTTTAAATTTTAAAACTCTATGAATTTTAGTTAATTTAACCCCCATTTCTATGCACTGCTTTAAATTTCTGTAATGAATTACATATTTATCTTTATTATTTAAATTTGGGACTAGTTTATTTTCATTAATATTGTCTGCACAAATGTTTTCGGGGCATAAAGGAAAGTCCGAATGTAAATCATGAAGTTCATCTGGATATTCCAAATCAACTTCTAAAATAAAACCGAAGTTCGATGTCTCAGACACATTAAATTCTGTATTCGGATTTACCCATTCGAATCCACCAGTAGGAAGACATTGAGACATAGCCCAACCATATAAATTGTTGGCATCAAAATATGTGATATATGAATTTGGTTTCCCTGCATCATAATCCCCCATATATTTGTTATTAGCTCTAGCATAACGATTACTACATTGAGATACACCACCCCTGATACCTGATCTAATAAATGCAATTTTCTCATAATCTGTTAAAAGTTCTAATTCTATTTTTGTATATTTTAACATTGCTTCCCAACTTAAACCGGGTGCTGTGTAATAATGGGCAGGGTCTAAATCATAAGTATTAATACATAACTTTCTAAAGTTTTCAAATACATCGGTTAAAAGTAAAACGTCTGTTTTTAAATACAGGTTTGAATAATCTAGCATATTACAACACCCAAAGTGTTTCCAAACATCTTTAGCATGATTGTAATCATCATTTGAAATATGGGAATCTGTGAGCGAGCTATAAAAAAATTTTTGTTCGGGGAGCGATGTTAGGCTTAAACTATCATAATTAGTCATAAGTTCATATGGATAAACGCCTTTCCGTTTTAAACGAAAGAAATCTTCATCATTAGGATAATTTCTACGTAATTCTTGAAATTGATCATTACTGAGATTTTTGGCCAATTCTTCTAATTTACATGATAAAAACTTAAATGAATCTATGAATCTTAATATAATTTCGTGGTTATTCATTTTTAATTTTTGGAAAAGGATATATATTTTTCTTTATTTTGAGGGATAACTTCGACTTCACCATCACAAAAGTTTAACGCGTGAACAATAAAATGAGCATCATAGTGACTAAGGTTGTGTAAAAATATTGGTATATAACGAGGTTTTCTGAACTTCTAGCTACATGATTCGTGAGCAACACCTATAAAACTACCGGTGTACCAATCAAAATCATAAAAATGTTCTGCTAACTCTGTTTCACAAATATGACAAATGGTTGCATTTGTAATTTGGTTTTTGTCTTCATTTGTTAGCGGAAGTGGAGGATATTTTTGAAGTCTATTTATTTCTTTGAGATTGTTAGATAAACTTTCCATAAACACTTGTGCACAGTTGGGTCCGCAATACGTTACATATTTTGATAATTTATCATCATATGAACATTTAATATAATAACCAAAACTATGTACTTCATGTTTCTGAATATTGTGTGTGAAAGGTTTGGAAGGATCGTTAGAACATGATTCTATTGGTTTTAAAAATGCTTCAAAATCAGCATAAACTACGAATGGTATCTTCAACTTTTTTTCATAACTATCAAATTTAATTTTATCATTTGAAATAGGTTGACCAAACCAATTCTTTTTTTTAAAAGTTTCACTGTTTGGTAATTCTGTACAAATGTGGGCACAATCGTATTGTTCATGGTTATTTAAACTTTCCTTAGATGGAAAGTGAAGTAGACATGCTTCGCAAATGTACATGATGTGACCGTCTTTTGAAATTTGTTTACTAACTAACCGCGATAAATTTTTTATGTAACAATAATGATTTTTTGTATCCTTGGAAAAAAATAATAAATTGATATGTCTATCTTTACGACACTTTGTTAAAAATAATGGACCTACTATAGAATTACATCGTTTTTCTTTATTATATTCTAACCCAAAAACATTAATACTAATATCATTTAATTTCTCTACTTTTGCTATGTCAGAAATTTTAACTGGAAAGGAAATACCATCAAATTTAAGTTTATTTGCATGTTTAACGTACGATGATACACGATCCGCGTTTTTGTTTACGGGATATAACGCCGAGAGTAACGCCCATTTAAAACAAAAATAATCCTTGCTTTTTACATTTATAACAGCCTTTTTTAATTTTATGTCACGAGGAAGATCTATGTATGAAGTACCGCGTAGGGGGTTAAATTTATTAACATTCATGTCTATAGATTTTATGTTTTTTAGACTCCATCCACTATCTTTTTTTTCAAATGCACTAATTTTAGTAGTAATTGTATCATTTAAAGATGAAAAAAAAAATATTTAAGTCATCTCCTTGACAAATAATATAGTTAAGCGTTTGAAAATCGAACGTATCATGAATATCTTTAGTTTGTTGAACAAAATCAGCATGCAATATGAAGTTTACTTTAAAAATTATGTGTTGATGAATACACTCTTGTATTAAAAATAAAATATCATCTTTAATAGAATTTAAAAATAGTTCAGGAGTTTCAAAATTTACCAATGTCGAACTATCTACTCTACTCTTGATTTTATAAGTTAAAATCCTATTTCCAAAAGCAGATTCAATAACACTAACGTTTGATAAAGAATTATGTGAATTTAAAAGATTATTTTTGTGAACATTACTTTTCAAATGATTAGCTAAATACCGTTTCTTGATAAATATATGACACGTTAGACATTCCACTTGATCATCGTTACTGATACTGTTCCCTGCAGAGGTAGGCGCTTCTGCTTCCGTTGTTGGTTTTTTGATGATCTTGGGTTCTTTGCTGCTCGTTCGCTTCGTTCCTCTTCCAAGTTGTAGTGGTTGACTACTAAAATGTTTAAATTTATTAAAAACTGTACAAGACATTGTGTAAATTATGATCGAAATGAATGTTTATTTTACTTACTTAAACTGTGTTTCAACCATCGCACAGTGATTATACAACTCATCATCATACGATGAATCGAACAGTTGATCCTTCTCCATTTCATCACAAACTTTAGACAACTCCTGATTTAATTCGCTGTTGAATAGTTCCGTATTCTCTTCCATGGTTGTGGAGAAGAAAGCACTGGTGCACACTTCACTGAAGTTTGCCATCCTTATAGTAAAGAAGAAAATAGGTAGCAGAGTAAGTAACAGTTCAGTGTTGGTAGACCAACTGATACCCAAATTTCAAATAATGTCCGATATTTAAGTCTAACAAAGGATTAGAAATAGAATATAATGAGTACACGGAAGTAATTTAAGTAAACAGAATCACATTCACTAATGATCAGCTAATGACTGTCATTGTTAAAAAAGTATTTTTTAACTTTTTCACTTTCTGCTATTGTCTTTGTAATATTGTATACGAGGGCGTTTGTGTTGTCGTAGATGCTATCCTTATTAGTCTTTACGTAATATTTAATCCTCGTGGAAGCATGTTTCCAATGATCAGTAGTTGGAATCTTGGATAGCTTCTTCATATCGTACATTTCAATTTTGATGAGATGCGTCGCTTGGTCTCCGTCGTCAGAATTAGTAGAAATGTATGATACACCATCTCTAGCGGCTCGTGCTACGGTTGATGATAACAGCTTCCTCTTTTTTATTTTTGATTCAGCTTCAAAAAAATGATCAATCGATTGCGATTTTCTTTTTCCACCATCGCATGTGTTATTATTAATGACGATGTCATCACTCTCTTCTTGAGGGGAGAGTGGCGAGTAGTAATACTGTTTATAGGTATTTTCATCGAAGCTCAATGATTTCTGCAACAACACAGTTATCATGTTAATATCAATTTGTTAACACTTAATCATAAAAGTTAAAAAAGCTAAAGTTACAACCTATTAAAGTCCACTGCTGAACATAGGCCTCCTCTCATTTCTGAGAGGGTTTTAGGGCTACGCTGAGCACGTGGTAAATCAGCACTTAAAATTGTAATTAACAATTTAATTGGTGCCGGCGGGGATCGAACCCGGGTCGCGTACTGTGAATTTTACATTTTGCGCTAACCATCTGAGCTACCACGGCTTAACCATATACACACACATAATATTTAAATATAATTTGTTAACACTAAATCATACACACGTAAGAAAATAACAGAAAGAAAAGTAAGTTTGTCAATAGAATAAACACTTACATCCATGGCCTTTGATGCGTTGAAGTAACACAAACGTAGTATTGATAGATCCACTGCGGTCAAACGACCATACACTAACTCCATGACTGCAGTTGCTTGGTCTTATATAGTACCAGTGAGTAATAATTCTAATCTAAAGAATTTCTGTAGTAGAATTGATAGTATCTTTATGCGTCAACAAGCTTACCTTACATTCTGTTGCTTATCTCTACATTCCTACGTCCTTCCTGTCGTGTCTTGTTCAGTGTATTGGTGACTCAAATACGATTTGTATAACACAAAGAATGCAATTTAATATTTAGAAATCACTATAATTGATCACTCCTATATTAGTCATTGAGTAGATTGGTACTGTAATAATCTACTAATAGCAGTAATATTATGGATACACTAGATGTACAACAACATCTGAAAAAGATTCACCCCACTCTAGAAAATAATGTTTATGCTGCCAATAAACTACCCATGTACACCCACGTACCAACGTATATAATATGCAATTTGGATACAGATGATAAACCAGGGTCACATTGGGTAGCTTTATATATCGATACGAATGACGTCGGTCAATATTTTGATTCATTCGGACGGGCACCTGTACGATATCATCTAGAGTTTTTTAAAAGAAATTGTAAAAGATGGAACTGGAATGTTGATAGGATTCAGAATGAGTGGACTTCAGTTTGTGGCGAATATTGCTTAATGTATTTGCTATATAAGTTTCAGGGATGTTCAATGCATAGTTTTACGAGTATATTTACAGGGAACACATTGTACAACGATATTTTAGTGGATGAGATGTTTCGCTCCTATTTTATAGATAATAAGTAATAATATTTTGTATTTTATAAATAAAACTTTTAACAAAATTGGGTAATGTGTTTTATTAATGAGTCAGATTAGTGTAGATAGGAACAAAGGAGTATAATACAATAGCATAAGCCGACCCACACGCCGACGAATAATAGATAATGACGGTAGTCAATCAACAATAGATAAGTAGATAAGGACAATGGAGCGCTAATGAATGGTTGAGGCTCGAAGCGGATATCAATTAGATAAGAGTTAATTGATCTGCACATCTCCGGAACCGTACATCCTACGCAAAAATGGACCGCAGATTCGTGATCAGAGCATGCCAAAACCTTTTTTTTTTTTTTTTTTTTTTTTAGGATCGTGAATCGACGAACGTCGTACTTGTACAACTCTCTACAAGTGAGCCAGAACTGGTACATCGTAACTACTAAAACTACATAATCAAAATTATATTTTCTATTTCCACGCATGAATTACACGCAACGCAACCAACATCTTTGAATATATTTGTCTCCTTTCGCCTTATATGAAAATTAAATTAGTAAAAGCGAGACAAGTATATTGACTTACTTTATGTAGAATTGTAGGTTCTCTCTATGCATACGTATGTATGTAATACAATACAATACAATACAATACAATACACTTTATTGTACACCAACAAAACATTAATAAATAATGAAAAAAATAATGAGGGATAAACAAAAGGCGGTCTTATTGCTACATAGCAATCTCTTCCAGACAACCCAGAAGAGGAAAATAATAAAAATAAAAATAAGAATAATGGGTAGGGTGCACTAAATTAGACAAAAAAAATATAACTTATATACTATATAATGACAACATACTTAAGGTATATTAGTGACCATAACTAAGAGGAGAAAGAGAGAGGAGTTAAAGAGAAAAATAGTGTTCCTTAATTTGTTTCTTGAACATATTTAAAGATTGAGCACTTTTAATGGACTGGGGTAAGGAGTTCCAGAGTCTTACTCCAAGAACAGCAAAAGATTTATCATAAAATGTCGAGGAGTGTATAGGACATTGGAGCGAAAGGTTTTCTTTGGACCGTAAGGAAAAATCGTGACTAGAGCTAAGAAATTTAAAACGTTCTTTCAGATAAGGAGGACTTGATACATTAAATAAGACGCAGTAGAGCGCAGAAAGTATATGAGTATTCCGACGAAGACGGATTGGGAGCCACTTGAGTTTAGTGCGGTATTCAGAGACATGGTCATATTTACGAAGCCCAAATATGAACCGTATACAGAGATTTTGGAGTCGCTCAAGTTTATTAAGTTGCTCCTCGGTGATATCAAGGTAACAAATGTCAGCATAGTCGAGGATAGGGAGTAGCAAAGATTGTGCAAGCGTAATTTTGGTGGAAATGGGTAAAAAGTAGTTAAGCCTTCGGAGTGAAGCATAAGCCGCAAACATTTTTCGGCTCACTGCATTAATTTGGGGTGTCCAAGACAGACTGGAATCCAAAAAGATACCTAAATTTTTAACTACTTCATTATATGGAATAAGAATACCATTAAATACAACGGGTTGAATTTGACATTTTTTAATTTTGGAAATAGTTCTTGAACTCCCAATAATTATAGCTTGCGATTTTGAAGGGTTAACCGTCAACCCATAAGATCGTGTCCAGTCGAGAATAAAAGCCAGATCCTTGTTGATACATTCAACAGCTTTGGCAAGATCTTCGATGGTTGTTTGTAAATATATTTGAAGGTCATCTGCATACAAGTGATAGAGAGAAGATATTTGGGATGTAATCGTATTAATAAAGATTGCGAATAAAAGAGTAGATAAGACACCACCTTGTGGAACGCCAGCTACAGTATCAAGCCACGAAGAAAGTCTATCTTGGACACGAATACGTTGCCGGCGCCCAAGCAAATAACTATGAAACCAGGAAATTGCAGTTGGAGATATGTTAAGAGAACGCAGAATCCCTAACAGGATATCATGATCAACAGTATTGAAGGCATTGCTGAAATCCAGCAACACCAATACTGTGACTTGATGATTCTCCATACCGTGACGAATGTCGTCGGTGATTTTTAATAACGCCGTAGTCGTACTATGACCAGATTTAAAGCCAGATTGGAGAGGACTAAGGATGCTATTTCTTAAACAAAAGGAATTAAATTGTTGTTGGACAAGGCGTTCTAAAACTTTGGAAAGGAAAGGAAGAATTGAAATAGGACGATATTCAGAAAAACTTGAAGGATTTGTTTTCTTAGGTAAAGGTATGATTTGAGCATCCTTCCATTGGGAAGGGAAAGAAGATGAGGATATGGAAAAGTTTAAGATATGGGTTATAATAGGTGTTAAAAAGTCCAACAAGGGAATGATCATTTTACGACTGACGTCGTCACTTCCGACAGCGTCGGAATGGATAGAGAGTATGTGTTTCCTAACATCACAATCTGCAAATTGCCTAAACACAAATGGAGAAAAGTCAGGAGTGGGAAACGATGAAAGTTGAGTAAGTGTTGCTGATTTTGCCATATTGTTCAGGCAAGAAACGGAAGAAAAATGCTGATTAAGCAAATTTAAATCAACGTGAACGAGATTTCCCAACTCCAATAGACCTTAAGAAGTTCCAAATACGACATGGATCTTCGTTTTGTACTGATTTATGGATGTGGCGGCGTCGTAAATCTCTACACATCTTGTTGCATTGATTTCGTAGGAGTCTGTACTTCTCCCGAATCCTGTCATTCTTAGGATCTGACTTGTAACTCGACTTTGCACTATTCTTCCTGCAGATTAACCTTTTAAGATCTTCGGTCAACCACGGAGCTGGAGGATGGCGTATTCGCACTGGGCGGACAGGAGCATGAGCATCATAAAGTTGAACAAGAAGTGAATTAAATAATGCTACCTGTTCGTCAACATCACAAGCCCTCATTATAACGCTCCAGTCCATATTAGCAGCGTCTTTTTGAAGCTTATCCAAATCCATTTTCTCAAAATTACGCTGCAGAAGTATCCTTGATTTGGCTTTGGGTGGTCTTATTTTATAAGATAGAAACAGGAGATCATGATACGAAAAATCATTTGCAGCACATTGACCAAAACTATCAACATGGTCAAGAGAAGAAACGATAACCAAATCAAGGAGGGATGGGATACAGTTAGGGAAAAAATGAGTTTCAGAGAGAGGAAGGATATTTAAATTGGCTGCTTCTATAATTGACTTAAGCCGGAGAGATCGGGCATCATTCTTGAGAAGGCATGTATTAAAGTCGCCCATTAGCACTGTATGAGTATATAATGGAGTTAACTCTTCAAGGAGGTTATCCAAAGTAGTAAAATAATCCACTGTGGAAGAAGGACTATAAAAAACTCCGAGAAGTAATTTGTTGTGCGAAAGAAGTACTTCAACAAATAAGTATTCTGCTTCGTTCTCAGCTTGAGATGGAGATGATAAACAAACAATAGAAAAAGGAATATGAGCACGAATGTAAATGGCAACACCACCACCACCTCGCGCAGTTCGGTCGTTGCGTATTAACTGGAATCCTGGAATGGAATAGGATATAGTAGGAAGACATGGCTTTAACCATGACTCTGAAACGAGAATTGCGTGAACATTATCACTTTCAAAACTAGCTAACATATCGGGATAATGAGCCGGAATACTCTGTGCATTTATGTGGACTATATTGAAGTTTTTGATAGCTTGAGAAAAATAGGAGTCAAGGGTCTGTTTTAATGGAGGAATGCTCTCAAAACTGTCGTCATTACTTAATACATCAGACACTGAAAAGAAAGGGGAGGAGCTTTGAATATGATCACTTTCACCAAAAGACATGTTATCCTCACAAAAATATTTAAAAAAAAATTCAAACAACTGTAAATTATTAAAAAAAAATACTAATAACTATAAAAATTATAAACTAAACCTTTTAGTTAAATTTACTACCTACCAGCATTTACAGAATAGAAAATAATGCAAATATTTAAAAAAAACAATCAAAAAAAGGTACTACACATATGCCATTTAGATCATATTTGATTGAACAAATATATATATATATATATATATATATATATATATATATATATATATATATATATATATATATATATATATATATATATATATATATATATATATATAACACAAGGTGCTTATGAGAAATAACTGAAACCGCAGACACTGATATTAAATAGGATTATGTACTGTGAGTAGTACGTTAGGAGTCATTTGTGAGTATATATTAAACATTAAGTCAAAACCACTTTTATGCTTGCAATAATGTAAACAAAGTACACGTCCGACAAGGCCGCATAAGCATGGATACCTTTGCATTTAAAAAATACAAGTAAACAAATCTCCATGTTAGTACACCAAGAGCATTTAATACCTACTCTGTAATGAGAGGATATTTCTCTAAGGTAAATAACATAGTGATTATATACTCTTTGCATAATTGTAGAAACAAAAATTTATTAATCTGTGGTCGAAACCTAAAATAACAGTTAATTATCAGTATCAATATCAAATACCTACATTGTTAAAATAACCTAACTTAGAACAACAAAATCAGAACAATAGACAAAGTCTAAGTTTCAAAGTGATGTAGATAGATAATACTTCGTATATAATAGGGATCCATAACGACTAATTAACTCACATCTTATTTAATACTCAACATTAGACTGGTATAAAAGAATTAAGGTTATCGAAAGTACAATGCAGAGACTAATTAACTCATATACGAGTATATATAAAACTACTAGACTAATTATATATATATGAAAAAATTAACTCATATCTTAAATAACACTTAACATAAGACTGGTAAAAAAAGAAATAAGGTTAGCAAAAAGCACAATGCAGAGACACTGAAATATTGACAGAAATCATAATGTGATAAAAGACAATACATACAGTTTATTGAAGAGAACTAAAGGTCCTATACCACATAACTATCACTTCTTCACTATCCTCTTGGAGCGCTGAACTACTTTGTCAGTAGATCTATTACTTCCAGCGACTGCCTTCTGTGCTTGGGTAGCAGCAGCTGGTGCCACTGGGACGACTTCGAGCTCAGCGAGGGATTCAACTTGATGGCGCGAACCGTCATAAGCGATAATATGAATGTAACCATCTCTAGTCCAGCAATTACTTATGCCAAACTTCTGCCTGGCCACCATGAACATCTTGTGACGATCTTTTGTTAAAAACTCGGACATAGTTACACCCGTGTCTTTCAGTTTTGTTTTTGAGAACCAAACTTGATCACGGACTCGGACATCCCGGAACTTTACAAGAACTGGTCTTGGCTTCTTTTCTGTCGGACGTCCAAGGCGATGGCAGCGGCTAAAAGAATCGTTAGAGACATTGGGAATCTTGAGCTTGTCCATAATTAGGTTAGAAGCCATTGAAGATGTATCCTCGGACTTGTTCTCGGGAATACCATGAAGCAGCAGAATCTTACGACGCCGTCTTATCTCCAAGCGGTCGATCTCTCTCCCAAGAAATTCAACCTGTTTTTGAACAGTTTCAAGAGCGGACAAGATAAACTTTCTGAATGTTGCGAACTCCGTTGAGAGTACAGATATATTTGAGGCCACAGTTGGACTGGTCTTGTTTAGGTCCTGCTGAAACTCATTCATACGAGTATTGAAGAGTTCTGACATAGCTGACAGTGATCCTTTGAGGGCTTCCATGGTTTCGTGTAGTGTTAGCAAATTAAGGAAAAAATATATCAAGGAATCAAGGCTGGTAAACAGATGATTATTACATATATATTTTACACATTAAAATATCCTAATTTCTATTTTTAAAATATAAATTACGCGAGACTGATCAAAAACATGTGTTACTTATTTCACTCCTACCCACAAAAAAATTAATACTCGAAGCTGATAGAGAATGTCATAAGGCATGAACTCCGCCCATTGTAAATCGTTTATGGTGTCCTTCAATGAAGTTGCTATCTCTAACAATAAATAAAATGTTTAATTTGTATATTTCAGAACAATACATCACATCGACAAATAATTTTTCAGAACCGTCTGAGAAAAAGTTTCAATCAAATTCCACTGATAGTAATATAAACGATGTACGTAAAGAAAACCTCAATTTTGAAAGTCTCACTAGTAAATCAAACTCCACAGTGATAAAAGATAATCAACCAATTAGTAAAAAAGAAAAGCATCCTGTAAAGTGTTATCCTCCTGCGAAGATTATGAGAAAGAAAAATTTGAAACAAAAGAGTGTTAATGTATTGACGAAAGAAACATCAGAGGCGTCAACAAAATATATTTTTGAATGTGATGTTTCTAGTAAAAGATTTTCAACAAAAAACAATCTCGCTAAACACTTTTCATACAGCCATGAAGCGCAAAAGAGCTCAGACACCACTGCAGTCCGGACATATGTTGAACAAACTCCAGGACCACAACTAACGGAAATATTCAATTGTGATATTTGCAAATTTAAAACATCTATAAAACGTTGCATTTTGGCACATTGTAAAGCGCACGTGGCTAAACAAGTGTACTCTTGTGATTATTATGATTATAAAAGTATTAGAAATTGCGATTTGCAAAAGCATATGAGAATACACACCGGAGAAAAACAGTTTTCGTGTCATATCTGTGAATATAGATGTGCTACAAAAAGTTGTTTACAAACACATATTAAAATACATAAAGGAGAAAAAGGTTTTTCGTGTGATATCTGTCAATATAAATTTGTTCAAAAAAGTAATTTAAGAAGACACATAACAACACATACAGGTAAAAAACCTTTTTCTTGTCATAACTGTGAATTTAAATGTATACAAAAATCTCAACTGAAACATCATATAAAAACACACACCGGAGAAAAACCTTATTCGTGTAATGTGTGTGTATTTAAATGTATTCAAAAAAGTAGTTTGCTAAGGCATATGAAAATGCACTTGAGAGAAGAACTTTTTTCGTGAGCTATCTGGTAAAATTGTACAATATTATGTACATACATAAACACTCACGCCTGTCACCCAGAGGGGTAGGCAGAGACTACAGACTTCCATTTAGCACGATCCTGACATACCTCTCTCGCCTCTTCCACATCCATGTACCTACGCATAAATGCTCGTCGGTTAAGGGTACTCTTAATTTGGCCCATTTTTAGTATATCGCCAATTTGGTCTACAAACTTCCGCTTAGGACGTCCAAATGTACAATATTATGTATGTGTGTTACATAAATATAGTTAGTGTGTAGTGACGTGTAGCCTCCCACCGCTATAGGTATATGAGTTACATTTATAGTAAAAAGCAGTATAATTAAAGTCATATGTTACAAGAATCACACACCTCTCTTCTCATTGACACCTTTTCAAGATTGCATGGCGACCCTGCCAAGCGGTGTGCTATATTATAATATCTTAATAATAGTTTAATACCGGTTTTAATACCGGTTTGCCGTGTAGTGGCGGTTAAGAATATCCACTACCCCATATCTTCCCGTGGGTGTCGTAAGAGGCGACAGAGGGAGACAGGCAGGAGATGGGCAGCAGCATCTTCCTGATGACAACTGTGACGTAATAAAAAACTGCGGTTGCCAACCCGCTCGCCAAGCGTGGCAACTACGGCAAATACCCCCCAATGAACAAATACACAAAAAGACGGCCCCCAGTCCCCGGCGGCCCCGCTATTCCTGGCTACGGTGGCGACCATGGTAACGGCGGGGCAGGGGGTGCTAAGAATCTCCGGTGGAGGTTCGGTTGCCACCTACGACGACTCGACCTGGCAACATATAACGCACGCACCCTGAGGACTGACGAGAAGATACTGGAGCTGGAAGAAGAGGTAGACAAGTTGCGCTGGCATATTATTGGATTATCCGAGGTCCGAAGAGAGGGGGAGGACACGGCAATCCTCGAGTCCGGCAACTTGTTCTATCACCGGGAGGGCGACCATCTGTCCCAAGGAGGTGTCGGATTTATCGTCCACAAGTCTCTCGTCAACAACGTTGTAAAGATTGGGAGTGTGTCGACGAGGGTCGCGTACCTGATACTCAGAATCACCAAACGGTATTCGCTGAAGGTCATTCAGGTTTACGCACCAACCTCGGCACACCCCGATGAGGAGGTGGAGGAAATGTATGAGGATATTTCCAGAGCCATACATTCCTCAAAAACCCACTACACGGTGTTGATGGGAGACTTCAACGCAAAACTAGGCACAAGAGAAAGCGGTGAGCTGAAGGTAGGGAAATTTGGAGTAGGGCAACGGAACCGAAGGGGCCAGCAGCTGGCCGACTTTATGGAGAAAGAGGGACTCTTTATGATGAACTCTTTCTTCCAGAAGCGGCCCCACAGGAAGTGGACCTGGTCGAGCCCCGACGGTTCGACAAAAAATGAGATTGACTTCATTATGACGACCAGACGCCAACTGTTCAGTGATGTCTCAGTGATCGCAAGGGTGAAAACTGGCAGCGATCACCGAATGGTTAGAGGCACACTGAACCTAAACGTTAAGTTGGAGAGGTCTCGTCTAATGAAGTCAACGCTCCGTCCCCCTCGTGCTCTAATCCAGAATCCCGAAACCTTTCAGCTCGAGTTACGTAACCGCTTCCAGTGCCTAGAAGATTGCAATGCAGTGGACGATATGAACGACAAGCTCGTGGAAACTGTCCATGCGGTCGGAGCTAAGTTCTGCAAGACCCGCCGCAGAAGAACACAAAAACTCTCCGATCACACTCTTAATCTCATGGCTGTTAGACGGGAGATGAGGCTGCAATCGTCAACAGATTTGACAGCATACAGGCAACTGAACAGACAGATCTCCAAATGCATGCGGCGAGACTTACGCAACTTTAATACTTCTCGTATTAAAGAAGCGATCGAGCGGAACCAGGGCTCCAAAGTCTTTGCCAGAGATCTGTCTGCCAGAAAGAGCCAACTGTCAAAGCTGAAGACTGAGTGTGGCAACATCGTTTCCGGGACACCTGAGATTTTGAGTGAGATTGAGAGGTTCTATGGGCAGCTGTACACATCATCGTTGGAGCCACACGCAAGTGTGAGTAACGATCCAAGAGCAAGTCTTATCCGACACTATTCCGATGATATCCCGGACGTCAGTCTAAGCGAGATTAGAATGGCTCTCCAGCACCTTAAAAACGGCAGGGCCCCAGGCGAGGATGGAATTACAGCGGAGCTTCTGAAAGCGGGTGGAACACCGGTACTTGTAGTCCTTCAGAAGCTCTTCAATTCCGTCCTCCATGGTGGCACTACTCCAGAGGCGTGGAGCAGAAGTGCGGTGGTCTTGTTCTTTAAGAAAGGCGACAACGCTCTCTTAAAGAACTACAGACCGATTTCCCTTCTGAGCCGCGTCTACGTGCTGTTTTCGAGAGTCATTACGAATCGTCTCGCACGCAGACTTGACGACTTCCAGCCTCCCGAACAAGCCGGTTTCCGAAAAGGCTTCAGTACCATAGACCACATACATACCCTGCGGCAGATTGTACAGAAGACTGAAGAGTACAATCTGCCACTTTGCCTGGCGTATGTGGACTATGAGAAAGCCTTTGATTCCGTCGAAATTTGGGCGGTGCTACAGTCCCTTCAGCGGTGCCAAGTTGACTGTCGGTATATCGAAGTGCTGAAGTGTTTGTACAGTAGGGCTACGATGGCTATCCGAGTACAGAACCAGAGCTCGAAACCTATCCAACTGCTGAGAGGTGTAAGACAGGGTGACGTTATATCCCCGAAACTCTTCACCGCTGCATTGGAAGACGTTTTCGAGCTACTGGACTGGAAAGGATACGGTATTGACATCAATGGCGAGTACATCACTCACCTTCGATTTGCCGACGATATAGTCCTTATGGCAGAATCGCTGGAGGACTTAAGCACTATGCTCAATGACCTCAATAGTGCCTCCCAACGGATAGGTCTTAAGATGAACATGGACAAAACAAAGATCATGTTCAATGTCCATGTCACACCTATGCCGGTAGTTGTTGGGAGCACTATGCTCGAAGTTGTTGACGAGTACGTTTACCTGGGACAAATAGTCCGACTAGGTAAGTCCAACTTCGACCGAGAGGTCAATCGACGGATTCAACTCGGCTGGGCAGCGTTCGGGAAATTACGACATATCTTTTCGTCAGGTATACCTCAATCTCTAAAAACTAGATTGTACAACCAGTGCGTGTTGCCAGTGATGACTTATGGATCTGAGACGTGGTCCTTCACTGCTGGCCGTATGAGGACGCTTAAGGTCGCTCAGCGAGCTATGGAGAGGGCTATGCTCGGAGTTTCTCTGCGTGATAGACTCAGAAATGAGGATATCCGCAGTAAAACCAGAGTGACCGACATAGCCCAACGGATTAGTAAGCTGAAGTGGCAATGGGCCGGCCATATAGCTCGAAGAACCGATAACCGATGGGGAAGAAAGGTTCTCGAGTGGCAGCCTCGTACCGGTAGGCGTAGTGTAGGGCGACCCCCCACTAGATGGAGTGACGACCTGGTAAGACATGCAGGAAGTCGATGGATGCAGGTGGCTCAGGACCGTGCTTTGTGGCATTACTTGGGGGAGGCCTATGTTCAGCAGTGGACTTGTGAAAGGCTGTAATGATGATGATGATGATGACCGGTTTTAAAATTTAAAACTTGCTTTATTTACACTTTTATTTTCATTAGTTCATAGTTACGTATTTGAACCGAATGTATTAAGACAAGCGCTAATCCCGCCGACAAACTGTAATGCAGTTTGGTGGGTGTGAACAATGTACAAAAGGTTTGGTCCAGAATAAATGATTTATTAATTATTTATTTATAAATATTACTGAATTAAATAATGAACACATTAGTGAAACTATTGCCAAAAATATTGATAAATAAATTAATAAATTTTTATTTCGTTTTAAAAAGTACATGCCTTAAGAACTAGTAGATTGGAAGCAACATTTAAGCAAATAATGCCTGTGTGTGGAGGGTCCGCCTTTCCATTACTATGTCCATATTACATACCGCCAGTATGGGTAAAGATATTCTATATCCTATATTAAAGTTATCTATGCATTACTTATATTCTAAAATTAGGACAATCAAACGATAGGAACTAGTCTACTTATAAATACTGTATGGTGTAGTGAGTCGTAAAGTCACTGCCACGTTATGCTCTCTGAATCGTTTAAAACATTTTCTTCCCAGAAAATCTAAGATCATGTTTGTCCATTCACTTATATTACCCATAATTGATTATGCAGATGTGTGTTACCCAGACCTGACCCAAGATCTTCTGAACAAGCTGGAACGCCTCCTCAATAACTGTATAAGATTTATATTTGGGCTTCGTAAGTATGATCATATTTCGCAATACAGATCTAAGCTAAATTGGCTTACAATCCGGCAGAGGCGCAACTCCAGAATATTACTTGTACTTTTTTTGCATATTAAATGATCCATCTTCGCCTTCTTATCTTAAGAATAAATTTCATTATCTTTCCTCATCTCATGATAGGGTCCTACGCTCTTCTTCTAACAACAAAATCTGTACTCCAGTTCACTTCACCGAGTTCTATGGTAACTCCTTCACAGTTCAGGCTACACGCCTTTGGAACTCCTTGCCCGATGACATCAGAAAAGCTCCCAATAAGTACGCTTTTAAAAAGTTGGTCCGTGATCATTTATTAAAGACAACGCATTCTACATGACTCATCTATTTAATATGTATTTATAGTCATTTGTATATACTAATTATGTATGTATTTAAATATGTTTACTCGTATGTATATCTATTTATTTATATATTTGTATATATGTAAGGATATATCATATATGTATAGTTTATTTATTGGTAGTTTGTATATATTATGTAGTTAATTATCATTTGTTCTTGATATTATTCTATATTGCCACACCTACGTCAAATTCTCACCACTCCATGGGTTGACTGGTAGAGAACGCCTCAAGGCATTAAGTCCGCCCTTTGTATTCTTTTGTTAAGGATGCAATAAAGAATCTTTGCCAATTTGTTATTGTTAGTGTTCCTTAAGCAGGAAGCTACAGAACTATGGTGTTAGGAACACAATGCTTAAACTTATTATTTTCTATTTTAGGAATAGTATGCAGAAAGTTATTATCTATGCTAAAAGTTCTTCTAGGTAACCTGGGTGACCTGTCAATGGGAGGCTTAATTCTCCTAAAGGCTTAATTCTCGGTCTGTTTATATTTCTAGTCTATAGTATCGTTAATGAGTTACCTTCCCTTTTAGGGGATAATCATGATATACTATTATCTGGTGATGATAGTTCCTTGATTTTTAAACTTAAACATCAATCATTTAAATTATTAAAAAGGTAAGAACTGAGCCCCGTTAAATCCACTGTTTCTCTTGGCATCACTCTCAACGGAAAGGTTCAGTGGATTTCCCTCATATATCCAAACTAGCAAGCAGACGATGCCCTGCAGTTTGTTTTATTAAAAAGATTACAGGTTTCACTAGTGTCAAGACAGCTAGATTAGTTAATTTCAGTTGTTGCCATAACATAACATCTTATATATGTTTTGCTATGGGGAAATGCGGATGATTTAGAAAATATTTTTGTTTTGCAGAAGAGAGCCATAATAGCTATTTACAACCTAAAGAGAGTTTCTTAGAGAAAAAATTGAAGAATATTTACGAAAAATGTATGTATGTTCACAAAAACAAACGTAGTTTTAATAAAAAAGTGATATAAAGTGTAAACATTTGGAATAAACACAAGCTAGTGATACCAGTTTCTCAGACAATATTCCCTGACGCCGGTCTAATTTGACCGTCAGCTGTCGGAAGTCATAAGATTTTCTGGCAAATTCACAGTCGCCTCTTTCGAAACCCACGGGACAAAATGTGATGATGAATTCTCTTACGCCGCACCCACACAGACTTCGACACACTAGTTCTGTGTGGAATTCGTAACAGCGATTATTAGATTAATGTAATTATAACATGGTCAGAAGAATGTCATTATTATCATGCATTAGAGAGATATTATTCAAAGTAATTGGCCAAATTACTTTATATCTAGCAACATTATTAGTGTATAATTATGTAAACTATTGTATTTTCTCTATTTCCCCCTGGGTTAGCTGATAGAGAATGCCGTAAGGCATGGACTCTGCCCATTGTAAACTTTTAACGGTGTCTTCCAATAAATAAAATATTTAATTCTTGTGTATTATAGAACAATACATCACAGCGATAATTTTTGTTTCAGAACCGTCGGAGGAAAAGATTAAATCGAATTCTACTGATAGTAATTTACGTAAAGAAAACCTCGATTTTAAAAGATCTATTAGATCAAACCCTAAAGCGAAAGAAGGTATTCAACCTTTTAATACAAAAGGAAAGCATTCTGCGAAGATTATGAAAAAGAAAGTTTTGAAACAAAAGAGTGTAAATACACTTACGCAAAGAACATCAGGGACATCAACAAAATACAGATTTGAATGTGATAATTGTAACAAAATATTTTCTACGAAGGACATTCTTGCCAAACACATTTCATACAGTCATATGACGCAAAAGAACTCAGACATCACTGCTGTTTGGACACGAGTTGAACGAACTGCAGTACCACAACTTACGGAAGTATTTAATTGTTATTATTGCGAATTTAAAACATCTCAAAAACGTTGCATTTGGGCACATCTTAAAGCGCACAGCGCTAAACAAGTGTACTGTTGTATTAATTGTGATTATAAATGTACCAAAAGAATTAATTTCCAACACCATATGAAAATACATACCGGAGAAAAGCCTTTTTCGTGTAATATCTGTGAGTATAAATGTATTACAAAAAGTAATTTGCGAACACATATAAAAATACATACCGGAGAAAAACCATTTTCATGTAATATCTGTGAATATAAATGTATACAAAAAAATGATATGAGAAGACACATAAAAATGCACACCGGGGAAAAACCTTTTTCATGTAATATCTGCGAATATAGATGTAAAAGAAAAGATTATATGCCAAACCATTTAAAAACACACGCTGGAGTAAAATCTGTTTCGTGAAATATGTACATATTATGTAAACATTTTTTATAAACTAAAAATATGCTAATATCGAAAATCGAAAATATTCAATTGCAAAGGCATATGAATAAACACACTGGAGAAAAACCTTTTTCGTGTAATATCTGTGAATATAAATGTATTATGAAAGGTAATTTGCAAACGCATATGAAAATACATACCGGAGAAAAACCCTATTCGTGGAATATCTGTGAATATAAATGTATACAAGAAAATGATATGAGAAGACACATAAAAATACACACCAGGGAAAACCCTTTTTCATGTAATATCTGTGAATATAGATGTAAAAGAAAAGATTATATGCCAAACCATTTAAAAACACACGCTGGAGTAAAATCTGTTTCGTGAAATTACATATTATGTAAACATTTTTTATAAACTAAAAATATGCTAGATAAAAATCTATTCTTATGTAATCATAGAACGAATAGAAAAACCTATCTGTTGCCTTATGTGCTAATTGAAACTGCATTTATTTTGAAGAAGCTAATTCGAAACCAAAAAACAAATAAACCTTAAACTGTGAACGGAATGTGAGGTTGGTGGAAACAGACCGGGCCTTCATGTGTTTTTTTTTTTAATTTAAAGGATATGAATTTAAAAAGAAATTATTTGGAGGATGATGTTTTCGTTTCGAACTTTACCGCTACCCTGTGCTGGAATAAGCAAACGCGGGGCCCGTAGTAATTTCTATCCAGGGATATTTTTATGTATATAAAAACAAATGTAGTTTTAATAAAAAAAAGTAATATAAAGTGTAAAAACTAGGAACAATCACAAGCTAGTGATACCAGTATCTCAGACAATATTGACTGTCGCCATGGTTAGTAACGCGGTGGTTGGTCTCAAATAAAAGCATATTGATCTGCTGTGGGCTCTTTAGTATAAAGTGGTAAAAAACAATTAAATGCTCACAGTGGCGAAGCTACAGCTTCAAACTAGGGCAAGCCCAAGATATAAATTGATAAAAATATAGATTGTTGGTTTTAGCAGTTTTATAAAAATACACCAATCTTCATCTGACTCCACGCTTCAGTTTCATATTCAGTGCTGTCAAGGACGTATTTAACAAAGCACACAGAAGGCATACCACTGCTAGATAGATTGTATTTTTATTACATATCAGCAATTGCATAGCTTCGGTGGCTTTGAAGAAGGCCGTTTGAGTTTGTTTAAGCGAAAGAAAAAAATATTTACATCCATTACAATACATGAACAAAAGTAAAACATGAACAAAGTACAAACAAACTATGTACAAAATAAAAAAAAAAAACAAATTATTTACATTCTAATGGATAAAAGATAAGTGGAATCGTCTCGCTTTCTTAAGGAAAGATTTAATTACGTCCGCGTAAAATGTTGGTTAACGTTTTAATTGTACCAATAACTGTTTTTTAATTGCGATAATTGATAAGTCTGAAATACACTCTTGACCTTGTTTATTATCTCAACAAAATTTAAAGATTTTACCTTGCCTCGTCGATTAGCACTTTAACACACTTCAATTCATCACAAGGAACACTCTTTCCCTCCATTTTCATTAAAAATATTTAAAAAAGCATAAATTTTAAACTCGCAATACATTCGCTCAAGCTCAACAAACAATGCGCTAAGTACTTTTTGACACTATGTAAACACTAAACATTGAAAAGTGACGTGAACTTGCTAACATATCGTCGGCTCGTCGGCGTCGGCCGCGCGCCTCCTCTCTCGACTAACTTCATACCTAACGTGACCATACGTCCCACTTTAGGCGGGACGTTTCCGTTTTAAAGGTTGTGTCGCGCTATTCCCAAAATAAGTGAAAATGTCCCGCTTTGACAAACAAAAGCGTGACAATCATGTAAACCCTGTCACCGTGCCATCATTATGACACCGCGCGTACCAGGTTTGCATAGCTTGTCTAGTTACGTGATTATTCTGAAAAGCTTTGAATTTAAAACTTTTGAATTTAAAGTTACGAAGTGACAATTTTTAATTAATCTACAATAAATTATCAAATAACATAATAAATTTCCGATTAGTATTTATTTGATGTTCAGAATTCACTTTTGATCATTAAAAGACTCAAACAACTATGTGTTTTATTTATAAAACTATATTAAAGATTGAATTTTGGTAACAGCGTAAGTATAATATACAATAAGTGTAATACTACTGCTACTGCGAATTTTGTGACGGAAAAACCCAATAAATGATTCTTGACCAGACTCGGGTTTCGAACTTGGGACCACATGATCAGCAATTGCGTTTACGACCACTAGACCAAGAAGGCAGTCAAAAGTGTTAGAACTATAATAATTTTAAAAGCGTACCGCTCTGAGGAAAAAATTTATGGTCACTAAAAAGCCGGGCTTTTTATCTCCATACTAATTGCTATATAAACATTTCGTAGTTATATTTCATTATACAACATTTTGCCACATGTTAGAAAGGGAGCGATCGCCTTCTCGAAAGCCCGGTAAAAAGCCCACGTGTGCGAGGGAGACAACCAATGGCTCAATTCAACTCTCCTTATATGTATGAAAGCAGTATTCGTAAGGCTACGAGGTCGAACAGAGTGCGCGGGAAATTTGAAATAGTTTGAAACAGTTTACGAGTTATTTTATTACTTGATATAATTGATTGATTCATCTTAATGAGGAAAGCCGGGCTTTTGGGCTTGTATAGAGGCTTCGCCACTGAATGCTCAATATGTTTATTGGGTATCCATGGGTTACTACTTTAGTGGTGTTTAACAGTACAGTAGATTACTATAGGCACTGTTAGACTCTGAAAAGTATAAAAAGTGACAGGTGAGATTGTCCTGGAAATTTAGAATGATTTTGATAAGAAACTAACAATTTAAAACTGACGATTAGGGATATACGTGTAGGTTCATTATACATTACCTTACTTTCACTTACTCTCACCCATCTTGCGTCGTATTACGCGGTTTAGCGGTAATGCAATTAAATCATTGTTTTGATTGTTTATCTAAGAAAAGTTTATGTAAGACTTTTACTTGCTACTTCAATTAATTACTCTAAAATAAATGAGTTGACGCATCATCTGATTGCTAGTTCGAAATTGATAATGATAACTTTTTAATAATAGTTAATATATATATATATATATATATATATATATATATATATATATATTTATTTATTTATACTTTTTTGTACACCACAATACAGAAACATCAATATAGTTAAAACTAATTAAAGTATGTACAATAGGCGGTCTTATCACTGAAAGTGATTTCTTCCAGACAACCTTTGCGTAGAGGAAAGATGCAAACAAAAGTTACAAATAGAGGGGGCATACAAAATAATAATAAAAAAATACAATAATACATACAGATAAAAGTAAGTGAAAGTTATATATAAAATATCATATAATAGATTAAATGAAAAGAGTAAGAGAAAGGTAAAGTAATTCATCTAATAGCGTTCTAAATAATACGATTTAACAAGACTTTTGAAAGAGTGAAGAGATTTAGCACGACGAATGTGGAGAGGTGAGGAGTTCCACAATCGCACAGCGGTTACGGTGAAGGATTTCTTGAAAAAGGAAGAAGAGTGCAAAGGTGTAGAGAGAGAAAGATTGATGGATGATCGAAGGAACCGATAATGGGTAAGAGAAAGATACTGGAAACGGTTTTTTAAATAAAGAGGAGTAGAAGGATTAAACAGCAAACTATACAACGCGTAGAGAATGTGAGTATTCCTGCGAAGGCGGATCGGGAGCCATTTGAGCTGTTTGCGAAATTCGGAGATATGATCATATTTGCGAAGCCCAAATATAAATCTAATGCATAAATTTTGAATGCGCTCAAGCTTATTAAGCTGCTCCTCGGTAATGTCAAGATAGCAAATATCAGCATAGTCAAGGATAGGCAGAAGAAAAGACTGGGCGAGCGTAACTTTAGTTGCTGTGGGAAGGAAATTACGTAATCTACGTAAAGAGCTTAACGCAGCAAACATTCTTCTACTGACCTCATTACCTGTGAGGTCCAAGACATACAGGAGTCAAGATACAACCCCAGGTTTTTAACCTTGTCACTGTAAGGGATTAGAGTGCAGTCTAGTATAATAGGGGGTAGGGACAGTCAATTTTGCCAATTAATCTAGAACTACCGATGACAATGACCTGAGTTTTCTTAGGATTAATCGTTAAACCATAACATTTACTCCAATTCGAAATACAAGTCAGATCAGCGTTAATAGTGTCAACTGCTTTAGATAGATCTTCAAGAGAGGACTGGGTATAGATTTGGAGATCATCAGCATACAAGTGGTAGGAAGAGGACAAATAACAAAACAATGATAAAATATATAATATATATAATAAAAAATATAATATATATTTATTAACCATCATTAAAAAGTTATGTATAAGATCGCTGGAGAAGAAAAATCATCTATTGTTAAAAAGTACTTTATTCATTTAACAACAAAAAGCATTAATTTGTAACTCATATAAAGATTCGAGTGATAACGACACCGAATAAGTACGTATTTATTCAAAAGATAAAACTTTATTTTTATTCGGTGCAATCATCATTCGTATCTTCACTTGATGTGTATTCAGATGAACTGTCTGTAACATTAATCATAAAGCGATCTGCAGTTTGGTCAATTCTATCATCCATGCCACGCAATTTTTGTTCAATCTTAAGCCAAACCAAACCAAAAAAGGTGACGCATCTCTGGCTGCAATTCTCACGTTTCTTTTAGAACGAACTGACGTAACGCGCGTTTTGCTTATTTTAAAGGGATGAATTTGCAAAAGCTCAATATGGTGATTATATTACTTCAAATATTTTTTTAATATGAAACTGTTATTGAATTGCTGCGTTACTTACCATAAATTGAAATATAAAATATAACAAATTTTTCGCGATGTACCGTAAGATTTCACGATGTTTATAGGAACCACAGATAATATTGTTTAAGAAACAAAAAACAAAACATATGTGCTGACCAAGAAATGTGAATAATATCAATATTTAAATATTGTTGTCACATCTAAATTGAGATTTTGTAAGTTACGCCTTTTGACACGATTATTGTACGTTTTTCTCAGTCGATTTGGCACATACTATAACTACACACGAGAAAGGATACTACTTACTCGTACTTATTATAAACTAAGGTATTGAACATTTAGCTTTTATATGAATATTTTTGTATTTATATGTATAGTCACGGTGTGTAGTACTGTAACAAAATGGAAGAGGGCTTTACAAAAGCACAGTCATAATCTGTC
Source organism: Parnassius smintheus behrii (assembly GCA_036936625.1). Classification (NCBI taxonomy): domain Eukaryota; kingdom Metazoa; phylum Arthropoda; class Insecta; order Lepidoptera; family Papilionidae; genus Parnassius; species Parnassius smintheus. Next base: position 13,970,031 of record JAUPFT010000025.1, read on the forward strand.
AAAAGTGGATATTTTTATGGTTGCGAAGTATTTTTCTGAAAATAATGATTTTTTTATCATTAGAAATGCGTGGAATAAAGCTCCAAAGGTAAGTTACTAATAAAAGATTACGAAAAGTATACAGCTTTACCATTGATTTGTAGGTATACGCAGTAATACATAGGTAGACGTATTAACTGTCCGAACACGCAGTTGCACATGTTTTACAACGACATAACATGAAAAACTTACTTAAACTTACTAATGCAATGTATATTAATCAATTCGTACTCAGTAGTCGTATTTAGTACGTTTTTTTACATGGGGGAATGCCTACGCATTAGAGTTAAAAATCTCACAGTGCACTTAATTTTAAATTATTTACGTCAGACAACTTGATAACAAATGGAGTTGGTTAAATTGAAGCTATGCTGATAGACATCCAATATATTCAACAAAAGAGCTTTTCTCATAATCACAGTTTTATATACAAAGTATTAAATATGACAGTGACGTTGCTCATTTTGCCAAACATAGTAATTGCGGTAAATTATTCCGATAATGGCCACCGGTCTAGGCATAAAGCGTGTTCATCTATCCACCTTAGATCACCGGTCTAGGGACCTATTTAAAGTTTTGATTCTAAGGCGTACATTACACGCTCATGCAGGCTATCAGTTTTACAACAATCACGTTTGTGGTTGACGAATAACCTACCTTGTAATGCAGTGATTGCCTCCTGCATGAGCGCGTAATGTAGGTACGCCTATCAGCCACCATCCGTTTTTTGTCAATCATGATTGATGGAATTGATTGACATCTGCATGAGCGTGTAATGTACGCCTAAACGAAAGAGTATTCAATAGCAACTATTACATAATTTTATTAGTGACTTATCATTAGTTTATTTAGCAGTAAGTAGATGGCGCTATTATTAGATGAAATCCAAAACTATGCTATCTAGTAATAACAGCAATAAAAGGTTGGGGTGCGACTGGAAAACCGCGAACATTTATTTACATAAAAAAGCATAAAATTACGTTTATTCTGCTAAAAGCTTTGTTTGTGTTAAAAACATGCTATCAGCGCCGCTAGCGGTGAAAAACTATGAAGATATGATCATAATATCGTGAAATAGCCATGTTTTTAGTTACTTGAGTTTAACATTACCAAACGATCTCCATTTATTGATTCGTACAAGGTATATTATGACATCCAGTTCAACAAATAGTGTTAAAATTAGGGGCGTAGCTACAGCTGTATTAGTCGTATCAATGGTACGGGGCTCCCGAACTACAGGGGCCTCGAACGTGTGTAGGTAAAAATTCGTAAAACCTTATCCACAGTCTCATTTAAACTCTTAGGCTCTTCAACATGCCTAAAGAACACCTGTGATAAATTGACCAATTTTCTGTATTTTTCGATTCATCTTGGAAACAGAAAATTATGATAATGTTAAGTACATTATCATAATTTTCTAAAGAAATTAAGTAATAGTAATAAATTTTTAGTAGTATAGGTATAGTTGTAGCACGAATGGGTCGGCTCGACCGGGGAGGGACCACGCTCTCACATGAATACCAGCGTCAAATAGTAGCTTAATGCTACTGTGTTTCGTATGGTGAGTGTAGAGAACCGGATACCCTTTTTACTGGAAACGAGGCGTTCGATCTTAGTCCTCACGGGTCTAATCGTCCTAATCGAAGACAGATGTAGATGTCTATGGACCACAGCAACCACTTACCATCAGGTGGACTGTGTGCTCGTTTGTCACCCAATCCTATTAAAAAAAATCTGCGAGTTCTGTTTGGGGTTTATAACAGTATCCGATTGTAGTGCAGGACTTAAAACTGTCATTTTAAATATCAAAAAAGAATATGGAATTGATTTGTCCAAATATAGAGGGCAGGGTTACGATAGAGCAAATCTCATGTCGATTGTATATGGAGGATTACAAACCCTTATAAATGAGCATTCCCCAAATGCCGATTATGATCCTCGTACGGTACACGCAATAAATTTAATTCTAAGGGATGCTGCGAAATGTGTTTCTGAAGTGTCATTTTTTTTCGATAATTTAGAAAAAAATAGGGTTTTCCGTTTATCCACCCTAGGGTGATCCTCGGAAAATCGTGTTCATCCATCCACCTTAGACATGCACAAAATTTACAGTGGTAAAGCCCCTAAACTAGGATATTATACATGTATTTCAGGGGCTAAATAAATAGTTGCCTAGAAATTATAGTTCCCTAGACGGGGTGGAGAATCTGAATTCATATATATTATTTTGCTTCCGATTTTCTCCCTTTGTTGTGTGCAGTCATTTATAGAAATATGATAAAAACTGGCCCAAATACAACGTTGACCTTACAAACAGGAGATTTCTTGTTTGAACGATTGCAAAAGTTCATCAAAAGTGACGAATTTATCCAGGATATTAAATATTGAAATTAATGTTGGTAATCGCCTGAAAAAATTGCAGAATTTATAAATTACGCAATAATCCTATACTATAAAACGAGCAATTCTTGTATATATAATCGGGATCTCGGAAACGGCTCCAAAGATTTTCATAAAATTTAGTGTCCAGGGAGTTTGGGGGATAATAAATACTTGAAAATAAAACTATAACTTGATAAAAAAATCTTGCTAGGATTTATTTTTAGAAAATGTCTTTTTGTCCGTGTTTTTAGGCAATGAAAAACTGCTACAATATCGTTAGAATAAGAAGGTAAATTTTGTCGTATTGTTAGTAATTATAAATAGCTTAATTGGTATAATGGTCGGTCACAAAATCTTAAAACCTCGTATCGAGCCCAGAACGAGCGACCGACTTTTTTTAATTTTTTTTTTCATGTTCCTTTCTTTTTTGAGAAAATCTATTTTTTCTAGCCCTTTTTTTAGTATTTTTTAAAAACACGAAAATTTTAATTAAAATAATTGCGCTCATGATTTTTTATTCAAATAACCAGTTCCGTTTTTTCTGTTATGTCGCTAAGATCGAAAAATATTATTTATATTTCATCAGTATGTAATTTGTATCTAAATATAATTTCCAAAACACACGAATTAAAAAAAAGCGAGCGAAAAATACCGAGCAAAGCTCGGTCAACCGGGTACTATTATTTAAAATGACAAAGTCTAATTTTATTTTAATTTTTCATCACGTAATTAAATTATTTTTTTGATAAAATTTTTGGTTATTAAAAATTAATTCATAGTAAAGTGTATGTATTAAACTATTATACTTGGGGTAAAAAGTCAGACGAACAAATAAAAGTGAACTCCGATTATCAACCAAGTCTGGGGTGGAGAGATGAACACTCGTTTGCTAGTGTCCACTCTAGGGTGGATTTTTTAGGGTTGATAAACTGAATAAACAAAAAAATATACTTTTTAGAAATAATGTAAATAAAGCGCTTATCAATGCAGAGTAACGATTCATATAAAAAATATAAAAGCACCCTTGAAAAGATGTCCTACTATACGGTCTTCAAGAAACGACGCTTTGTCAGCTATAAGGTAAAATTATTTTGATAATGAATTATATTAATAATGAAAACTAAATTTAATTTCCGCTAAAAAGCGAACGTGATGAATGTGAAAATATAATTACGATTTTATAGTGCTTGTCGCCTTTTTATGCACTATAAAATGAAATCATTAATCCTGTTTCGAAAGCTCTACAAGATAAAAATAATACAACTAAATAATAAAACTACAGAAAGCTTATATTTTACTAAGTAATCTTTTGAATAGACTGAGCTAAATAAGAAATCAAAATTCATTCCATGGTTTGCTGAGCGAGTTCAGAGATAAGCAAAAAAGTGGAGTGTAAAAACTGCTTTCAAAAATAAAAGAAAGAAGATAACGAAGCGTTTCTTATGAATATTATCAGAAGGTGAGAGAATTTCATACCTGGAATCGTACTTCTAAGTCAATGTGTACTATTGCTGTTTCGACATATTATTGTCTCAAACTAAACAAAAATTTCAGAACCTCTGAGACCTAAGTAATGTATTCGAAGTATCACAACCGGAGAAACTCTTACCTTTTTCAAACGAAATAATAAAAAAGTATGCCGGAAAACTGTCTGATAAAGATATGTCAGTTGATCTTTATGAACAAATATTTACTTTGAAAACATATTTAAAATCTGAAATTCAGAAAATTCATTCCATTGAGGAACTCATAAAATGAAATGCCGATAAAACGCAATATCCTTGCATCCAGTTCCCGGAGGTAGTAACAGCAAGCTGAAGCACAGCGGTTTTTTGAAATAAAAACTGATAAAAATCATCAAATTCATCTATGGGACTTGTCACTATTTTCTATCTAGGCAGGCAGTCATGACCGATGATGAGACGTACCCCGTTATAATAGGTCGGGGACAGTGTCTTCGTATTTTTTGTAGGAGAGGGGGCAAGCGAGCACATGGCTGAAATTACAGATGCGTTGCCGGCCTTTTAAAACGGAGTAGGCTCTTTTCTTGAAGGTCCCTGAGTCGTATCGGTGCTGAAAAATTTGTGGTATAAAATTGAAGAAAAATCTCTGATTGATTATATTTTATTTGATTATACTTTTTGTATCTGGCTGGTTTTAATATATATATAGGACATTAAGAAAAAGAAAGAGTAAAAAACACTTTCCCGCCATTTTTGATTGTTTTTTCTGCTGCCAATATGAGTGAATCAAATGAAGAAATTGGATACATTCAAATTTTAATTACAAAAAAATGGAAAATGACTGAAGACGGCCGCCTGCAACTCTTCATCGCTTGAAAATTTTCTTCCTCTTAAGTCACGCTTTAAATTTGGAAATAAATAATCGTCGGACGGGGCCATGTCTGGACTGTAAGGTGGATGTTGAACTTCTGTGAACCCGCATTGACGAACAGCACATCCTTCGAAACACCAGCGGTATGAACAGGGGCGTTGTCATGGAGCAACAGGACACCTTTAGACAGCTTCCCTCTTCGTTTTTCCTTTATCTTGTCTCGTAATTTATATATTAAAGAAGCATAATATTCGCCGTTCACGACTGTATTACGTTCTTTAAAATCCACCATCAAAATGCCTTGAAAATCCCAAAATATTGTGCACATCAGTTTTTTAGTCGATTGTTGCACCTTTGCCTTTCTAGGGGGCTTTTCACCCTTATAACGCCATTCCATTGACTCGCGCTTGCTTTGTGGATCATAATACAAGATCATAGTTTCATCACCAGTCACTAGCCGCTCGATCACAGTCTTTGGATTTTCGCCACAAAGATCCAAAAACTCCCAAGCGCAGCGTACTCTTTCCTGTCTCTGTACCGCTGAAAGAAGTTTCGGTACCCATCTTGCACTCACTTTTTTCATGTGAAGATGTTCATGGATCGCGCGATGAACGGTACTCTTAGAGAGCCCAAGCCTTGCTGCAATTTCTCTAATCTTCAAACGGCGGTCACTCAGAACCTTCTCTTCGATAAGAGCAATCGTTTCGGGAGTGAGCACTTCCACAGGTCGACCGTCGTGGCCAAAGTCTTCGACGGTTTCTCTCCCGAGGCGAAACTCTTTCACCCAATTTTTCACTGTGCTATAGGAGGGGGCAGACTTCTTATACACGCCATCCAATCGTTCTTTTATTTGGGCAGGGATAAACCTTCTTTAAACAGAAACTTTATGACACTTCGATAGTCAGTTTTCGACATTTTGAAAAAATACGCGACCCTCGTTATTCAAATGCCTGTTAAACTAAGACTAAGCATTTCATGTCGATGCACGTTTCTTATATTAAGTGCACGATAAACGTTATATATATATATATATATATATATATATATATATATATATATATATATATATATATATCTTTCTATAAAGGATATATATCTCTCTATAAAGGACTGCATAATTTTTCGTTTGAATTTTTAAGGCTTATCAGCAAAAATATCAACGTCACATGTCTTGCAGAGCTGGTTATATTGCCTCTGTAAGCTGTTTATGGTGGCGTAGTGACCTAAATTAGTTTTACTGCCTTCAACTGAAAAGGGGACGTATCGGCTGACACGCACTAGCTTAAAAGGTACCTTAAAATTTATTGCACTTAGTGGGTTTGGACAGTCTACGGTTCCATTGACGATTTTTTGTAGCAACATGAAATCCAGCAAAAGCCTCAGCAAGCAAGCCTCAGCTTCCTGTGCAAGGAAGAAAACTTCTTTTAAATCGCTTAGTGGTGGACCATCAGTCATCCAGGTGGTATAGATGGTATCGTGAGTTTTATCGCGATGTGCGATGGTGAAACTGTGCGGCTGGAATTAGTCCGAAAAATTCCTAATAGCACTCTCCGTGGTAGATGCGATAAAATACGCAAAGAGATGCAACATCTCTTCGCAGTGCCAGTGAGTCAAGCCGATCGGAAAGAGCTCGGTCACCGACGATTCGAACTGCTCGATGCGATTAAATGGAAGGAGTTGGCACTGGGGAGCCCCGGCCCAGAGACAGGGAACAGTATTCCATGAGCGTCCGAACCTGCGCCTTGTAAACTTGCAGGTGGTGAGCCGGTATGAAATAATGTCCCGCTCTGATGAGCACGCTAAGCTTTTTAGAGGCCAATTTGGCCTTCTCTTCCAAGTGACCACGAAACTGCACGTCGCTCGATATGTCGACGCCGAGGATTCTGGTACTAGCTGAAGCAACATGGGGAGTGCCTTAAAACTGAGGAGATACGACAAAGGGGTTCTTTTTAGCGGTAAACGCGCAAACTTGTGTCTTCTGGGGATTAAACTGGACTAGACTTAGTCACCCCCAGTCCGAGATTTTGTACAACAAAGTCTCAAATTCAGGCACAAGTTTGTCCCAGTGCTCGGCGACGTTTTCCCAAGAAATATTGGCACGGTCGGTGTATAAAGCATCACCAGTGCTGTCGTCTGCATAGCAATGAATGCTACCGATTTGGAACATGTCATTGATATGCAGAAGAAACAGCGTTGGTGATAGCACGCAGCCTTGTGGAACACCAGCGTTAATGGGCTTGTAATCGGAGCATGCATCGTCTACTACGACCTTGATACTCCGATCAGCAAGAAAACCAGTGATCCAATTCATAATCTCATAGGAAGGAAGCTTCGTAAGGAGGGCTTTGTGCCAAACCCGATCAAAAGCCTTCGCTATGTCTAAACTAACGGCCAACGCCTCCCCCTTGGACTCTACTGCCTTCACCCATTTATAAGTTAGGTAACCAAGTATATCACCAGCCGAGCGACCGCGACGGAAACCGTACTGGTGGTCACTAATCAGCTGGTGATCCTAAAGGTACCGCATGAACTGGCTGTTGATAATAGACTCCATTATTTTAGTGAACAGGGAGGTGATGGTGATAGGCCTATAGTTGGACGGATCTGAGCGGTTACCTTTTTAGGGGTCGGGTGCACCAAGGCTGTCTTACATGATTTCGGGACTACGCCTAGGGAGTAGGAGTACCGGAAATGACGCGTTAAGATCGGTGCCAACTCCGGAGCACACGTCTTCGGCACATTAGGAGGGACGCCATCAGGCCCACTCGACTTGTTGATGTCCAGGCAGAGGATTGCTCTGCGCACTGAGCGTTGGGTAAACAGCACATCCTGTACGGAGCATCCACACTGCGGGATAGTTGACGGTGTATTCCCCCCGTCATCAAGAGTCGAGTTGGACGCAAAGAGAGAGCCCAGTAGATCGACTTTTTCCTTTGCGGCATGGGCCAGTGAGTCATCCTCTCTGTGCAGAGATGGAAGAAATGGCTGGCAGAAGTTCTCTTGGACAGCCTTGGCGAGTGCCCAGAATACACGTGTTCCCGAAGGAAGACGTACAAGTTTCTCGCCAATTCTGCCGATGTTCTCTGACTATGACCTGGAAGTACAATTATTCTTCTTTTTAAGAACGCTGGTATTTACATCCCGAGACGTCAACGCGAGCCCAGGCCTGGTAACACTCCTGCTTATGATGTAATGCAATTTTGCAGGAGCGACCAAACCGAGGCGGGGTTCTGCCTCCGCTAAGTACAACAGATGATGGAATAATGTTCCATTACCTGTATCACCAAATCAGCGACAACACTATGATCATCCGGCGAGAAGCAAACCCGCCTCACCAAAATAAGATCACATCCCGTCCCAATCGGCTGACCTATATTGCTAAACACGGCGGCAACCTGCGGTACGCAACCGTGATGGGAGCGTGAGTACCATACTCCGGATCAAAAAATGGTCCGACGAGCCAAAAGGGGCTTCAACGGAGACCTGATATCCGTCCGGATGAGAGGTCAGCAGAAGGTCCAACAGGGAAGGTACATGGTCTTCCACATCTGGGATCCGCGTAGGCGAGGTAACCAGTTGTGTCAGACCATATGCCAAAAGTAAAGTAAAGTAAAGTTACAGCCTATATACGTCCCACTGCTGGGCACAGGCCCCCCTCATTTCTGAGAGGGTTTTAGGGTAAGGAAGTGTCCGCTGCGCTGCCCCAATGCGTGTTCGCGAACTTCACATGTCTTCGAAATATTTTTTTCTTATTTCTCAGACATGCCGGTTTCCTCACGATGTTTTCCTTCACCGCCGAGCACGTGGCAAATCAGTACTTAAAAATGCAATTAACAATTTCATTGGTGCCTGCGGGGATTGAACCCGGGTTACTCGCCTTCTGTTATATTTACAGCGAGCATTAACCATCTGAGCTACCAAGCATATGCCAAAGCAACGTCATAAACAGGTCTACCCGCGTGATCGGTTAAACGAGAACCAAGCCATTCAGCATGGTTGGCGTTAAAATCACCAAGTATTACGATCTCTGCGGATGCGACTTGTTTTAGCACTGAGTTTGCAGCCAGCTGTTAAGGGGGGGGGGGGCATTAGGCCTTCGGCCACCTGTGCACTGACCAAACGGGTGCCCCGCTCTACTTACCAAGAAATAACATGCACAATTACAAATCACAGCATGTCTTATAGTTCATAAAAGATAGCTTGATCTCTGCGACAGTTGTCAGTAAAATAACGCCTATGAAGTCCTGAATTTCTTAATAGTACAGACAGTACCTGTCAATGTCACACTTTATGGGCATGTCGACCTCATATGGTTCATAAAAGATAGCTTGATCTCTGCGACAGCTGTCAGTAAAAATCAGGTCGGCACGCCCATAAAGTATGACATTGACAGGTACTGTCTGTACTACTAAGAAAATCAGGCGTGATTTTACTGACAACTGTCGCAGGGATTAAGCTATCTTTTATGAAATATAAATAATAAATAAGCTCCTGTATATAAGTGTTGTGTAAAAACAATAATATCACTTTGCATTGATTAAAACTACTGTTACGGATTTTATCGCGTTTAATTTTACATTTAATTATTTTTAATTCCCATAACATAACAGGCAGGAGATGGGCAGCAGCATAACAGCAACTGTATAACAAAAAACTGCGGTTGCCAACCCGCTCGCCAAGCGTGGCAACTATGGCAATATACCCCCCATGAAGAGTTACACAAATAGACGGCCCCCAGTCCCCGGCGGCCCCGCTATTCCTGGCTACGGTGGCGACCATGGTAACGGCGGGGCAGGGGGAGCTAAGAATCTCCGGTGGAGGTTCGGTTGCCACCTACGACGACTCGACCTGGCAACATTTAACGCACGTACCCTGAGAACTGACGAGAAGATCCTGGAGCTGGAAGAAGAGATAGACTGGAATATAATAGGATTATCCGAGGTCCGAAGAGAGGGGGAGGACACGGTGATTCTTGAATCCGGCAACTTGTTCTATCACCAGGAGGGCGACCATCTGTCCCAACGAGGTGTTGGATTTATCGTCCACAAGTCTCTCGTTAACAACGTTGTAAAGATTGGGAGTGTATCGACGAGGGTTGCGTATCTTATACTCAGAATCACCAAACGGTATTCACTGAAGGTCATACAGGCTTACGCGCCAACGTCGAAACATCCCGATGAGGAGGTGGAGGAAATGTATGAGGATATTTCCAGAGCCATGCATTCCTCCAAAACCCACTACACGGTGTTGATGGGAGACTTCAACGCAAAACTGGGCACAAGAAAGAACGGTGAGCTGAAGCCAGGGAAATTTGGGATAGGGCAACGGAACCTAAGGGGCCAGCAGCTGGCCGACTTCATGGAGAAAGAAGGACTTTTTATGATGAACTCTTTCTTCCAGAAGCGGCCCCACAGAAAGTGGACCTGGTCGAGCCCCGACGGTTCGACAAAAAATGAAATTGACTTCATTACGACGACCAGACGCCAACTGTTCAGTGATGTCTCAGTGATCGCAAGGGTGAAAACTGGCAGCGATCATCGAATGGTTAGAGGCACTCTGAACCTTACCGTTAAGTTGGAGAGGTCTCGTCTAATGAAGTCAATGCTCCGTCCCCCTCGTGCTCTAATCCAGAATTCCGAAACCTTTCAGCTCGAGTTACGTAACCGCTTTCAGTGCCTAGAAGATTGCAATGCAGTGGACGATATGAATGACAAGCTCGTGGAAACTGTCCATGCGGTCGGAGCTAAGTTCTGAGAGACCCGCCGCAGAAGAACACAAAAACTCTCCGATCACACTCTTAATCTCATGGCTGTTAGACGGGAGATGAGGCTGCAATCGTCAACAGATTTGACAGCATACAGGCAACTGAACAGACATATCTCCCAATGTATGCGGCGAGACTTACGCAACTTTAATACTGCTCGTGTTAAAGAAGCGATCGAGCGGAACCAGGGCTCCAAAGTCTTTGCCAGAGATATGTCTGCCAGAAAGAGCCAACTGTCAAAGTTGAAGACTGAGTGTGGCAGCGTCGTTTCCGGGACACCTGAGATTTTGAGTGAGATTGAGAGGTTCTATGGGCAGCTGTGCAAGTGTGAGTAACGATCCAATAACAAGTCCTATCCGACATTATTCCGATGATATCCCGGACGTCAGTCTGAGCGAGATTAGAATGGCTCTCCAGCACCTTAAAAACGGCAGGGCCACAGCGCAGCTTCTGAAAGCGGGTGGAACACCGGTACTTGAAGTCCTTCAGAAGCTCTTCAATTCCGTCCTCCATGGTGGCACTACTCCGGAGACGTGGAGCAGAAGTGCGGTGGTCTTGTCCTTTAAGAAAGGCAACAACGCTCTCTTGAAGAACTACAGACCGATTTCCCTTCTGAGCCGCGTCTACGTGCTGTTTTCGAGAGTCATTACGAATCGTCTCGTACTCAGACTCGATAGCTTCTAGCCTCCCGAACAAGCCGGTTTCCGAAAAGGTTTCAGTACCATAACCACATTCATACCCTTCGGCAGATTGTACAGAAGAGCGAAGAGTACAATCTGCCACTTTGCCTGGCGTATGTGGACCATGAGAAAGCCTTTGATTCCGTCGAAATTTGGGCGGTGCTACAGTCCCTTCAGCGGTGCCAAGTTGACTGTCGGTATATCGAAGTGCTGAAGTGTTTGTACAGAAGGGCTACAATGGCTATCCTAGTACAGTACCAGAGTTCGAAACCTATCAAACTGCAGAGAGGTGTAAGACAGGGTGACGTTATATCCCCGAAACTTTTCACCGCTGCGTTGGAAGACGTTTTCAAGCTACTGGACTGGAAAGGATACGGTATTAACATCAATGGAGAGTACATCACTCACCTTCGATTTGCCGAATATATAGTCCTTATGGCAGAATCGCTGGAGGACCTTAGCACTATGCTCAATGACCTCAATGGTGTCTCCCAACGGATAGGTCTTAAGATGAACATGGACAAAACACAAAACATAGATCATGTCTAATGTCCATGTCACACCTATGCCGGTAGTTGTTGGGAGCACTATGCTCGAAGTTGATGACGAATACGTTTACCTGGGACAAATAGTCCGACTAGGTAAGTCCAACTTCGACCGAGAGGTCAATCGACGGATTCAACTCGGCTGGGCAGCGTTCGGGAAATTACGACACATTTTCTCGTCAGGTATACCTCAATCTCTGAAAACTAAAGTGTACAACCAGTGCGTGTTGCCAGTGATGACTTACGGATCAAAGACGTGGTCCTTCACTGCTGGCCGTATGAGGACGCTCAAGGTCGCTCAGCGAGCTATGGAGAGGGCTATGCTCGGAGTTTCTCTGCGTGATAGACTCAGAAATGAGGATATCCGCAGTAAAACCAGAGTGACCGACATAGCCCAACAGATTAGTAAGCTGAAGTGGCAATGGGGCGGCCATATAGCTCGAAGAAACGATAACCGACGGGGAAGAAAGGTTCTCGAGCAACAGCCTCGTACCGGTAGGTGTAGTGTAGAGCGACCCCCCACTAGATGGAGTGACGACCTGGTAAGATATGCAGGAAGTCGATGGATGCAAGTGGCTCAGGACCGTGCTTTGTGGCATTGCTTGGGGGAGCCTATGTTCAGCAGTGGACTTGTGAAGGGCTGTAATGATGATGATGATGAATATCATTTTGATTATGGATCAGGACCTTATTTATTACTTGTTTTTGATTAGTACAGTCGTGCGAAGCCTGTGTGTATCGCTAGTCAGCATATAAAATGAAGATTACAAATGGGATCCAAATCACTCATGTACCGTGTGTCTGTCACGACTATTAGTATTCATACCTTTACTTTTTAAAGTGTGTGAAACGAATATTTGCAATATAATAGTAATTATCACTTGATTTAGAAAACAATTTACTTGATCGTTCGAAAAATTAAAGGTCTAGTCCTATTTCCTTCATATTTTTAGAAAAACTTTAAAGTAGCAAATAAATAATAAATAACTAAAAAAATTGGTTGTCTGTAAAGTCTCTTTACGGACGATAGTTTAACGTGACAACGTCATAACAAAACATTGAAGAAATGATTGCATACTTTTATGAATAAAATTGTAAGTTGTGTGCTGCCACTGTCTTTCTTCTACTCGGACGCATGGGCGAATCGAGTGAAAGGGAGATAGAAGCGGTGCAAGCTGATCGTGCCTTTCGCTCGCTCGTGCAGCGCTCTCGATCTGATTGTAACGTTACAACGAGTGATCCTTTTTGGTGCGTGCAGCCGGAGTTCATCGATTAATTAGACGTTGTCACGTCAAAAATAAAAACGAGTATGTCGATGTCGATTGTTGCTAACATTGCGAACAAAATCACTATAGATTAAAGACGTCATCATGGAGTATATTACCTTTCGTAAACAGAGAAACCTATAGACTGATTATTAGCGTGGCCTCGAGTGAGAAAGGACGATAACGTAGTTTTAGGTTATACAATAATCTTTCAGATTTTAAGCATATTTAGATAAAATTTTTAATTGTTCTAGGACTGAACTGAACAAGATTCACCAATCTTAAGCTCACAAAACACTTTTTTGCTCTCACTTAAACCAACTTGTAAACTTCTTCTTCTTCTTCTTTCTTTTGTGGCGGTTTGATTAAATTCGCCAATGACGTATAGAGTAGAAAATGAAGGCTTATGAGTTTAATTAAAATAAGAGTCTGTGATAATACAAGGATTCAGTTTTCCACCGAGAATTTTGACAAATCTATTTGTTGAGTTACCTAGAACAAATATGACAAACACAGGTGTTAGACTCTTACCCGTATGTTAAAAGTGACAAGGATTTAAAGTTTCATATTATTAGTATTAATAAAATCACATAAAATATACACAAAAGGAGTACTGGTATATGTTAAAAGAGAATTAAAATCTATAGGTCGAGGAATATAAGGAGGAAGGTAATCATAAAGGGAGGAGGATAATTTGGGACAGTTGAAAAAAATATGGTTTGTGGAACCTTCATCTAAGCCACATTCACACAATGAGCTATCCCTTACTCTGATTTTTGCCAGATGTGCATGTGTACAGGCGTGTCCAATTCTTAATCTACAAATGATTGAAGTTGCATGTTTATTTGCTTTGTTAAATTTAAAGAACCAAGGCTTGGGAGGAATAACCTCTTGGATGGCAGCATAGTGCTTACCTTTAACATTTTTGGAAACTTCCCATAATTTATTCCAATTTTCATTCAGTTTCCTTTTAGCTAGCAAAATTAGGTCATGTGAGTAAATTAAATTTTGTAGAATGCCATTAGCAATTGCATTTTTAGCGAGTACATCAGCTGTTTCGTTACCATGGATACCACTGTGGCCTGGAATCCAGGCCACTGAAACATGGATTCCTTTAAGATGGCATCTGAATAGGGTATTTTTTATTTTAAGAATTAGTGGAAATTTATGTTTGTTATGGAATTGATTGGACAAAATAGCTAACAAACAACTTTTTGAATCTGTGAAAATAACTGTTTTATTAAGATTATGTGACTCTACATATAACAAAGCTTCACTGATTGCAGTTGCTTCACCGGTAAAAGTGGAGGATAGTGAGGGGCATTTAAAGCTAAGAATGATTTTGAACTTAGGAATCCAAACAGCAGCTCCAGTATAGTCTTCATCAGACTGTTTTGAAGCGTCTGTGTACATGACAAGCCAATCTTTAAAGGTGTTTTCTATAATTTCTTTTAATTTCAAATTTGCCATTGGAGAATCCTTTTCTATACCTAGATCTAGATGAATGTCGGGTTGGAAAACAATAGCCTCGTAAGGAACATCAAAGAGTGGATTTATTTTACATTGAAAGATTGGGTAAGGAAGCTGAAGAAAAATTACAAAACTTTTAAACAAGCAGGGAGAGTCCTTATGGGTCCAGTATCGGTCAGATGAGATATACTCTGAAAGAAGGTGCAATTTAGGAATTAGGGGATGATCTGAAAGCTGGCATATCTTAAATAAGAATCTGTCTGAAAGGTATTGCCTTCTTAATCTTAAAGGAGGATCTACGCACTCAACCTGAAGAACATTTATTGGTGAGGATTTCATTGCCCCTGTAATAATGCGAAGGCATTTCGATTGAATTTTGTCCATTACTTTTAGGGATGATTTATTGCAAGGCTCCAACAGAAAACATCCATAGTCAAGGTGGCTTCGTATTAAAGCATTGTACAGTAATTTCTGAGAAAAAGGATGGGACCCCCACCAAACACCTGACAAAGACCGAAGAATATTTATGTTTTTTTCGCATTTTTGTGTTATATATTCAATGTATGGACCAAAGGCCAATTTCGAATCAAGGATAACTCCCAAAAATTTTACATTGCCTCTAACTGGAAAAGGTTGCTTATCATATACAATGGATATATCGGGAATTCGCCTTTGGCGGGAAAAGATCACCACACTACTCTTGGCCACAGATAAAGAGAGGCCATGATTAGTTAACCATTCTTGTAAATAATCCATGGATGAGTTTAGACGGGAACATGCCACTGTGAAGTTGTTTGAGGAGATGTATAGAGCTAAATCGTCTGCATATTGAAGAACATTACAAAAAGAATTTACTGAAAGTTCTAAATCGTGAGTATATATAGAATAAAGGAGAGGACTAAGAACTGAGCCTTGTGGAAGTCCTTTCCATATAGTTTTTGGGGGAAGCAGGAGATTTTTAACATTTATAGATATTGATCTAGAAGAGAGAAAGTTAGAGACGTAATTGACTATCCTCACTGGAATGCTCAGATTAAGCATTTTCTGCCTGAGCACAGGAAGTAGCACATTATCATATGCAGAAGAAATATCCAAGAAAACTCCTATGAGAAATTCATGTTTTGAGAAAGCAATATGAATATCTGTGACCAAAGTACTTAGGCTATCCATGGTACTTAAACCTTTTCGGAAACCGAATTGGCTTTTAGGTAAGAGATTATTCCTTTCCAAAAACCACTCCAAGCGATTTTTTATTAAATGTTCCAAGATTTTTGCCAAAGTACAAGAAAGGGCAATAGGTCGGTAACTGGAAGGGTCATTGCTAGACTTACCTGGTTTGAGAATGGGCAAAATAATTTGGGTTTTCCATTCAGCAGGAGGATTACCAGTAATATAAATAAAATTTAAAATGGATAGTAAGACAGTTTTAGTGTTCTCACTACTATTAATTATAAATGAATAAGGAATCCCATCAATACCTGGTGAGGAGTCTTTAAGGCCATTGAGTACAGTAAACAATTCTTGAGAAGAAAAGGGGGAATCAAATTTATCATTTGTTTTTAAAAAAGCAGAATTAAAAACTAGGCATTCATCATAAGATGGGACTGTTTGTGGTGCAAGTTTATTAGAGAATTCATCTATCCACAGGGAAGGATCATTAGAAATTATATTTTCACTAGAAACTGCACAGCGATATTTTTTAACATTTCTCCAGACCAAAGATGGGGAAGTCCTAGGTGACCGTGACTCACAGAATTTAAACCAACCAGTTCGCTTTTTGTCTGACAGTAATTTTAAGGTTTCTGCAGCAATTTTTTTATAGGAGATATAATTCTCTGCAGTCATAGAACGGGAGTATATTAATTCAGCCTCTTTTCTTCTCCTACAAGCTGCTGAACAATCTTGGTCCCAACAAGGAGGGGAAGGATACTTATTTTTGAAAGGTTTTTTTAAGGGGATTGACTTATTAGCAGCAGAAATAATTGCATTTCTGAACTCTATATATACAGGAGCAATATTATCATTGTTAATTGGGGGAAGATTTGCAACCTCTTGCTCCAAAACTGTAGAATATAATAGCCAATTAGCTTTGGATAGATTATACTTTAGTCTTGGGCAAAATGTAAAATTTATTCCAGGTGAAGTAGGAGGAGTGATGAATATAGGAAAATGGTCACTGCCATAGCTAGAAGGTAATATTTGCCACAAAAGAAGGGAAGCAATATCTGGGGAGCAGAGAGTTAGGTCAACGGCACTTCTAACATTTTGTAATGGGGATACTCGACGGGTAGGAGACCCGTCATTTAGAATACAGAGATTAAAATTATCAATAAGATCTAAAAATGAGGGAGCCAGTGAATCACACAAATGGGAGCCCCAAACCGTATGATGCATATTAAAATCTCCCAAAATAACCATAGGAGGTGACAGAGAAGAAATAAGTGTTGCAAGTTCTGTTAAAACATTTGCATCAGGATTAGGAATGTAAACAGAGAGAATAGAGACATCAAGGGCCTTAATAGCAACAGCATTAACTGCTGGACTATGAGAAGGGAGAGGAATTTGTGAAAATGTAACTGTTCTTGAAATTAAAATAGAGGTGCCAGCACGACCATCACTCCTATCATCCCGGAGGCATGCATAGCCTGAAACCCTAAAATGAGACTCAGGTCTAAGCCATGTCTCCTGGATGGCAAGCAAAGGCAAAGCAATGAAGGGATGAAATTTATTAATGAGGTAAATGAGTTCATTTTTTTTATTTCTAATGCTCCGACAATTCCATTGAAGAATTGGCGGGACTGCGAATGTTACGGGCTAAGGAGGAAAGCTGAGTAAGTTTTTGGTGTAAGCTGAGAGGAAGTTCCGTGTCATTAAAACGGGAGATCATGTTAATTAGAATTGATATCATAAGTTCGCAGAAATTATCATTACTAGAGGAGTTGTTGTCATTTCCCAGTAGAGCACACCCATTAGGAAGGGAAGAATTAGGATTCTCAACAATTGCCTGATGGGCTGCCATATCATATCCAGAATTTAATGATTGGCTATAGGTACGTTGAGGGATAAAAATTGTTTTTTTGTATGATGCAGTTTGTGAGAGCTGAGCCGAAGGGGTTGAAAGACTGTCAGTTATGGTATAAGGGGTCTGTTGAGAACAATTACGAGGCTGGATTCTTGTTGTATCAGCAAAGGATCTTTTTGTCTGAGGGAATCTAGCTGAAGCTTCTAAATATGAGATATTTTCTTGTGACATAACAAGTTTAATAGATTTTTGCCTTAGATGTTCAGGACAAGTAGGGTCTTTTGCGGTGTGGGGACCTGAGCAGAATAGACAAGTAGGAGTTTGTCGAGAACAAGCTAAACCTTCATGATTCTGTGCACACACAAAGCAGCGAGGAGATGATCGACACTGGGAAGTAACATGGCCAAATCTACAACATTTATGACACTGAATTAGTGGCAAAATATATTTTTCTACTGGCATTGAAGTGTAAAAACAGTAAATATGGGGAGGAAGTTTTTGTCCAGAAAAAGTTAGAACAACCGTCTGAGTTGGAACCCATGAAACGCTATTGCTGTCACTAACTGATCGTCTATTAAGTCGCCGTGCTTTAATTATAGAACCGTAGCCAGAGGGAATTTCTATAGCTGCTATTAATTCTTCTAGTGTCCACTCTATGGGAACTTGTCTAACTAGCCCCATACGAGTGATACTATATGAGGGGATGGTTGCTTCATATTTGGAAATTTGGAGAGCTGGGTGATCGATAAAGGTGTTTGCATCTGCAGCTGTTTTAAACTCCACTGATATTCTATTTCGTCCAACTTTTTTGACTCCATCATGGACTATATTTTTAATATTGTTATGATACAGAAAGTGACCAAATTTAATTGGTTTAAGAGTTACTCCAGACAGCTGATCATTTGAGATTTTACTTACATGAACTAGAAAAGGAGCGGCATCATCTTGAGAGTACTTAACTTTTTTATTAATAAAATCAGGATGGGTATATGAGGATTGTATTGAAGGAAACTGTTGTTTTGGATCAGTAATAACTATTTTTTGTGGATGGGCAGACTCGTTACTTACTTGGGCACGTTTACGGTTAATTAGTTCTACATTATCAATGTTAATGGGTAAGGAAAAGGAATCATTGCGACCCCTTCCGGGATCGGGAGGTTCGTCCTCCATTATATTACTACAACAAAAAATTACATAAAAACGGCACAACTACAAACACTTACTAATTTACAAATATTAAAACCTCCACCAAGACAGAAAAATTTACTATAGTAACTCAACAACACTTAATAAAATAATAAATTTTAAGCAAAAAAGGCACGACACTTGTATCTCTCACTTCATCCGAAAAAACCTCAACCAAATTTAAAAGAATTTCACAAGCAATTCTTTATTTTAATCAACTTGTAAACTTCTTAGATCGCTACGAACTGTCAAAGTTGTTTCGCAAAGTGTAGTTTTCTAAACAAAAAAAAAACGGACACGGAGAGAGGGACAAACAATCATACCGCTCTGTCTCATTTCTATGCAAGACGTATGCATAAATCTATCTTCTTCGTGTGCGAATGCGAAAGAAGGCGTCAATTTGTCTACGTTTCTCTGTCTACGTTACCTCTACACTCCATAGACGTCATACTATTATTTATTCTGTGATCATGTCTTGTAAAGTAACGTCACATATGATATTACTGCAATAGGGATGCCATTTTCTATTAATTTCGAAGATACGAGTGTATTAACTCCAAACTTACTCTCATATTTGTCATATTATAAAGAGACCAAGGATGACCACTTGTCATTCATTTCCACACATGAAATACACGTTTCATTAGATTCGTCTCTTTTTGCTTTATTTGAAAAATAAATTAGAAAAAGCGAGACAACGTATATTAACTCAATTTATGTGGGATTGTAGGTTCTCTCTTTGCATACGTATATTTGTAAAACTCTAAACTATTAGGAGTTTAGGAGTGGGCTCTAACAGTATAATATATTATCTTTGGCTGTAACAGGTAAAATAGCATATCTGTTTCACCTGTTCCGACTCCACATAAATAAGAATTCCAAAAACATATTACAAAATAGGGTAAGTGCACCAATGAATGAACCCTTAAGGCAATTTCAAACTTTGAAAATTATAAGCATCTATATATGGGTAGCTGTGCTTTAATAATGCCACTCTATTACATTCAAAATTTATTCAAGTTTAATATTATATGGGCAATCTGCCGTTAAAGGACAAAATTACTAAGATAATCGACATTTTATGCCAAAGCACCCAAAATCACCAGTAAATGAACACCAAAATCCAGTGCATGAACATTTTAAACTCCAATGAATGAACGTTTTCTGTTGATACTAATTAAGCTAGAAATCACAAGTTTCTGATTATTTATTAAATGTAAATGAGGTTTTATAATTTATATACTTCTTTGAATAATATAACTATGAATTTGAAAGCGATGGTGTAGGCATATTTATAAAAACACAGTGGGAAATATAAAAAAAATAAAAAGAGAATAAAACGAAAACATAACTTTTATTTAAATTGTAGGCACATTAAAATCACAGAATAATCAACGTAGCCGTTACATGCTATTCGACATACTACTCTTAATTCCAACTAGGTAATCACATTAGTAGATACATTATTTCAGTCTTTACTCTTACAAATTAGGCTTTAGGTATCACTTTTAATTAAGAACTTTGATTATGTTCTACCTAGATAATTAAAACAATAGCGGACTAGAATCATCATTGGTTATAAAAATATATAATTAACAAAGATTAAAAAACATGTTGTACCTAAATCAAATAAAAACAATTTTTATGAAACTTATCAAATTAAACCTTAAGCTTACAATATAACTAATCAACAATAAGCGTAACAAAAATATGATACCTTAATCTCTTCACATTCTAAAAATAACTAAACCGGTTAATGGTATTATTAATTTAAAAACTAACCATAAAGTGTGAGATAAGCGTAATCAGCAGTACATTTTTTCTCACTATAAAAAATATCAAAAGAATTAAAACAATTATTATTCAATATCTTTAAATACTAAATCGTCAAAACAAATTAATCCGCGCCTAGAAATATTCGGTGTACCGAATACACGTTTAATATCATCGAAATCAACTTCTGCAATATCTGGCACTATTGGTTTTGCAAAATTGACAACATTTTCCACAACGGATTTTTTTCTAAGAAAATCTACTTTATATTTTCTTTCATTGTCATTTACCATTATCACTTTTCCTACAAAATGACGCATTCTCTTTCCACTCTCAAATTGAACCAGTACATATCTATCAAATAAATTGTCCTTAAATTCAGTACAAGTCGTAGTAGTTCTCCTAGTTTCTATTTCAGTCTCTTCACTTGCTTCTAAATTATCTGTTGTTATAAAATCTTCGGCAGGTTGTGTGTGATCATCATGTTCTACTTTCATTTTCTTAGCTTGCTTTTTAAGGGGATTTTTTGGGCGTTTCAGTTGAACACGTTTTTTGCTTTGAGATTTTTGTTTGTTCAGTCTTTTTTCTTCTCGTTCCTTTCTTTTATTCGCTAATTCTTCCTCCTTAATTTTTTTCTCATCGTCCTGATTTTTTAAATATTCTTTGTATTTGAGCCCTGTTAATCCATAAGGTGCAGGCATTTTTTTTGTAACTTTAAATTTCTTTTGTGGTATTTTCAAAAATCCTTCTAGTGGATTGGATGGATTTGTATCATTCGATGAATTAATACTATTAGTGGGATCTATTACAGACTTTATTGCAGTCTGACTATCAACTGTGGACTCAAGCGAATTTTTTGCTTGATTAGTGTTATTGCTGCAACTGGGAATGGCTGGTATGGATGATGCGATATTCTGAGGAGAAGAGCATTTATTAGGAGCGTCAATAATGGGGTCTTTTTCTACTATTATTTCTAAAGTATCATACCATGGCAATGGTATCACATCAGGTATGTCTATTTCATTCTGAATAATAAAATCTATGACTTCTTCAGTTGTATCAAAGGGTGGTAAATTGGGTAAAATACTAGTCTCACCCAATAATATGGAATTATCCGATGGCAGTCGGATTGCCGAATCTATTATAATTGAACTATTAGTTGCATGCATTTCTTCAGTTTCCACATTTGTAATTTCAGACTCGACGATTTCGGGAACACTATTCCTTTCCAGTGCCTGGCTTGATTCCAGTTTGGAATCGTCCTCGTTTGAAGTAGACGCTTCTATAGATGATACTGACAGATCAAGAGGAATGATCGGGGTATTCGGTGTTATCGTGTCACTCTGTTTTTTATTCTCAAGTTGATTTCTACATTTTTTCCACAGCTCAAAATATTGATGGGGATGAGAACGGTTTAAATTGTAAGACATGACAAACTCATTTCTTATCATCTGGCCAACTTCACCTTCTATAACCTTGATCGTACTTCGTAGATCCTCTTTTTGGTCATGAAGACTAGAGGTTGTGGTGCCTTTTTGGTTTTGTTGCGCAATTTCTTGCCTTCTATTACTTATGCAGCGTGAGTAGTCAACTGCATCTGGAGACATTGGATATAAACCACAAACTCTAAATGAATTTTTTATCGTAGTTGTCTTAATGCTTCTGTCGTAAGCTATTTTAAACAACGCAGCAAAATTTTGTTTTGTTATAGGTACAGTGGATGCCTGTTTATGCTTTCTCACTACCCTTTTCCAATTTTTCTTCAACGGTCCAAATATTCCTACATCACAGGGCTGCAAAATATGAGTTGAGTTGGGATATAAACAGAAAATCATTATTCCTTTTTCACGACAGAAATCAAACATGTCACGATTGATATGGGACTTGTGGCCATCCAGAAATAGCAATACAGGCAACCGGATTTCATTTTTTACCAACCATTCATAAAATAACTTAATGTAGGTAAAAAATACAACTGATACCATCCACCCGCTGTCGGAACGGCCAATATACCAAGTATCTGGGAAATTTTGAATTACGGCTGGTGGCATTCTTTTATATGGATACAAAACAAACGGTGGTACATCAGTACCATCAGCAGAGAATGTACATAGGACTGTGATTGATTCTTTTTCTTTCCCACTTGCGATTTCGTATGTATTTTTATAATTTTTGGGCCCCAAAATCAGCCCCGTTTTAAGACAAGTCATGACGCCAGTTTCATCTGAATTGAAAATACGAGTCAGGTCATCTTTAATGTCTAAGGCATTTTCTTCCTCTAAAAACTTGTTCAATTCAGTAAACCAATTTCTGATGGCCTCTTCTGTAACCGCTGCCCTAGCTTTTGATATTATTTCAGCGTTTCTTTTAGTTACTTCGGGATGTCTTCGCAAAAACAAAGTAAGCCATTTTTTCCCCGGTCGGCCTTTTGTAAATTTATTCTCCCTCTCATTTTGTTTCAAGAATATTTCCACAGTATCATAAACTTCTTCCGGGTGCATTGGAAACCCAAGTTTAGCTTTTGTTAAAATCCAGTCTGCTAGCTTGTTTTCTTCGTCGAAAGTTAGTTGTGTTAATGGACCCATTTTTCGTTGCCATGGTACTTTATTATTTAATTTATTACTTAACGTTGATTTGGGTATGTCGTATATTTTGCTGGCTTTATTAATAGACAAATCGTTATTTGTTATACGGGTAAGAGCCTCCTCTAACTGTTGTTGAGTATAACGGAATCTTGCGTATTTCTTTTTAGTAGATTCCATTATTTTTGAACTAAAAAAAAAGAGAAATTGAAGTTGAAGCGTCTGAATATTTTTTGTAACTAATTACTGAGATAAAACTAAATATCACTGCTTGAAATATAAAAAAACATTAATAGTTTATTTATTCATTCATTGGATTTTAAAAACCAGTAAATGAACGTAGCAATAATACTATAGTTCATTCATTGGTTTTTGAAAACCAGTAAATGAACGTAGCAACAATACTATAGTTCATTCATTAGATTTAAAAACTAGTAAATGAACACTAGGGTGTTCGAATACTGGCCTAAAGGTAGACAATCAATAATTAAACCTTTCTACAAAAAATAAACCAATTCTGAGAACAGAAACATGCAAAATTAGCCAAAAGTAACAAAACAGACCAGAACCAGTGAATGAACACTCGTTCATTTACTAGAACTTTCTCACTTTCATGATCTAGTAATCGAACACCCCTTTATTTTTATTAAACACATGAAATTATAAACAAGTTGTTTTCTAATGAATAAAATAATCATTGTTCTATCTTATTATGCAGTTTTCTTTACACTGTCACTCATATAACGTGAACAACGCTAATACCAAAATGCACTGTCTTACCTGAGTCCTAAATTCTCGCTCATACAATCACGAAACACAACACAACACGTCCACTTTAAGCAGTCGCCATTTTGTAACTACGGGTCGCTGGCAAATGTTTGTGTGACCAGTTTACGTAAAAAAATTAGACCACTCGAAAAAAAAATACAGTGTTTGGTAGAAATGTTTACTTTTCTTATTATATTGAAAAAACTCACTTTTGTTCATTCACTGGGGGGTGTTCATTCATTGGTGCACTTACCCTAGCAATCTGTTACTACAGTCTTGTTAGATAACAAAATTCAAAAATAACAGACAGAGCTTGTCTGTTGTATAATGAATTTTGTTATCTTGCGGAACAGGAGCTGTTCTTTCAGTTTGTCACAGTTTGTTAGATACTTCCATAGGGTACTTTTCTTTCTAACACCCTAGTTAGGGTGTTAAACCTATGCGAGAAAGGGAAAGAGCTTGTGACGAGTAACAGGGTGTCATAGTAACGTGTTTTTATCTTGTTCTAACAAAGGAAACTGTCATATGTATGAATAAAGAAAAACTTGAATTATGTTTTGGGTTGGAAGGGAGAGTGTGAGGTGTACAAGTGTCGTTGTGTTTTTGGCTATTTCTTATTATGAGAGCTGTTGATTTACTTTTTTTGTTTATTATTTCTGTTGGTGTTGGTTTTAGTAGTTATAAATCCGTAAGTGTTTAGTAATTGTGCTGTTTTATATGTAATTAGTTAAAATAAAATGGAGGAAGATCCTCCCGATCCCGACGGGGTTCCATGTGACTCCCATACTGGTACGAAAAAAAATAATAATATTCCTATCGAAATTGATCAGTCGAAGCGTAAAAGATTGCAAGCAACCAATAACTCAGGTCATCCTCAGAAAAGATTAATTACAGATCCATCTCAACCTGTTCTATCTATTCAGACCACTTATACCCACGCTGACTACATAGAAAAAAAACATAAATATTCTAATAACGACAATGCGCCGTTTATTGTACATGTAAGTAAGAGAGTAGATGATTTATCAACTGGAGTAGTTTTAAAACCGATAAAGTTTGGTCATTTTCTCTTCCATAATAATATTAAAAATGTTGTAAGTGAAGGTGTTAAGCGAGTAGGACGCAATAGAATTTCAGTCGAGTTTAAAAGTGCAGCTGATGAAAATTGTTTTATTGAGAACCCAGCCCTTGCAGGTGCTAAATATGATACTGTAATCCCTTCTTATAATGTCACACGCATGGGAATAGTGAGGCAGGTCCCTGTAGAATGGACATTAGAGGAACTCATCTCATCAATCGAGGTCCCAGCTGGTTTTGGCTCAATTATTAAAGCTCGCCGATTTAATAGAAAGTCAGTTAATGAAAACCAAAGCACTGTGTGGATTCCCTCTCAAACAGTTGTTTTGACTTTTTCCGGTCAGAAACTTCCTTCTAACATTTATTGTTTTTTTACCTCAATGCCTGTTGAGCCCTACATTTTACCCCTTATTCAATGTCACAAATGTTGTCGTTTTGGGCATGTAACCTCACAGTGTAGGTCATCTTCCCGTTGTTTTGTGTGTGCTCAAAATCATGAAGGAATATCATGCACAAGACAGTCTCCCACGTGCTTATTTTGTTCAGGATCTCACACAGCTAAAGATCCTTCCTGCCCTGAACACTCTAGGCAGAGATCTATCAAACTTACCATGTCACAGGAAAACATCTCCTATCTAGAAGCATCTGCCCGTTTCCCTCAAGTCCGGAGATCTTATGCAGAGGCTGCTAGAATCCTTCCTTCGTATGATTATCAGAGTCGCTATCCTATTTCAAATTCCCCTTTACCTTCAGTTGTCCCCTCACAATCTCATTCTTACAGGAAGACTACATTTACTCCAAGACTTCCGCCAAATCCAGCATCAAGTCATGGATATGATAAATCTGCCCACGAGGCAATAATAGATACCCCTTCTTCTTCAACTACTAATGGTTGTGCTTTAATAGGGCGGAGTATTTCCCCTAATGACAATCTCTGTGAGTTAATGATCTCCATGCTTATAAGTATGCTTTCCCGTTTCAGCGATATGGATCTCCCACTTGCCCTCCGCCAAAAACTTACTGAGCTCATCTCATTAACAAATAACCTTCCCTCCAATACTTCAGTGGAACTGCCGGAGCATTAATAATAAAAAAATGAATTAATTTACCTTATTAATAAATACCATCCCCTCATCCTAGCCATTCAAGAGACATGGCTTAAGCCTGGGTCCCATTTTAGGATTTCAGGTTATTCATGCCTCAGGAATGATAGGAATGATGGTCATGCTGGCTCTTTCATTCTTATCTCAAAATCAATTACTTATACATTAATTTCCCTTCCTTCTCATACATTCCCGAACCTAGTTTAAATATTTTATCAGAACTTACGAGGATCATATCCTCCATCCTCCGCCTCCTATGGTAAATCTTGGTGATTTTAATATGCACCATACTTTATGGGGCTCCCATTTTTGTGATCCCTGGTCTTCTACATTTTTAGACATCATTGATGATTTAGATCTCTGCCTCCTTAACGATGGTTCACCTACACGTAGAGTATCCCCCCTCCAAAATCCTAAAAGTGCAGTAGATCTGTCACTCTGTTCTCCTGCTCTGTCGTCCCTTCTTTTTTGGAGAATATTACCCTTTGCCCATGGCAGTGATCATTTCCCTATTGCTATCAATCCCCCTAGCTCCTATACAGTCAATGTTCCATTTAATCCTAGGTTAAAATATAACACATCCAAAGCAAACTGGCAACTATATTCCACAGTTCTAGAGGAAAAACTTTCAGCCCTTCCTCCTGTTCAGAAAGATAATGTTCTCCAGGTGTATGCTTCTTTTAAAAACGCTATTTTATCTGCTGCCAATAAGACAATCCCCATCAAAAAAACCTTATAAAAATAATGCCCCTTCACCACCTTGGTGGGATCAAGATTGTTCTGTAGCATGTAAGAAGAGAAAGGAAGCTGAAGTAAGATATTCCCACTCTATGAATTTTGACAACTATATTTTTTATAAAAAAAACTGCTGCTGAAACATTAAAATTATTATCCGGGAAGAAAAAGGCTGGATGGCTTAAATTCTGTGAGTCACTGTCGCCTAGGACTCATCCATCATTAGTCTGGAAAAATATAAAAAAATTCCGATGTTCAGTTTTGACCTCTGAAAACACAATTTCTAATGATCAGTCTTATTGGCTTGAAAATTTTGCTAGTAATCTTGCTCCTCCTTCAGTACCATCTTACAATGAATGTATAGCATTTCAATCACAGTCCTTGCACTATCAACACAGTTTTGACTCCCCTTTCTCTTATGAGGAGTTATATGCTGTTCTTAGTGTCCTTAAAGACTCTTCACCAGGAATTGATGGAATTCCTTATTCTTTTATTACTAATAGCAGTGAACCTATTAAAGTCCATCTTCTTTCTATTTTGAATTGTATTTACATGTCTGGTATTCCTCCAGAAGAATGGAAATCCCAAGTTATTTTACCTATTTACAAACCAGGTAAGCCTTACACTGATCCCTCAAGCTACCGCCCTATCGCTCTTTCTTGTACCATGGCCAAAATCCTTGAACACCTAATAAAAAATCGTTTAGAATGGTTCCTTGAAAGCAAAAGCCTTCTAGCAACAAGCCAATTTGGATTCCGAAAGGGCTTAAGCACCATGGATAGCCTTAGTACTCTAGTTACTGATATTCGTTTAGCTTACTCTAAACATGAATACCTTGTTGGAATCTTCCTAGATATCGCGTCTGCATATGACAATGTACTTCTTCCTCTGCTCAGGCGAAAAATGCTCAATCTGAGTATTCCAGTGAGGATAGTAAATTTTGTCTCTAACTTTCTCTCTTCTAGATCCATTTATATTGATAGTCAACATTCTCTACTCCCACCAAGAATAGTATGGAAGGGTCTCCCACAAGGCTCAGTACTTAGTCCTTTGCTCTATTCTATCTATACTCATGATCTAGAACTTTCTGTTAACTCATTCTGTAACATCCTCCAATATGCAGACGATATAGCTATATATATTTCCTTGGATAACCTCCCTGCAGCTTGTTCCCGCTTGAATTTATCAATGTCCTATTTACAAGATTGGTTAACTGATCATGGTTTGTCTTTGGCTGTTCCCAAAAGCAGTGTTGTGATCTTCTCTCGCCGTAGGCAACTCCCTGAAATCAACATTCTCTATAATAATGAGCCTATCCCAATTAGAGAATGTAAAATTTTTGGGAGTTATTCTTAACTCCAAACTAACCTTTTCCCATCAGATCAATCATGTTTCCAAAAAATGTGAAAAAAATATAAATATTCTTCGAGCTTTATCGGGAATTTGGTGGGGCTCCCACCCATTCTCTCAAAAAATATTGTACAATGCCCTTATCCGTAGTCATTTGGATTATGGGTGCTTTGTCTTGGAACCCTGTAGTAAGTCTTCCCTAAAGAATCTAGACAGGATTCAGACCAAAAGCCTTCGTATAATCATCGGGTCAATGAAATCTTCCCCAATAAATGCTCTCCAAGTCGAATGTGTAGATCCCCCTCTTTACCTAAGAAGACAATATCTTTCGGACCGATTCTTTTTTAAAATCTACCAACTCTCTTCCCACCCGCTCATTCCTAAATTACATCTTCTTTTGGAATATATTTCATCAAATCATTACTGGACTCATAAAGATTCTCCCTGCTTATCCAACAGTTTGGTAACATTACTCCATCTACCACACCCAGTATCACAATGCAAGTCCTGTCCCATCTTTGATATCCCATATGATGCAATTATTTATCAACCAAATATCCACCTCGACCTTGATATTGAGAAAGATTGCCCTATAGCAAATAGTAAACTAAGTAGAGTCATAGAAAATTTATGGAAAGGCTGGCTTATTATATACACTGATGCCTCCAAAAAGTCAGGTGAAAGTTGCACTGGAGCAGCCGTTTGGATTCCCAGATACAAAATAATCCTCAATTTTAAATGCCCTTCTATTTCTTCCACTTTTACTGGCGAGGCCACGGCAATTTATGAAGCCTTAATTTATATAGAAGCACACAACTTAAATAAGTCAGTTATTCTTACCGATTCCAAAAGCTGTTTGTTAGCAATTTTGTCAAACCAGTTCCAAAGTAAATATAAGATACCCTTGATCCTCAAAATTAAACACACATTGTATACATGTCATCTCAAGGGTATTCAGGTTTCCTTAGCTTGGATTCCAGGTCATAGTGGCATCAAGGGCAATGAAACAGCTGATCTGATGGCTAAAAATGCAAGTCGAAATGGTTTGCCATGTAATTTAGTTTACTCTTCAGACATAGTGTTACTTGCAAAGAAGAAGTTAAATAATAATTGGAATACATTATGGAAAGCCACTCAAAATATAAAAGGTAAACACTATGCTGCTATACAATGTGCCATTCCTCCAAAACCATGGTTTTTCAAATTTAATAAAGCTAACAAACAGTCAACATCAACTATCTGTAGACTTCGAATTGGCCATGCTTGTACACCAGTACATTTAGCCAAACTGAGGATTAGGGACAGTTCCCTCAGCGAATGTGGGTTAGATGAGGGAACTCCTGACCATATTTTTTTTAACTGTCCTAAATTATCTTGTTCACTCTATGATCATCTCCCTCCTGACATCCCTCGTCCTATAAATTTTGATTCACTTTTAACCTACACAAACACTCCTTATGTATATATTCTGTGTGATTTTATTAACACTAATAGTATAAAAGTTTAATGTTTGTCAATACTAATATACTAAAGTAGTTAGAGCAACTGGGTTTGTCATTTGTTCTAGGTAAATCAACAGTTCAACCACTAGTATTATAAGATAAAAAGGAAAATTTAATTGTTTAAATAAAGCAAGATACTTGTATTATCACAATCTTCTTTAGTTCAAGGGCATAGTATTTGTAACTACTGAGCTTGTACTCAATAAACACTTCCACGCTGACATTGGCGAATAATCAAAAACCGCCATAAAAAATAAAGAAGAAAGAAAAACTTGTGATTTGGATTAATTTGTTCTCACGTGTAACAGGAGATGTTCTTTCATTTTGGATGTCACAATTATAGTCTGCTATTTTAAGATACCTGTTTTTTTATCTGCTATATACTACTTATATAGAACAGATACCGTTTATCTGTTTTTATATACTACGTATATATTATACATATATATATTTTATATCCGTAGACGTGGTTTATCCGTTCTAGGTATATGGTATATACTACGTATATAGAACAGATAAACCACCTTTGTCTACGTATCCCACAGTATCACGTGTGTATCTATATCTATATTATAGTTAGTTTGTAACAGTATCCCATCACAGAACACTAATACCCTTAGGCGGGGTATAATAGTAATTTCCACGTAGTCAAAGCACCACAGAGTACTTTTTCTATATCTGAAAAACACGTAGTTGACGTAGTATCCTCTTATTAGTCTGTGTTTCTATTTAAGTTTTTGTCACAGAGTACATTATATATACCTGGAAGTTTGTGTTGAAGAAAAAGAGAAGAGAATTCAATTTTACTAAAGTTTGAGAAAATTGAGAAACAGAATGGCCTTTAGTGAAATTTGTAGAATTTGTTTAAGCGTTAATGTACGCATGATTGTACTAAAGAAGACTGGCTTACAAAATTTATATAAAACACTGACGAACAGTTCTGTAAGTTTTATATATTTTTGTGCAAATTTAAATGTGAGTCGGTAATTTGTTGTTATCGCTGGAGAAATAGCCGTAATTTTTTTGCTTCGTCGAGAAATAAGAGGCCACTCGAGAAATACTTGCCTGAAATAAAATGCTATAATAGATCTGGCCTAGCCTAAGGTGCAGCGTTAAATATAGTGACAAATACAATCAGACACTGGATACCAACAATTAGCCTGGAATCCTAGGTCCAATAAAATCAGTATTATCATTGTAGTAATATGTACTCCGTAATAGAAGATACACTGCGACCTAGACGCGCTCAAACTTACTGAGACGGTGCCATAAAAAGGTATACTGTGTCTCCTTTCACGCGACCCCCACTGCTGTATAGATTATGTTTGCGGTGTCTGTTGTAGTACATATTACTTCAATAAGTATTATCATGATTTTCTATAAAGAAATTAAATTCCACCCTAGTTTAGTCTCACCCACTTAATTTATCAAACTATTGGTATGATAATAGAGTGCACATGTGCTTATAGACAGAAATTCCTTTTCTCTCAAATTTCTCACATCCCTATCAAACTGAGAAACTAGAAGAGTGAATTATATGCACATGTGCTTGATCACACACATACAATATTGATACTGGAAATTTCAAATGTTGTAAAGGATGTTTTGCCGAAAATGTATATATATATATATATATATATATATATATATATATATATATATATATATATATATAAGCCCCGCACATTGATATTGCGATGGAACCATGTCACAATAAGAGCTGTGTGACATCATCAACCGCAAAAAAAGTACAGACAACAAAAACTTTAATCTTATTTTCAATAAAATATAAAAATAAATAAATTCAAAAGATATCTTCTAGATAAACAAAAACAAGGTATTCCCAAACACTTCGTTTGCCAGCTATAAATCATGGCATTTTCTTTTAGTTGCCACCTCTGGTGAAAAATGTTAATAACCTCGGGTTTTTATATTTATTTATATTATATTTATGTATTATATATAATACATACATTTATAGGTATTTAATTATAAATATTTTTTTCTCCTTTACAAAATAATTGTCCGCTTTAATAATCATTTCACGAGCATGGCTGTTAGTTACTTTCTTACTCATTGTAACAGAATAAGTATGGGGTTGGCTATAGACATCCGGTACTTGATTTTGATAATGTTTTTAGTCTAGGAGGCTTGTTAGGGTTAAGCTTCAACCTATTACACTGTTTTTAGATGGCGGAAATGCGTTTTGAATTAATTACGATAATAACAAATTTCACTAATAATTGTTTAATAACGAAACGCAAATATGTCAATTTGTTTTCGTATTATGAAGTAGATGTCTGGTACTTGATTTTTAATTTTGTTTTCAATTTATGAGGATTGTCAGGGTTAAGCTTGAACCATTTACACTATTTTTGGATTTCAGAAATGCTTTTTGAATTAATTACAATAAAAATAAATTTCATTAAAAATTGCAATAAGGAAACCCAAATATGTCAATTTGTTGTTTTAACACAGACAAACTCATAAAAAAGTTAATCACTCGGACCCAGACAATCCATTTGTGGCGTGAGACGGGACATATGTACAACAAATTGAGTCGCAGTGGGGAGCGGTCAAGGGTTTTTCAGAAAACAAAATTATAACAATTCACATTACATTATTTCATTTACCACTGTCATTGCAGAGCTTAGGGCAACCAGACTTTATAGATAAGATTGGTCAAATTGGTTCTAAAACCAAATTAGTACACCCCAACTCCACGTAGTCTTGTCTGCCCTACCCCTAGAGTGTTTTTGTAAAGGCGTAGGCACGGAAGGAGAGCAGCCCCCGCCCGCTGTAGCAAATCGCAGGCACCTAGGTGAGCCGTAGCGGCTGAGGCTGGTCGCCAAAGGCGACCAATAAGTCGAAGCTGCGGAGGCGAGCATGCATGCACCTAGGTGCCTGCAATTTGCTACGAAAGGGCGAAGGGGCTGCACTTCCCGCAGTGCCGAAGCAGTTACAGAAGTAACTTTACGTCAATATTCCTGTATAAAAAAGTGAGCTTACTATATATATTATTCATAAACTGTACGTATCTGCAACGGGGGAAGGGTAGGGGGTGCTTCCCACAACCCCTCCCCTCTCCCACTCCCAACACCTATGCGAGTACTGGACGTCTATAGTTTAATCTAAGTATGATAACAATAATTAACAACAAAAATAAAACAGGATAACGAAAATAAAAACCTATGAAAACATGTGGTTAGAGATACTCTATACGCGTAAGCGCTGGCTGACCTTGCGAACGGTACTGACAATTCGACTACGTCACTAAGATGGTCGCCAGTCGCAATATCGAAGTGCGGGGCTTATATATATATATATATATATATATATTTGGTTTCAGCGTCGCGAGATCTATCGATTGGTATATTTAAAATAATCCTATCCTTTTAAAAAAGCCCCTTACGACTTGGATTTTCAACAGCTCTAGCTCAATTTTTTATACTGTTTGGGATGTATCATAAAAATAATTTTCAATAAAGTGTAGAGTCTGTCATGTTTTAATTATTTATGAGGTTGTAATCTCGTTTTATGATAATCTAAAACATTATGACCTAATCCATGCTTTGCTTTATCTTACATAATTAGGGCGTAAAGGTTGTTTGTTTTTTAATGTCCTTTACACACTTTTAATGTCCTGGACAAGCATCCGAGTAATGTTCTCTTTAGACCTGAACCTGAAATAAAGAAGATCACTTCAACTACCCCTATTGACAGGGTGCTAATCGCTGACGTTATTCAGGACATACCTCTGGTGATGTTCTCTTTGCGCCTGAACCTGAAATAGAGATCATTCGGACTACTCCTATTGACGGGGTACTTACCGCTAGCGTTATCCAGGTCATGCCTCTGGGTGATATTGCCTTTGTGCCTGAACCTAAAATAAAGAGATCACTCAGACTACTGCTATTGACGAAGTAATTATCGCTGACGTTATCCAGGTCATGACAAGATTACTCAGACTACTTCTCCTGACATTATACATGAACCACCGGCGCATCATTCGCATAACATTTCTTGCACTGAAATAGTTACAGACAACGTTGACTAATCTACATTATTTCAACAACCTCAGTTATATACTTCTTTAAAAACTGTGGGTTTTAAGCACAAACATAAGGATATAGAAGATAATAAGGGTTCTCCTTCGCTTATCAATATTTTTTTGTGATTAGTGATTGATTGTGATTAGACTTATCAATATTTTTTAGTGATTATGATATGAATTCTGAACACCCTAAACCTAGTAATAAATTTCGTAATAATTTATTTATCCCACGTTGATTATCTATCTGATAATGAAGACTTTTCAGCAGGTAGTTCCAATCTTTGGAACATGAATAAGTTCTTTAAATAATAGTGAGAATAAAAAAAGTGTACTAGAAAAGGCAAAAAGTAATAGATAAGAACCAAAAGAGAGCCATTACCATAGAAAACTTAATTAAAGACAAAACCTAAAAGGAAATCAAACAGGCTTAAGAAACAACACAAAAATGATGGTAAGTTCTATGAAACAAGATCAGGAAGTATATAATAGAAGAGAAGCCAATAAAAGAAAACCATGCTTACCTGGCTTATGTGCTAGAAAATGTTATGAAGTATCAGAGGATAGAAGAATGAGCCTATTTAAATATTTCTGGACTCTAGATGTTCAATGTTGAAAAGACTGGATTGTAAGATGTGCGCAACCGATTCCAATTAAAACAAAAAAAATTTAGATGTTCAACATTGAAAACACTGCAGATAAGATGTGCACAACCAATTCCAATCAAAAGAACAAAAAATGTGTAGAAAGCAGTTAACTATATTTTTCATAAGGAGTATTTAGATCTACCGTCTTTAGGAACTGTTAAAGACATTCTTCCTGAAACTGACGAGGAATACAATATCGACAATTTTCTTTCAAAATATTTATCCAATGTTCCCAGCGGGACGCTAATCCATAACCCCACTGGGTGCAAAAATTATTATTTCAGTGGTTATTTTAATTTTATTATTATAAAAGATCATTATGCTTTGAAAAAAATATTAATTGTGTAAGTTTTAATAGCAATAATTAAAAAAAACTGAAGTCACATATCATTTATTTATACTTAAGAGTGTCAATCGTTTGATTATTGAATTTTGGTGGGCAAAATATGTTATTATTTCGGTTATTTCAATTTTATTATTAAGTTTAAGATTGTTTTGATAACTATTGTTTAAGTTTTATTAATCATTGTTAAAAAAATTAAATTAAAATTATTCTAAAAATTGTGTTGTTTTGCAGCACAGCAACAATTACTTGCGATTTAAACAAAAAAATAACATCACATTTAATTTAAATTTTGATTTCCTCTAAGAATTATTATCCTCTAAATATTATTCTTAGAGGAAATCAAACTTTCACTTAGTATTACTACTATTCACTTGTTATTATTTAAGTAGATCCTTAGTTTTTTGTTCCTTTTACCCCCTTAGGCTCTGATTTAATTGACCTGTACTACCCATTGGTGATCAAGATTAGTCCTATGCTAGACATCCTACTTTATTATAATCAATTTTTCGAGGTTGTAAAGTACTTCAGTTCAATTTCTGTGGCCTGTAAAGGATTCTCATT
Source organism: Parnassius smintheus behrii (assembly GCA_036936625.1). Classification (NCBI taxonomy): domain Eukaryota; kingdom Metazoa; phylum Arthropoda; class Insecta; order Lepidoptera; family Papilionidae; genus Parnassius; species Parnassius smintheus. The sequence goes on from JAUPFT010000025.1 coordinate 14,005,212, forward strand.
TTCGTCTATAATTAAGTTTGGTTAATTTTAGAAGAACACGAAAAAATGGTTGGGGTCTTTGAAATAATACTAGTTTTCACGGCTTTTATTGTTCGTACGGAACAAAAATTATTAATATTAATCTATGGTAACCACGGTTAACTATGACATTTAAATGTTGAACATCTCAGTCTCCCCCATGACCGTGGGTGCTGTAAAGTGCTCGAAACATTGGGTATTTAAAATATTAAATATATGCAATAAAATCGTTAAAAACAAGTATTATTTAAATTTGTAGTGTTTGCGTAAATATAAGAAATCATTATAGTTGGGGTCTCTTTTGACATCATAAATATAGTACTTTGTTTGAAAAAGTTATGTGACAAAAACTTAAATTGTTTTTTTTTTTGTTTTTTGACTATACTGAAAACTCGGGGATATTTTGTAATAGTATATGATGACAAACGAGCACACAGTCCACCTGATGGTAAGTAGTTGCTGCGGCCCATAGACGTCTACATCTATCCTCGATTAGGAATCAAAATGCAGATGCGTTGTCACCCGTGAGGACTAAGATGGAATGCCTCGTTTCCAGTAAAAAGGGTCTCCAGTCTCTACACTCACCATACGAAACACAGCAGCGTTAAGTTACTATTTCACGCTGGTGTTCTGTGAGAGAGAGGTCCTTCCCCGGTCGAGCTGACCCATTTGTGCTACAACTATACTACTAACATAACTGCAGCATGGCTCTACCACTTTTTGTCCTTTACGACAATTGAAGTTTCTGGTATCGATATAATCCTGTCCTGCGCTGATGAATAGTCTCTGAGGTGACAGAAATTCTGATGTACGACATTATAATCATTATAAGTACAAATTAAGTAGTTTTCCATATTTATGATGAACTTTTATATTTTCAGATAGATGAGGATGAGGAGCCGATAATTGTTTGTTTCATCTGTCATGCAAGACTCAATCGCTGCAGAAGATTACAACAACAGGCAATTGAGTCAAATGCAGTTCTGGAGCAGTTGCTTGCAGGAGTGTCTACGGTATTATCTCATCCATTGAAATCTAACAAATCAACGGCTGAACATAGGCCTTTCTTATAGAGTGCTTCATAGGAATTTTGCCAAATTTGCCATACTTGGAAAAGTTGGGCGTTATAACATACAACAGATAATATATTTCATTATATATTTGTAATCTTACAACACATTAGAATAACGAACCATTGACTGTTATAATATATTCATTATCCTTAGAAAACGTCATCTGTTTATGTTTACGGTCCAACCGTCGGCCGAGACGCGGCACCACAATTGGAGTCAATAAAATACTACATTCATTATGCCACAAGGATTGCATATAGCTTACACTAATTTAAACTCTAAGTTAACTTATTAAGAGCTTATTTTACTAACACTAAATTATAACGGTAAACAAAAATATATTATTTCTTTCATTGCTAGCTGTTGCCTGTTGTGCCTGTTATTTAATTTTTTGGCTGTTGTAATATATTACTGTTCAGTTAGCTGTCTAGCTGAGATGACAATGACACTGTTATCTGTTAAATTATATACGTAATGTTTTGATAGCAGGTCCCCATATTACGTTAAAAAGCTATTGTTGTTTTTGTTTATTTTTCGTTAAGTTTTATTCCTAAAGTAATTTTAAATATTTAGTGTAATATAGATAGGATTTAGCATGTTGTATACAAAAGTGTATAATAATGTCGCGTCAGCGTAGCGCAGCCATTTGGAACTATTTTAAGTCTAAGTCCAAAGTGTGGACGAAAAAAAAAGCAGTGTGCAATTAAAAAAACTTTATCTTTCAAAAGTACAATTACAAATTTAAAGCTTCACCTTAAGCAAAGACACGTAGGAGTGTATGAAGAGTTTTGCCGTTCGGATTTATTATCGGATAGACTCACAAGGCTTACGTCGCTTCGTCATAAGTAAACGAAATAATGTTTTTGACCTTGAAACTTTGACCACAATGTAAATAATGTAAAAATTCAATCAAAATGTACATAACATCAATAAGCTTTTAACTACGCCTGAATGAGTTATTTTTCTTAAAATGTTTGAAAATATGAGTAAATAATTATAACAGATACAATAATTACACAACTTAACATACATTCAGACAGTCCTAAGCCTGTAAAAAGTAGGAAGGGAAGTTCATTAAACATAACATACATATTTTAAATGATTCTCTTTTAAAACATGAAACACTCAAATGATGCTAATACAACTTAAAAATATTTTTTGTCTTCAAATACTTATAATCGTTTAATATTTATAATATTTATAATCGTAATTATCTTTCATCATAATATTTATAATCGTTATAACAACATACAACAAAATGCTAACACAGCCAACAACTGAACTGAACTAACTGCGTGTACAATGTAATATTTGAAACTGTTATAATATATTATAACAGTTTAAAACAACAGCTAGAAAATTATATTACAACAACATAACGAATTGAAAAAATATAACAGTTTCGCCCACCTTTATTACTTGATAGGTTGGCAACCGCAGTTTACATTAACCTGATTTGTTATCAGGAAAATGCTGCTGCCCAACTCCTGTTTCTGTTTCCTCTTTCGCTTTTTACGTCACCCGTCTCTTGGATATATTGCACATAAAAGAAATGTATACATATAGGTAATATCATGCAATAAACAAATATAGATCTTTGTCAATTTAGGGCATTTGTGAATCTGATTCGAGAAATTGTTGAGACTTGATTAATGGGATAAATGAATTATTTACATTCTTATTTATGTTTATTCGGAACCCTCACTTTTGTCTCGTTTTATTATTAATTGAAGTTCATTTTCAGCAGCATCTTCATGACAACATGGCGATGCTACTGCTTTTTTCACCTATTTTAAAAAATTGATTTCAGTCAATACTAAAACCGCTTGAGGTTAGAGATGAGATCCAATTCACACCAATTAATCTTATAGATATCAGGCCAGTAGAGTGTGATATAGAAAATGATTGCAAGGACGAAATTTTTAACCTTGATGCCGTTAAAGTTGAGGAAGAAAATTTCGAAAATGAGTATTCGGAATTTGAAGAAAATGGGATTCATGAAACAGGTAAGATATAACCCCTTTTCTTGATGTAATTAAAATAATGAATGGATACAATATAAAGAAGGCTTCAAATGCAGTGTACTGATTTGCCTTTGCTTAAATTCAAAGTGCATTTTAAAGCATTCTTATGGAGAAAGAAAATTACAAATTAAATAATTATTTAAAAGATAATCATGCATGGATTCATAATGAGCTACTTTAGACATTTTTTTTAATTGTGTATAAATATATAAAAATATTTTGATCCTGTATTAAATGCAGCTAGTATGTACGTCACTAAGATGTATTAATTTTAATAATAGAATACAGAAAGTTATTATCAATACTGAAAGTTCTTCCTGGTCACCAAGGTGACCTATCAATAGGTCAAGGCCTGATTCTTGGCCTGTTTCTATTTCTAGTCTATAGTATTATTAATGACTTACCTTCCCTTGTATAGGATAACCATGGTATAGTATTATTTGCTGATGATAGTTCCTTGATAACAGCAAAACTGCAATAAAACTAAATATATTACAACATTTGTATCAATGTGTTTTTATTTTGTATCAATGTTTATAACCCTTAGCCGGGCCTATATAATATTATATATTTAATACTGATTTTGGAAGGTTACAAGATTATAAAAAAAATTCTTGTGTTATTTTTATTTTTACTAATTCCTAAAAAAAGCATGTGGTCTCTATGAACACACCCACTGTTGAAAGGAATTTGTGGTATGTATGTGAACACTGTATGGCAAGTTATCTACATGGCTTTTAAGGGTAAGACTACATTACTGAATCGTTGATAAAATAAAACCACACTGTAACATACTGTATGTTTATTAGTTTTAATTAAACTTATCATTTAAAAAACCTTTTAACCTTAATGGTGAAAAATATCAAAACAAGATGCTGCTCAGAGCGGCACTTGGCAGACCTTACACATAATTTTTGATTCTGTCTCGTACTACAATGCTGACAATGTTTCCTCATTCCGTACAAAGCATATGAAAACCAATATTTTTTAGCCTTATATTAGGCCTCAGGCCAGCTTTAGCCTAAAATCTCGGCGGCTGCTGCTCGTCTTATCGTGAATTAGATTATAAACGAATACGCAATTATGCAGGCCGCTTCCAGCGTGAACCGGAAAAGAATAACCCAAATTTTTTGTTAACTTTTTCCAAATGGGGTCAGAAGATCTGAAGTGATTGAGCCTGTCAACAGCACTCATACATTTTTTATAGAGTTCAATTGCCAATGGGCATGTCATTGGGGCTTTTTGACCATCTTTCTGAGTATGTTGAATGGTTGCCACTTTTTTTGGATCAAAAGCTGTTGTGCAGACGTACACATATTTGGTATCATGCTATTTTATTACAGCAATAGGTGCAATATACTGCATCATAAATGCACCAAATTCAACAAATTTAAATTTCTTTTTTGTCATCCTTTTGAGGTAGAAGACGCGGTAGTAAACCTTTTCTGTTTAGTTTTACAGTGTCTACTGAAATTTTTTTTACTGATGCAGCATCCCTAGTAAAGGAAGGCTGCTAAAAGTCAAAACCTACTAAGGTACCACTCTCAATTGTTCTGCATAATTCCTGACAACCTTATAGCCGAGTCTTCAATCACCTTCTACTACAGTTTCGCTTTTGCCGCTGTATACATTAAACTGATATAAATATCCTTTTTCTGAATTGCACTTTGCACAGTCTTAGTATCCTCTTCTTATTGATTTTGTTTGGCATATATTGCTTTATTGAGTACCTTCCTTTAAATTTTACGGTAGTCTCATCCATAGACTGTGCATGGGATCCAATACAATTATCTTTTGTTCAAAATATTCATAAATAGTCGAATTTTGCACAATTTATCATACCCTGATTGGGTATGGGCTGTTTTGGTAGCCTCAGTCAAGTGCAAGTTTTGTGTGAGTTTTTTTAAAGTTTGCAGGTCATTACTGCACTAATTACAGAGTTGTGGTAAAAGGGATCGAAAGATCAATATAATTCTAGTTCTGACAGAGGATACAGGCCCATCATTAAACATGATCTTATTTCAATGGTATCGGTTGGAGTCTATTTCAACGAGTGCATGAACGGTGCATATGTATTTGTATTTTCTTCTATGATATCGAAAATTTCACTAGGAATCATATCTAAGAAGTAGTGTATTGGAAGACTCCTGTTATTATAAGATTTTGCCGATTCCAGTTTTCGTGTGAAACTGGGAGCAGAAATCTACTTGTTTTCAGACCAGTGCCTGTTACCAGATCTTGTTAATCAATTCTTGCTATGTGGCATGTTGGTCTGCTGCTGAAGATGAGGGCTGATTGGTTGTTGTTGGGTGGCCACTACACGGAACGTGAGGGCTGATGGTTAGGACTGATGGAGGACCATCGTAGGTGAGGGCTAATGGGCTTAATGTCGAGGCCTCTTAGCAGCTGGAGGTACAATTTTTATGTCTATAGCTGGATGTGGGGGCTCATGGATGACTACTGAAGGTAAAGTTTCCACTATTACTGCTGGACGTGTGATTGACATGGCTGCAGCTTGCTGTGAGGGCTGATGGGTTGAGAGTCTAGGCTTAGCAGCTGGAGGTGGAATCTGTAAGGCTGTAGCTGTTTGTGGAGGGCTCATGGATGACTGCTGAAGGTAAGGTTTCCACTATTACTGCTGGACGTGTGATTGACATGGCTGCAGCTTGCTTGCTGTGAGGGCTGATGGGTTGAGAGTCTAGGCTTAGCAGCTGGAGGTGTAATCTGTAAGGCTGTAGCTGTTTGTGGAGGGCTCATGGATGACTGCTGAAGGTAAGGTTTCCACTATTACTGCTGGACGTGTGATTGACATGGCTGCTGCTTGCTGTGAGGGCTGATGGGTTGAGAGTCTAGGCTTAGCAGCTGGAGGTGTAATCTGTAAGGCTGTAGCTGTTTGTGGAGGGCTCATGGATGACTGCTGAAGGTAAGGTTTCCACTATTACTGCTGGACGTGTGATTGACATGGCTGCAGCTTGCTGTGAGGGCTGATGGGTTGAGAGTCTAGGCTTAGCAGCTGGAGGTGTAATCTGTAAGGCTGTAGCTGTTTGTGGAGGGCTCATGGATGACTGCTGAAGGTAAGGTTTCCACTATTACTGCTGGACGTGTGATTGACATGGCTGCAGCTTGCTGTGAGGGCTGATGGGTTGAGAGTCTAGGCTTAGCAGCTGGAGGTGTAATCTGTAAGGCTGTAGCTGTTTGTGGAGGGCTCATGGATGACTGCTGAAGGTAAGGTTTCCACTATTACTGCTGGACGTGTGATTGACATGGCTGCAGCTTGCTGTGAGGGCTGATGGGTTGAGAGTCTAGGCTTAGCAGCTGGAGGTGTAATCTGTAAGGCTGTAGCTGTTTGTGGAGGGCTCATGGATGACTGCTGATGGTAAGGTTGCCACTATTACTGCTGGACGTGTGATTGACATGGCTGCAGCTTGCTGTGAGGGCTGATGGGTTGAGAGTCTAGGCTTAGCAGCTGGAGGTGTAATCTGTAAGGCTGTAGCTGTTTGTGGAGGGCTCATGGATGACTGCTGAAGGTAAGGTTTCCACTATTACTGCTGGACGTGTGATTGACATGGCTGCAGCTTGCTGTGAGGGCTGATGGGTTGAGAGTCTAGGCTTAGCAGCTGGAGGTGTAATCTGTAAGGCTGTAGCTGTTTGTGGAGGGCTCATGGATGACTGCTGAAGGTAAGGTTGCCACTATTACTGCTGGACGTGTGATTGACATGGCTGCAGCTTGCTTGCTGTGAGGGCTGATGGGTTGAGAGTCTAGGCTTAGCAGCTGGAGGTGTAATCTGTAAGGCTGTAGCTGTTTGTGGAGGGCTCATGGATGACTGCTGAAGGTAAGGTTTCCACTATTACTGCTGGACGTGTGATTGACATGGCTGCAGCTTGCTGTGAGGGCTGATGGGTTGAGAGTCTAGGCTTAGCAGCTGGAGGTGTAATCTGTAAGGCTGTAGCTGTTTGTGGAGGGCTCATGGATGACTGCTGAAGGTAAGGTTTCCACTATTACTGCTGGACGTGTGATTGACATGGCTGCAGCTTGCTGTGAGGGCTGATGGGTTGAGAGTCTAGGCTTAGCAGCTGGAGGTGTAATCTGTAAGGCTGTAGCTGTTTGTGGAGGGCTCATGGATGACTGCTGAAGGTAAGGTTTCCACTATTACTGCTGGACGTGTGATTGACATGGCTGCAGCTTGCTGTGAGGGCTGATGGGTTGAGAGTCTAGGCTTAGCAGCTGGAGGTGTAATCTGTAAGGCTGTAGCTGTTTGTGGAGGGCTCATGGATGACTGCTGAAGGTAAGGTTTCCACTATTACTGCTGGACGTGTGATTGACATGGCTGCAGCTTGCTGTGAGGGCTGATGGGTTGAGAGTCTAGGCTTAGCAGCTGGAGGTGTAATCTGTAAGGCTGTAGCTGTTTGTGGAGGGCTCATGGATGACTGCTGAAGGTAAGGTTTCCACTATTACTGCTGGACGTGTGATTGACATGGCTGCAGCTTGCTGTGAGGGCTGATGGGTTGAGAGTCTAGGCTTAGCAGCTGGAGGTGTAATCTGTAAGGCTGTAGCTGTTTGTGGAGGGCTCATGGATGACTGCTGAAGGTAAGGTTTCCACTATTACTGCTGGACGTGTGATTGACATGGCTGCAGCTTGCTTGCTGTGAGGGCTGATGGGTTGAGAGTCTAGGCTTAGCAGCTGGAGGTGTAATCTGTAAGGCTGTAGCTGTTTGTGGAGGGCTCATGGATGACTGCTGAAGGTAAGGTTTCCACTATTACTGCTGGACGTGTGATTGGCTCGCCTGCAGCTGGTTGCGAGGGCTAATGGGTTGAGAGTCTAGACTTACCAGCTGGAGGTGTAATCTGTAAGGCTGTAGCTGGTTGTGAGGGCTCATGGATGAATGCTGAAGGTAAGGTTTCCACTATGTGTAACTGCTGTTGATGTGATCTGTAAAGTTGGGGAAAATCTCCTTCTAAGACCTGTGGAAGGTCATCCTCCGTCAAATTTTGAAGCTGATCCAACACCTGGTTGATATCGTGTGCCGGGTACAGAAACGAGAATGTCTCCCCGTCTTCCTCGTAAGACGTCTCATCCTCCGATGATGCATAAACAATTTCCTCAAAAGTCTTTTCGATTTCATCATCGCGAAGAACTCGCTGCCTGTGTGGTTTCTGCGTTTTCTGAAAAGATCAATATGTTTTAGAAGAATATCTAACATTTTTGTTTTGTTCTTTGAGGGTTTGGTTTATTAACTGTGCATATATAGTGAAGTAGTCGACCCCTTAAAAGCTATATTTGGCAGACAAAAATGGGCAGAGGTTAATTTTGAGTGTAAATATTTTACAAAACGAATACAATACAATATATAACAATAATGTGATACATCAAATAATATTGTGATACATCGAATAATTTCTTTTTATAGGATAGGGTGACAAATGAGCACACAGTCCACCTGATGGTAAGTGGTTACTGCGGCCCATAGACATCTACATATATCCTCGATTACGAATCAAAATGCAGATGCATGGTCACTTGTGAGGACTTAGGTGGAATGCCTCGTTTCCAGTAAAAAGGAAGAAAATATTACAGATATACATTCTTATATACTATCATAAAATTACAAATTGCATTTACCTTACTTATTTTCGGCATAATCACTTTTTTGTCGTCCACTTACGTCCATAAAGGATTCATTCGACAACAATTTGTGTTTGACAACCGAAATGTCAAAGAAATTGTTTCGTTAACCTGCTTTTTCGATCAGAAATTGTGCTGTAAACATAATAATGACATTTTGTGGTCTCTCGACATCTCCTCGTAACGAAAAAATAAATTGCTAAAAATCACGAAAAAAATTGTGGTCGCTATGTGATGCCTGCACAGCCTGGCTAAGGGTTAAATGACACAGTTTTTCTTAGCATCACTCTCGACACAAAGCTTTAGTGGGGCCCTCCACTCCATATCCAAACTAGCTATCAGAATAAGCTCTGCAGCTTATGCTGTAAAAATATTAGAGGTCTCACTAGTGTCAAGACAGCTAGATTAGTTTATTTCAGTTATTTCCATAGCATTTCTCATAGGATTTGGCTATGGGGAAAAGCGTGTTATTTAAAAAAAACATTTTTGTTTGAGAATATTTATTTTTGTTTTGCAGAAAAGGGCCATAAGAGCTATTTACAACCTAAAATACCGAGAGAATCTCGCGGAGAAAAATTGAAAGAAATATATGAACTTTGTCCTCTCAGTATATTTACAAAAATTTTATGTATATTCACAAAAATAAAAGTAGTTTTAGTAAAAAAGTGATATAAAATGTAAACACTAGGAACAAACACAGGCGAGTGAGATCAGTTTCTCGACTCCACGGAGTCAGTAATTTATTTTTGGGACAGTGTATACGCTATTTACTATAAAGTCCCAGAAAATATACAAGGTGCTCAGGTACTCTATTACCAAGTTTAAAAATATTCTATTAAACACACTGTTATTATGATATAAATGAATAAGTCGTTGATATAACCCCTGCGAATGAGGTGGTCGCTTCCGTGATGTTTCTAAAATAAATTTTGTTAATAATTTGTACAAAATTTCATATTCTAAAATTTACTTTAAAAAAAGTCCCGCTTGGTTTCTTGCCGGTTCTTCCCAGGGCAGAAGTTTTTTCCGAACCAGTGCTATAATAGTCTTCGTGAAACTGCTTTTTGTTTATTGGCTTTATATGTTCATCTCAGCTTTATTATACATGGTATCTTTATGTTTTTTTCGATACCTTGTGTATTTGAGCTATTTCTTCTTTTTTATTTTATTACAATTTTTTCATAGAATAGGGTACAAACGTGCACACAGTCCACCTGATGGTAATTGGTTGCTGTGGCCCAGAGACATCTACATCTGTCCTTGATTACGAAACAAAATGCATATACGTTGTCACCCGTGAGGACTTGGTGGAATACCTCGTTTTCAGTAAAAAGGGTCTCCGGTTCTCTACACTCACCATACGAAACACAGCAGCATTAAGCTACTATTTTACGCTGGTATTCTGTGAGAGCGTGGTTCCTCCCGGTCGAGCCGACCCATTCATGCTACAACTATACTATTATTATAACTGCAGCATGGCTCTTTTGCTCTTTACATGAATCTCTCTGCGACTGCTGTCAACTGCATACCTGTCAATTCCTGCTAGAAGTAGGTCATTGATTTGCCACAGAAAAAGTCGCAGCGAGAACAGACCCTTGGGTAACTCCGGCATTAATATGCATTATGTTTGAATAGCAGCCGTCTATGACTATCCTGATCAACCGTTCAGGCAGGGTAGCGGTAATTTAGAGCCAGCATCCAGACGAGAATCGCTCGCAAACAGATTTGCAAATAAATTTGTTTTCTCAGTTGCGGAGTGAACCAGTGTTCCATCAGTTTACTGCGTGGTTTCTTTCTACATGACCAAACTACCGAAGCATTTATTTCTTAATTCTGGTCACAATATGATTATGCAAACCCCTTTTTTAGGGTTCCGTAGTCAACTAGGAACCCTTATAGTTTCGCCATGTCTGTCTGTCCGTCTGTCCGTCCTCGCTTAATCTCTGTGACCGTTAGCACTAGAAAGCTGAAATGGTACCAATATGTGTATCAATCACGCCGACAAAGTGGTAAAATAGAAATTGGAAAAAAATGTTTTATTAGGGTAGCCCCCCTATATGTAAAGTGGGAAGTGATTTTTTTTAATTTCAACCCTAACGTGTGATATATTGTTGGAAAGGTATTTAAAAATGAATAGGGGTTTACTAAAATCATTTTTTGATAATGTCAATAATTTCGGAAATAATCGCTCCAAAAGTAAAAAACAATGTGTCCCCCCCCCTCTAACTTTTGAACCATAGGTTTAGAAAATATGAAAAAAATCTGAAAAGTAGAACTTTATAAGGACTTTCTAGGAAAATTATTTTGAACTTGGATGGAAACAGTTTTTGTACAAAAAAGACAAAAAGTTGTACAAAATAATTTCTGGACTAAGTTTGTAGTATAATCGTATATGCAAGCATTTTTTTTAACTTCGTTTACATATTTCATTATCCTGAACGTATCTTTTTCCAAACAAAAAAAGAATTATTAAAATCGGTTCTCGCAATCCAAAATTACCACCGAAAACTTCTGGCACGTCTATGTATTAATTAGTAACAATTCCCCGAGAGATGGCGCTGTAGGTACTTATTGCATTGGGTCGGGTATTATCGAATTGTTCGGTTGGTGTCTCCTTGGCATCGCCTGCCGCGGAGCGTGCAATGTTGCACGCTCCATGTTAGCGCACTACCGGGAGCAGTTGCAGGAGCGCGGAGCGCTGCTGGAGCGCGAACATAATGGATACCCACCTTTAAACTCATAAGTGGGAACACTTATTGTGACGGACGGGAAACTACGGAACCCTACACTGAGCGTGGCCCGACACGCTCTTGGCCGATTTTTTGCTTTTATCACACAATTTCAAGATTCGGCAATATTTAAAAAAATATTGGATGTGAACCCAGTCGTCTCTGAAAATATAGTTTCTGTTGCCATTAATACAATGACTGCGATAGAGCTAAATATTGCATTGAATAATGAAGCCTGTTTGCATGCGTTGTAAGCCATGAGGACTAAGATGGAATGCCTCGTTTCCAGTAAAAAGGGTCTCCGGTTCTCAACACTCACCATACGAAACACAGCAGCATTAAGCTATACTACTTACTACTTTAGCGTAGTTCGAATCATAAGATACTATAATACACAATAGATTGGCTGTCAATTTATTTTGTACGAAGGTTGGCGTCACCAAAACTGATTTGCTGTGTTGACAGTCTGAGTAAATTAACACATTTTAGACTTTTGATTAATATTCAAGATCATCATTAAAAATCGTTTAAATTTTAGTACATATTTATTTGTAAATACATATAATGCAATTTGGCATTTTCTAAATAATTTGCATGCGAAATTTAGAAACGATTGTAACGTCATAACACATCTCGTGTTGACATTTATACGTGTGAATTGACGTGTTGGTGAATTTTAGTGGCTACGCGGGCTCCGCCCACTCCCCCGTTCTATTGTGTATGTATTATAGTATTCTATAGTTCGAATCACTGTCTGTTGTCGCGAAATTTTTTTTTAGTTTTTTGTTAAACGTGAGAGTTTTTTTCCTTTCTTTTATCTTTATTATGTCTAAAGAGATATATTTACACGTGGTAGAGTCATGCTGCAGCTACATAATTGAGTCATATCCAAAAAAGTTGTACATATTTTCATAGGGTACTCTCCTTTATGTGTCCTAGTAAATTTTTCGATTTTATTTTGCAAAAATAATATTGAATATTGTCCGAATTGTCTAACAATATACTAAACTAAACAATTCATTAGTAAACTGAGCAATTTTTTAACAATACTAGCCAAAAATTCAATTTCATTTCATCAAAATCGCATATATTTACGAAAAAAATAAGTGTCCTAAACTTATTGCAACTTTTAAAAATCGTTTTACCAATGATGTGCTTTTATTCTGCTGACCTAAACAAGCTACACCAATTGAAAATGAATGAACCTATTGATTTCATGCTTTTTAATTGATAAATGACTTGAATAACTATTAAAAAAGCGTGTAAAACTATGTGTCCTATTCAATTGAACCATTTACTGACACTCATTTAATGACGCGAATTTCCACTTTTGCTTTTCAACAAAGCCGTGGTAGTTTTATGATATTAAATGTAGCAACATTGGCATGCATCATAGACAAGTTGCCATACTGCCCCATTTTTGTTTTCGTGACATTCATGTTTTCATATGGGTTCGGCGTGTGTGGAAAAAAAGTGTTACTTATTTACTGACGCTGTTTAAGTGGGAAAAAAGTGAGTAAGGAACATGTTCTTCATGAACAAAAACTAATTCATGAAATAATATCCTGCCGAAGTTAATAATTTAACAATCTTTAAAATTATAAGAAAAGTTAGGTTATGGTTATGGTTACCTCAATTTCTTGACACAATTTCATGACTTCCTGACGTCAGTAAATTGTAAAACTTGGTTAGGCCGAGTACACATGGCAAAAATGAAAATAATTATAGTATTTTTTCTACTGTTTTGTGTCAATATATGTTTTCTATCATTGCATCTGTATTGCATCATTTTCAAATGTTTAGCAAAAACGTTTATTCATTTATTTTGTGAATATACCTAAAAAAACGCCACAAAAATAAAACATAATATTTCTTTATTTTTATTTTGTTATACTGATTTTTTTGTAATTTTAGATGCCGTTAACTGGCGCAGAACGCCAAAAACGGCATTTAGAACGGTTAAAAATAGAGCAACCGGAGAAGTATGAAGAAAAGCGAAAGAAACATCTTGATAAAATAAAACAGCGACAAAAGAAAATTGCAAATTTATCAGAGGAAGAAAAAATTATTCAAAGAAAAAAATGGCGTGAGGCAAATAAAAAAAGAAAAGATAAGAAACAGGAATTTGTACAAAAACAGAATGAGGAAAAACTAAAAAAAAGGAGAGAAATTCGAGCCGCTTTATACAGAAGTAAATTAAAAATAGAGAATGAAGAACTTCGTAAAAATGTCAAAGAACTTAATCGAAAAATTATTGCTCTTCAAAAGAAATTATACCGTTGTAAGAAAAAGAATGAACAATTAAACAAATTAGTTAATGATCAAACAGATTCAAAGGATATGCAAGTATTGAGCGAACCGTTTTCAACTTATGATGAAGGATATACCAATAATGTGCAAACAGAAATTACACCAGTTGCTACTCCGTTCAGCAAGACTATCTCTTTTATGGATTCTTTGTCATCACCAATCCCAGATATCGATAAAAATAAAATAAAGAAGAAAATTTTCGAGCTGAATGTATTATCAAATTCTCTTGAATCACAATACAAGAATACTAACACAAATGTATCAAAAGCGCAAATAAAAAACATTGCTAATAACGAGGTTACCAAAAAGTATCGCATGAAATCCAATTTTTCACTGAAGTTAGGTCTCAAGGGAAGGATAAGGAATCGTGATGGGTCTAAAAACCCAAAAAACAGAATATGAGAACAAGAGATTAAGAATTTTTTCCTTCGAGATGACATAAGCCGCTCTACAGCAGTGCGAAGTGAAACCAGGACTCGGAATAAGATAAAAATGCAGAAACGCTTTTTGACAGATACCATAGACAATTTATACAAAAAATATCTAAATATATATGAATTTTCATTTCATATATATTTTTTTAGAAATGAGTAATGAACGTAAGCAATTCGGATCAAGTAAAAATACAAAATCGTTGGCTTTCACCTTTGGCTCCGTGGCGGAGTGACTTGGTAATGAGTTGTAGCGCTGAGCGCCGCAGGTTCGAATCCCACATGGAACAAAAATTTGTATTACCTACAAATAATTGTTCCAGGTCTGAATGTTTGTCCTTGTGAAATTAATGTATTTAAACTGCCCCAACGATATACTTAGGAAAAATTCCTAGTGTGGAGATAACGTTATGATTAAACAAAGACATGCCATCAAAAACATAACCAAGTCTCGCAATGTCGACATGGCGGGGGCACTACCGTGCCCCCAGATATAAAACATATGAGCCGTGCTTGAGTTGAGTAGCTCAAGGGCGTAGTGCTCGCCGTAGACGCGAACAATCCGGGCTCGATCCCCGCTAGTGTCCCGATTTGCGCGGGACGTCCCGATTTTCAAGGGTGACACTGTGTGACTAGTGACACGTCCCGATTCACCCTTGATCGGGACGCCAAATGTCCCGATTTTCACTAACCTTGTTATTCTATATTTGATCCATAATTTTGACAGCAAAAATGATTATATCTATTAGCTACTACCACATTAAAATATTTTTACTACGACATTGTCTCTTGTCTCACCAGTCGAATAAAAACCACAAAAGTTTTAAACAGAATTATATTAAAATGAGTGATTTGAAAAATTCAGGGACTGCAAAAAAATAACAAATAGTTCAAAAATGTTTTAATTTGCCTAAAATGAAAAAAAAATCAGTTTTTACGATGTTTGGATGAAAAGTTATTCGTTCATGAGATCAGATCCGAATAATAATTATAAAGCACAAAAATAAAGTTACAGTCACAATTTCTCGCATTACTCGCATACTGTGATATTTACAGTTAGCGTTGACCATCTGGGCTACCACGGCTCTCAATAAAGCACAAAAGGCTACAAAGAAACCTATATTTTGTAGTCATTCTAGTTGTCCGGATATGAAAACCAAATCCTCGATTATTTTTACCTTCCGTCCCGAAATTTTACTTGCTAGACCTGGCAACACTATAGTCGTATTTTTAATTAGACGAAGTCAACTGACGTTTACTGTGTTGTCAGTTTTTGATGAAATAAAAATAGTGTTGTGACAAAGTGAATGATTGAAAAACTCCTGAATTAATGAAATTGCCTCGATTGTCTAGTGAATAGTTAGTGTGCTGAACTGCCGATATCGGGTACGGGGTTCGAATTTTAGTCGTGCTTTTTACATACCAACGAGTTTTCGACGACTATGTTCCTATAATATCTACCTATACTGAATACCGAGTGTTTTAAACATTAAGGAAAATATTGCGAGGAAACTTGTAAGACTGTCCTATTTTCAATACATCATGTAGTTGAAACTATAGATGTATAAAATATAACAATTATAGGTAGGTAATCAGAATAAAAAAAATCGCTTATTACATAATTTGTTTTTATTCATTATCAGATAAAAAATCATCACTATCGCTTTCGGTGACATTAATTAAAAATCTGTCAGTAACATTGTCAATCATGTGGTCGAGACCATACATTTTGTCTTCTTTTTTAATTATATGAGACACGCAGCTATTCCATTTTTCAGGTGTGATATGTTGAAGTCCTTCTTCAAAAAGTTTTTTTACTTCTGTCATTTTGAAGGTTTTGTTATTTCTTGCAACATATCCTTTAGCCTGCGCCCATACCAACTCAATGGGATTGAGCTCACAGTGGTATGGGGGCAGACGTAAAACAATTATCCCATGCTGCGCTGCCATCTCGTCCACAACATACTTATCGCAATGTTCTTGCTTGTGCTGCCGTACAATGTCTATAAGAGTAGCTTTAACCATTGTTGCTTCGAATGAAATATTTTTGCTCGTTAGCCACTCTAGTATTCTAGGTTTAGTCCAAGACATTTTAGGCAGCGATTCTAGTTTCCTGGAGTGGTAGGGGGCATTATCCATCACTACTACGGAATTTGGTTTTAGTTTTGGCAAGACACCCCAAAACCACTTCTCAAAGGAATCGGCATTCATCTCTTGATGATAATCTTCTTTTTTTTTTTGGCTTCAAATATTAATAAGCTGTCTTCTACGAATCCTTCTTCCCCGCCTATATGGCCAATAATTAATCGTTTGCCCTTTCCTGAAGGCTGTTTTAAGCCAGTGGTCAAGCCATCTAGGAAGGCCTGGCGGGACGATAACACTGTCTGGTCAATCCATGCCTTCTTCGGTGCATGACCTTCAAGATAGTGAAAAATATCAATTAATTATTTGAAAGTACAATTTAATGTAAAGAAAACAGAAAATTGTAATTACCTTCGTTGATCCAGGTTTCATCTTGGTAATAAATATACCTTCCTTCCCTTCGATACTCTTTAATTTTTCGAAGGTATCGCTGGCGCCATAGAATAATGTCCTGTCTGTCAAAATGCTGTGTCTTGATTTTGTGACATATTTGAAATTTAAATGTTTCATAACATTTCTTAATGTACTCCAAGAAAAATTGGGTAAGTCTGGGTCTTCATTGACAACCTTAAGAATCTGTAAAGTAATAAAATATGTTTTGAGTAAGGAAGTCTACGCAATCTAATACTTTGGTTTTACAAAGAACATTATGGTGGACACAGAATATAATGCAGTAGAAGGAATAAAGTTTAAGTTACCTTTATAATGGTGGGTGACTAATTTGCATAAAAAAAATTATGTACTTTTCGCCTTATAGCGGCAAAAGTAAAATCGTCTAATTTATCTTTGAAACTGTGTTTCGGTCCACGTTTCTCGGGAGACTTAAATTGTTCATTTTCTTTGCATTCTTTTAACACACTGTAAACTGAGGTCACACCAATTCCCAAAATGTCAGCTGTTTTTGAAACACATTCTTTTTTTTCGGGGGCCTCAATAGGTAATAGTGAAGCAGCTTTTTCCTCAAATACGTGTTTGTAGACGTTTTGTATCATAAGTTTTTCGGTAACGCTTAAAGCAATCCGTGGTCTCTTCTTTCTTGGAGACAAGCTTTGGCTTGACGTGCTTGGTTGAGGATCCATATCGTTTGTACGAAACAATATAGCAACAAATAAACACAACAATTACCACAAACACAACCTAACGAAAAACTTAACAAAAACAATAACTAAACAGCGTGAGCGCAGAAAAAACCTTCGTGCTATCAGACCAGAGGTTAGAAGCCGAATAACAAACAAAATGGCGACCGACGCGCGCGGCGTTGATCGGTGTTGGCACTAGTCGCCGCGCCGCGCTTTGTAATAAAACCTCAAAAAACTGATTGTAGTTACATACTACTAGTAACTTATATCAAAGCACTTTTATACAATTTTATTGTAAAATAGAAATAATATTCTTTTATAGTTTGAAATGATTAACTATTCACACTCATTGTTCATTCATCTGATTGAACGAGAACTGAACGCATCACTATTACTTTAAATATGGCAACATTATTTTACAAAGTGACATTAGCTACTGTCAGTTGGCTTCGTCTAATTAAAAATACGACTATAATCCCGCCGACACTAATGAAATTATTAGTTTGATGAATTATGTTTACTTTATGAAACAGAATAAAAGTTTATCAAATGATATATATTTTATACAATACATATTTTTCAGTTAGAACATATACACATATTATAATATACTCAATAGGGTGAAAATGTAAAGCCGACTTCAATTTACTAAAAGAATAAAACGATTTTCACATATTAGCCTCCGATTTCTATACACTATATAAGCCATTATATGGAAATTATTTTTTTATTATTTTAGTTCCAATAGTATCAAAGACACGTATATAATCAAAGATCAAAGTGATTCGTAGTCGTCGTTAGGCAACTATTATAGCCTCACGCTCGTCCTGACACGCATACAGAGATAACATTGTAGTGTGCGTCAATATTACGCCGTTCCAAATCGATCGCGTAGATTTTGACTTGGACATATTTGAATATGCGCTCTTAAAGCTTCAGATTTTTTATATAAGTAATAACATAGTTGTAATGAGAACATGCTAAACCAAATGCAAGTCGTTTTTGCATGTTATTTTTGTTTTGTCTAGAAGAGTTTTTTTTCCTAACATACCAGAAGTTTTGTGTTGTATTAAGTATACTAGATGTTACGAGTTTGATCTGTAATACTAGTAAGATACCAAAGTAATTCGTGAGTAAAATACTGATGACTCATTTTCAAATATTTTTTACTATTCCAAACACACCTTTACATTTACAATTTCCTAACATTTCTTGACTATACCATTTCTTAACTATTTCTTGACGTAAATTTTTTTTGGATATGAGTCAATTAGTAAAGTTGTAACACGAATGGTTCGGCTCGACCCGGGAAGGACCACGCTGTCACAGAATACCAGCGTAAAATAGCAGTTAAATGCATGTTTTTCGTATGGTGAGTGTAGAGAACCGGAGATCCTTTTTACTCGAAACGAGGCATTCCATCTAAGTCCTCATGGGTGACAACGCATCTGCATCTCGATTCGTATGTGATGTAGGTGTATATGGACCACAACATCCACGTACTATCAGGTGGGCTGTGTGCTCGTTTGTTACTCTATCCTATATAAAAAATATAGACACCCAAGAATGAACTGTAATGAAAATTATATTAACTTCACTGCAAATCAATTTTGTATCCATTGGCGGTGGGAATTAATCCGTAACTGTGTTTCATTACAATAATATTTTATAACCTAAAATTAGATATTAAAAGTGGTTAAGTCACAATGTAGCTGGTTCATGCCTGCAATATAAATGGGCGAGCTTGACCGGGGAAGTACCACGCTCTCACTGAAAACCAGTGTTAAATGGCAGCATCATATGAAACATAGCAGCATTGACTGATGTGTTTCATATGGTGAGTGTAGAGTACCAGGGTATAAGGGGAGTCTAGAATATCTATCTTAGCCCTCATATCGTAACTATGAATCTACATTTTGATTTTAAATACATAGATTTAAGATGCCTATGGGCCACAGCATCATTTTGTCATCAGATGGAACGTGTTCTTGTTTGTCTTCCTTAATCTATATACACATATAAAATTAACAATTTTATGGGTGCCGATGGAGGACGAACCTGGGTTGCTCGCGTACTGTGTAATTTTATGGCAAATTCCTAGTCCTCCTACCAATCTTTTAGAGCCGTGGTAGCTCAGATGGTTAACGCTCGCTGTAAATATAACAGAACGCGAGTAACCTGGGTTCGATCGCCGCCGGCACCAATGAAATTGTTAATTGCAATTTTAAGTGCTGATTTACCACGTGCTCGGCGGTGAAGGAAAACATCGTGAGGAAACCTGCATGTCTGAGGAATACGAAAAAAATATTTCGAAGACATGTGAAGTTCGCCAACATGCATTGGGGCAGCGCGGCTGACACTTCCTTGCCCTAAAACCCTCTTAGAAATGAGGGGAGGCCTGTGCCCAGCAGTAGGAAGTATATAGACTGTAACTTTACTTTACTTTTGTACCTCGTTGGTCTAGTGGTTGCAGTAGTGCTACTGCTGATCACGAGGTCCCGGATTCGAATCCCGGGTCGGACCAAAATCAGTTTATTGAGTTTTTCCCTCAAGAAATTCTTAGTAGCTGCCCGGAAATTGGCGGTGTCTCTTGCCCGTTCCTCGGAAGGCACGTAACGTCTTTGCTCTTGATCTTGAACCTGATCTTTCTACGGTCGCATCGGTTTACCGTTCCGTCGGAATATGAGAGTGTGGGAATATAGAGTGCGCATGTGCTTGCGCATACACTCGGGCACTATAAAAATATTTTTATTAAAGACAATACACGTCAAATAAATAAAACTACTTAATTAAAATTACATTTTCTATTTCCACGCATGAATTACACGCAACGCAACCAACATCTTTGAATATATCTGTCTCCTTTTGCCTTATATGAAAATTAAATTGGTAAAAGCGAGACAAGTATATTGACTTACTTTATGTAGAATTGTAGGTTCTCTCTATGCATACGTATGTATGTAATTACTCGAAGCTGATAGAGAATGTCATAAGGCATGAACTCCGCCCATTGTAAATCGTTTATGGTGTCTTTCAATGAAGTTGCTATCTCTAACAATAAATAAAATGTTTAATTTGTATATTTCAGAACAATACATCACACCGACAAATAATTTTTCAGAACCGTCTGAGAAAAAGTTTCAATCAAATTCCACTGATAGTAATATAAACGATGTACGTAAAGAAAACCTCAATTTTGAAAGTCTCACTAGTAAATCAAACTCCACAGTGATAAAAGATAATCAACCAATTAGTAAAAAAGAAAAGCATCCTGTAAAGTGTTACCCTCCTGCGAAGATTATGAGAAAGAAAAATTTGAAACAAAAGAGTGTAAATGTACTGACGAA